>JABSTQ010010409.1:0-1200000 GCA_013358835.2 Ixodes persulcatus
CTTTGTCCAACCACACGGATTGAGGCCAAGAGATCTACTTCCACCGCAGTCCTAGCTAGGACTCAACTTCTAAACAAGGCGCTCAACGAGAAGATTGCTATAGTTGTCTATCTAGATATAAAAAAGGCATTCGATACAGTTAATCATACTATCTTATTGAATAAGCTTAATTATTATGAATTTAGTGGTAAAATATCTAAACTACTTTGCAGCTATCTCTCGGACAGAATACAATGCGTAAAAACCAATGACTTTATTTCCTCCCCACAAACTGTGCAAACCGGTGTTCCGCAGGGTTCAGTCCTCAGACCTATTTTATTATCTTTATGGTAAACGACTTCCCGTCTATCCTTAAGTACTGAGACTCATTAATGTCCGTGATGACACGGCTTTAATTTTTTATAGGCAATAGTGTCATTGAAGTACAGTCTGAAGTAAGTGAAGAATTGATCAGGGTGTAAATTGGTTCACAAGTAATCGACTCACCCTTAACCTACTAAAAACCATGTATACAGTGTTTCATTCTAGGAAAAAGAAAATAAACTACAATGAATTGGCTATATACCTGGGCAATACAAAATTACAACATGATTCTTGCTACAAATATTTGGTGTTCTTGTGGATTCCGACATAATCTGGAAAAGTCAAATTAATAATATTTGCTCGAAGGCTGCTCATGCATGGGTTTTATACTTTACTAAGGGCGCGTGGATGTTTTGACTTAAGTATTCTACGCATTCTTTACTTTGCATTCGTACACAGTCAGCTAACATATTGCTTAGAATCATGGGGGAATACATATCCTTCGTACCTAAAGTCAATTAGTTATCTACAGAAACGTGCAATAAGAACAATCACATTTTCTAGTAGAACTGACGCAAGCCGACCCTTATTGCAATCATTACATGTGCTACCCATAAGCTTAGTACATAAATTGAAAATAGCTCGAATAATACATAACATTGTACGAACTAACGAACCATTACCTTTATCTGTGTTTAAATGCCCATCAAGAAATACGAGGGCTGCTGTTCATAATCAAATGATTTACTACCAAGTAAGAATATTTATGGTCGAAGACTTTTTGAATTCAACGGGGCGTTAATTTGGAATGATATGCCCACGAATATTAAGTAGAAATCTAACTTTTTGCCTTTATTAAAAAAGTTGCTTTATAACATACAGGGTTAATGACCTAACCATGTCATCTCGTACGCAAGATATTTATATTTGACGTAACGTTTGCTTCGTGCTGCATGGTGATACGTAGTTTGTGATTGACCCGATACTAGCCATAGTGGCTATGGTGCCAACAATTGCTGTGTAAATGAATGAATGATTTAAAATAAAGAAATCTGAAGCAAAAAAAAAAAAAACGTTTCAACGCTGTGGGATGGCCCGCAGATACGAACCGCCGGAGGGCACCTCACTACACCGTCGGAAGGTGCACCACTTGCGTCGAGATTCATGGTGAAACCCACCCGGAGTTTCTGTGGAAGTACGTTGCTGGCATTGACCTTGGAGCAAACGAGTTGATGCTGCGAAAGCCTGTACTGCCGCCGGAGGAACCCGACGTGCACATCAGCGGCAATCCCGGTCCTCGTCGACCATGTGAACCTTCCGCCACCGTCAAGTATTTTTGTACCCGTCGAGACTGATGCAGTCACTTGCGTCGAAGCTCTGCTAGAAGGCAGCGTTCAACTTCTCTTGGGAAAAGGAATCCGCGTCGCCAGGGGCGTGACGGAGCTTGGTAATGAACGTACCGCGGTGGTTGCGACATCCTTTCGACAGAAGGCTCAACACCTTACGAAGGGCACCATTGTCGGTCACATCAAGGACTTCCGGGAGCCAGCCGCAATCACTGCTATTTCAAAGGAATCCTCACCAACGCAGCACAAGAGTACACCGCCCTGGCAGCTCGACGTCAATCCCGAGCTCCCAGCTTCAAAATGAAAGCGACTTAGTAAACTTCTTGCAGAATTCAAGGACTGTTTTGCGCTTCTTCAAAGTGCGCCAAATAGCGGTTGCGATGCATCGTGTCGTTACCGACGGCGATGCGCGCCCAGTTAAGCCCGCACCGTGTTTCCATGAAAAACCAGGTTCACTAAATGCTTGACGATGGAATCATTTGACTGTCAAACAGTTCGCGGGCTTCCCCAGTCGTCCTGGTAAAGAAGAGGGACGGAACCTTGAGATTCTGCGTAGACTACGGTCGACTAAACACGGTAACAAAGAAGGACGTGTACCCGCTCCCCCGCATTGACGATGCTCTTTACCGTCTTCGCCACTCTCAGTACGTTTAGTCGATGGACTTGAAAAGTGGCTACTATCAGACCGAAGTCGATGCACATGACCGTGAGAAAACTGTCTTCGTCACCCGATGGGTTGTACGAGTTTGAAGTTCGCCTTTCGGACTTGTTTTCGAATTTGCGTTAGACCTTTTGCTTTAGAACAATTACTACTGCAGACACCAGCACGTGCAACGCGTGTAACTACACTCGTAGCCTGCACCTCGGTGCTTGGGAAATTTAGAAAAAGGTCTATTGGGACGCTGTCTGCTCTTGTCTGCAATCAATACCCGGCCGATTGAGTCAAGGCAATCCACTTTCCAAAGACGTTGCCATGCCGACAATTATCGCGTTCATTTAGGCTTAGGAATGGCCAGAATCAAAATACTATCTAAAAAATGCGGCGAGGACATTGCTCGTGCTTTGCGATTTAAGTGAGGTAAGGCAAAGCGAAAGCCTCCTGCACCATTCATGTCTGACTAACGCGACCGATATTGTAGCTACAACGACATATTAGTTCCAAAACGAGCGGCGCTCACTCACCGGAGCACCGCCGTGTTTCCCCGCATCCCTACCGAGCCAGTCACGTGATTTCAAAATCCCTCTCCTACGTACTGCGGCCAATTTTATCCGCGGCTAGCGCTTAACCGCGCCAGTGCCCGGTTACTGCCATAGACCCAATGGAGTCGATTTCTGGGCAAACTGGGCGCTCAGCAGCGCTTCCGTGGTGGGAGGCGCTCATTACTGCAACAAATCGGCGACTATTGCTCTATTCATAGATTGCAAAACTAAAATAAGCAGCGCGAACGATGTTCATAAAATGAAGCGCAAACCTTTTAATTATTACTTTTGACGTTGTCGAGCTAGCTTGAGCGGCTTCCTAGCCGTTTGCGAAGACGAAGCCGCTAAAAATCTAACATGGCGCAGCCCCTCCGCCGTGCTCTGCCACTCCTGCCGCTCCTACCGCTGCTCCCTACCGCGGTACCGCCGGTATCGCGGTAGGTTTTGTTTGGAAATTTACGGTTCGCGCGAGCCATGCCACTTGTTATGGCAAAGAATTGTACGTTCTGCTTGCCTACCTTGTGTCCAGCAGTTGACAGTCCGTTACTTGTCGTCGGCGTCTTCAAATAATCGAAACAGACCCTCCATTTTTCGCACTCGTTGACGCATTTATTTATTCATTCATTTGCATGGCAAGGAAAAACAATTTACACTGTCACTTTAAACAAGCGTTGCTATGCGGAAAGAATTAGTAATGCGCGCAGTATCTGCGTTAGCAAGAGGTGCTACAGTAAAACTACAATGTGCGACACTGCTAGCGCGAACACGACATAGTGCTTTTTCACTTTGTAAGGCTATCGGCGGGCACCAACTATTACTGCTATAGTGCGTCAAGTGACTGTTTAAAGTTTCATAAACTTCAGTTAGAACTATGGCGCGAGAATATCTGCCTTCGCGATTGAAAAACACGATACAGTCATGTCTCGCTAACATGGTCGATCGTTCCGGTCACTCCGCTATATACTTCATATTTTCGGGGGCTTATATGTGTCTCTGTCATGGTTTATAAGACAATGAAAAAGAAAAGGATATAAAGGAGAGATTTTCAGCGGCGCGAAAAAAGAAGAAGTATGAAGAGGCACGAGGGGGGTTCGAAGCAATCCGACGAGGCGCGAGATTTGACGGCTGTCTTTTGGGGCTGCGGAGCTCGGGTCGGCTATGTCCCGTCCTCGAAATCGACTCCGCCAGGTTTGAACCGGTCGGCTACGTCCCGTCCTCGCAATCGACACCACCAGGCTTGGATCACCGCGCTCGGTATCGTCATCTTGGTCCGAAGGGCACCAGCGAGCCGGGCATCACTCTCCGACGATCCGCCCAACGACGATCCACCCGCCTCATCCCATGGTGACTATGCAAAGTGATGACTATTTTGGTTGACAGTACATATCTTTACCTTTGAATGCAAGATTTATTTCATTTATTTGACGCTTAATCGTATTCCTTTTTTTTTCCTTCTTCTTACAGTAAAGTACGTTCGAGTTCTCCCACTGGCTCTGGTTCCCATGATTCTCTCTCACCTTCCCGAACGAACCTGACAAATTGGCGAGCCTGCCAGGATTCGTCTAGGCCCATTACATCCTAGTTGCGTTTTCTCGGGAAATGAGAGAGTTGAGGGGAAGCTGAGTTTCTGTGTTAATATGGAGCTTGAACGAACAATCGCGTTGGGTAAGGAGTTGGGCTATACTAGGGACGAGCTAAAGAAATGGGTAGCTGAAGAAAGAGTTGGGGCGGATGAAGAGAAAGCGCGGGTGAGAGCCGAGAGAGCTGAGGAACTAGATAACGTAAGGGAAGACCGGGAAGCAGCCGAAAGAGTGTTAGCTGCAGAGTGCGTTAAATTAGAAAAGGAAAGGGAGATTCTGCAGCTGATAATCGCCGCAGGTGAGATTAGTCGTGAGAGTGCAGGAACTGTGGGAGACGAGCGCGGGGAAGCGCCAGGCCTAGTGATTCGAGCGAGTCCCCACAAGTTAAACCCGCAGTTCGACAAACGGAGGGGTGATCTAGACTCGTATGTGCAGCGCTTCGAGCGTACAGCAACAGTGTTGAGCTGGCCTTTGGAGAAATGGGTCACACACTGAGCTTATGCTTGACCGGGGAGGCACTGTCTGTCGTTGGCCGGATGGCACCGGCGGATGCGTTGAATCACAGAAAGGTCAAGCTAGCGCTTTTCCAAAGATTTAGGTATACTAAGGAGAAATACCGCGAGAGTTTTTTTTTATTTTATTTCTCTCCAAGCAAGGGGAGGAAGGGAGGTAGAGAAAAAAGCTGCCATTGCAGTTTGACGAGGCCTCTACCTCCCTTTACAGTACAGCGCAAAACAGGACATCTGCCAATGCACATGCAGAACCAAACACATTCAAAATAAACACTTGTACCAGATTTTACATGATTGAAAAGAGAATACCAGTTACATCAAAAAAAGGACATTTTCACATTATGTTCCTCATTCATAAACGATATCACTCCCCACCAGAAGTTCTTTAACATTTCTCTTGAAAATCGGAAAGGAACACTGAAAGTTTACCTTTTCTTCAATTTTGTTTAGTAAGGAAAAAACTTGATAATCGAATTCTTGCTTGCCATAATTGGTTCTTACTTTGGGTTTTTTCCAGATATTTGTTCTCCGAGCATGATCTGAGCTAACATTCTTCGGAATTAGGTATAGCTTCTCTTTTTGGATAAGCTGAAGTAATTTAAAGTAATATATTTTATTAGCCTTTAGCATAGTGAATTTTTTAAACAGTGGGTCCGTACGCAAGTCTCGCCAGTTACCCTGAAAATTGTCGAGCATGCGAAGTATTCGTTTTTGAAGGACTATTATTTTATTATAGTTCGTCATAGTTGTGGTACCCCATACCAATGCACCGTATGATATTTTTGAGTAACATAAAGAATAATATAATTCCTTTTTAACCACAGAGGTAGTAGTTTATGAATTCTATATATGCATCCTAATGATTTAGATAGTTCAGAACAAAGTTTTTGTATATGCGTCGACCAGTTGAAATTTTCATTGAACCATATGCCTAGGAATTTTTTATCTTTGACCTGCTCTAAAGGTATCCCATCAAAATTAATAAATATAGAAGTTTTGTCTTGCTTGTTAATTGGACGAAATATTATGTATTTAGTTTTTTTAGCATTAAGTTGTAATTTGTTACGCTTAAGCCAGTTAGCCAGCTTCTCCAAATATTCGTTGGCCAATATTTGTAATGTATCTTTAGACCGTGCTTTAAAGAACGCGTTCGTGTCATATGCGTACATAATTAGTTCTGGGGAATCCTGCATGTTTGCCATATCATTTAAATAGATAAGAAATAACAGAGGGCCTAAAATGGATCCCTGCGGCACTCCGTGTCGTACTTCTAACTTATCAGTCTGATTTATCTAAATGCACATATTGATATCGATTCTTTAAATAACTTTCAATTAGTTTTAATGCCACACCACGTATCCAATTATATTGAAGCTTAATCAGTAAGATATTGTGCTGTATTGTATCGAAAGCCTTTGTAAAGTCGCAAGACCGTACCCGAGAAGGGCGAAACGCGTAGACAATTCGCTGCCCGATTGGCAGGATTTTTTGACCGACTGCTCGAGATAGCGGGAAGTAGCATTAGATGATACCCGATGTAACAGGAAATCAACAAGGGGGCGGGGCCAGCCCCCCTTGTTTATTTCCTGTTCCATCGTGTATCGACCAATCACAGAGCCGGAGGGCGGGTCCTCTTCCCTCTCTCCCATCTCAGGGACCAATGACAGTGCATGGGCGTTGGCCAGGGACCAATCGGAGCTCGCTCGGGTCCCGCGCACGAGGTGGGCGGGACCCGAGCGTACCATACCGCCCGCCCGCTCACGTACCGCACGCCCACGAGGTGGGCGGTACGTGAGGTCACGTACCTCAAACCGCAGATTTTAAACCTCAAACCGCAGACCTCAGACCGCAAACCACAAACCGCAGACCACAAACCGCAGACCTCAGACCGCAATCCACAAACCTCAGACTTCAAAAACCACAAGTGTGGTTTACCAGGTGTTGACAGCTGCGGTCATCATCTGATAACAACCACATGATGTCACACAGGGTCCGAGCTTCGTTCGACAGAGGGCGCTCACGTGATGTCGCACAGGGTTTGTGCTGCATCCGAAAGAGGGCGCTCACGTGATGTCACACATAAAGCCCCTCTATCCTGGGAAAAGTGGCGCCATTCATTGTTGTAGACAATGAACTCGAGGCACGTGCCGCACGCCAATTCTGGGAAATTCATGGCGTCTGAAATCCAGCTCAGTGCTGCGCTGTGCCGCCCTGATCTTCCCAAGGGCTGCACGTTGCACGTGCCTCATACATCGACGCACCTTGCGCTACTTTTGAAACATGAAGGGGCTTTAGTCACACAGGGTTCGTGCTGCATCCAACAGAGGGCACTGCTCTCCGGTCACATGTGGAGTGCCTTCATACACACTCGCGCATGACGGTCACGTGTTTTGAATTTGAATCGCTGCGCGGTAAATGCTTCTTTTATTCGATAAAAAAGGCTTCGCGGGCGACGGGGAATCGACCTCGCGATCTTCTGCTCAGAAGCTCAACACTCTACTGTCTGAGCTATGAGCACAATGTTTCTTGGACGACTTCATTCGTCCTAGTATTTCGTACGTGGAGCGCGCAATTCAGATCACGTGTTAGAGCTGTCGCAACGCTTGGATTTTGTAACGGAATTGCTGAGTCATTCACCGGAGGGCGCTACAGGGATGACGGAAGAGTTCAGGATTATTCAGGCGGGAAAATGCGCTGTCACGATGACGACACAGATATGTCGCCGTGGGATTAGTGACGAGAAATGCATTGTCGCGTGTTTTCCCGGTGGGTCATGTGACCAACGTCACCTGATATTTGAATCGCTGCGCAGTTGACACGTTGTTGCTAAGCGTCTTTGTTGTTAGGGCATGAGTGACATCTTGCGTCGTGGGTCTGACCTTGCGCCATCTGTTGCTGAAAAGTTGAATTGCGCGTCTTCCTAAGGTGTGCCCATCCGTATTTTCGCGTGCGCGCAATGCGTGTGAGTTGCCGAATCTGTTTGTAGATGGCGCGCACCTGAATCCTTTTGCTGGCGTGAACTTTTACCATTATCACGCGACATCTCTCGCTAATTTTAGCGCCAGCTTGGTAGATGGCGTCAACTCTATCGCGCTCACGTCATCTCTCGCTAATTTTATCGTCATCTGCAGCTGCTGAACGGAGCTTGTGTGGAAATGGACCGGAGCGTGGTCGCATCCATACGCGCTAAAGACGAGACAGATATGATGTTTCATGTTTTTTTATTATCATTCGCTCTAAAAACACGCACACTTATAAATACAGATACGGCTTTTAAAATCACTCTACGCGACAAAGAAACCACTGGAAACACTTTACACAAAAATGTACAACACAAGCAGTATCAAGACACATCCGAGGCAAAAAAAAAGTGGAATAACAGAACAACGCGCACGATACAATCAAAAAAAAATATTTACAAGGTCAGGGCGTGAGATGAGAAGAGAGATAGGATCCGGCTTTCGTACACTAGCGGATTATACAAAAATGTACACAAGAAGTTTCAAGACACACCGGTGGGAAACGCGAGCAATTGCGATACAGTCCAAAATATTTACAAGGCGTGTGATGAGGAGGCAGGTCGCTCGCTTCCTAAAACGCTCTTGTGGCCAAAAGGAAACGTCGTAATCCCGTCGCTGCAAATGTATCGCTTGTTATCGAACGGATTCAGAGCAATCTTTTCGACCGCGATGCTTTTGTTCTCGTTAAGTTTTCGAGCAATCAAATGCTGCGTCACTCTGTGCAAAGTTTTCGTCTCTAGAGCGTGCTTGTACAGCTCGTAGGTGAACTTGCGAGACTCGCATTTCTTTACTCCCTTGGCTCTTACGCAACACGTGTTGCTGCTTGTTTTGAAGCTGTATAGCTTTGGTTTTAAGCAACAAAAAGCCACTAAGTGAGTAGTGGGATATTCATTTTTTAACACACCGAGCCTCATTTTGTTTTCGGTTGAAAAGAGCTTGTGACTCTCTGGATATCCAGATGTATCCAAGCATGCGTCTCGGAGTTGGAGCAGTTTGTCGTCTACGTCTGATCCGTGAAGGTGTAGGAAGAAGGAATCCGTGTCGCAGTAAAGAGCCCTCGCTGAGGGGATCGCACGACGAAGTTGATTATAAAAGAAGTCGTACATTACTATTTTTGATATCTCAAGAATCGAGAACCCTGCGTAGAGTGGTTGCTTGAGTTTGATCACTTTCGGAGCGAACTGGAAAATTACGACCTGCGAGCTAAGTGCTCGAAACTGCGTCAGGTTCGGCTTCTGAAGCATTTTCAGTATGTCGTCCTCTTTAACGCACAGTTTAATGTGTCCATGTTTACGTGCATTCTCGATCGTCTTGCCATATATGCTGTTCATGAACAGTTTGGAAAGATTCTTCTGGAAGGAGTTGGTTGCTTGCTGTCTCAGCTGGTGGTTAAAATCAATAAACTCCCTCAAGAACGCTCGCTGAGAGAATTTGAGGACTCGGTGAATTTTGGTGACCTCTAGTCCTAACTGGATGTACAGTTTCAAAATCCGGTAGTGCAAAACGTATTTCGTTTTGTCGTGAAGTGTGAGCAGCAGCTTCTTAGTGGATTCCTCTTTGGGCATTTCAAACTTGTCAATGAGACTTTTTTGATAGTCGGACAACCAATCGTAGGGAACGCTTTGCTTCACCGGGGCCAAGGGAAAGTCAGAATGAGTATCGTGCAAGTCGTGAGGATATCTGAGGTCTACCTCCAGAATGTAGCCCGTCGGAGCGTCATCTGGAACGTCATCAATGTTCAGGCAGGCAATCTCGTCTTTCGTCATCCACTCAAAGTCCGACACTGGCAGGGCTTCTCTCATTGTCGCCGCATACAGACCGTTTACGTCCAAGTCCAAAATCTGAGACGGTTCGTGCTGCGGGTTAAACGTATCCGTTCCCGGAACATTTGCGACAGCATGGCGGGTTGTGCATTGGGTAATCCCTCCGCGAATACCCTGTTCTATCATGAGATAGTGTCAGGATCGTCAATTAGCTGCAGTCTTACTTTCGACTGTTTCAGCGCACACGACAAGCTTAGGGACGGTAACGATACGAAATGTAAAGCCTCAATTTCGTACGTCTCCAGCGTCCACCGTCTAAAGTTTTGGAAAACATCGGCCAGTAGGAGGCAGTCCGTCTTTAGGTAAAGGTCGCTGTATTCTCCAAGGTTCTTCAAACCAAAGGTATCGAAAACGACCTGTGCATGTTGGTAGTCCTCTTCACACACCCCGCTCCCAGTCAACTTGTTAAAAAAGGCCTCTCGTGGCGGGAGGCTTTGACCCTCGTAACTCTCAAAGCTTGTAATGAAATTATAACAAAACACTCCTTTGCGGGCAAGGAGGTCGACGTGCTCGGGAAAGGACTGCCGAAGGCAACAAAAATGCTCTGTGCCCTTAGAGTGGAGATTTTGCACGAGCGTCTCCAGGCTTGCATTAAGAAATGCGAGGCTGTCAATAAAGCGAAGGTTGCCTATCTCTAACAATTTAAAATTCTGGCACGAGCTTCCGAGTACGTTAATATCCTTGGACTCGAACAAATTAAGCTTGCCTAGAAAGAAACTGAGGTCGTAGGAATGGTTATGCGCTATGAGTGGAACGGTATGTTTGTTGATTCGATGGTTTAGGTTACACTGGGAGCAAAGCGCCCGCCTATACTCTCCCGTCATGTGGTCGTGGTCGCGAGTTTTCATTTTCTTGCTAAAGCTTTCGTTGCAAATGCCACAGCGGGAAGAGTCCGCGTGGGAAGCCTCGTTTTCTTGAGTCATTTCAAGAGGCACTTCACTCGACCTGATCAATCGGGGTATTTCCTTCGCTAGAAAGTTGAGAATCAAAATGAATCTTTCTACACAGTCGGGTCCGCGATAGAGGTATTCCTCAACAATGGACGAATCTTTTGAGCGGATGACGAGAAGACAGAAAGAGCTGGGGACGTGATTCTCGTAAACATTGCCCGTCGACTGAGTCGGTTCCAGAATCGCTTCAAAGTCGTAAACGCAATAAAAGGGGAACTCTTCCATGACATGCGTGCTCCGAAAGTACAGTTCGTCACCCTTGTTTGGGAAGACGGTTTTGCCCGGCTTCTTGTCCCTGCACATTGAGAGATGGTCAGACAGGGTTTCTTGCCTCTGAAACCCGGTTAGACACGTCTTACAACGAAAGCGTGGGCTTTTGGCATTTGAAAAAAGCCTCGCAAAGTATGTAATGCCCACAAAATGGTTCTCAACAAGGAGAAGATCGACATGCTGCTCCAACTCGTCATCAACTACCTTCAGGGGGTAGACAAAGTTGTTCTCGCTGTCATAACCAAACACATTCACTGAGACACAATTCTTTCGCTCAAAGGCCCCCACGTCCAGTGGAAAGGTTACGGGGAAGGTTTTCGGAAACACATATTTGCACATATGTTCACGATACGAGGACGCTCTTCCTCTGTAAAACCCGTTCGCAGGATGCAAAACGGCGAGCACCGCAAACACAAAGCACAGTATCCCGTTCAGATTCGTGAAGACGCTCAGTGACACTGACGAGGCATTGCTTTGAGGCAAGTTGCTTCGGCAGAGAAAAATGTCCGCAACCAACGGTCGGAGGAAGGAAGCGTCCCAAACTAAGAGTACAAACTTTGATCCCGACAAGAAAGAATCCCGAGCCTTGTTCCTGATAATGCTCCAATCGGGCAGCTATTTCAGTGGAGACTCGCTGAATCGAACTACTGACATTACCGTCCACAAATGCGGTTTGGACCTGACTATGGAAAAAGTGCACAGTCACATCAATGTCGTCGTCAGGAAGGAGACGTCCGAGCTCGACGGTGAGTGTCACAAAAAAACGCAGCGGCAGACCAAAATATCTGAGCACGTTTGACATATGCTCTGCATGATGTCTAAAAAAGGTTGCCACGTCGTACCCCTCTGTGTCTCTTTCGTGTAACTTGTATTGAGCCACATAATTACGAAGAGCGCACACTCTTTCGTAAAACGGAATGCATGGCGAGGGAGTCACATTGTGAACCAAGGCTAAGAGAACTTGCAGCGAGTCTGCTCTGGAATAATGCTGTCGGTCGTCGGGAGAGCACAGGTGACAGGTAACCATGATGAGGACGATTAGGTGACGAGGGGGGCTAGATGATCCAGGTCGTCTAGGTATCGCTGACGTTTTCAGAGATACCGAAAAAAAAAAATCCTATTAGCGAGGAGAACGCCTGGGAGAAAAATCACCTCGGTCCTCCACCACACCCTTCCTGCACAGCAAGGAGAGCAGTCTAAAAGCCTAGCGTTGAGCGAAAGAATTGTGTCTCAGTGAATGTGTTTGGTTATGACAGCGAGAAAAACTTTGTCTACCCCCTGAAGGTAGTTGATGACGAGTTGCAGCAGCATGTCGATCTTCTCCTTGTTGAGAACCATTTTGTTGGCATTACAAACTTTGCGAGGCTTTTTTCAAATGCCAAAAGCCTACGCTTTTGTTGTAAGACGTGTCTAACCGGGTTTCAGAGGCAAGAAACCCTGTCTGACCATCTCTCAATTTGCAGGGACAAGAAGCCGGGCAAAACCGTCTTCCCAAACAAGGGTGACGAACTGTACTTTCGGAGCACGCATGTCATGGAAGAGTTCCCCTTTTATTGCGTTTACGACTTTAAAGCGATTCTGGAACCGACTCAGTCGACGGGAAATGTTTGCGAGAATCACGTCCCCAGCTCTTTCTGTCTTCTCGTCATCCGCTCAAAAGATTCGTCCATTGTTGAGGAATACCTCTATCGCGGACCCAACTGCGTAGAAAGATTCATTTTGTTTCTCAACTTTCTAGCGAAGGAAATACCCCGATTGATCAGGTCGAGTGAAGTGCCTCTTGAAATGACTCAAGAAAACGAGGCTTCCCACGCGGACTCTTCCCGCTGTGGCATTTGCAACGAAAGCTTTAGCAAGAAAATGAAAACTCGCGACCACGACCACATGACGGGAGAGTATAGGCGGGCGCTTTGCTCCCAGTGTAACCTAAACCATCGAATGAACAAACATACCGTTCCACTCATAGCGCATAACCATTCCTACGACCTCAGTTTCTTTCTAGGCAAGCTTAATTTGTTCGAGTCCAAGGATATTAACGTACTCGGAAGCTCGTGCCAGAATTTTAAATTGCTAGAGATAGGCAACCTTCGCTTTATTGACAGCCTCGCCTTTCTTAATGCAAGCCTGGAGACGCTCGTACAAAATCTCCACTCTAAGGGCACAGAGCATTTTCGTTGCCTTCGGCAGTCCTTTCCCGAGCACGTCGACCTCTTGCCCGCAAAAGAGTTGTTTGTTATAATTTCATTACAAGCTTTGAGAGTTACGAGGGTCAAAGCCTCCCGCCACGAGAGGCCTTTTTTAACAAGTTGACTGGGAGTGGGGTGTGTGAAGAGGACTACCAACATGCACAGGTCGTTTTCGATACTTTTGGTTTGAAGAACCTTGGAGAATACAGCGACCTTTACCTAAAGACGGACTGCCTCCTACTTGAAGATGTTTTACAAAACTTTAGACGGTGGACGCTGGAGACGTACGAAATTGAGGCTTTACATTTCGTATCGTTACCGTCACTAAGCTTGTCGTGTGCGCTGAAACAGTCGAAAGTAAGACTGCAGCTAATTGACGATCCTGACACCTATCTCATGATAGAACAGGGTATTCGCGGAGGGATTACCCAATGCACAACCCGCCATGCTGTCGCGAATGTTCCGGGAACGGATACGTTTAACCCGCAGCACGAACCGTCTCAGATTTTGGACTTGGACGTAAACGGTCTGTATGCGGCGACAATGAGAGAAGCCCTGCCAGTGTCGGACTTTGAGTGGATGACGAAAGACGAGATTGCCTGCCTGAACATTGATGACGTTCCAGATGACGCTCCGACGGGCTACATTTTGGAGGTAGACCTCAGATATCCTCACGACTTGCACGATACTCATTCTGACTTTCCCTTGGCCCCGGTGAAGCAAAGTGTTCCCTACGATTGGTTGTCCGACTATCAAAAAAGTCTCATTGACAAGTTTGAAATGCCCAAAGAGGAATCCACTAAGAAGCTGCTGCTCACACTTCACGACAAAACGAAATACGTTTTGCACTACCGGATTTTGAAACTGTACATCCAGTTAGGACTAGAGGTCACCAAAATTCACCGAGTCCTCGAATTCTCTCAGCGAGCGTTCTTGAGGGAGTTTATTGATTTTAACCACCAGCTGAGACAGCAAGCAACCAACTCCTTCCAGAAGAATCTTTCCAAACTGTTGATGAACAGCATATATGGCAAGACGATCGAGAATGCACGTAAACATGAACACATTAAACTGTGCGTTAAAGAAGACGACATACTGAAAATGCTTCAGAAGCCGAACCTGACGCAGTTTCGAGCACTTAGCTCGCAGGTCGTAATTTTCCAGTTCGCTTCGAAAGTGATCAAACTCAAGCAACCACTCTACGCAGGGTTCTCGATTCTTGAGATATCAAAAATAGTAATGTACGACTTCTTTTATAATCAACTTCGTCGTGCGATCCCCTTAGCGAGGGCTCTTTACTGCGACACGGATTCCTTCTTCCTACACCTTCACGGATCAGACGTAGACGACAAACTGCTCCAACTCCGAGACGCATGCTTGGATACAACTGGATATCCAGAGAGTCACAAGCTCTTTTCAACCGAAATCAAAATGAGGCTCGGTGTGTTAAAAAATGAATATCCCACTACTCACTTAGTGGCTTTTTGTTGCTTAAAACCAAAGCTATACAGCTTCAAAACAAGCAGCAACACGTGTTGCGTAAGAGCCAAGGGAGTAAAGAAATGCGAGTCTCGCAAGTTCACCAACGAGCTGTACAAGCACGCTCTAGAGACGAAAACTTTGCACAGAATGACGCAGCATTTGATTGCTCGAAAACTTAACGAGAACAAAAGCATCGCGGTCGAAAAAATTGCTCTGAATCCGTTCGATAACAAGCGATACATTCGCACCGACCGGATTACGACGTTTCCTTTTGGCCACGAGAGCGTTTTAGGAAGCGAGCGACCTGCCTCCTCATCACACGCCTTGTAAATATTTTGGACTGTGTCGCAATTGCTCGCGTTTCCCCCCGGTGTGTCTTGAAACTTCTTTTGTACATTTTTGTATAATCCGCTAGTGTACGAAAGCCGGATCCTATCTCTCTTCTCATCTCACGCCCTGACCTTGTAAATATTTTTTTTTTTGGATTGTATCGTGCGCGTTGTTCTGTTATTCCACTTTTTTTTTTTGCCTCGGATGTGTCTTGATACTGCTTGTGTTGTACATTTTTGTGTAAAGTGTTTCCAGTGGTTTCTTTTTCGCGTGGAGTGATTTTAAAAGTCGTGTCTGTATTTATAAGTGTGCGTGTTCTAAGAGCGAATGATAATAAAACACATGAAACATCATATCTGTCTCGTCTTTAGCGCGTGTGGATGCGACCACGCTCCGGTCCATTTCCCACACACGCTCCGTTCAGCAGCTGCAGATGACGATAAAATTATCGAGAGATGACGTGAGCGCGACAGAGTTGACGCCATCTACCAAGCTGGCGCTAAAATTAGGAGAGATGTCGCGTGATAATGGTAAAAGTTCACGCCAGCAAAAGGATTCAGGTGCGCGCCATATACAAACAGATTCGGCAACTCACACGCCTGCGCGCACGCGAAAATACGGATGGGCACACCTTAGGAAGACGCGCAATTCAACTTTTCAGAAACAGATGGCGCAAGGTCAGACCCCCACGACGCAAGATGTTACTCATGCCCTAACAAAAGACGCTTAGCAACAAAAGACACGCGCCATCTATGAACCGAGGTGTCAACTGCGCAGCGATTCAAATATCAGGTGACGTTGGTCACATGACCCACCGGGAAAACACGCGACAATGCATTTCTCGTCACTAATCTCACGGCGACATATCTGTGTCGTCATCGTGACAGTGCATTTTCCCGCCTGACAGATGACTCAATAATCCTGAACTCTTCCGTCATCCCTGTAGCGCCCTCCGGTGAATGACTCAGCAATTCCGTTACAAAATCCAAGCGTTGCGACAGCTCTAACACGTGATCTGAATTGCGCGCTCGACGTACGAAATACTAGGACGAATTAAGTCGTCCAAGAAGCAGATGCTCGTCCCGTACGGTATTATTTCATTGAAAATGTAAACTTGATAACAGCTGTGTACCAGAAAGTATGTTTGGAACTGTTGTGGTTGCCTGCCTTTTTGAAGCTGTCAATGATCAGAGAATTTTAACAATTCTCACCGCCTCTCAAAACCTTACAAACCTTCACTAACATCGTCAATATTTTATTGTACATGTTCAAGTGAAATGTATTGTACATTATGAATCTTTGTTGAATGTGAAACTCTTGCAATAAAGAAAAACAAATTCTGCTCGTAGCTCAGACGGTAGAGTGTTGGGCTTCTGAGCAGAAGGTAGCGAGGTCGATTCCCAGTCGGCCGCGAAGCCTTCTTTATCGAATAAAAGGGGCATTTACCGCGCAGCGATTCAAATTCAAAACACGTGACCGTCATGGATGGATGGATGGATGGATGGATGAATACGGCTGAGCCCTTTGGATCGGGCGGTAGCTTAGCCACCTAGCCATTTTGTCTTACCCTTTAAGCTTAGAATATTTAAATGTGAAAACTATATTCTCTCCGTACTGAAAAGAAAGTGAGGCTATAAATCCCCCTTGCCATCAGTTAATAAGAAAATGCCTAGTTTTCTCTCGCTTTCTGCCACCATTCACTTAATCTTTGCTTGGTAATCTCTACTGTCTTGAAATCCACTTTTCCTTCGCTGTCTCTAAAACCCAATGACCTTATTAAATCTATGTTGTCTTCGGTATGCATAGGGTGAAGCCCTTTGCAGTAGAGTATCAAGTGCTCAGCCGTCTCGTCCTCCTCTCCACAAGCAGCGCACACTGTGTCCATTTCCTGGTACTTCGCTCTGTATGTTCTGGTTCGCAAAACACCTGTCCTTGCCTCAAACAACAATGAGCTTCCCCTAGAATTGTCAAAAATGCTTTCTTTGGCAATAACTGTTTTGTTTAATCAATAGCCTTCCAGAGCCTTCTTTGTCTGCATTCCCTCTAGCCACCGATCTCTTTCTCGAGCGCGGAGGATCTATTTCTCTTTTCGATCTCTGCGCAGCGCCCTCTGTTGGATGCAGCACGAACCCCATGTGACATCACGTGAGCGCCCTCTTTCGGATGCAGCACAAACCCTGTGCGACATCACGTGAGCGCCCTCTGTCGGACGCAGCTCGAACCCTGTGACATCACACGGGAGACGCCCTGAGCGCCGCAATTCAAGTCCTATAGCGCCCTCTGTCCCTGTGACCCTATGACATCACGTGGTTGTTATCAGATGATGACCGCAGCTGCCAACACCTGGTCAACCACACTTGTGGTTTGAGGTATGAGGCTTGTGGTTTGCGGTTTGAGGTTTGAGGTAGGTGACCTCACGCACCGCCTACCTCGGGGGGCGGGACCCGGGCGAGCTCCGATTGGTCACTGGCCAATGCCCATATGCCCTGTCATTGGTCCCTGGGATGGGAGAGAGAGAAGAGGCCCCGCCCTCCGGCTCTGTGATTGGTTGATACCCGATTGAGCCGGAAGTAAACAAGGGGGCTGTACCCGCCCCCTTGTTGATTTCCGGCTCAATCGTGTATCAACTAATACTACTGACCGGCCCGCGGCCCGCTTCCAGCAGACCCGGGGCTAGCGTTGCACAAAAAGTGCGCGCGTAAAAAAACAACGACGACGCACCGCGCTTCAAATGTGCAAACGAAGATACCAGAAAGAACGAGTTAAACTGCATCGTAATGCCGGTCCAGTCGCCATGCTAATATTTAAACATGGTCATCTCCAGCATTTCCTTTCGTAACCGCCTGCTTTATGTCTCTGTAACTATACGGCGAGCAAGTGTTCTGAAATGCGTCTTTGGCGCAGTGGAACGCAAAGAGTGACGCGACAATAAAATGGCAACATAGAAAATGCGTATAGAAGGCGTGATGACAAGGCTGCCGAACTCGCACCGTCATTGGTTAAGATCGGGGATAAACAAACGCACGTGGGTGCATGTGGGTGGCAAACAAACGTACGAGGTGCGCAAGGAGCAGACGAACTTCCACGCCGTATAGGCCTGTCCGATTCTCCTGAACTGGCTGAACTCGTTCAGAAGTGCTGGAAGTGGCGCATTTGATTCAACCGGAAGTTGCACGGCCGCTGCCCTGTTCGATTCATCCCGGTTCTGAACGAGTTACGAGCCAGTTCCTCAAAATCTTGCTCCGGCTCCGGAGTCAGCGTTCGTGCAGAAACAGACGATGAGAGCAGACAACGTCCGTGTTCCAAAATTTACTCGATTTCCTTCTAAGGTGAAGGTTCTGCACCATGGCGTTCAAAATCCTACCCGCATCCAGCGTTTCTCTATCTGTCTTGTCACATGATGTGATCTTCCGGAGTAACTCAGGTCCATTCGAGTAAGATTTGGAACACAGCCAGCGAGAGCAGACGACGAGAACAGACGACACTCGCGGTGCCATTTGTCGGAGCTTTTGCTAAAATGTCTGCCATGTTTAACAATAATGTCGAGACAGAGTTTATATTTCCTCTCATTTATGATAAGAATGTACCCCTGGTGGACGCGGAAGCGAGATCCTAACGGAGAGTAGGAATTAGCTCGAATCTAAAATTTTGGAACCGTCTTACGCACTTCTCGCGCAGGTATGGCTCCCTGTGGTAAGTGTTGAAAGATTCACTCACATAAATTGTTTCTTTTCAATGCCATGTCGTACCGCGCTGATATTCTCCTTAAAAGACACAGGAAGAGCATTGCACTCTTGATAGACCCCACCTTCAGTAGCTCTTGGATGCAGTCTGACGACTCCGATAAATTGCAGAGGTCTGCGATTTAGTACACTGGCACTCGCAAGCCTCCGTAGCTGAGCATAATACTGCATGTTTTGTCCACTGGTATCCATGGCCGTCAACTAACGTACCAATAAAAAAACGCCGAGAATCGGCATTGGCTTCGGAATTCCACACGGACCTTTCTTGAGAATCAGAATAAGCGCTTCAACTTGACGTCAAAGTGACTTGAAATTAATCTATCATGCCTAAATGAATGTAAATTCTATCGTGGCGTACGCTGTCGAAGAACACGCCCGCTTATGGAAACGATAGAAAGCGGACGGTAACCGTTAAAAATGCAGACAGGAAAGTATTTTGTGTTGAAAACGTGTTCAATACACTCGAATAAAGAAACATTCTCAAAAAATATCTCATTTATACAGTTTAAGACTAAAGCAACGCGAACGAGCTTGTTAAACCGCGAAGAATTTAATGTACCGACGTGGCGTGGAGAAACAGGCGACACCCTGCGCTTCCGCTCTGGAAGCCGATCACAGCGCCAGTCCTAACCTGATGTACGGCTGTAGTACGGCTACACTGGTTCTTCGCCGCCGCTGCACGACTCCTGCACTCCTGCACAAGACGGACTGTCGGACATCAACTTTCACTTCTAATGGCAAAGAAGTGTCGCTTCACGCGTTCTGAAGTGTCATGTTTGGGCATCCTTAAAGAACAGCCACTGCGAAGTGCACGACGCCACTTTTGTTGCTTCGTTCTTCAATGGGAAAAATCTCCTCTCGCGCTACAAAACAAAAACAAGAACAAAACGAAGAGCCGCGCCGGGCCCAGGCGGTGCAGTGCGTAAGCGAGCGACCGTTGTTTGAGTAGTCGCGTTGTTTGAGAACGGGCTATCTCGGGTAAGCTCCGCCGCGTGCCGCCAGTGTATATCTGGACACCGGCTGGCTTGGAGCGAGCTAAACTAAAAAGAACAACAACGACAACAAAAAAGCCGGCGGAGTTACGACGGAGCACGATCGTCGAGTATTTGGAGAAAGGGTGCGAAAGCAAACAAACGCGCTCATTACAGATTTAGTTAGAAGGTTGTTTGTCTATGCCCAAGACGTTACGCATAGTTAAAAAAGGTTTTAATGCTCGCTGTTTGTTCTTTCTCGGTTTTTTTATCGAGTTTGAAAGATCAAACAGGCTGTAATCCGTCACCCATATGCTTTTAGCCACGCCATTTGTTGCCACGAACGTCCCCTATGACGTCCATGTGGCGATGTATTTGCTAACGGCGTCAAAGTTTGTCAAGCTTCCTATCGCTGGAAGTTTGTCTTCTCCATGGTCTTGTGTTTTCTAACTTTCTACTCTCTTGATTCTAAAACTTCACGCTCAAAAGAAGTTACATATTCACTTCATTCTAGGACGTTAAGCGGAAGTGGCCGTGCCTCGATGTTAAGTATTTCCTTTTTCTTTCGGCCCTTAGTTCCTTTTTGGTGAATACCGACTCTGTCGCACGCGGAGTTGGCAGAATATGCTGATGCGAAAATAGAAAAGAACTTTTGTTGTGGTCGGCGGTTCACTAATCATGCTCTTGAGTCAAGAGCTCCCAGAGCAAGTTGACGCTTCAAAAGCGTTCAAAACAATCCAAGTCGAACATTGTGAAGATGTTATCATTTCCTAAAACGCACGGTTGCGCGAACGAATTTTACTCTTTCATGATAATTGGTTGTGAACCAAATCCCAAGCATTCCTTCCTCTTTTACACAATTTTACAGCCTAGTGGTGAAACTGTTATCTTTCGACGTTCATGGTCATTTCGTAGAAAGAGCGCAAAGAACACGGACGTAGCAGAAGAAATAGGCCAACAGGACAGGGTTCGTCCTGTTTGCGTGTTTTTTGTTTTCTGCTCCGTCAGTGTTTTTTGCCCTGTTTCTGCATTATGATTAACAACTACCAAATTGCCCAACTCTCGACGCTACTTAAGGTCATTTCTTTTTTTCTTTCAATCTATCACTTCAATCACTTTTGATTATACCCTGGAAAAATGCTTGGTTGTGCGCGTTTTAGTGGTGCGAGATTTGGGCGTATTCTTAGATAGTGAACTGAAGTTCTCTGAACATGTGGCATTTTTAACCAATGCATGTTACCGCACCTTGGGAGCAATCACGAGAATGACTCGCAACTTTAAGACTTATTCTTGCTTTTTATACCTTTATCAGACGCTCATCTTATCTAAGTTAGACTTCGCTAGCATTTTATGGAATTGTTTAAACAAGACAAACGCAACGGAACTGGAAAATGTACAGAAAAAGTAAAAAATCAAAGTCAAATTTGGGGGTTTCACGTGCCAAACCAACGACGAGCATCTGGCACGCCCCAGCGGAGGACTGAGGATTAATTTGGACCAGCTGGGGATCTTTTGACGTGCAACCGAAAGCTCGGTTACACGGCGCCTCCTCCGCAATAAGCCTCCGTCAGATTGCGGGCACCTCGGCCGGGATTCGAACCCGCCACATGGGAATCCGTAGGCCAGCGCTCTCGCCTCGGAGCCACCGAGGCGGCTACAGAAAAAGTATGTTCGAGTTCTCTATGATCGTTATTTTAACAGGCGGATTTACTTCAGCCATGAGCGCTTATTAAATATTTTGCATCTTCATTACCTGTCCACAAGGAGGCAGACACGGGATTTTGTGTTTCTGCACAAATGTCTTCACGGTCTTATTGATTGTCCCGAACTAACCTCTTCTGTTTTTATTGCCGTGCCAAGCAGGGCGCTTCGCTCTCATCGTGTTTTCGGCTGCTCTGAGCCAAAGAGCATGCGGCCCCTGGAACGTATTCAGTACGCTTTTAACATGTGGAATGCAGTAAACACGCCAGAGGCAGATATTTTTGAGCCTGAAAATTTTAGCATGCGAGCACTGACCAGGCTTTTTTGATGGAATGTTTCCTTTGTTGGTACTTTTGAAACAATATAGCTAGGGAGACAACCTTCTATACATCAGTTTTTGCAATGTCGGAGATCACTTTTTTTTGTTATTACACATTTAAACTTTTACTAGGCATGTTTTTGCACCAGTGCTGTTATCAAACATGTAAACTTTTTTTTTTCTAGGCATGTTTTTAGTATTCTGAACTTTTATGTTTTGTGTTCTTCCATGTACGCACTTTGGTGCACCCTCTTGTAGGCTCTTCTGCTGTTGAGGGGCACCGCAAAAGTAATAAATAAATAAATAAATATAACTGACACTCCCACCTTATACGTTCGTGCGGTGAATTGAATTATGTTCTAGCTTTAGGTCCCCTCGCAGACCACATGACACATTTGATATTCACCGACACAGGCAGGAAGTCATTCAGGAGAACAGGGATGTCACGCCAATCTAGGGATCCTTGCTGCACTCATACTAAGAAGGGCCCTACGTATCAAGTACCACGGCACGTCCGCACTGCTGGCCTATGGCTGATACTGCCCTCAACAAAAGAGGAACTTCTTGGTCTCTGGCTATTGAGCGATGGGAAGGCGAAAATGAGATATGTACCATGCTCAATCCTCTTGCAAAACAGTGGCCTTACGCTGCTTGTGAGC
Source organism: Ixodes persulcatus (assembly GCA_013358835.2). Classification (NCBI taxonomy): domain Eukaryota; kingdom Metazoa; phylum Arthropoda; class Arachnida; order Ixodida; family Ixodidae; genus Ixodes; species Ixodes persulcatus. The sequence continues at coordinate 22,396 of JABSTQ010010409.1, forward strand.
TCCAACAGTTCGTCTCGTATTGGCTGTTCATGCGAAGTAAACGTTGTTGTTTTGCTGTCACAACTCTCCGCAGCAGTGTATCACACACAATTTTCGCAAGTTACGTGTGCGATAAACAATCTTTGGCAAAGACTACAGATACCTTGCACGTGACGTCATATGGCACCGTAAACGCCGCCATTGCTCTGTACCATGCTCTTGTGCCCGTACCTTCTGCAGCATACATTTCGTACCATCGAATTTGTTCTTCTCGGCAATCTTTGCCAAAAAGAGAAATTCGATTGTGTCAAATGTATATGCTACAGAAGGTACGGGCACAGGTGTACGGAATGAAGCAATGGCGGCTGATGGGACCTTAATGCAAGTCATCTACCGTACGATTTCCGAACTGAGACACCAGACTGCACATGCCAATGCCATACTAAGAGGTTTTTTTTTTTGTTTTGTTTTTTCGAAGCACATTTTTTACAACGAGGGTCCTGATAAATATTGGCACAGTTTCCTTTTTGATATATATATATATATATATATATATATATATATATATATATATATATATATATATATATATATATATATATATATATATATATATGTGTGTGTGTGTGTGTGTATACGGCAGAAAGCGCACTTGAGAAGGTTGTTGAAGTTTTTAAAACATATTATTCGTAACGTTTGTAAAGACGAACTTTATGAATAATATGTTTTAAAAACTCCAACAACCGTCTCAAGTGCGTTTTCTGCCGTATATACTTTTCGACATCCTGCGCTACGTTTTTTTTTTTCTTCTCTCTTTATATATATATACGGGGTGTTTCACGAAAAGCGGACAAATTCGATATTGCGAAAACTACTCGTGGCAACGAAAAAAGGCTTGTGTCGTTTCGGTCCTGGGCCAGGGGCCTATTTAGGAAATGTATTAAAGTCCGGGATAATTAGAATGTTAATTATTTTTGTGTAATTAACTATTTTTTAATATTGCGTTTAAGGGCATGGTTTCAATTAGAAAATTGCTCGGCATCATCGAAAAACCCTAAATCAAGAAATTGCAGAATGATAGAAGGCACGCGTAGCATTTTACGGCTTTCTGAAAAACCGCACAAATTCAACGGGTTCTTAAGTTTCGGTTTGCAATCGGAGCGCATCTCGGCCCCGACGGCACCGCGCCCCATGTAGAAATAATGCAACCAACCTCTGCTGCGCTGTCCTCGCGCAAAGCAGCAGAGGCTGGTTGCACTATTTCTCCACGAGGCGCGGTGCCGTCGGGGCCGAGATACGCTCCGATTGCAAACCGGAACTTAAAAACCCGTCGAAATTGTGCGGTTTTTCAGAACGCCGTAAAATGCTGCGCGTGCATTCTATCGTTCTGCAGTTTGTTAATTTAGTGTTTTTCGATGATGCTAAGCCATTTTCTAATTGAAGCCCTGCCTTTAAACACAATATTGAAAAGTTAATTACGCAAAAATAATTAACAATATAATTATCCCGGACTTTAATAATTTTCCTAAATAGGCCCTTGGCCCAGGACCAAAACGACACAAACCTTTTTTTGATGCGACGCGTCGTTTTCGCAATATCGAATTTGTCCACCTTGCGTAAAACACGCTATATATATATTATGTATGACATGTTTTTGGTAACTGCAAATCAGGCTTCCTGTTTACAATTAGAAATGAGAGAAACATTCTAAAAATAATATGGCTCCAAAAGTAATTTTACTTTCCAGCCACACAGTAATTTTCTTTGGCACGTGCAAGATTATTGTATCAAATATTAATTCGAATAAAAACTGCAGAAACGCCTCAAGGTAATATCTTAGTTTCTCGCAAGTCAATGTGCTTTACAAGAAGTCACCAATTTCCTAATTTTATTGTTGTTGTTATTTTTCTTTGCAAACATGCTTTTGTTTTATTTTGTTTCTTGCGTATTGCTTGGCTTTTGATTCTTTGGGGCGCCGCAAGCTAAAACAGCAGCCTCCACGGGGTGCCGCTCAGGCAGCTTGTCCAAAGCCGAAATTCTGAGCGTAAAAGAGACGGTAATAAAAAAAAAAAATGTTGCCGTGTTAGTAATATCTGAATGATGTAACCTTAAGCAGGGTGGCTTGGGGTCACTTCATTTACATATATCTGACACGGTAACATGATTTTCTTTTTTCATCACCGTCCGTTTCACGTTTTGTATTTCAACTTGCGAATTGTCTAAGAAAAACAAAACAGAAGAAAAGGGCCTGCAGAACTTTAGCTTATGAACCTTGTAACAGATTGAATGAAGTATCTAAAGAGCGATTAATTATTTTTTTTTAAGCCAGTAAACAGTCGCCTAGGGGGTTAAGAACGTGTTTTACTAACCTTCCCGCAAAAATATAGCCGACAATTGACGTCACGCAACGCTACGACTTCACACCATGACGCACGGTCACGTGGCGTGACTCGCGGTTTCACGTTGCACGTCGCCCAATGTCACGTCAATTTCTATGCTAAATTTCGCGCTAAAATTTACGTCATGTAACCCGAGGTCAGGCGACGTGGTCACGTGACGTGGCGTCGCGTGGCTTCAATTTACCCACTAAATTTAGCGGGGAAAAGCCCAAATGAACCAATGGCCAAATTTTTTTAGATACGGAGCTCCGCTAAAAAAAGCGTTTCATGTCTAAAAAAATAGCACTACCAAAGAAAATAAAACGGTGCCAAAGGAACAAACTTTATGTAACATCTTAACAACGCGTTTCTCAACGAAACTTGAGTAACGCGTTTCCAAATGCAAAGGCCTCTAAGAGCCACCTGCGCCAGCTAAGGTAGCATTCATCTTTAAAAATTTTGGCGAGTTAAATCCCACGAATCGGCGGCGCTAACGCCTTCGTAAAGCCTCCAGCTCCGTGTCGTTACGCAACTCATGACGACAGCTGCGGCACGCCTTACCGCACTTTTTAAGGGCTGCCTGGAGGATAAATCACCCGGCCGTTACATGTGTCTGAACACGACCAACCTGACGTGAGTTTAGCAAGCGCTCGAAATCGCTGGCTGATGTAAGTTCGGGGTGCGTTTGTAAGTTTGGGGTAAGTTTGGAAGTTCGGGGCGAGCTTGGAAGTTCCGAATTTGTCCCTTGCGAAAGTTAGGTTCCAGGCTGACTCGAAATATTCCTGGTGTTTCAGCGAAGACTTTTAAAAAATGCCTACCAATAGAGTGGTTGAGAAGAAGTAACTGTTTTCGGGAACCAACTTCCAGTCAAAGCAAACGTCAGGAATGGCACGAAAAATACTAATTAGCTAAGCTTTACTAACTTCCTTTCAAGTAGTGAACATAAACATATGGTTCCAATGATAAACTTGCTGAGTGTCATCGGAAACTGCTAAATCAGTCAATCTTAGAAAGACTAAAAGCGCACCCCTACGCTTCCCACGTACCGTCTTTCTTTAAAATTGACTGATTTAGTGGTTTCTAAGGACGCTCAGCAAGTTTCTAAATTAAGCCCCATTTTTATTTTCACAGAATAAAACGGTTCATTAGCGAATTTAGTTCATAATTTGGCTATACTTCGGTTCACCTGAAGTACAGACGCAACCAACGCTACGAGCTGATGGGCACAATCAGACAGCTTCAAAAGCGCACCACTATTGCGCTCGTCACGCTTCTGTGCGTGTTCTATCATTGCTGAACCAAATCGTAAACAGATTAAGAGTCTTCCCAGAAAGACCCGGTATATATTGTATATCTCAGCAATAGCTAAAAGTGTTTTTTTTTTTTTTTTTTTCCCGTGAGCCAACTGAAAATAACGATCTTCGAGTGCAGTCTGCGAGGAAGCCCAAACGTGACTTACTCCATTGCGACTACAGAGTTGCCGACAGCTTAAGAAACAGCGGGTGGGGCTTGATATGTTCGCGCCTCTTGCTTTTATGATTCATTCTTCTACTTCTGTAATCTTATTGGCTGGGGAGAAATAATAAGATGTTCGCTACTCGACACGTCCTGCATTTCTTGCCTTGTCTGCGACAATGGCGACTAATAAGCGCACTCCCAGGCAGCACAGACACGTTGAAAAGACGTCGACAGAACGTGATGACATCAGGAACCACCTGTCGAAAGAACGCCGAAAGTCTGAACGTCAAGTCCCTTCGACGTAATATGGAAAAGCTAATGTCTGGAAAAAAGGGTGGCTTTTACGCCGACATAACGTAACACTTAACGGCCTTACAACGTCGAGTGCACGTCTGAGTTGGACGGGAAGTCAAGTGATAACGTTATATCAACGTTGACACAATGTCCCATTTAACGGCCATAAAACGTCGAGTATACGTCTAAACTGAACGGGATGTCAATTTAGAACGTCATATTAACGATAACATAAAGTCCCATTTAATGACATAAAATGTCGAGCGCACGTCTGTGATATCGTTATGTCAACGTTGAAATAACGTCCCATTTAACGACCATAAAACGTCGAGCATACGTCTAGACTGAACGAGATGTCAATTGATAACCGTCTCGACCTGAGTCACCGTGGAACAATGGAGTCAACCGGATCTGGCTTCGTTGCTCGAAGGTATGTTCGCGAAAGCATGTATATTCGGACGGAATATACCATTTCCTAAATCCCCCAAGCCCCCCGGCCTGCAATCCAAGAATCATAGGGACGGTGTTCCTTCAGCTCCCTAGTGATCGGTAATTTCGACCACTTCCATGGTTACACACTTTGTGGTGCAATTCGGAGTCACCCTAAACAAGCGTCCTATAGTGCCGAAGGACCTGTCATATCACTTTTAACATTTCTCGTCAATGACAGCGTTTTCGATACTGTGCATGGTGTCCACCCTTCAACCTGGCTCAGCTGAAGAAATCTCTTACATTATTATCATTCTCTTACAGCTTCAAAGACGCTGATATTAAGTTAGAAACGCTAAAAATGCTATAAACAGCCCCGCTAACTCCGAGCTAGATCCTGGTTTTTGTTGTTGTGAATTCTCGGCTTTTTAAGCAATTCCTGCTAAAACAACATTCACGAGAATGATAATATTGTGAGAGGTTTCTGCAGCTCAGCCAGGTTGAAAGGTGAATTGTATGCACAGTCTCAAAAATGCTGACATTGACGATAAATTTTTAAAGTGATATGACAGCATCTTGGGCTCTATGAGGCGCTTGTTCAGGGTGATCAAGGTGTTCGCTCAGACATTGTTGGGACGTCTCCTGCTCCACGTTCAAAGAACTTCCCGGAGAAAACGTAGAAATGACGTCGAATAATGTCGATGACGTCAAGGTGTTGCTCAGGACATTGTTGAGACGTCTCGTGCTACACGTTCGAAGAACTTCCCGGAGAAAACGTAGAACTGACGTTTATTAATGCCAATGACGTCAAGGTGTTGCTCAGACATTGTTGGGACGTCTCACGCTCAACGTTCGAAGAACCTCCCGAAAAAAAAACGTAGAAATGACGCCAAATAATGTCGATGAAGTCAAGGTGTTGCTCAGGACATTGTTGGGACGTCCCGTGCTCAACGCTCAAAGAACTTCCCGGAGAAAACGTAGAACTGACGTATAGTATTGCCAATGACGTCAAGGTGTTGCTGAGACATTGTTGGGATGTCTCACGCTCAACGTTTGAAGAAGTTCTCGGAGAAAACGTAGAACTGACGTCGAATAATGTCGATGACGTCAAAGTGTTGCTCAGGACATTGTTGGGACGTCTCGTGCTCGACGTTTAAATAACTTCCCGGAGAAAACGTAGAACTGACGTCGAGTAATCTCGAAACCATCAAGGTGTTGCTCAGGACATTGTTGTCACGTCTCGTGCTTGACGTTCAAAGAACGTCTCATACAAGACGTCGGACTGACGTCGATTACTGTTGAAGACGTCGAGGTGAAGCTTATGACGTTGTTACTACGTCCCGTGTTTGACGTTGTCGGAACCTCTCATGTGAACTTACCAATGACGTCGATAAAAAGTTTGTTAAGAACTTCGACGTCGCCCAACATCTAGGACCTTATTTCGACGTCATCTCGACGTCTTGTGCTGCCTGGGCTATGTTCAATGTGCGACTAGCGCACACTGAACAAGGCAGTCTCATAAACTTACACGAGAGATCGGTATTTCATCGACAGAGCTTTATAAAAAAGAAGGTACCACATCTTAATTTTCTTCATTTAAAACGATAACCGATGCGTATTGTTAGGACGGAAATCACACATATAAGTTGGCACTTCTAATAAGGGGTAGTAGGTATTCGTTGACAGTAATAACAAGAATGCCGATCACGCTTCGAGAAGTATTTTCACAGAGAGGCTAATAACCCGGAGTCACAGGGGAATCCTAAAGGATATGAGCGGCCGGCGAAACAAGAGCATGCCGACTTCTTAAATCTGAATCGGCTCAAGGGATGTCCAAACAGAACACCGTAAATATCGTGCACGGCAAAAAAAAAAAAAAAAAAAAGCGAACTGAAATGTCGGATTTTGCTTTCTTGAGACTTCTAGAAGGTATGTCTCCGTCAAGATCCGCTCTGTCAATGTCTTCGACACAGCTTTCACTAAGTTCATGGGTTTCGCTTCAGTAATTATTTGCGTCAAATATATCTGCAAAGGGTTTCGACTTCACTTTCAAAAACAAAAAGTCACCGATTCGCTCATACACTTCCTCCTCAAACTTTTTCTGACAACCGCTTCCCCCATTTCCTTTGAACTATCCTCCAGCCATGCTATTAAAGGCGCGGAATAAAAGCACCCACAGGTTGAGGGTTCGTGTGATTCGGCATCGGTTACAAGATTTACCCACAGTATAGCCGGCGAAACATAATAACCCCGCTTATTTAAATATTTAATATTATTTTTTTTTTCTGCGAGAGCGATTTAGGAGTTATTTAACCTGTCAATCCAGCGCAGCGAACGTATCATGTTACTACGCGCCTCGCGAGCCACGTAATGCGTTGCCACGTGACCTGCCGAAGGTCACGTGACCCTCCCATGGCATTGGATTGGCTTCGATGACTCAAAGCGTCATCTGCCGTTCATCGTAAAGTGAAACAGAGTCTAGCTGTTTTTCACTTGTCAGACTCGAGTGCCATCCGTCAAAATAAGCTATATTATCTCCGTTTGTTTTTCACGGAGGAGCTTATAACGGCACCAAAAATGCTTCCTCACAACTAGTCGACTCACCCCCTGCTTATCCTTTGGCGCTCGTTCATCGGATGCTATGCAACTTGAAAGGCCTCCCCCGTCTTCTAGCTGAAATTAGCAATAAGACCTTGGGGTTATATCGCGCCTGGGGTTCGGCGTGCCAGTAAATACTTTTGGAGCGCAGCACTTTGGCGCCCGTTTCCGGCTTGAGCGGCGTCGCCGTCGGCGTCGGCGTAACCGCGCGGTGCATTATGGGTAAATTTCTCCGCTAAATTTACCGGAATATTTTCCCCGCTAAATCTAGCGGAAAATTTCCCCAGCTAAATCAAGCGGGAAATTTTTCCCGCTAACTCAAGCGGGAACTTTTTCCCGCTAAATTTAGCGGAAACTTTTGCCGCTAAATCTAGTGAAAACCTTTCCTCGCTAAATTTAGCGGGAAATTTTTTCCGCTAAATCTAGCGGGAAATTTTCCCCGCTAAATCAAGTGGGAAATTTCCCCCAATAAATCTAGCGGGAAATTTTCCCCGCTAAATGTAGCGGAATATTTTCCCCGCTAAATATAGCGGAAAATTTTCCCCGCTAAATTTAGCGGTGAAATTTCCCCGCTAAATTTAGCGGGGAAAATTTTCCCCTAGATGGGAGGCGAGCAGGAGAGGAGGAGGGGCATAGCCTCCTCTCCATACCTTCCCCTCCTTCTCCTCAAGAGCTGCGCTCTAATTCGGCGTTACAGGGAGTTGTAAACGGCTTTCATTTTTTTTATGCGGATGAAAGGCTCAAAAATTTCCCGAAAGTAAACTACCGGTTAAAAAAAGAATCTTACTGAAGTTTGTTTGACGTCCGAGGCCGGAAATGTCACGTAAGGATTTCGTAACGACCGGAAAACAAATATAAAACCTGTGTCCATATCGTAACTTTAAACTCGAGGGGTTTCAGAGTAGTTTCGTTATATGAAACTATGAGAGTCAATGTGGAATTTAATTTACAAACTTTAATTCGAACTCTAAAGCAGTATATATATATATAAATATAGGCGGTCTCGAGTCCCGACGACAAATAATGTTTTGTAATCAGTCCTGATGAAGGCCTGATGAAGGCCGAAACGTCGACTAATATGTCCTTTCAAAGTACGTTTACTCTCTTTATATCTATATCTTTTTTTCTTTTGAGCAATCACATGTGGAAACTATGAATCATACACTCACAGAGCAGTGATTTGGGGGGCAGAGTTATTTAGCCGTAAAATACACAGGAACGGAATGATGATGACCAAATTTCGATGGTTTGTTTTGCAGAACAGCACCTATTTCTTTTTCTGCTTCTTTAAACGCAACGTCTATCCCACATTCCGGCCACGCGGTCAGATTTCTTGGAGTATTCACTGGCGGACATAGCTGTGTGCGCGGCTGCTGAACGCGTGCTGACGGCGAGCCTCCGCACTTCTTTCGCAACGTGCATTCCGCGCCTTTAAAATTGCCTGTCTTAGCAGCCTATTAATATGAGCTTGTTCTGAGCACGCGCTCTAAACATCGCCCTCAAATATGGCGTTCCGTGAATACCCTCTATAGGTTGGGTTTAAAACGCTCAACAACAACAATAAAAGAACAGCGTACTCGAAAGCTTTGTGAACTCGACTTGTTTATATGTTCAAACTGACAGTCAGAAAGGTTCAATAAACTAGACAAATTTACTTCAGACTTGCAAGGTTAGTGATTTACACTTGCTTAGTGTTTATCTCTTAGGAAAGGAACGTCTCTAGATATTTACACGTGTCAGTTGAAATTTCGCGGTGTCCCCAACTGCCAGCAAGTCTGATTATACAAGCGCACCCCAACACCGACAAAAGCAACCTCATGGGAGTCACACATGGAATACAATTCAGTATAACACATAAAATCACACAAAAATAAAAGAAGAAACAACACGCAATACCCGGAGCGCAGAGAGACTTTAGAAACATAAGTAACAAGGTTACACTGACACCTTAAGGAACGCAATGGCGTGGCACATGAGGTTCACGCTTCTTCCTTCGCAATTCGTTCCTCAGCGTCCATGTCCGCTGATGCGGCAACGTCATTGACTCCGGAGCCTACATAAAGGGCTCGAAACTTGGCACATCTGGAAGCTGAAACACTTCCAAAAAATGAGATGGAGGCTTGATTCTTGCGTAGTTTTATCCCGCGAATCTTCGCTTTCCCCGAAGTTGTAACTAAACGCGGAAATACCACAAAAGACCTCGTACCAGTCCTTATGTCATAAGAGGATATATCGGCCGCCAAGCGCGTGTCGCTCGAGGGCTGCGAGAGCAATCTCGAGCTTACCAGGTATATTCCCCCGCACTGCCGTCAGTCGCGACGTCTTTTTCTGCCCTTTTCGACAATAGCAAGTGTTCGCGTGCATAGCTTTGATAGGGGCTGAACATGCGCGAGAACAGAGATTCAGAAAACGCCTTTCGCGACGTCACGCTCCGGGAAGGAGGTCCTTCAGCGGTACTTTGAAAATGATTTTTGCAGCCTCCGTGCACCAAATTAACAAATATTTTCGTTATTCGAGATTCTGGAGAAAAAGTTAAAGGCGGTTTAACGGTGTTTCCCAAAATACAAAACCGCTTCAGCTTCTCTTTAAGCTGTCTTATACACCGTGGAAACTAACGCTTTAGGCCAGTTTAGACGACCCGCAAAAATCTATTTCTTGACCTATCGCGCTGCAATTTACTGTAGAGATGCAAGCATATGCTGGAAGTTTACTGGGTAAAAATCAACGAATAAACTTACCCCATTCAAGAGAAAAAAAAAACAGAAAAAACAGAAGTCTGTATTGGGTAATCTATGCCGCCACTTCGCAGACGATGTACGCAGAGCCAGAAGTGCTGCCGACAGATGGCGTTCGTACACCGGATGGAGAGGACGTTTCTAAGACAGTGCCGGTCAATTCGGGTTACGATAGCAGACGATCCCGCAAAAGAACCCGAATAGGCCGGCGCTCCCTCAATGCGGCGTACGCCATCTGCCGGCGGACGATGCACGCCCGCGGGCGTGCATCGTCTGCGAAGTGACGGCCTAGGTTGCACAGAACAAGTTTCTGTCATTTTTCTTTTCATTTTTTAACGAGGTAAGTTTATTCTTTGAGTGTTTCACTGTAAACTTCTACCATTTTCTTGCACCTCTGTAGTAAATTTCAGCGCGATATGTTGAGAAACCGATTTTTGTGGGGCCGTCTAAGGCAAGCGTCAAAGCAACGTGAAAAGCACAGGTCACTAGGCCTTTTCCTGTGTATGACTAGTTCAGCGATGATAGAACACGTACAGAAAATGGCGCTTTTGAAGATGTCTGATTGGTCCGATCAGCTCGTAGCGTCAGCTGCGTCTCGACTTTACGAAGTATACAATGTCTCGCCGAATCGCTCTTGCTGCCAAATGCCACGTTTCACGCCGCAATCGATGAGGTTCAAAGCGCTAACGAGAGAAATTATATGCTCTTCGTCCGGCAAAACCACCATCCCAAGTTTCTTTTCGCCAAAAAAAAAAAAAAGCGCGCGCAAACACACACAAAATTGAAGCCACGGCCAGATAATAATTCCAGATAACAGTCGAATGGCAGGACAATGGCGCGTCCCATCGTTGATCCCCACCGACCCTGACACTTATCGTGTTTTTCTTTCTTACCTAGCGAAGAGACAGTTTATTTGTTCTGGCCCCAGAGCTGGAATAGAGTTTCGGCGGAAAAAGGGTAAGAGACTCAACTTTAACAAAGAAAGAAATTACGTAACAGAAGGGAGGCCCACGCAGCGGAGGCTGTGACACCGTGCGCCGACTGTGGATAAGTAGAATGAAGGGAACGTCGATGGGAAGAGCCGCTGTTGCGGCAGTTTCCAAGCCCCGTCTCGGAATAGACAGGTGCGAAGCGCGGTCTTGACGCTACGCGTTAGTCTGCTGCCGCAAAGTGTGTGTGCCATGTGGCGTGCGATGCATCGATCGAAGGCTTGATCCGAAATCGAAGGGAGCTTGGCTCCGCAGAGACCGCGGTGCAACCGAGAGAGAGAGAGAAAAACAAAAAGTAGCAGAGGAGGCAAGCCGGTGAAACATTCGTCAAACTTTAGGACTCCAGTGAGGACGCTCGATTTAAACGTAGATGACGGTCAGGCACGCATCGCTATTATGCAAATACTAGGAACAATACTACACTGTAAAAACGAAAAAAAGACGATTGCCGAAGTTTAGAATGCGATTAGTATAAAAGAAAGAAGTGCAATGTGCGCAGTGACGGCGAGAAAGTGGAACATACGTTCGTTGTTGCTGTTCGCATGGCAGTTTCTTTTTCTTATCCTATTCGGAACTTGGTCATTCTGGGATATCTTCTCTTATTCACCTTGATTGGCTTTCTCCTTGATCAGCAGCAAAGTGAACTCACAAACGTTTCCTTTCTTTCTTTCTTTTTTTTTAGAACGTATGTACGCTGCGCGTATTGCGAGTCCAGGATCAAAAACATTTCGTGAAGAATATTGGCGTCTGTTGAGGCAGTGTCCTTAACATATATAAAATTCCGAGAGCACCTAAGCACTTCTTATGAGTTGTGAATGCGAAAACGTGAATGTCGTTCTTCCACTCCCTTAATTTGTCTGCGGTGTACTGGCGTGGATGGATACGTTTCGCTACTGCCGAGGTTGCGGCCGCCGACGATAGGGATGCCTCAGGCGCCGCCGCTGTGTTCCTCGGCGCCGAAAGGAGCAGAAGCGGCCGGAGCCCCCCAGCCTAAAGTCCCTAGATAAGCGCTTCCTACAATAAACATCTCTTTCGTTTTTTTTGTTTGTTTGTTTTTTGGGGTTACACACGCTGCCGATCTTCCTCTATGGGATAGTTAATGCTTTTGCAACAAAACCCTGTTTTCTTTATGGTATATTCTACTCTCCCGGGGATATTATTCTCCCGGGAGAATAATCGCCCCGAACTTCTACCGGCAGTCGCCTCCCCCAGGTGGTGGCAGTCACTTCATTGAACGACGTTCCATCGGCAGATCATTTCATCGACAACTTAAAACAGCTTTTTTTTTTTTTTCTCTAATGAGTTGCATTAGATTGTCGCCGCAAAGCGGCGTGTACGGGCGGGTCAGGTGCGTTAGCATTTTTGTAATTAGCCGCCGCAGACTTTCGTTGCGAAGCGGCGTGAACGGGTGTGCAGGATAGTTTAACACGTGCCCCAGTGATACACGCGCAACAAAATGTCCCTACTGCGTGCAATTCAGCGTAACTAATGTCGATGAAACGTAAATGTCGACGAAACGTGTGTCCGTGATTCGTGAATCCATGAAAATGTGTCCATAAAACGTGTTTCCACAAAATACCGGGAGAATGAATAGAGTCAGTATTGTACCGGCAGTTGTCACATGATTTCAGACAGCCAATGGGAGGCACCTGCCATATGTTATCGTACGTAGCACGATGAGGACATGCGGAGTTGTCTCGCGCTTCTCTTTAAAATTTAGGAACCCTTTTAGCTCGATTCATCGTCTTCAATTCTTTGGCAAGGCTGCTACTTGAAAGTGTTCCGTAATATGGAATTCTCTATCGAAGTCACACGCCATGTATATTGAACACGTTCAGAAATATATTCATTTGTATAGTTTATTACGTGTATTAAGAATGCATATTTTATTATGACAATGAATATCTCAGGGAGAAAATTTTTTCTTTCACTTTTATCCGAGAAAGGAGAGGCTTGTAACAGTTTTTCTACATTGCAAATAGTGCTAATAACTAGTGTCACCTCCTCTGTAAAGTAAAGTTTCATATCAATACTCGCTCTAGCACGCATTACTTTTTTTTTTTCGTTCATTATGTAACACTTTAAATCTCTCTCGGGCTCAGTCGCTTTGTAACAGCGTCGCCACACCGGATCATCGCCATGCATGTATCAGCCTTCGTGTTCCGCCGCATGTTGAGTAATTCGTATTTTACTAATTTTCATTTTTGTGTTTTGTACTATTTTTGTGTTAGCGCGTCGTAAGTGTCATCATGTATATTTTTGCCCCTTACCTACAGTGTTTTGTAGAGATGCACCAATCTAAAGACCATGTTGTTAATGTGGGCCACTTTCAATAAAGATTATTATTATTAATATTATTATTATTATTATTATTGCTGTTATTGTTGCTAGTGTTGTTACTGTTATTACCGGCGCTTTCGTCGTCGTGGTTGTTGTTATTGTTGCTGTTAGAAAATATTTAATTTCGATATGTCACACATGCCTTTCCAGTGCTCATTGCCGAAGCGAAAAATGCTGAGTCACCTGGCCGCGGGCGCACACGCCTGAAACCATTCCGCAAGAGAGCTATCGCGCCTGCGCAGCACACATTTCACAACCCAATAAATAAACATGCAAAACTAAAAACAAAAAAGTTTTAAAAAAATCCGTGACCTTTAGAATGGCCTAAAGCGCGTGGGAAACGCGGTAGTGCGTTAAAGTTACCCCTCGTGCGACAGACACAAGGATGACGGGTCGAAAACGCGGGTGGCGAGGGACATCAGAAACGCGCGGCCGCGTTTTCGAACGGCCAGCCATCGCGTCTGTATTCGCGACTCCAGCGACCTATAGGGGGCGCCACCACCAAACAAACATGGCGGCTGAGTCCAGGTCGCGTCGGCTCGGCCGGGCCGCCTGCAGGGGTGGCGCATTCAATTTAACAGATTTTCTTTTGTTTAATGCCCAATTTTATAGGTATTTGAACTGAGACGGTTAAGTGTAGCCGGTGCGCATAAATATGCAGAGCATAGTTTTGTTTTCCCGGTGTTTTTTGTTCTTTTCATGTCAAACTTTCGTTTCGGAGATTTCGTTCAAAACCGAAACTATGGGCTCCGGAGAGACGGTAATTCACTCTAATCAGTTCTGATAATCTAAGGAAAGCGGCGATGACTACAGAATTGTTCCACCGAGAGTAATTTTCAGCTAACTCGCGTGCCTCGACCATGCGACTTATCTGTGCGCGAAATCGAGCTTTTGTGCGTATCCGCGTTTAAGGAACAGCTCCAGTCGTCTGCTCGGTGAACAACACAGGCTGCAGGAAAATTACGAAAATTAAGCGAGCGCTTCTTGAGCCAAGGAGCATGTAGTTCGCTGGCGCCCCACTAAGCAGCTGGTACTTGTATTTCAATTCAGGTTTTAGTAGCAATCGAGAAGTCATTTTGACGAGCGGGTTATGTATTATATTACGTACTATGTCCCACTAAAGCGATATTAGTATATTCTTTTTGTTGAAATATGAGCTTAGTTGACGAGCTATTAGGTGAACTGCTGAATAAAAGTATATTTGACAGACAGAGAGCTACTTCTTAAACTTAGCCAAATGGTTCTAGCCGGTAGCACAGAGACGAATGCGGACAAACTGAAGAGAGTTTTCATCGGAGATTCACGCAAAACCTCCCTGCATTGAACTTGACTTCGAATCCTGAACGGATAAAATTAATATTTTTTTCTGGCCGGTCAACCTGAGCAATGTAGACATTGCTGCTGGCTTCGACGGGGCTATAATATAAATATTGGAGGCGCGATAGATCATAATAATGTCGTGACAGCTTCTAACTTTGCGAGACGCATCCCCCACCCTTTTGAAAGCAAATAATTTCCCTCATTAATCATACTCAGCGAGCAGGTTTTCCTGAATCAAGTAATTGCGAAATCAGCCCAACTTCTTCAGTGTGCTCCAGAGGCTTTTTTGGCGAAAAGCAGTCAAGATGAATAGCCAACGCACCGACCGGCGTGTGTGGCTCAAACTTGAAGCTAATCGAACACAACCAAACTCAACAAAAGCAGCTATCGAACCTTCCCATTCACTTGACTGCAACATTGGTGTTCCCTCCAGTGAAACACCTCGCCTGTCGTCCTTAGTCCACTGTTCTACACTCTTATAAAGAAACCACTTATCAGTTACCAAGTAGTCGTCACTTTGAATGAGATTCGAGACAGACAAGAAATCAAAACGTTTTTCTGTGATTCCTCCCCATCCAAGAAATCGAAAGCACGCGACCATGTGTTGTGGAGCGAACGGACTTTCAAACACGTGATGGAAGGAAACAATCTACTGAGGCTTCACCACACAAATGTGCACTCAGGCAAACGTAAGAAATTTTCGGACCTTCGTCAAATTACATTGTTCGCCACCGCGCCGACAACACGTGTCCGCCGCGAAAGCCACCAGAGACGCGGAGGGGCGCGGAGCGACCTGGTCCGGCTGGTTCCCGGTTTTCCCGCTTGGTGGCGTCCGTTTCGCTGGAGTCGCGAATAGCACTAGTGTTAACTTTAGCGAACCAGCACACGTCGTGCGCGCTTCCAGTCTTTCTAAACTTTACACATTTAGTAGCGTCGGTGACGCTCAGCGGGTTTCTAATCGGAACAATACGTTTATATCCACTATAGTTTAAAAAAGTCCAATTACAAAATTTCAATTCATTATCCGCCCTATGCCGATGATTAGACGCCCTCTCCTACGCTGCCCGAAACGCGCTTCCGACTGGTGCGTTTAGCGTCCCGTGGCACCCACGCATTAAGTGGTCCCGAAGAGGCGGAGGGTCACGCTGTCGGATGTCGTGATCCTGGTGTTTGGCGCTAGAAGTCCCGGTAAAAAAGTACGAGTGGGTGCGAGTGTCGCTGCCGTCGCAGCGTCTCGACTCTACTGGATGCCGAAGCCTCCGTAGGCTAGTCAAGCTGGAAAGCGACCTGCGGCAGAACGGACGTCTGCCACCAGCGTTGCTGCGACACCGCCGGCGGCAACATAGCAATCCTATGACGTCATCAGGGGGACCACTTCTTTGAACTCGGTATACACACACTATCCGTCCGAATAACTCGCTTGCATAGATCGCATTATCGAAGCTTTCGCGGCTTGTTTTTAACGTGAAACGTTCTTTGGCTAGTGTGTCCCGGATTTCGTACAAGCCGCATTTCGTGAAGCGGTGACCTGTGACGTCACGTGACTTCAGTTCCCCGCTAGATTTAGCGGTAAAATAGACGTCGTGTGATCTCACCACCAACTCAGTTTTCCCGCTAAATTTTACGAGGAACATTATGTCATATTACTTCATGTCACGTGACCTACGCAGAAATTCAGTTTCCCCACTAATTTTAGCCGCAAACTTTACGTCACGTGAAATGATACCACGTTACCTATACTCAATTTGAGCTTCCCCGCTACATTTAGCTTGAAAAAAAAAAAAAAAAAACGTTTCACGTAGCAACACAATTGCTGGGCAATTCACCCTGCAATTTTTGAATAGTGTGCAAATTTAAGAAAAGTACAGCCTGTACAGTGTTTTTTTCATCACCGTGGCGATGCGTGTCAGCGAGCGCACAAGAGCATAAAAGTAAGTGTATATACACAACCCTCACGCCCCACAAGCTTCGTCGTCGAGACCCTAAGATGGGTATTAACAGAAAAAAAAAAAAAAAAATAAGTCTTTCGGTTCGCTAGCTTCTGCTCTAAGCTTCTTAATCTAATGTGAGAGACGACACCGAGACCCTTATTAATTAGGGACTTTTGGGATTAAACGAAAGCACGGTTGAACTTCGCGACCCTCCTTGCGTGATGTCCACGCGTTGCGATGCAGCTTGCGTAACATTTGTTTTCAGGACATATCGGTTGTCCACCCGTAACCAGGAGGGCGGACAACGATCTCCCACCCGAGGCCCTCGCGAGCAAGCCAACCAAAATACAATATGCAGAAATAAAACGATAAACTATACCTTAACGAACGACAAGACACTCCAATCATCTTGCGCCAGTTCGAGGGCTGCTGAAGTAACGGAGGGTTACACGGAGTTAGTTTCGACACACCTGCCCGCATGCCTTTGGAACGGAGAGCACGCAGGGAAGACGCATTAGTGCGTGGATAACAAGCTCCCTAGCAACTTCTAAAAGAAACATCGAAGTTACTCGGGGTGAATTAATCTTCTGGAAGCGGTGCGGCTCCCGAAGAGAAAGTGACGAGCGCGTTCGGAAACCATTTATTTTAGACGTGCGACGACGGCAGCGCGTTCGCGGGAGGACATCTTTTGCGCGACACGTGTACGCAGAGAGATGGTAGCGATACGCTCGTGCTTGTAAGTGTAGGGACAGCGATCGATGGGCTTATAAGGAAGTGTATATCAGCTGAGGGCTTTCGATGAACCCTGACAAGAGGGGAAGCTTGAAGTCCCGTACACCTCCTGAACAAACGACCCACGGTATGTTTCCACTTCGTCGTTTCATGTAAATGAACAAAAGCGTAACTATTATTTTTTTTTTTCATATATAAAGACTTTGGCAAATCAGGGGCGTCTACTTTGCCGCAAAGTGCTCAGGAGAGCCAATCGCTGGAATGTACGGAGGGAGCTCGGCGATCGACTAGGCCTAAATTCTGTTTGTAAACCTGAAAAGAAGGCGGTCCACGCTGTGGCACTACCGGGCATGGTCTGTCACCAGGCGCAGCGTCACTTTTCTTCTCGCGCATTAGCGCAATGTGCGAAGGAGAACGGCACGTGTAGTATATATCTCTCTACCACACATACACGTGCGTTTCGATGTAACGAACGAAATTTCTTAGGGAGGGCAGGGTAGGAGGGAGGGTCGCTTAAAGAAATGTTTTTACATTTAGAAAGGGACGCAAGATTGGCAGTTTTATAACAAAACTCACAAAGAGGAACGGCTCTAAGCAATGAGAAGGCATTTACGCCTAAATAAGTTCGCAAAATGTAAATCGAACATGTCAGTGAACCAAGAGCTGGCTGACAGAGGCGTAGTACATTTCATCTGAAAAGCTAAGAAACAAGCTGTTAGGTGTGAAAGTGCAAATTGAATCGTTAATTTTAAAATTACCAGAATAGTGGCCCTAGATACTGTAAATAGGATTGGCTCTTCATCTTCTTGGATGAGTTTATGTCACTGACGTTGACTGTACGTGACAATACGAGTATCATTTTTTCACTGCCAAAAACAAGCTGACGTAATGAACATACTAAGGACTGAAGCATCAGTATTCCTTGATTAACGCACCACAATCTTGAAGATAGAACTCTCATAACCCTGTCAACTTCAAGATTTAAAATGTTATTCTGTCTCAACGCAGTCAACCCAATAAACGTTTTTTACACTACCTAGTGTAGAAAAAAAAAAGTATTTGAGAAAATCGTTAACAGCGCGTTTGTGACTATTGTAAACAACTAAATTTTCGCGAGGACCTAATTTTCGCGAATTTCGCAAATCGCCTACAAACGCGAAAAATACGTCCCGCGAACAATTCGGGCAATATGTGAACGCTACGGAAGCTACACTCGATTCGCGAAAATTAGAACCCGCGAATAATTTCAAATTTTCAGCTTTGGCCCGATTCGCGAAAATTTGAGCCCGCAAAAATTACGTCGTTTACAGTATTTCATGCGTACCAAAGTTTAAAAAAGGAACTTTGCGAATTATGTATAATAATTAATGACCATCCGATTTCATATTCCATCAACGCTAGTGGACGCATTATATGCAGGATTCCATTTAATACCTTATCGTCCAAGCCAACAGAGTCGCTCCCAGCAGATCTTGTTCCGTGCACCTGTGCGCAGTCTAGAGTGCAGAACCATCTATAAGCTGCCGATACTCCTGGACACCCCACCGTCGAATGACTCCGGAAATTAGATGCATAACCTTCCCGACCAAAGACTCCTCCAGCACGGTGCAACGTTTAGTTTATGTAGCTCAGCTAGTAGACTCGCGTTTGCCGCATGGCAAATCGACGAAGCTGTAGACCGTACCCCGCTTCTTACGTCATCTTATTTGTTTTTTTTTCCCCGCTCGAGGTAGCGAAATGCGCGCGTGGAGTGCCAGGAGTGGAAAAGTCGATCTCATTATCGAGCATTCGCCTAATTAGTTCGTCTCGGCGTTCCTCCTAAAGTGGGCTTCCGCGAGAGGTTCACGCCGACGAAGGCTCGCGGATTAGCACTCCGTACTTTAATGAGGGTTTAAGGCACCGCAGTTCGGTCGCGCATCTTTCGGGGGGCCCTTGATGCAGACTCGTATATCTTGAGCTCGAGCGCCTGCCAGTTTGAACGGGGGTGGTTTTTGTATACCAACGCTCACTCGTGCATGGTCACCATGGACGAGTTTGCTTCGGCGTTTTCTATTAAAGTGGCCGGCTTACGTGACAAGCTTCACGACGACGATGTCTCGGAGGAAAGTGCGGATTAGTTCCCTTACTTTAAGGAAGGATTTCGAGGAGGAATCTGTTAAAGCACCGATAATAGGTCGGAAACCGATCGAAGGCCGTTGATGCAGGCTCGTGTATCGTCAACTCGGACGCCTGAGAGATTCGAGAGGAGGTCAATATAAAAACTCTCACACTTTTAGTTTCTACTGGTGACATTCGTTTAATATCCACGTGGGTGTTCCCGGAAGAGTACGGACAGATGGTGGCTGGTCGACATTTTTCATTTGCTTAATATTTTATATGGGATTGCCTAATTTATAGTATAAAGGAAACCAACAATTGTTTTTCCCTGAACAAAAAAGACATCGGGACACAAAAAGTAGTAGATTATAAGGAGGTGGGCACTCGCACTTACGCACACTTGTGCCAAGGAATGTACCTAGGACAAATTCAAGGATCAACAGTATCTCTTTAAAGTTACAAAACAACAGAAAAATCTTCATAACTTAGAGGAAAACCCTGTTTGTTCCACGTCTCTACAAAGACATATTTTCGCCCCCCAGCAGCTTGAAACAAAAAGTCGTTATTTTTTGAGAAAGAGCCAAGTATTATGAATAAAATTATGTTTATGAACATTTTTGAGACAGGAATATAAATGCAATCGAAACATTTCTGGAAAAACAGTTGCGAAACACTCGACAAATTGGAGCGCGCTGGTGAGTTACAGGGACAAAAAGAAAGCAGCATAAAAAAAAATACTTTTATTTTCATTACTTTCTTTTTATTATTGCATGTTGTCACTGCCACACTAACCTCGAAACTATCTCGAATGGATGGCGTTTGTTCGCGATGCGATGAAAGCCAGAGTGTTTCGGCTTTCTCCATCTTGTGGTGCGGGGTGCTTTACTCCATAAATCAACATAATTACCACGAGTCGACGTGCGCACTGACCGCAAACGTGGTTACCAGACCGTCGAGACTCGCAGAACAAAGTAATTGTTCCCGCACAATTAAAAAAAATACAGGCACATATGGGGTGCGTCTTCTTTCGTGTGCAATCAGGTTTTCATTAAACGCCACGGCATAAACAAAATCCCATCCAAACCGTTTTTTCTTTTCCAAACGCTGATCCCGCTCCTCTGGGGGACGCGCAGCGTCTGAACGATGCTCAGAGTTAGTCACAAGCCGTACCCACAAACGGACGAATAAACACACGAAAGGCGGGCAACGGAGTCCGCACCCGCGGGTCCGTGGTTCAAAGAAAAATAAACGGCCGCTGTTCCCGGCTTTCGTCTGATGACCGATGAAATTGTGTAAGCACGAGCTATGTGTTTCTTCGTTCGCTGTTTATTCTCAAACACCAGCGAAAATTCGGAAGAGTATATGGTGTTTGCTTTGCGATGCGGTTCGGCGTGCTTGACGCTGGTTACACTTTAAGATTATTGCCGCACACACTAGGGGGGGAACCAGAAAAAAATATCAAACGGATCATAGTTTGTCGAAAGGTTCTCGGGACTGCGAAACAGTTTGGTGAGTGTGGCGAGCGATGCGGGTTCGGTTTCAGTTTAAAATGAAGCTGATGGAGTTCGGAAAAGGCAACAGGCCAGAGCAAGAAGACGCCAAAGGTTCGTGCTTCGTCGTTGTGCGTCCTTCAAGGCTGCTTTAGATTCATATCGATACCGACGGCAGTTTTTGCGTCGCAGATATTGACATCGGCGTTTCTGCGATACAAAGGTCTGATTTCGAGTGCAGTGATAACCAACTCGCGTTTAGGCGGGACTTAAAATTGCATTTTAGTCACAAATGGAGGGAAGCCTGTGGTCAGCCTTCGAGATTTGACGACGCTATTGTTTTCACGCTGCAGAGCAGTAATCTGTTAACCTGGTGTAAATCACGCACTACAAATTATTCGAGCGCACGCCCGCGCAATGCTGGTTCAAAAAACGAACAGGTGCAGATATTGAACTCGTAGACCCAACAGTTTATGCATTGTCGTAAGGCAGTGCGCCCTTTCGCTTTACGAACTCCAACCAATAGTGGTAATTTCAATTTTATGGAAACGTGTACACAACTTCCGCTAGGCGCATTCATTCTACCAGAACAATTAACGTATCGTTTATGGGCTCAGGACAGTATAGTGGCAACTTAACAAACGCGGGACTTGGCAAGCCCCATCAATATTCTTATTATTCGCTCCTCCACTGCATTAGCCGATAGTAATTCTGAGTAACAAATCAAGAAGTAAGAAACATTAGCACCCTATATTGCTTCGTGCCCACACTCCGCGTTTTCTTTTGATTTATCGCCGAGTGTAGATAAGATTGTCCACATTTTAACAACCTCTGGCCATCATCTACGTGATGTGACCAATGAAATTAGCCACGGGATAGGGGCGTTATCGCAGCCTATGCGGAGCGCACGTTCGTCTGCTTCTTGCCCCATGAGTTGCGATGACGTCAGAACGACGCCGAGCTCTTATTGGCCGATTGAAAACAATAGTGGGTAGACCTCAAGGCATCAAGCATTGAGGTCTACCCCATATCCTTCCAATCAAAGCCAATCAGAGCTCGGCGTCGTTCTGACGTCACCGCAACTCCTGGGCAAGAATAAGCAGACGACTTGCTCTCCGCATTACCTATCTTGTCTTCCCTCGAACCCATGCTGCTTGTCCAGGTGAAACTTTAGTCGGAAGGAACACGGGAACGTCGTGAACAAAGTTCGATAGTGCGCTGCTGAAAAAGATCGACCACATTTTCCCCGCTTACAATGACACGGTTTACCTTTTTCGATCATTTTTCACTGGCAGTCCTTTAAATATCAACTCGTACGAAAATTCTATATACTTAAACGGTAGGGACGCTGAAATATAAAAGAAAGAAGATAATTTACAGTTGTGAACTTTATGTATAAGTAATTGGCGCACGAAGAAAAGGCGTATAGTTACCAGAAAATTACGAAAAAAAAAAGAATACGCGAAAGCATGATAAAGAGCACGTCATTTATTACTGCAGAGCTCCGTCCCACAGGCCTCTACGGCTTTGACGGACCTGATATTATGTGTAGTATTAAATTTACTAATGAAAACGTCATTATTATCATCAAACGAAGGAATTGTATAGTCGCTATATTTACTAAGGGCCTAAGGTACACAGGGCGTGGTGAATTTCGAGCATCTTATCTTATCGCTCCACAGCCAATCAAAATTCGATATTGACTGATAAGAGCACTGATAAACGAATCACGAAGCAACAAGCGCAACCATACTAAGGCACGCCCTGGGTTTCTTAAGCTGGCAGTGGTTCTTCGCTCTGCTGGGGCACAGCTTACGAACTTATAATAGCAGTTCTTCAGCTTGATGGCTCTACGCGGAGTGCAAGTTCGCCCTGCTTCTTTTGCAGGGCTTGCGGTGACGTCAGAACGCCGACCTCTGATTGGCTCTGAACGAAGCATAGTGGGTAGACCTGAAGGCAGCTTGCTTTGAGCTCTACCCACTATCCTTCGATCAGAGCCAATCGAAGCTCGGCATTCTAATGTCACTTCAGTCCCTGTGCAAGAAGCAGATGAAGTTGCGCTCCGCATAACTTCATTCGTTTTCTGCCGTTCTCACAAAGCAAAGTGTGCGCGCCTTCTTATAAGGGGTCTGTACTCTACTGTTTACGAGTGAAGTTCGCATAGAAACCTTTTTATTTCTTCGCAGCATATGCAGCTGAACTCTCCGAGAATAAACGCTTTATGGCAGCTGTGCATGGGTCCCGCAATAAGTAACCTTTAGTTTTTGTTTCCTCTTATTACGTTTACGTTCAGTTAATTCCTTACCACAGCAGGGCAGATTATTGCAATTTTAGATTGCATACTGTATCCTTCTCCCCAGCATCGGCCTTTGTGGAGGTTCGTCGACGCCCGACTTCGGTGGCTCGGCATCTGGGCGAGACGAGAGAAGTTCAGCAATGGCGGTTGTAATCTGGCACGTGGGCAAAACGTCTATATTCCAAGACTTTGATATAAGTAAATGACAACAAATAATACAAAATCAGTCCGAATGGAGCTTTGCTGTCATGCTGGATTTGCAAAGGTAAATGTGGCATCATATACGCCTGCGTGCACACTGGATAGGTAAACGCACTGGACTGTATGGCGAACTCTCAAACCTTACCAGCATTCATATCCAACAGAGAACAAAATTGGATCTAGAAGACGAAAGGAGATTTGTGCGTACGCGAATTTTGTGTTGCTGAATTTTGTTGCGCGCCCGGTTTGTAGATCTTTAGTACAACGGTCGCATTGGCCACGCCGCGTATTTTGCACTGATGCCGACCGAGAAATTGACTTACTATATCTTTGGTAGAAATATCATACAATATGGGTATTATTGATAGTACCAAGATAATTGAGAAAAGAATTAAATGTCTCTATAAGCCGACGTCCAGTTAAGCCTAATATCGTCAAAACAGAACTCGACATCGTGGTCGCTTGTGGGATATATGTAACACTTTCAGAAAAAAAAAATGACCGCATCTCCACGTGGTGAATGATGTTAATTGGGGCGAAGCTCTGGTGGTGCTGATGATACTGATTTTATTGTTCATAGGTAGTGCTGATGGTGCTGATTTTTTTTTTATTGCTCATAGGTAGTGCTGAGTTCCGGGTTGAGTTTCGACTTCATTTTTACTGCTTTATGGTCGGTGAAATGCAGAGCCAGTGGTTCTTCTAGCGGATCAGCTTGGATCCGCTAGAAGCCGTGGAAACGCATCTCCACCGCTTAAGGGGGATTCAACCGCTCGTCACTCAATGAGCAAATTTCGCTACACAAACCTGAGTTTCAGGAATGCACGATAGTATTCATTCTTTTGGGGGTTACTTATGATAACGTAATGAAGGTTGTACGACCTTTAGAATTTTCTTTTAGAGTGCTGGAGATTTTTAATAAACTCCAGAAATATGACCGTTTTCACTGTTTTTAGCGCGTTTTGAGGCATTTTTGAAAATACAATTCTTTAGAAGACAAACGTGACAAAACGCTTGGCCGTACGTACTAGGGCTGCCTCTAATCTTAATTTTAAGACCATGACGAGAAAGTAAAATATTGTTGTATTTGCGTATTTGTGTAAATAAAATCACCCTGTTAATTTTATTTCCAACTTGTTAAACGAGATGGCGACACAAGTACTAAATGCCTCAAACCGGAGATTTCCTTGCTGTTGCTGTTGTTGTTTTTCTCTCGAGCTCGAATTCGACCGCGATGTCTCGTTGCTCGTGGATCGGCAGCACGCGTAGCGAAAGCTCGCGCTGTGAAGCTCACTGATCGTGGATTCAATCCACCGCCTCTGCCCTTTTCAATCTGGATGAGCATCGTACCGGCGTGCTGT
Organism: Ixodes persulcatus; assembly: GCA_013358835.2. Taxonomy (NCBI): domain Eukaryota; kingdom Metazoa; phylum Arthropoda; class Arachnida; order Ixodida; family Ixodidae; genus Ixodes; species Ixodes persulcatus. The sequence continues at coordinate 47,021 of JABSTQ010010409.1, forward strand.
CATGTATCACTATTGCGTGATGCACGTTAAAGTTGTCAGACAAGCAGCGGTATACTGCACTGTCTTTCATCTCCAACGAAGACACCAGATGCCCTCGGCAGGGTATTGAACCGAAGCCGAATCGTAAACCGAAAACCGGAAAAAAACGCTATTTTCGCGCAAACCAGAGTTGACCCGGAAAGAAATAATTTTTCTCACTCTGGAGCGGAACCGATATGTTTTCCATGCGGTTTTCGGTTCATACGTGAAGGCAGGTTGCGTGAAAAGTGCGTGGCCAAGAACACAGTAACCTTAAAAGTAAACCAAAAAATGAAAGAAAAAAATTTTGCGCAAACCGGAGTTGAGTTGGACCGAAATAATTATATTTTCTTGTTCCTGGGCAAAACTGATCAATTATTTTTGCGGTGCTTCGTTCATGTGGGAAGTCAAAAAGCGAACAAAATAGGTAGCGGAACGCTCTGTAACGTTCCATTGTCAGGTTTTCAGATAACGGTCGTTTCATAATTGAGAAAGTTCGTCTCGAGAACTCAAACGAAATGAGCATACTAACTATAAATTCTCCGGGATTTCTGGTCTTATGTATTTCTTTAACAAATGCCCACATGTGTCCCAACCTTCTCTTGGGGACCGGAAGTGGATCATCAAAGAAAATTTAACACTAGAACATACCCAATTCGTACGTCAGCAAAAGTGACCAATAAATGAGTCTGTTTGGTGGCAAAATGGTGAGTTGGGCTCGTTGGCTTTTCATCTCGCACTAAACGCAAAAAAAGGACAAAAAGAGGTATAGACAACACCCTTAGTGTTGTCTATACCTCTCTTTGTCCTTGTTTTTTGTTTTTTTTTGGCGTTCAGTTTACGTTTTTTGTGTGTGTCTCTAGCCTTTAATTTCGTAGAGTTGTGTGCAATTTACTTTAAACGCCTTGATTTCATTGTACAACTGATCGGATAAGAAAGCGATACAAAGGCCGATGGATATTTTAGAACCTGCACTAGTTGCCATACTCTGACGCATCTAATATGGTTTCAAAATATATCAGCGGATTTAATCATCTGTCCGAAATTAAAGTCTAGCACCGGGAAGGCGAGGGGGATTCAATCAACAGTTACAGCTACAGAAAACAGTAAAACAGCTTCAATCTCTGGTAGCTGAAACAGCAAGGACCACAACGAGTTCTCCTCAAAAACAGAAACATCAAGGCGCACAGCTCTTCTGAGCATTGCTGGACAAGAAGCCGCGGGTTTCAAGGGACGCTAACGTGTTGCAGTTTTGGAAGGAGAGAAGGGAACGCCATCCAGAACACTACCCATTGGCGCAAGAAGCCCTGGGAGTGCCTGCGACCCAGGTCAGCGTGCAGCGAGCCTTTTCTGCACTGAAGTTCATTCTATCGTCTCAGAGGTGCCGTCTTTCCCCGGATATGCATGACGACGTTCTGCTTCTTCGGTCAGCTAGCTGCCTGACATTGAACTGCGCTTTCACCCACGTCCCGAGGTGCCCCAGCACTAGCTCGTTCGGTCCACACAATAATGTGAGCCTTTGCTTTCTATATGTAACACTTTTATAAAATATGTATAGCTTATATTTTGCTGTCGTCCACTGTTTTGTAGCATACGAGTACGAACCGATTGGAACCGGTTTGAACCTTTATTTTTCCCCTCCGGAGTTGAACCGGAGCTGAACCGTTTTTCCTGAACCGCAACAAAAACCGGAACGAAAAACAATTCGGTTCGACACCCTGGCCCTCGGAGCTGACTAACTTCCCGCTGTATAAACATAGACACAACAGAATTACAATTGATGGCTCCGTTGGTCGGCACGTTTTGAACGTTGCAAAAAAGTGTAACTAGTCATCAGCAAACTCGTAGCAAAAGGCCTGGCTCTGAAGGCGGTACTTTTGTTGATTCTATTTTTTTTGTGTGTGCTATGTTAGCGAGCGTGGTCAAACGCTTGCCTACGCTACAAGCGTGGCTCGTAAGCAACCTAAGATCGTGCAGCGTTGAACAGAGATACCCTTATATGTAGGGTACCTCAATGTCCTTCTGCTTAGGGTGATGCCACCCTTTGTAGTACCCGATGCCGACAGCACGCGCTCACGGGTAAAATACAAATAAATCGACGAAAACAAAATGTCGCCATAGCACAGTCAGCGCCACAAACGCGTGTCGGGACACGCTCTTTCACGCGCTTCTGAACAAAAACGAAAAATAAAAGTGTGAGACAAAATGGCAAGATGTCTCCACCCTAAGCAAAGCGCACAGAAGGCACCCTACTAATATGTTTTTGGAAATAAATAAAAAAAATAGTTGAATCAGTTGCAAAGAAGGCTAAAATACTTATTCCGAACAACATTTATTTCCTGAAACATTATTTCAGATATTTTCAATCTCTGTAGACCTTGTTTGGTAGCTAGTGGATATGAAAAACAAAAACAAAAAAGAAGCATGATTTCTATTATTTTGAACAATTACAATATATTTTCTTAACCAACAAACAGGTGCTTACTCTGAGGTGCCGTTATCGTTTTGGCGCCCAAAATGATTTTTTTTTTTTTTGTGAATTTAACACTTCCCGTTTTGCGGATTACTAAGAAAACCAAACGCGCCATCAATAGGTAGAAAATACGTTTCTACCTAAGGTGAAGCGTACGTTTCTTTTTTTTTTTTCTTCGCCTTTCTAATTTTTAGGTAAAATCAAATGAACCTCTAAATAACTTAATTTAGTGCCTTCATAAAGAACCTCGCGGGAGTTCACTATGCTATTGTGTGTTGTGAACACCTCTTTCAACAGTGATCTTACTATGTCACGGTGGAATCAAGCGGTGCTACCTTACCTGTCTGTAAACAAATTGGGGTTTGTGTATGTTTAGACAGCCTAGAACATAGTCTGACTCAACGGGCGATTTGTCTCCCAGCTGTAGGTAAGCAATTTAGCCAGAGCAGTACAACCGGTAGCCTGGGGTCTTTAACGTGCATCACGCAATAGTAATAATACACGACCGCACGCCGGTACGATTCTCATCTAGATCGAAACGGGCAGGGGTGGGAATAGACCTTTTGCGAAATTCCCAAGCGCCAGGGAGCATGCTCCGAGTGTAGTTACACGCGCTGCACGTGCTGGCGTCAGCAGTAGTAGCTTTTCTAAAGCAAATGTCTAAAACAAATGGCATTTGCACGCGCGCTTGTCAACGCTTTATTTTGGTGTTTTACTTCGAATCTTTTATACGGGGAAGTCGAGCGCGTGTGGCGCGTGTCCATACATTCCTATCATTCTCCTTGATGCTTGGGTAATTTAGCAATAGGTCTATAGGAGGTATTCACTGGCCGCCATATTTGAGGTCACTGTTTAGAGCGCATGCTCAGAACGAGCTCGCATTAATAGGCTGCCAAGACCGGCAATCTTGGTGGTGCGGAATGCACGTGGCGAAAGAACTGTGGAAGCTCGCGTTCAGCACGCGATTCGCAGCCGAGCACACAGCTATGGCCGCCAGTGAATACTCCCTATTGAACCAAGGATCCCTGGGTTCTGTAGCGCGAGCTTTCGCTCCACGCGCTCCGAGCTGGTGTGCTCTAGCCCACTCAGCCGCGGATCCTTTTTTTTTTTCTTTTTTTTTTATTGCATCTGGCCACCGATCCCTCTTTATCTGTCTGAACTCAAGCCTTTCGATGTGTTTGCATTTGTCTTACAAGTGGCGTCAAATGCGCCAGAGCACGAGGCCCGTGTCTCGAGCGGCTCTTGGAAGCAGTTGTCGGCGCAGTACTGAAATGAGCGGCCCTTGGAAGCGAATGGCAGCGGAGCACCCGCTCCTCGCACGTGTCTTGTGCGTTTCCACAACAATGCTTCGCGGTATTTGAAAGCGTGATTTTTATCAAATGAATTTAGTCTGCACTTGCCGGCAGCGCCTTCAACCTTTGGAATTTACGAGGATAACTCGAGTGCAACATGGCTTTGTGTACTTGGGTGGTTCTTTTTCGCTGACAGGCAGACAGACGGAAAGTGTCCTTTCCTGCCATACCCGTTGCCAATGTTGTCAGCTGCTGTGCACTTGGCGCGCGATTGTGGACGAGTAGTAGAGCCGCGCCACTTGCTTGGAAGGAGAACTCCTTGGTACAGTTCACGGGTGGGAAACGGTTGTTTCTTGTTGCTTTTGACTCGACGCGCAGAAATGTTGACCTCGTCGACGAGGTCCACACCTCTGGACCTGCAGAAGTGTGGACCTCGCCGCGCAGAAGTGTGGACCTTGCCACTAAATGAGCTATGCTTACGGTCGGCACTCTGTTCCCCAATATTGCTGTGGGCGCCGCCATTTTGGTGCTTGTGCAAAGCAGACGCAACTGCCGATCGTCATTATTCCAAACTGCGACTTCCTCGGCATTTGATGTGGTATTAGGAAGCTCATGTAATATTGCTTTGCTCTGTCGCGAAGCGTTTAGACATTTGTGGAGGACGTAAAAGCGTTTCCTGTGATTTCAGGTTTACTTTCAGATAACTGGCAGCCATGATTTTGAGTCACAATATGGACAAGTGTCGTTACCGTGAAGCGTAGCTTATTTAGTGGCACTAGGGAAGATCATGGCGGAACAGCGCAGCACTAAGCTACGCTCATTTAGTGGCTCTAGTTCTTCCCAAAAGTGGCGCGCGGCGCGTGTCTCGAGGATTTACACAAAAATAATTGGCGCCACTTTTCCCAGGATAGATGGGCTTTACTCCACACATCCTGGGAGCGGGTTTGCAAACCAGTATTCAGACAAAGAGCAGGCCGATATAGGACATAGGAAGTGCAAAACTGCCACTTTATTTCTTTTTGTTTTCTAGTTTTAAATTAAGCTCTAAAAATAAACCTTTTTTTTTTTTTTTGCAAAACAACGTTTGCGTGTTAAAGGGACATTGTCGGGGTATTTATGCAAGCGGAAGGTTTTAGTTGTACATGACATATGAGAGCCCCACTACCCAGAACAGAATTTGCGGCTCGAAATTCGGTCTCTTTCCGGCCGAAAACCGCCGATTGAGAACTGGCCGGTTTGAGTCGCGCTCACTCTCTTCTCCGTGGTCACGGGCCGTTTTCTAAGGTTTAGACACGACCACCAAATTTAATCGAAGTCGTTGGTCATCGAAGGCACACACACAATATTAAAAATAGAAAAGAAACACGATACCCATTTTTTTGTGGCTTCTAGAAAGCTGCAAATGCGTTTTTTGGGAAGGAAAAAGTATCACAGCCACGTGACTTCCGCCACCTCTCTTCTTCTTTCTCCCCAGTCCAGTTTCGGTTTTCGTTTCGAGCTGTTGCGTTTTTTGACTTCATTAAAAATATACGTGACGCTGTAGCAAAATATTGATTGGGTAGTCTTCTGACACCATAATAAATCATCTGGCAAAAAAAAAAAAAATATGGGGGGTGTCAGGTGGTACAAACGGCCGCAACGCCGCACCTTGTGCTTTCGATAATTTCGAACGTAGATGGAACTTCGATTCCATACGGAAATCAGAGCTTATTCTACGTTTTGTAAGCCACTGTAATCTACGTATGTACTGGCTCGTATCTCGCGCCGCCTGTTGGCCGCCTCCTGCAACGGCGGACGCAGAGCGAAGAAGATCTAGCTCGAGATGGGCGGCGAACAGCCCGTGGCCCGAGCCCACCTCGAGCGCCCGACCTGCATGCGCAGCTGCGAGCATGCACCTCGTTTGTTCCGGAAAAATTCTGCGCCATCTATGAGGAAAAGGGTACAAATAAATAGCGGTTGAATCCCCCTTAAGTCAACGGCCCATGTCAGAAAGAGAATGTGTGGTATGGAACGTGGTTATATACGCATTTGAGCATTTGACCGCAGCGCCCTCTCGTCAATAAACGTTAAGTCAATGCATGCAAAGTTTAACGCGATTATATACGCATTTGACCGCAGCGCCCTCTCCTGTATAGACGTTGAGCGGCTACATGCAACGTTTCATCCATGACATCCCCAGCTCTTGAGTTACTACCACATCTCAGAGCCCCCTACTCGTCCCGCAGTCGTGGCCGAATGGTTAAGGTGATGGACTAGAAATCCATTGGGGTCTCCCCGCACAGGTTCGAATCCTGTCGACTGAGCAAACATTTTTTTTTTCTTTTTTTAAGAAGACAGATGGGATGGCAATCGATGTGAGCACGGACGGATGGACGGACGGACGGACGGACAAGGCTAGACCCTAAGGAGCTTCGCCCCTAAAAAAAGTTTATATTCTTACACCTTTTGTTCTATATAAGACACCCCAAAACTTCAGTTCGACGTCCTGGGCACTGACGTCGAACCGACGTTACCAACTTCCACGGGCGGCTTTGTAGCCGAGTGGTACAACTTATTAGAATAGCTAATGCACGTGTTACTGACTTAAAAAATAATAGTCATAATAACAATACGGGTTTTCTTGTCCCTACTGCAAAACAGCATTCAGTCTTTTTTTATCGTTGCTACTTACTTTAGTTGTTTAATGAGTTATATGGCACCATTATGAAGTTCTCGTGAAATTGAGGGCCGTCTGTTCGACCATAGTGCGCTGTACGTAGAACTGAAGTTTTAAGGTTTATTATTTGGGACATAAGGGTATAAGACTACGCCCTTGGTTTCGCGAGAGCATTGCGAAACACGCGTGAGCAAGAAAGAAAATATAGTTTATGTTTATTTTTTCTTTCTGACATATTTTCTTTTTTTTTCTTTGGAATGCATGCTACAGGCGCCCACAATGTCATTTCGCGTTTTAACAATACTAGTCTTAGGTGGGCGTCGGAACATATAGATTTTTTTTTTCATTTACCTTTTGATTTATGTTACGTCATGTTCTCAAACTTTCGCCATCTATCCCAACCGTTTCGCGTCAGATTTTCACGAAGTGTCAGCTTTCTGCGATGCATAGTTTATTTACAAGGACCGAAAAACACGTTCCTCTCATCTCGGGAACTCCCTGTATATACTGTCGGCAGACATGTTCGATGGTTACATACACGTATAAAGGAAAAGTGCTTTCAATCCGCTTGAGGCGTGTTCGCCTAAAATTCTGCCATCACGTCTGAAGCCAACACCGAATATTATGTACGATGTAGCAGTAGGATGACAGCGGCTTGAAGAAAAATTTCGCATGACGCAAAGGGACCGAGAAAACCTGAAAAATAGCTGACGGCAAGTATAGGGCCTGCTTTAGTGCGCGTGCGTATTTTCCACTCAGTGGCTACAACTCGAAGCTTGTGGGCAACGTGGTGATCCACAGCCAGGTTGCTCGGAAGTTAAATCGTCCCTCGTGAATTCTACCGCGAGGTGGCGAAGCGTAGAATCGCCGGTGGTAAAAAGCCAACGCAAAAATATCCGCGAAACTTTTGTTTTTTGGTTCCGAGAACGCGGCGTGAATGGCCAATAAATGTCTACGTGTTGTTGAGCAAGTGCGTTGTGTCATGCTCCGAGGCGGGAAGCGGCAAGGGAAGTCTCGCAAGCTTTAAATATGCGGTTGCCTATTATTAACCCTACCACGTGTGTGAGAAAAGGGAAGTCGACAACGCAAATGCCTCGGCTGCTAGCAGCGGGTGAGAACTATGAGTCCTATCTAATATTACGATTTCCCCTTAATATACCGTGTGTTTCAATGAAGGCTTTCAAAAAGTTCTAAAAAATAGGGTGGCTGGTTTCACCACACACCCTTAAAAATTGGGTGGGTGGTTTGCTCCCAAAAAACCACCCCGCCTAATAATAGGGTGGGTAGTTTGCTCCCGAAAAGAAGCCTTTTTCGGGAGCAAACTTACAGCTACGGCGGACGTCGAGGATTGTAAAAATCATACTCATTAGTTAAAGATCAATTAAGATTTACTAATAAACTTTTCAAGTGGTGAAAATAAACATATGGTTCCAATTATAAATTTGCTAAGCATAACCGAAAGCCACTAAATAAACTCACTTTAGAAAATACGCCAGAGGCAGAATTTCATGGCGTTTTGAAAAAACGCACAATGTGGGTGCCTTTCTAGGTTTCGGTTTCTTATCGGGGCGCATCTTTGCGCCCTCGTTCCTGCTCCCCAGTGGCTGAGACGTGCATCACAAGTGCGCCATACTTCCCTCCATCCAATGAAAGAGGCGAGGCGGTAGCTTCGCGCCTTGGTAATCAATGAGCAAGACCGCGCACGCAAAGATGCGTTCAGATAAGAAATGGAAACCTTGAAATGCGTCCAAAATGGAGCGTTTATTTCGGAACCTCGTAAAATGCTGCCCCTACCTCATAGCTTTCTCAAATCAGTTGATATAGTGGTTTTTGATGATGCTTAGCATACTCTTCATTGAAATATGTTTATTTTAACGCATTAAAGAGTAAATTAGCAAATTCACTTATTTATTTAGCTAATTCGCATGCTGTTTGAAATCTTAGACATCCGCCGCTGCTGGCAGCTTGTCCCCAGAACGATGTTTTTTTTCAGGCTACTCTTTTTATAGCGATTACTGAAACCCTTCACTGAAACACCCGGGATATTTCCGCGGTTACACCATAGGAATGCCGAATTGCCCTGAAGAAGCCACAGGTGATCAAAACCTAGAGCGTGAAAATTGTTCATGTTGAAAAGCAACGCGACTGGGACGAGGACAAGAGACGTTGAGACACAACAAAAGCAGCGCTTGTCTTGTGTCTTTTCGTCTTTTGTCCTCGTCCCAGTCGCGCTGTTCTTCAACATTATATTTTACCAACTTGCCCAATGCCCAGTTATCTATCCTTATCAATAAGTGAAAATTGTCTTTCGCTCTCCTTATGTGGCCCCAGAGAGCCATCAACCTTCCAAGTGTGCACTAAAAAAGACAAGCAAAATAGAAAGCAAGACATTTTAAAACAACAAAATAATAAATCTATATTTATCAGCAGAACACAAAATTATGATGCAATGAAGACAAGCACATATTCATGATACAAAAGAGGAGAAAATCCCAATATGTTCGTTTATAGTTATGAAAAGGCTGCATTTAAAATGTTGAAATTAACGCTCAAATCAACAGTGCAAATTTAAACTTTTTTCTTACTACAACAGTGAGCATTTAAAGGGGCGGGGCAACAATATTCAATTGAAAGGTTTTTCTCTTTACACGAGCTTACTGGCGCTAGTCGGATTCAAGTATACTCGCACGCAAAGTCACTGGCGAAGACGTACTCATTTGTTGCGGTATAACTTTAATTACAAAAGCGAGCGTTTTCATTCAATCTCTCCTTCGCGAAACTTGATGACGTAACTGGGGGATCGCAGTATCCTCCAGTGACAATATTCGAATGCGGCTCATAGACTGGACCCAAGCATTGCGTGGGCACTCGATTTAGGCTCGAGATAATCGATAGCTCAAGAAGCATTCTGGTAGTGGCCCATGTCCAATCGCTTTAATGACGGCAATAGCCGAACCATAACAATGTCTGGAACTCGGCGCGTGTCCTGTGCCTTTCCAACCCCAGCGCGTGGCTATGATCAACACTGACGGCATATAATCACCTCTAGATCACGTGGCCGCTTGTTCTGGCTGCGGGTTGAGGGGGTAAAACGCTGCTAGTTTTCCAGTTTTCCTTTACTTTTTTTTTTTTTGCGACTTCGATTGCGTGTGGTGGAAAACGAACGGGTGTTTTACAAGTCATTAACGTCAGGGATTCGTTCTAAGCGGTATTGGGGCAAAGAAAGAAATCGTTGCATCGCCCCTTTAACGGGAAGGGCCGCGAAAGCAGCTGTGAACTGTTTTGGGTCTAGGTAAACTGCGTGGTAACTTACTACCGAACTAACAACGCGACCCATCTCGCTTTCGGTGCCTGAAGCGAAAACGACGTGTTCAGAAGTCCGGCATTTCTCGGAAATGTCCTATATCACTTGGGTAGACACCAATCCAATAACCGTACACTCTAAGGAATCCGGTCTCAAAATACGCTTACACCTAGAAGAAACGTCTGCACTGTGTGACTCAGTATGGCGTTTCAATATGCTTACATTATGCTTAGTGTAACAGCGCGCGGACGGTATTTTTAAGTGTGAACGTATTTTTAGCCTCACCAAGATATATATATATATATATATATATACTCGTATATATATATATATATATATGTAGACCTAAAAAAATACTTCGTTCTGACATTAAGCCTGATGCAAGCACGTAAAATGGCATGCGCAGTGTCACATTGCAGTTTCTTTTCCCTTTTTGTTTTAGTTATAAACGCCTTGCACCGTCATTCGCCATGTTGTTTCCGTAGGTTCTAACCGATTGGCTTTCCCTAGTGCTTTGCTTGACAGCAGCCGCTCTGGATTTTTAGTTGAAGAATGTCTAACATACGCGCATTCCCCACCGCGAACAATATGAGCTGAAACACACGAAACTGACTTTTTATGCGTCCGCGGGCTCACACAAGCTCCATCTCCAAATTAATTAATTATCAAATAAAATCAAGTTTATTTTCCAGAAACTCCGGCGGGAAAGCCCGTGCAAAAATCTGTTAAAACAGCTGGACCTCTCAATTTTCCGAAGAGCTTGAGGTATGAGACCTCAACTTTGCACTTCATTCCTCGTTCAAACCACGACTCTTTCGAGAACTGACCTGTACAGTCTCGAACAATATAACAAGACTTACCCACGGGGCTATACAGTTTCGGGCGGCTGTACTTAATTCGAATTGGCCAAACTCACAATGAATGGGAGGAGGGAACAAATGAACGTTTGTTCTATTCTATCTTTAAAAACAAACAAGTGTCCCTGTCCAAATTATCCTTAGAGCCTCCGCATAAACTGCGTAGGCGAAAAGGTCTTTCCCGGTGTAAGAGGGTGTACACTAAAGATGCACGAAATAGTGTTTCCGATCATATTGTTCGCGGTAGTACTACTTCGGGAAAGGAAACAGCTGAAAAGCAGATTCACGGAGCTCTAAAGTGGCGTCGTTTAACTTGGCCCCGTTTTCGAATAGCGGAATTCCGCGCAGCTGGGCGTTTTGCTGATACGCTGCAAGCGTCGCAAATATTCCGGTCGTGAAAACTATAGACGGCTCCAGCCTCGAAGGGTTCCCAAAATAACCCCACGGTCCCTTCGGACAACCGAATGACGGCCGTTAAGCCCGGACGAAGAGAAACGCTGGCTCGACAATACACGCAAGCAATTTTTTTTTTTTTTTTTGAGGGTGTGTTTGGAAGAGGGGGGGGGGGGGGTTGTATAGTTATGACAGTTTAATTATAAAATCGCGGGGCACGATTTGCTCCGCGATTCGTGTTTCGTGATTCGTGATTTTTTTTTTTTTTCCTTCTTAAAAGTTATTGTTGCAACCTCCTTGGCTGCTTTTTTTAGGCTTAAACATATTATCAGCCCCGTCATTGGCCGAGCATCTCTCCGCAGGTTGAAGCGATTGGCTTTTCAGAGTGCTTTGCGGTAGAGCAGACGCTCCCGATTTCTAGGATGTCGCGCGCTCTCAGTGGGCTGTAAATTATTCCAGTGTGTGAGGTAGTCGCAGTGCAAAATCGATTTTGTTCCCAATAGAAATTTAACTTTTCACAAAATTCATAGTTTCTTCTTTTTTTTTTACAAAAATATTTTTTTCATACTGACAAAACGAACACATATACCAACTCTTTTTTTTTCTACTATTACAATATTTGTAGAGCAGTATGACCATTTGAGGGTCCTCGCCGTACATGCACGGCGACGCATGAGAGTCGTGCACGGACTCCGCCGTTCATGTAAGGCGGCGATTCAAGCCGTGCCCGACGCTAAAATCTAATAAACCAATGAAGCAGCTGTTAAAGGCGCACCATCACGGCGCTTGTTCCATTTGTGCATTGGAAAGAAAGCACCGCCAAAGCCAGCGCACGAGCTCTGAGCGGGACTCAAGTCGCGTCCCAAGACGCTCGCACGCCCGTGCCTATGAAGTGCTTTCTTTCACACAGTCTCGGCTGAGGCGCCGTTCCTTGCAAGTCGGCCCTGGACTTGTTTCGTGCGTTATTGGTCCAGCCGTTCAACTGGATAGCAAACGCACAAAGGCGGTAAACGCCATGACGATGCACTTTTGGCACTGTCTGATTGGCTTTTCAAGAAATCTGATCTAGGAGCGAACTTCTCGAGCTTTTTTGTCCCGTGAATTCAGTTATCGCACTTATCTTTGACAAAAATAAACATTAAAACGCATTTATAAAAAAAAAAAAAATACGTGATTGCTGCTGTGCATGCGGCAATCCTCTCTGCCGCCTGCTATCTGTCGAGAGCGTTTTGACGTCACTCTCGGCATTCCAGAGCCAGCTTATAGCCGATTCACACGACGGACCGAATCAGCGATTTTCGTCCGTGGACCGTGGACCACGTGACCGTCGCATCACCGATTCATGCGATCCGCGCTTTGTCCGCGGACGCGCGGACGATAAAGTCGAGCGCCTTTTCACTCGCGGGTTTTTGGTGGAAGATTGATTTGAAAAGCGTTTAGTCCGGCAACGATAAAATGTCGTCTGTTTTTCTTTTTTTTTTTTTTTTTTGACGGTTAAAACAAGAATGGCGCATCATTGTGTTTTGTGCGTTCGCTGGTTTATTTTTTCGCTTGATAATTGGTTCCACGCGCGAAAGAAACTAAAAACTTTGTCCGGCTGACGCGACGCAGGTTCCGGCCATCCTCCGGGTCCATGTCAAGGAGCTTCCGACAAAACTCGTGTATCACGCCGCGATAATTCTCGCACGTCCAATCAGCCTTTCACCGAGCAAGACCTTTCTCGTGGCTGTAGCGTAAGTGCTTGAGTGTTGTGCACGAGCGCGGAGTGCGTGAAGGCATCTCCAAACGCCCCTCCGCCGGCCCAGAACTTCGTCGCTTCTACGCCGAAGCCTTCTCGAGCAGGACCGCGTCTGTGTCACTGTCATGCCTTGGGTTAGTAAAGCTAGTGGCGCTTCGCGCGAAGCCCATCTAGAGTGCCTTCATACACACGCGCATAGACATGTAGGCACCCTAAACCTATTACGGTGTTCTGCCTCGATCATGTACGTAACACCGGCGCACGATTCTTCATCGCGCTATAGCAAACGTAGACTTCTCTCTTGGACAGCGGTGCCACAGTGCGATATTGGAGGTTCGCGGCACTGTGGGGTGACGAACAGGTTCGGTGCGTCCTCGCTGGCATATGCTCGTCGTCTGCTCGTCGTCTCCCTCGTGTGGATGCGCTTGGGAGACGGGACGAACCGCAGACATGCCATCATGGGATCAATCCGTCCGCGAATCAGTCCGGCGTGTGAATCGGCCATTAGTGGCGAGAACGGGTTACCCCGCTGATGACGGCACTTTTGCTAGCTTTTTTCTCTCCTTTCTCGCGCTTTCCTATCCTCGGCGCGCCGCAACAGGCGGGTCTACGTCGAAATTTTAATTGGCTATAGCGACGCTCGTACTAATAAAACCGAAAGAAAACTGAAGACGCATAATTTTTAAAGTGTCTACATTACCACTTTTACTGTTTGTTCAAATTCAAGGACGTCTTCAGCTTAACTTTGAAGTCCTCGATCCTCACACTGCAGCCAATAAAATTGCTGCAGTAACATAAAAGAACACCAAAGACCAAATCACAAAAGAATATTCGCAAACATAATAAGACGGGCCCTGCGTTTCGTTAGCGGCCAGTGATTATAGGTTATAGCGATATTGTTTACTCCAAAACTACGGGGTTCTTTAGTTGTTTTTTTTAATTTTTGAACGCGCCAAAATTGCTCACTTGGTTATGAAAGCCGTTTTGCAGATTAGCGAGAGTTTTCTTCTTTTTTTGCGTCAAATTTAAATTGCGTAACTTGATACTCAACGATGAAGGGCCTTTGGTATTTCTTGGACTGAAAGCTTATATTAAGTGGAAGTTGATTTCGAAACAATTTCTAAAATCCAACCACAATGCTGGCAGCCGCGTTACAACACTAAACTTGTTAGTACAGGTTTCCCAACTCTATCATTAATCTAGATGTGATGAGGATTTCTGTAAATGAAAACAGGGCTTTCTGCCTAGCGATCAAGTTCCTCGTAGCACGAGTTGCGCCCGCAGCTCATACTGCAGCCAGTTTTCAAACTCAAAAGGTTTCCTTCATACCCTCCTTGCGCAAATGGTGACAGTTAAAGCCTCGCTTTCGTTAGCTCAGAGCGCCGCAATGAAAGAAGCAGAACCGGTGAAACCTGCGGACGTGACGTCGTCAATGGCATGTCGCGTACGGTTACAGATTTTGAGGTGGGGTAGTTAGGAATAAGATTAAAAGATAAGTTACCCCTATCTGCCCCTGCGTTAGCACCGAAAAAGCCAATTTCGAACATTCCACCGCTCTTATTTGCGAAATCCCAGCACTTCGGTCAAATCCGTCGCCCCGTCCCGGACGGGGAGTAAATTCGGTGCACTTCAATACCACGTGCTCTATTGTCTCGTCTTCCCCATGGCATACGGTACACCGCTTATCTATTTCTTCATACTTTACCACATATGTCCTAGTTCTATATACTCCCGTTCTAGCCTCAAACAACAACGAGCTCCCCCGTGAATTATCAAACCAATGTCTTTTTCTTCATTTCCTGTTTTTGGCCCATAAATATAGTTTAAGCCGATTTCCCCTGCATTCCTTCCTCCCAGGGTCTCCTCTCTCACCTTCTTTACTTCCTTTTCTAACGCGGTAGCCTACCCTGCCCCAGCACTTAATTGTTGGTATTTGGTTTATCAGCTTTCGGGTTCGGTTTGTCCATTTAGTGTTTAGACTCTTCATATATCGAGGTTTAAGCGCGAAACACATGTACGACGAAACCGTCCGATCCGACGTGCGAACTGCCGGAATGACCTTCGGGGGCGAGGGTTTTCGTAGCACCGGAGAGCGTTGAAAACCCTCGCCTCCGACCGTCGTATTGCCTGATCGGACATCGGATCGGACGGTTTCGTCGTACATGTGTTTCGCGCTTTACACACCTTCCACGCCGATCGTGTGTCCTCCATTGTATCTAGTCTTCCTTCAAATTTCAATTTACTGATACCCTCTCTAACCTCGAAAGATGTCCAGACAATATCTCCCTGCACTCCTTCCTTTGGTGTACTCCCCATGTGACCCCCCCCCCCCCCCCCTCTTCCTACGCTCCTCTGTCGGGTCTCTAAACTCGACTGGACTTCAGACTTCATGCCTAACACCGCGTTGCCAAAAGACAAACCCGGCAGCACGACTTCTTTCCGTATTCCCTTATTAATATATATTCTAATTCTATAGTACGCTTTAGTTCACTATTGCCAAGCTTACTTTTCCTTAGCATATTATTTTCCTGTTCTTCTAAATATTATTTTCTCTCAATCAGCCATACACCCTGATATGTGTACTTGCCGACATGTTCTACTCAAGTGTCTTGCATTTTCAGGGAGTCCCCCTTTTCATCGTCAAATACCATCATGATCGTCTCAGTTGTCTCGTTAGTGTTCTCGTCTTGTACCGTGTTGTGTCTGTGTTCTGTCCAATCTCGTTCAGCTCAAGTTCTGCGAATGTTGCCTCGATTGTTCGTCTAATGAATTTCCTTTTCTCTTAGGTCTTTACACTTATCCCCTCGTGGGTGGTCAGTGAACAATGGAACCCTTTTGTTTTCCATCGCTGTGCATTAATGAGCTACCAGAACCTCTTCGCTGTATTCATATCATTTTGATTTACCTCCATCATCCACTGCACTCCAGCTCTACCAATCTTGGCCTGAATTAGAGCAGATGCCTCACTTTTTCTTTCCCGAAATGCATCCTATTTTATGCTATTTCAGCGGGTGTGTCCCCCCTTTTCTTCGCCCACTTGTGTTATCTTGAGAAATGACATTGTGCACAATGTCATTTCTTCTTCTGACAATGTTAGGCTTAGGTAGACGTCGGCTCATAGAGAAGTTTTGTATTTCCTCAATTATGTTTTGATCCAGGTAGCGTCATGATCCCAAACTTTCCCATTCTATTCAAACCACTAGCGTTGCATTCTCACGGAGTTCGAGCTCTCGGCGACGCGTAGTTTATTTACCCGGGCCGAAAAACACGCTTCTCTTTTCTCGGGAACTCCCTGTATCTAACAACACTCTGTTCGCCAACAAGTGCGCGTCTGACCACACCAGGCGTGAGCGCACTGCGCGTGCGTAGAAACCAGATTCGCGTCAAGTAAAGCGCATGCACATGGGCCGATAGCAGCGCCACCACAGCTGCGTGACGTCAGAGCGATAGCGCAAAAGGCCGAAGAGATAACAAGCAATTAAGAACACTACTTCGCGTACGCACGCTAGCCCTCCCCACACGTGCTATATACTCTATCCACGTCACACACCCGACGTTAGGCGCCTTTAAACTGTGGCCTCGCCCAAGAGAAACCCAGAGACCAAAAGCGCATAAAACGAGACAAAACGAGATAAACCTTCTCTTCCTATTGGCCCATAACCAACCTACTACGATAAATTCTTCTCGTTCTCCGAGTGCATAAACATTCAGAGGCAAGAAAAAATAACAAGGCGCTAACCGATATCGAAATAAATATTCCCTGTCAAAAGAGTAAAGTAGGAATAAATAGTCCCTGTCTAGAGAGTAAAGTAGGTAAGTCAGATCGATTTCGATAAAACGGACGGCCAGTTTTTTGTTACTATATTTTCGTTGCTCGAAGCGTTATATAAGTAGCCCGCGCCTGTCCTTTCAAGTCAGAAAACGATTTTGGACAGCGCTAAAACTTTACGCGTCCACAGTTCTTTAGGTTATTGTTTTCCAATGCGGGTCAGCGGAGTACAGTACAGGGTGGAAACGCGATTCCTTCTTTTAGTTTTTGGCTTCCATGGGAGGAGGGCCGAAATAAAACCGGGGAATTTTCGCAGCACTTTAACGGCTGTCTCATGTCGAATTATGGATTTTACTGGAAGGTCTACGAGTCAACGACCCGAACATTTGTCCCGAAAGCAGGGTCGTGTATATTTGATATCGGCACGAATTGCCGAGCTTTATTCGCCGCTTGCTCGGTCCCTTAAAGAACTACAATTATTATCTATTTTGACTTTACTACTCGCGGGAGCTTGCTCCATCAATCAATGTAGCTCAGGATATTAGCACGTTTATTCTAAGCAGACTCTCTCATACATTTACTTGGAGTATTTGGTTAGCAGACAAAATGTATACTAGTTCGTCGTCCTAGTCCGCCCATGCATCCAAACTGGTCCCGAAGTGACAACAGATGACGTCAGAAAATCCGGAGTGTCATGTTGTCGGATGTCGCGATCCTCGCGGTTGGTCGTAGAAGTTCCGTCGTAAAGGACGAGCGAACACGAGTGTCGCTGTCGTCGTGGCGTTCCAACTTCTGACTGCCCAAGCCGTGTCGAGCTGGAGATAACTATCTGCGGCAGAGCGGGCGTCTGCGACATCCACCACTGCTGCTGCGACACGTGCCAGGATCGCGGTCGGCGACAGCATGACCCTATTATGACGTCATCAGGCGGACATCGAGCGACCACTGTTTTCGAACCCGGTAAACCCAACGGTTCGGAGACGCGTTCCCGGCAGCGTATTGCAACTGGCAACTTACACACAGAGTAAACCCATGGAGCCAATCCAGGGCCCTGATTGGCTGATTTGAACGTCCCCCTCTTTCGCAAGCAAGAGGCGACAATGACCCTTTCGAGCTCGTTGTTTGGCGTTGGAGATAAGAAGACTCACCGAGGTCGGTGGCTCCTAGCGTCAGGGTTGTCAGCGGCCCTTTACCATGAAATGAAGCATAACTTCAAAATACTGCCGTTCTTCCGCTGTTTGTTATCGTGAAATTTGAAATTATCCGTAACTACGCCTTATCGCGCTAAACAAACCGACCCCCCCGCCCCCCCCTCCTTCTCCTCCCCAAGAGAACACAGGCTTGGCTTGTTGTGGCCTCACAAGGCAACTGAAAAAAACGTGCCACGCTTAGCACGTCTCACCAAACACTTCACCGTGACGACTTGGCTTTCTTTCTTTTATCTTCCTTATTATCTTTGTCACTCTCGTTTCTCGTCACCCTTCTCGTCGTTCAGCACGCACCTCACTTCGCAAAATTGACGAGCGCTTGCAAGAATATAGGATTATACTTCGATCACACGAAGCGAAGAATAATTATTCACTAACGGGTACAGTATGAGCAATTTTTCTTATATTTACGGAACTGCCTCTCCGACGGACACATGCACACAAGTTCCAGCTGGTGCCTCAGTGCGAGAGACCTCGAAAGCGAGGTTTAACCATGAAGAAGCGGAGACGATACTAGTACAATACAAAAATGTCATAAACACCAAGTAGACGGAGCACATAATCTATAGTCCGTTTCATTCTTACGATGGGCCGCAGAAAAGCAAGCCCCCCCCCCCCCCCACACACACACACACACACACAATCTACCGCTTGAACGTACGACGTGAGCGCGATCGCCGCGTCCCTTTCGAAGGTCACGCGAGACTCACGTGGCATTGCATTGGTTCCTGTGGCTCCTAGCGTCCTCTGCGGTCCATCATAAATTGAAACGGAGTCTAACAGGACGGTAAAATATCGGCGAAGCATGATCTACAGGGGGAAGGGGGAACAAGGGGAAGAAAGAGGAAGAAAAAAAGGGGAAAGGGGGCTCGTTTTCGTTTTGTTTTGCTTGTTACGTTACGGTTTAGTGAGCAAACGTTTCTGCGGAGGCGGTTGGTACATAACGCAGAGATTTAAGAGCTGCCTCAGTGGCGTCTTTACGTTTTTGCGGAATGGGCCATTGTTGATATCAAATCGAGTGTTGTAAAATCCCACGCCAAGATTGAATTTCTTTGCAGTGCTTATACGTTCGCGGTCCACGGCGTACCGATTTTTTTCTAGCCTTTTTTGTTTTTTAATTTATTTTACATTCCGCAAAACTCGCTACCTTTTACACCCTCCGATTTCTTCAGTGTGTGTGTGTATGTGTGTTTTTAGAGCATTGTTTGCCATTACACGTAGAGTCGCGATATCGGAGGAAGGCATTATGTCCGCACCATTTGTCGCACACTGATTTTAACTGGCAATAGCTTGTAAGGTCGGCGTCATAAAAAGTTTCCGTTCGACTGCAGCGCAAGCGACAATCAGTTTGCTTTCTACCCACAAAATCGCAGGGTCGACGCACGTATTAAACGCCAAGACGCATTCTACATTCTTCCTGCCGTCAAGCTTTAATGCCTACCGCATGTCTTTAATGTAAAAAAAAAAAAAAGATTCAGGAAACGGCAATTCAAGAGAACACGGTACTCTCATGCAAATTCAAATCAGCCGAGCTGCAAGAAACGGGCTCTGCGGGACGCTAGAAAAAAAAAAAAAAGGAAAATGACTACTTATCACTCGATTTCCCACACGAAAATGAACAGTTTAAGAAGGTATATCAGCTGTCGACTTCCCACCTTTTCTCCGAGGGAATGTTCCGACTGCTGTAACTTTGGAACAAATGACGCGCTTCCTCTGAACAACATTTCATGAGAAGGAAACGTTTCCATATATTTAGTTTTTTTTTTTTTATTCTGGTGATTTATTAGTAAAGGGTGAATATTTGGTAAGACGCAAGAATGGACTAGTTGCAACTTTATTTCGTGAAATATCACGATTGTTATCAATTAAACAAGCCTAAAAGAAACCGGTTTGTGCACTGTGCCTGGGTGCTACATTCGTTTCCACCGCTTATCGCCCAGACGAAAAATACCAAGCTGTTCGACAGTAAACGCATGTGCGGGCGCCTGATATTCTGAAAAAAAAAAAAAAGCTACTGCTCATGTTCTTAAAACTCTTTCCGCAGCCCGGTAAAAAGAAAAACAAGAAAAACACATGGCGGAATGGAAGCGCGCGGAAGTTCGTTATTGGAACGGTCTACGCCCTTTTAAACTTAGAGCGGGGGGGTTAAACAAAACAAAACGAGAAATTATACACCTACCCCAACAGGTCTATTCGTACCACGTGCAAGTTAGTGCGCGCTCGAGTGAGTCAGTAAATAAACGCGCCACTCAATCGCTCGCGTGCGCAACACATAATACCTCACGTTTTCGCAAAAAACAGATTTCCAAGCAGAATCCCTATCTCGATCCATTTTACATTTTATTTACAAAGCACGCAACGCGCAAAACCAAACGCCCATCGACTTCTATGTCGGATATGCGCGCGCGCGCTCGCTTTACACGAACACATATGCCGTTTTTCAATTCACTTCCAGGAACTGTGCGTTCAGATACACCGTCCTCTGCATACTCCACGTCACGCCATGACGCGCAGCGGGCGCTACGAGTCATTCCAGCCAATCCAGCGGTGTCTTAGTGTCACGTGACCCTCAGAAGGGGCGCGGCAACGCAAGGGAACAGAGGGGGAGGGAGGGGGGGGGGGGAGCGTACAGTCAGTGACACGTTGAGATGCCTCGTAGCGTCCGCTGCGGTCCATCTTAAGACCAAGACGAGGCCCAGAAAACAAATGCTATTCTCTATTTTACGAAAACGGCAGCCATACGCGTGCGCGACCTCCGAGGAGCCTCCGGCTGGGGTCGCCTCTGCCGGAAGAATCGAACCGGAGGGCTCCAGCAGGCGCTTCGCAAAACGCACAAATATTCCGCTCGTAAAAGCAAGGAACCCAGTCCTCCCTTACCCCCTTCTCCATCTTGAGGAGCGCGGGAATACGATCCACCACCATCGGCGCATCGGGGAGAACCGCAGCAAAGCAGGAACGACGACCGCCGAAGGTCTTCCCCCCCACGGTCAAGTCCATGAATGAAACGACGGGGACGAGAAACGGTTCGGCACATGCAGTAAAAGTACGACTTTACGACGAGAAAGAGGAAGAGAGAGAGGGAGAGAGAGAGAGTGCGCTCTCATTTCGGGCACGGCCCTGTCTTTAAAAAGGTCCGCGTAGTCTCATCCCTCGGAGTTTCCTTTCCGCCGCCGCCCACGCCGCCGCTGTGTTGCTTGTGCCCCCGTTCCTATTCGTGGCGAATAGTTCCAATAGCTTCTTGCTCCACACAGAATCATTCGTGGCCAAGCACGTTACGACGACCATATCCCGTTTCGCATTAAGTTGGACCGCAGCCAAGGCGAAGATCTGATGGAGCCCATCAAACAGCGTCAAAAGTGCATCGCCACGGCGCTCGCCATATCTGTGATTTTGCTACCGCAAATACAACCGATCGCGCGCAAAAAAAAAAAAAAGAAAACAACAGGGTTGTTAGGTTAGGTGGCGCACGCTGCCGCCCGTTAGAGGGGGTATTGCCCTTACCATCCATCCATCCATCCAACGACGCATTTACCGCGCGCGATTGGTGGAGTCTAGGGGTGTCGCGAACTTTTGTCGAACCAGATTTTAGGTCGAACTTTCCTTCGACCTTTTCACCCATGGAGAATAGAAGACTAGGAGAGGGCATGACGTCAGCCGCGTAGCCTCCACCAACACCACCTAGAGGAGAAGGCCAGAACACGCCTCGAGTGACGTCACGGCAGCAGGCTGACGTGCGCTGCGCTATAGACCTTTCCAATGTTTACAAAAGCACAGTCCAGCGTGCGACCTTCACAGCCCAGCACGTGCGTGTTCGTCGCTTCAGAAAGCAAGCAAAGCACGCGCCATACGCACGAACGCTCAAAATGGCACCGGCCACAAGCTCGTTTTTGGAAAGGTCTATAAGCTGAACTGAAGGCTTCGCGCATAGGTTTTACGTCGTAGAAACGCGGGTTTTCGCACTATTTATTTTTTATGAGCTAACATGAGAGCTGTGAACGCCGAGTTATTTAAAGAACCAATTTTAGAACGCAGGAAAAGTATTATAACCTACAATTATCGTAGTGAAATAAAGGAAAGTGATACCTTGAGACAGATGTGTTCTTTTTTTAAGCGATAAACTTGGTGGTGTAGTTGTCTCTGAACGACATGGGAGTTGTATAAAAGAAGAATCGATGCGAAATAGCAATAATCGAAGTAATGGGACCAGATAAAATGAACGATAGTAACAATCGGATAAATGATGCAGAGGCATTCATTTAATTTCATTTCATTTTATTCACCTCAAAGGCATCTGAAGACGAATTACATGAGGGGGATTAAAAAATAACAGACAAAAAAGTAATTGAACATAAGAAATAGACACCAACAAACAAAATCATGCACACACACACACACAAAAAAACGGCTATTAGCATGTTATTGTTATGATGCAGTTTTACAAATCAAGGTTCAGTTAAACAAATTAATGCACTTTTTAAATGAAATGGGATATCTCTCAGTTACAATATGGTCAGGTAGTTTGTTCCAGTCAGTGGTGCAAAGTACTAAGGAGGAAAAGAGGAAAGTGTAAGTATGGCACTGAAATGGTTCCATCTTGCAGGAATTATCTAATATGGATTATGTAAAATTGGCAGCCCAGCACTAAGTAGATTGAAAATCGGAATCTGAGGAATATACAGCTTGAATAAAACACAAACGGGCTATCTTTCGTGTTCTTTGTATATTACGAAAAGTTATGCTGCTTTTAAAGTGAAGACACTAGTTTCGGATGAATAATCACTGCATATAAATCTGGCTGCTTTGTTTCGAAGATTCGAGCCTCGAAATTAGGTAGCTTAGGTGTGGATTCCAAATTATGCTGGCACATTCTAATTTTGGGAGGATAAATGTTTTGTATGCGAGTAGTTTTGTTTCAATGGGAGCTAGATCCCTACTGAAAAATCTCAATTGCATGAGAAATTTCTGTGTCCAATAAACACATATGAATCAAATGAGATATATAAGAACATATAAGATCTATATAAGATACATAAGAAACTTGTAAAAAGTTTATTATATGGTTTTTATATATCTTATATAGTTCTCAATAGTTCTATATATCTTGTATGATTCATGTGTTTGTTAGACACAAGAAATTTCTCACACAAATGGCCTTTTTCACAAACCAAGTGTTTTAGTGCACTATTTGTTATTTGCTCAATCCATGATAATGAGTCTGTAAAATACACGCCCAAATACTTGTACGACAATGAGTGTTCTAGTGGTTGTGAAAGTTACGAGTACTGGGTTAGTGTTTTAGTGGAGGACTTAATTATGGACATTTGTTTGCATTTACATGCGTTAATGTTCATCTGCAGTAGGGAACACCATGATGATATTGTATCTAAATCGTCTTGGACAATATTGTGATCACTATAAGTGTATTAATTTCCTGGTAAATAACTCAAGCATCAGCGAAAAGTCTAATTGTCGATTTAATTGATGATGGTAGGTCAATGACATATATTAGAAACAATAGAGGCCCGAGTACACTACCCTTAGGGACACATGATGCAACAGCAACAGGACCGAAATTGCCAGACAAGTATAAAAATAATAAAATTCTAAAATTGTGACGTGCTGGTTTGAAAAATGTATTGCACATATTTTGACAAACTTTTCTTAGACCTGTGATAAATCTGTATAGGTTCAGCAATTCAATGAACTATGCCTGTTCAAATATAGTCCATGTTTTGCAGCCAGCATCCAATCCTATCTGGTTACTACATCGAAAAAAACACCTGTAACCTATTTCTTGGCAATTTCATAATGTGAAAACTTTATCTTTGCAAAAAAGTACCGTAATACCCGAGCGTTGCCCCATACGCTGATGTACTTCAGTACCGAGTCTGTGAAACGACGCAGTTAGGGCGGCTAAAAACAAGTTTTGTACACAAAGAGAAGTGGGCATGCGAGCTTCATATTCAAAGTTGCTTGCATTTACAATACAGAAGAGAGTCGTAAATAAGAAATTGGTCACCTTTTAACACTGCGAAGCGAGCCTCCTGGTATCCATAAGTTTTGCAAATATCCGTCTTGAAAAAAAATTGATACACATGCATCTTAGATGCTGTAGATTTTGTGACACCGAGACACACAATATCTGTGCAGCATGTCGGCATTTACGCTGTAGCACCACAAGATACCTAAGACACTGCTACAAGGACACCGACTATCTGCACACACACACACACACACAGATTCACCGACTTCAGAGAGCAGTTGCCTTTGCATGAGGATGAAGCGCAAGCACGTTGCTGGCCAGACAGGAACTAATTTGTTTAGCGTTGACCCCTTAGCTTTTTTTTAGATTTTGCACTGGCACTTTTCGTATTGTTGTCCTTGCAACAAAGGTTTCTCAGTTGAATGTTTTCACTGCAGTCCAACACATGCTTCAGCTCAAACTCACAATGGGTTCACCATCACAAGCATCAGACGTACTCTTCCTTGGTCTGAGTTCGCTTCTTGACATCTGTGACGGTTGGCAGCGAGTGTCTTTGATTGCAGAGTTTCAGCTTTCCATTTCTTTTGTTTGGTATTCTTGGCATTAATGCGAACATTCATCTTGCTGCAAAGATGTCACAAGAAAATGCTTGTGCATTTTCTTGTGACAACAACACGTGTTTTAAGATGAGCTCACTCGTATGTCAATTTTCATAGTAGTCAAAGTCGGAAGTCTCCTTTTCGGCGAGTAGTTCCATTATGAGATATGTAACAAGTCGGCACTGGCTGTTCATCACCAATTGGTGAACAACATAGTTGTGTTCTACAGCATTTACACCAGGAAAAACAAGCCCTTCTATAACGAATTTCATTGCGAGAGCACAGTCTTCCTGTGAGAGCAGCAAACTGTAGCCATCTTGTTTCGTGTTGTTGATGCGGCCTTGCATTTTTCGCCCCTTAGGTTTTTCAAGGTGGTGTAGACTGCATGGCTGGCCACATAGCCCAGGGCCGGGAGGGTCTGTCTTATTTTTTACAGCCCAGGGCCACATTGCAGGTATATCACGTTGGAGGTAGGGCGTCAAGTATCCGCTCGCTTGGGAAGATCTTCCTAGTTTCCATCCTTGCTAGCTGTAGTGATCGTTGACAGAGTGCTCCTCAGCAGTATTTTGTTTTCATCTTCGTAAATGTGCCTTGTAGACACGTGATATTAGAAGCAAGCCAGTTGACTATACATTCCGAAGCACTCTTCTAAGCTGTCAGTTTTCAGCTTGTCCCATGGAGGCCGTACAGTAGCCCAAGTTCATCAAAGCAATATCCGGGATGTGTATTTGACCGCTTCTGCAAGAAATAGAACGAAAAAGGAGGAAATCATATTAATCCAAAGAAAGGAAATGTAATCAAAAATGGTTATAAAAATACAAAAAAAAAGAAACAAATGCTCTTTTTTAAAGTGTAGCTGAAGTGGTTTCGTATTTGAGAGAGAACCCTGGCAGTGTTTCGATCTGGTATTTCGGATTACAAATATTAAAATTATTCTTGAATTTGATGTGCCGAATGCGCTATAATAAGAATAATAATAATAATAATAATAATAATAATAATAATAATAATAATAATAATGCTTATTGCACGAGCAGAACCAGGTACAGAAAATAATAATAATAATAATATGCTCCATAGAGCTTCCTGGTATGTGTTGGGATTCCTTGGGGAGCCTGAAGGGGCGCCAGCTAAATTGTTAGTATATGGCTCTGGTGTATGGATAAGTAAACTGGATAATGAACCATATTCCGGCTTGCGTGCACTCCTAACTACAGTTCAAAGACCCGCTAAAATATAGGCCTTACTAGTTAGTTGCGGCGGATCATTTCGGCGCTCCGATGAGGATACACAGAAGCGACACGATGTACTTCTTTTTTATTTATTTTTTTACAATGATGTGCTGGTTGCAACCGCGATAACCTACCACTTGCATACCTTGCGAAAATCATTCCAATCTGAACTCATAAATCAAGTCATTTTTATTTAGGTCCGTACCTACAAGTAGCGCGAGCATTTGAATATGTTGCTTCCAGGCCACAACCAAATCACTCCCATGTACGCATTCAGCGAAAAGTAAAAACAAGAAACGAAACCACGATCATAAAAATTGAAAAGTTCTCACCCTGCCATGCCGTCAAGGAGCGAGATCTTCCCGTTGATTCGCTGTATAGTCCACGCTTTCGTAGTCATCCTTGCAGAAACTCAAATATGGACACTTTCACATCCAGTTTTCCGCCAAGGCGCTGATAAACAACATCTGTACGGAATGACAGCCCCAGTGGACAGCACCGACAATCGAAAAGCAACATTCCCGTTCACACACGAGGCCGCGGTTGTTGTATTCCAAAATGTGCTCGATCTCACTCGAGAGTTGAACTTCTGACCCTCGGCGTCCAAAAACCTACTCGCTTCTAGAGTTCTTCTAGTTGATTCAGTTGATTCCTCCAGCCTCATTGTCACGTGACCCAACCCGCAGGAGTAACTAAAAAAGCCGTCGAAGAAAGGAACGCGACGGACGACCGTTGGGGAGAAAAAGTAAAAAAGGAAAACAAAACGCGACGCCGTGACGCCTTTTTCTTTTCATTTTTTTTTTGTTTGCACCGCGGCAAGCGTAGAGAGAGAGAGAAAGTAAAAGAGAACGTGCATTGCAAAGAAGCCAACTGTCAAGGGGCGCCTTGCGGAGAAGCGCACTACCAGTTCAGCCTACTCATACCGACGCTCCTTGAAGGGAGAGAGGGAAGCGCTACGGCCTTAGCTCTAGGTGGTGTTGCCTCCACAAGCCATGCTCCCTTGACGCCTCACCTCTTTCCCATTTTCCTCCTTACACTCCTCGCTTATCAAGCCCACGTGACCACATCACGTGAATGTAGCGTGGTTGAGGGTTGCGGGTAACAGGGAGCATGGTGGTTTCTATTTATCAGTCCTCAGAGCTGGAAACTGTGCGTGTCGCCCGCGCCCGGTCGACCGATTCTACGCTTGCTGCGCTTCGTTATGTACCCTCAACTATGAAGCAAATGCATTATGTTTTCTACAGACCGTTACCATCCTGGCCCGTCACGACCATTCCTCAGACTACGATGAACGCCTGCGGACTTTTGGCTGGCACCGCCTGAGGCACCGGCGAACAGTGGCGCGTGTCCGACTCGTTGCTGTTGCCGCTGGCCCCTCGCTGGCCGGCTCCTACCTTGCATCGGTCCCCCGTATCTCTAGCCGGACAGGCTGTCCTATCCCTCTCCGCACCTGCACCCGGCGACACGAATCTTCACTGTTCCCCTCCGCGGTGAGCTCATCCCGGCGGCAGGCCGGGCTTTCGTTTTCTGAACCGCCCGCCTCAAACGCTTGCCAGCGCTTGCTTGCCTCACGTCTTCACGCCTTTGACTGCCTTTGATCTGATAAAACCTACCGGACAGAGACGGAGCCACGGAGCTGCTTGCTTCACGTCTAGCCTTCGATCTAATAAAACCTACCGGACGGAGCGTGCGCAAGACTGCAAGGAATCCTTCTACAATCAACCATCCATCTCACACGTGACATGTCACACGCACCAATTGCCAGAGAGATCTACGGTCACGTTGGCAACAACATCGTTTAAACTTTTTATGACTAGGCTTCACCAATATTGGAACGTGCCCTCTCCTAGTACTTCTAAACGCCTTGTTTTCACCAGATTCGACCGGTTCGACTTCATGGACAGTGTGGCCAGACCTTGATACAAGCATGTCTACGTTTGGATAATTTTTTTTTATGCAAAAAGTTATTTTATTTATAAACAGTTGCAATTAAAAGAAACCAATTCTAATCACTGAAGAAGTTAATAACTTAATTTTTTGTACTGTATTAACTAAAATAACCACTGATCTCAATGACAATTGCTGGATCGCGGTTGACCAGCACCGCCTATGAACGGGAATGCGGCCACGGTCGGCCATCTTTTTGGTAGATTTATATCACCTCTAGCCATCATAGTAATATGGCGGACAGCGCAATGGCGGCAGGCTGCCATAAAATAGCAGTAGATCAAGTACACTGTACCGTGGGTGATATTTCGTGCTTGATTGAAGTTGTTCGACGAAGCAGATTCTTGAAACCCGGCGTGAACGGTAGCCTCGTCTTTGAGGACCCGGCGAAAGTTCTACGAAAGCGCAGCACCGGGGGAAAGCAGCGCAGCTCGCATCGAAAGCAGACTACGTACCGGCGTCTGCTTTCGATGCTTCTTTCGATGCGACTTTCGATGCGTGCTGTGCTGCTTTTCCCCGGTGTTGCGCGATTTCGTGAAACTTTCACCGGGTCCTCAGAGACCGGGCTACCGTTCACGCCGGGTTTTAAAAGCATGTTTCGTCAAACAATTTCAATCAATCACGGAATATCACCCACGCTATTTTGATGGCAGCCTGCCACCACAACTGCCAAAACGCCGTCTGCCATGGATAGATGATGGTGGCTGCCAAGTGGCTTCAGCAGCTGTATCTTGGCTAGAGGTGATATACCTCTATACCAAAAAGATGGCCGCCAGTGACCGCATTCGCGGAGCGGGCAAACGCGATCCAGCAATTGTCATTGAGATCAGTGGAAATAACCAATCAGCGCTGCCCTTAATTCATCTCTTAGCCATCGCCATTCAATCCGAAGCCAACTGGCCAGCCTGGCGCGCATGCGCACACGAGTCGAACCTCAATACAAGGTTCGTCGAATTTTCCACTAAAAGTTCGAAAACGTCGAACCTGGTCGAACTCGAACCTCGGGCGGTACGCGACACCCCTAGTTGAGTCGGTCACAGCAAAAGCACAAAAACGACGAGCACCATGACGATGCACTTCCCCTCACCGCAGAAGTATGGCGCCTGGAATGTGACTCCGACCGGCGTGTTTACCTCGTCAAAAAAAGAAAAAAATCATTTTAATTTTGTTTTATGACGTCACGTAAGTGTCACGGTGTCGCCGGCCGCGATCCTGGTGGTGTCTCAGCAGCGCTGGTAGATGTAGCAGACGCCCATTCCACTGCAGGCCGCTCTCCCAGCTTGACAGTCCACGCGGACGCTTCGCCAGCCACGAGTTGGGACGCCGCGACGAAAGCGACACTCACGTTCGCTCCTCCTCTTCGCCAGGGTGTCTACGACCGACCGTCAGGATCGCGACATCGGACACTGAGACACTCCGGCTTTTGTGACGACGTTTGTTGCCACTTCGGGAGCGCGCTTCTGATGCATGGCCGGCACGCGGAACACACCCGTCGGAGACGCGTTCCAGGCACCTTAGCAGAACGGAATACACTAGGGTATGCTTCCATCGGAAATATTGAGCTAGTGAAAATGTATGGATCTACCATATTCACTTACGGCTTTCGATCATATGGACCGCAATCGACGCTACGAGCCATGCCAGCCAATCCAGCGCTGGAAACGCGTCAGGTGACCATGCGCGTCGCTGCACCACTGCAGCAGGTCGCGTCACACTAAAAGACTTGTTCACACTTACAGCGGAGCGCTAAGTTAGCGCTACGTGAGCGCTCGAAGGAGCGCTCATGTGGCGCTTCCGAGCGCGTGACTTCGTTCTAGTATAGCGCGTAATTAGCGCTTAAGTAGCGCCTTGTTAGCGCTCCAGTAGCGCCTTGTTAGCGCCTCAGTAGCGCCGTGTTAGCGCTTCAGTAGCGCTTCTTGTACCGCGGTGCTGCGGATTAGCGCGTGCACTGCGGTTCCGGTTTCTATGGTTGAGTGTGCATCAGCAGCACCATGGCGGACAGGTGGGGCGCTGAAATACAAATGCGACAAATGCTCTTACATACGCCATTAGTGTATATGTGTGTGGACGACTTAACGCACAGAAGAGCCTTCTGGGTGCGCGAAATCTTTCGCCACCAAGATACCGACGGGTACCTGGCGAACCTTGTTCCTAGGCTGAGGGACCGAGACACAGAGCTCTTTCGAAGGCGATTATTTTTAACTGCGTGTCTTTGAAACCAGGGTAACGCATATCAAATAGAAAGCGATGAGGTCGTACACAATCAATTAGTCGCTCAGAGTCTATGACTCTGGATCGCCTGCCCGACCCTATTTTGCTTGGAGAGCGGCTCTTTTACTTCCACTTCTTTCAATGCCAAAGGAAAAACAACAACAAAAGAATCGCCGTGGACGCGCTATTCCGCAGCAGCAAGCACGGCACAAGGAGCGTGAGAGCGCTAACAAAGCGCTTCTGAAGCGCTAACAAATAATTGTGGTTGTGGAGATATTTATACAGCGTGTAGTTGGTCAGCCATTTAATGTTGCGACGAGTCACTCGCTGTAAATGAGCAATTTAGCCAGTGCAGTACAACCGCTAGCCTGGGGTCTTTAACGCGCACCACGCAGTAGTGATACAGGACCGCACGCCGGTACGATGCTCATCCAGATCGAAACGGTCAGGGGCGGGGATTGAACCCAGGATTCCTGGGTTCTGCAGCGCGAGCTTTCGCTCCACGTGCACCGAGCTGGTGTGCGCTAGCCCACTCGGCCACCAATCCCCCTGAAGCGCTAACAAAGCGCTTCTGAAGCGCTAACAGAGCGCTGCTGAAGCGCTAACCGAGCGCTACATCACGCGCTAGGAAGCGCCACATGAGCGCGCCTTCGAGCGCTCACGTAGCGCTAAGTGAGCGCTCCGCTGTTTGTGTGAACCGGCCTTACACGGCACGTGATCGGCTTTCATGGCTCGTAGCGTCCCTCTGCGGTCTATCCGACGATGAAACTGAACACGGCGAAGGTACGGAGAGAGTGCATGCCCCCTGACGAAAGTGGCGGCAGAGGTATGCGATCATCCCCGAGGAGTTTAGGAGGAAGTTGTCATCAGGGGGTGAAATTACAAGTCGACAGGTAACAGGTGCCCCACTTGAACAAAGTGAGTGATTTTCAGACGTATAACGCCGCTGCTTGATTCTTACTTCAAGATGCTTCTCTCAATTCAAGGTTTTTGTCGGTTGGCATGCTTACTTGCAGAAAGAAATAACAGCCCCGTTAAAGTTTTCGTTCGACGCAGTCGTCAGAGCAGTTTAGGGGTGGCGAGCATGTTCAGAAAGGCATAAAAATTACCTTTTCAAGTGAATAGTTAAAAGAGGACGTGGCAGTTTATTTTTATTATAATTATTATTTATGTCTGTTGGTCACCGTGGAGATTTCTACTTATAAAGCGATTGCTGGGTATCTTTCTTTTTCCTCCTTTTTTTGTTGTGCGTCTTTATTTGTGAAACAAGTATCTTTAAGTTCGCCTATAATGCCATACAGTCCTGAGCAGCTCAATTAGGTGTTTTTTCTGTCCGGGTCGCACGCTCGTATCATGTAACCTCCTTTATTGTTGAGATTAGAGCCACACAGCAATACGTTCATCCCAATATCGACGGAGGATTCTGGCCCTCAAGCCTGCTGTGGGGATACTTTGCCTCTGGCACGTTCCGCCAGAATCGCGCACTGCATTTCGCGCGATGATATCAGCCCTTCGCCTGCGTGGAGTTCAAGGAGTTCCACCTCAAACTCTCCTAAATATCGCGGATAAATTTCCGTAATTGTGCAGTCACTATGCAATGCATCATTCGTAAAAAAATAATGACGTTGTGTGTATGTTTATACAACCGGAAATTAGTCTGCGTCAATGGTCGCCTGGTGTCTCAGTTGTAGATGTGAAATTTAGCCAGTTCTGTACAACTGCTAGCCTGGGGTCTTTAAGGTGCACCACGCAGTAGTGATACACGACTGCACTTTCGTAGGATGCTCATCCAGATCTAAATGGGCAGGGGTGAAACCCAGGATTCCTGGGTTCTGCAGCGCGATCTTTCGCTCCACGTGCCCCTAGCTGGTGTGCGCTAGCCCAATCGGCCATTCATCCCCCTCAACCATAAAGGGATTCTAATTCTTGCTGAAAGAAGGAAAGGAAGGTGGTACGCTTATCTAGAGCCTCGAGTCGTACTTGGAAATGAGAGCCGCAGTTTATCAGACTAGGTGCTACTTGCCAGGTCACGAAGGGTGTATTATGGGGCTGGACATCTTTACTTGAAAGGACTAACCGAAACTTGGGCATACCTTCGACCGAAAAAACCATATAGGAGGAACTGAAGACAACTCACCGAAAGGCGTCAGACATATATAGTGACGCACTGCCAGTGCGAAGAAGCGATCCCCGTTCATTTATTTACTTATTTATATTTGCTGTCCCTTAGAATCAAAGTGCTGCCACAAATATCTACGAAAGGGGTCGAAAGTGCTTGTTTAGCGTACTAACCTAGGTGGGAGATTTTGATGCCCGCAATCAAAACAAGATGCGAAAATAAAAAAAAAATAAAAAAATAAACAACGATGTTGTGTTGGCGTTAACAGTATCGCGCAACGTAAATCGTGCTCGCATGCTGTGCCGTGAGGTACTGCTTTTGGCGCGGACGTCAAAACCCGTTTTTATTACGACGCCGTATTGGAAACGGGTTTCGTCGTCCTTCCCGTGAAGTTGGAGCAAGTTGGAAATCGTGATTCAAGGATTAGTATACTGAAAGTTGCGCGTGACGTTACAAAACTACGAAAGGCTCTAAGGTGCCAAATGGTCTTGCCTGGAGTATATACATGTGTGACGCGAAGGAAAGGGTTCGATTATACGCGTAGGCGAGTGGATGTTCTTATATAGCCTCCAGGACATCTGGCAGAGACTAGATATTCAACACAAGCGTGCCTATAATTTCCCCGAGGCAGGTTCTTTAACGATCTGTCTTAGAGTAGAGAGCAGTCAAAGCACGGCGGAAGGCAAGGAGAGCATGGGGCGTACTGGAGGCCATGGGCATCTAAAAAAGACACCCTGCACTTCCCATCCTCCCCGTGTTGATTGCTGACAAAAAACCGCAGCCAAAAAGCCAGCGCCACGAACCTCGGCAGAACAAGTCGTAAAAGTAGGCCGCAACGCGTGGAGTCCCGACAAACATGCGACGGGCGACGATTGAGAGTTCCGTTCACAAAGAGAGGCAGTCGTTCTTCGGGCGAACATCGGGTGAAGGACGCAACGTTTCGCTCGCCGACTCCCTTAGAATACACAAAGGCGATCAGTCCCTTTCGTAACCCGTCCCACGTCACCTCATCCACTTTCGAAGTCGAAGACATCGCAAAGAGAATGTGTATATATATATATATATATATATATATATATACTTCAAGTACAAGGCAATTCATCTGACGCCTACGTTGTCGAAAGCTGGTCGCCTTCGGGCAGAGCTGTCGACAGGAGATTGCGTGCGAAGTCACTAAGCGAGAGCAACTGTCAGCTTCAGATTGGTCCGACAAACGTTTCAATTCGAGAAGGCATTTTAAGATTGTGCGTCATCATATTTTTAAACTAGGTTGGGCCATTTTTCTAGTGGGTATATGTACACGATTACGATGTCTCCTTGGGCATTTCGTCACACTTCTGGAGAAAGTTTAATTTGGGAACCGTATCTGACTTCTTTTTTTTTTTCTGCGCGACTTCGAGGAGGACTACCCATAGAGACTTCGCAAGCAAACTCATCGAAAACCGTTGGCCTAATAACGAGACCTAAATGTGCATGTCTATGCTCACATTAAATTAACAATTTCTACTTCGTTCATTGGCTCGCCTTTTAGTTACCGCAACCTTTTATGGAGCACCAGCACCAAAACAAACCAATATAAACTCCACTTATTAGAATAAAAGCAGTGCGTTTCAATTCGTGTGTACAATTTCTTCATCCCACCATATAACGGTTTAATCCCCTTCATGTGAAAACCACCCAGCAAGTGAATCAATTAAAACTACTTATGTATCGTAGGGCTCTTGGGCATAAAAATGATTATTTCGTTCGATTAGTCAATTCAATACATAACATCTTGTGTACAACCCGACATACAATCAACAATGAATGATTCATTAATGTCGTACTAACATGGCTGGATTAAAGGCTTCTGCTTTTCACCAAGCTGAACAGGTTATCCCCGAAAAGTATATCACAATCACATTAACGACCTATACATTTTACTTGTTTCAATGTGAATTTCGTAGACTCCTGTTGTTTTGGTTGTGCAATCGTTTATAAATATCTGCGGTGTATTCCAATATTTCGTGTTTTTTATGCTTATATCGGAATTTGTGTCTAAATATAGTTAAATCTAATATTTCAATACAAAGTGTCCCCCACTTCTCGTCCCCAACCCACCCAAACATACATTACTGGGCCTTTTTCGCAGCAAAAATAAACTAGGCGTCGCCGAACGCTCATTCTCCGCCAAAAGGTAGCGCTGGAGGTCCGAACCTAATGCCAAAGTTTCAGCACGAACCGATATATTATTCCAAAGTAATCAGCGATTTTTTTTGTTGAAAATTTCAATGTGAAAATGGTGGCCGACGGAGCTCTCGAATGCGTGGAGCGTATCGTAAGCACCAGAAACCAAAAACGGGCAAAAATGGGCCCCATTTTCCCAGTGAAATTTCCAGAAGATCACTTATAACCAGGGCTCCGTGTTTCCGGATAAATCCGAAAAACTCCGAAAAACACCCGCCGGTAAAATTTTAATCGATTCAGATTTATCCGATAAACTCCGAATTTTGATGTGCCAATGCCCCCCCCCCCCCCCCCTTCCAATAAACTAAATAAAGACGGTATTTTATAATTAAGTTTCATCAGCGCAAAGGGTCAATGGTCCCGGGAAAATGCCACCACAGTTATCTTTCAAATCTTGGTTCATTGACAAAAAGGGGTCTTACCGATCACCTCGTCGATGTTTAGAACGCCATGTCATTGTGCATTCGGGTCACGACAAAAGCCCCTGTATTGGTTTCCAGTTTGGGCCATACTATTTGTGTTTTATGAGGAAGAGAGGTTGTGTTTTTGTAACAGCTAAAGCTATATATGAATCCTAGAGATGGCATACAATTGGAAGAAGGGCAAGTTGAAACTCCCCTATTACATCCTTTACCACTCCACCTCGCGCGGCTGCAGTGTAGCATGGAATAGGATGGGATGAATACGTGCTTCCCAGCCGCTTATGGCCTGGATGTCCAACGAGACTGAATGTTCAACGAGCCTGAATGTCCAATCGGTCACGTGACAGGCGAGACAGAATGTACAACGAGACGAAAGATCCAATCGAGACGGAATGTCCATCGAGTCTGAATGTCCAACGAGACGAAAGGTCCAATCGAGACGAATGTCCAACGTGCCCGAATGTTCAACGAGACGAAAGATCCAACCGAGACGGAATGTCCAACGGGCCTGAATGTCCAACGAGTCTCAATATTCAACGGATATGGAATGAACCTTGCATAGAATTTAGAAGATATTTCCTTTTTCGAAGGGTAGGATTACTGATAGTTAGGGCGGTGAAAAATGCGTTCGATGGAATGGGGAATTGGACGTTTTGGTGCGGAGATATCGGTACGCGGTCGTTTCGGGACGTCGGTCGTTTCGGTACCGGGCTTTTCAGTACCGGGCCTTTTGATGTACAGCTATTTTGGTGTGCTGCTGAGTTTGTCCCGCTGACGCTGCCTCTGTGAAGTCCCCCGAATAAAATTAAAATTATGCTCGTGTATTTTGTAGACTTAATAAAAAATTATTGTTCGTTTTATATATCTAAATATAAAGATAATTTCTATAATTAAAAAAAAATGACGTGGAAAAGGTCACTTGCTACAAGATCAAAGACCAAACTCGTTGACCATGGACAATCGGTCACACTAGGGTGCCTTCATGTGCGCTTCGCATAGAGTGACGTCAACTGCCTGTTTCCCTTTCCCACACCCTCTTCCACCGCCATTTTGTTCCTCTCATTGTTTCCCCGCGCGCAGGAAAGTGGCCTTTGTGTCCATCAATCCTCCCATCCGAGGGGGAAAATGCTAATCCCCCCTCCGTGGGTTCCACAACGCTGCTCCGAACTTGTGAGATAAGGTGCTTGTTTCCGGGAAAGTTATAAACCCCACGGATTATCGTCGAGAACTAAAATGGCTGCTGGTTTGTCGGCGAGTGGTATTACAAAGGGTGGCATCACCCTAGCAAAGCGCACATGAAGGCTCCCTAGGTCACACGTTTGCTTTTTAAAAGGTCGTAACTCTGGCGCGGAAGCAAATGTGGGGTCCACGAGAGTTCTTAGAATCGTTAATCCTGATGATCCCGAGCCACAATCTTCTTTCCGTATTGTACGAGTTGCCGTATTTTCCTTATCGGTGTCCCTAGTCGCACAAAGATGATCTCCACCACATGGGAGAAAAACGCCTAATTGAAGTGTTAGTAATATTTTAT
The DNA here is from genome assembly GCA_013358835.2 of Ixodes persulcatus. NCBI lineage: Eukaryota > Metazoa > Arthropoda > Arachnida > Ixodida > Ixodidae > Ixodes > Ixodes persulcatus. Next base: position 82,999 of record JABSTQ010010409.1, read on the forward strand.
ATCAAGTCGGTGTAGTATGTGTATATACACTAAATTGTAGGGCTCTTTTTTTTTTTATAAACGAAGGTGAAAGTTTTAGACATTTCTGATTGGACTTCTCGGTCCCCAGAAACAAAAATTCGGTCCTCATATCAAAATCAGTGATAAAATACAACGTTTCTTTGATTAAGCCTTTGTGCAGGTGAAGTCCTAAAGTGGTGAGCCTATGTCCGGTGATTGTCTGGAGGATTCGGCACATCGACGCTTATCGCGACGATTAGTTTCGCATGCTTCGGCCACCAAAGCGATTCCTGTTGCAGTGAACCATGTGGTAAGCAAAGAGTAGGTAATCTTAATAATTAATACTATACTTTTTTTAAGATTGGCTTCCGTCGTTTCCGCTCTGCCTTTTCTGGTCACGTGGCATGCAGCAATCGTACCGATACGCGCCCAGTAGCATACCGAGGCTGCGATCGGATTTGAACTGGTTGTAACTCTATCGCAGAGCCGCTGCGACAGTGCGACCGCGATTTATTTATATGCTAGAGTCGCGAGTGAACATATTCACGTAGAACACGACTTTTATAATTTTGAACGACCCGGGCATGATTCACGATCGGACCCTTGTAAATTCTGAAAGCTGCCATTGTCATCCTCTCTTTTTTGGAAAGAGGGTCTAATTGTTGACCCCCACAGTCCTCAGCTATCTACACACCCTACCTTAATCAACTCTTTTCGATAGTTCGACGAGCGGGCACTTTCGCCCCATTTTCCATTCTGCGAGTCGGCCTATGGCGAATCACCCTATTCGACGAATTGTCCTTCGTCCAGTTGTCCAGAGACCAATGAAATTTCGACGAACTGGCCGGATTCGCGGTGCAATACGCTTACCCTAAAAAAATAGAAAGCCACGTGGAACGATTTATTGTTATATTCACACAGGATGCAGGCTATTGGTACAGCCGGGTGTGAACATTCTGCTGCACGCCGAGATGGTTGCGTTCACGTCCTTTATCAGCAGTTAAGCTTTTCGAGGAACACCGGCTTCATAGCAGCAGCGGTTGTGGTCAAGAGCACATTGCTAAGTGTGTTTTCTACTATCACCAGGTTAGTGAATTGTCATATCTACGTAGCTATTCACGTTGACAAGTGTTTTTCCTTCACCACTGCTGCTGCTGCTGCGAGTTCTATTTTACTGTTCTTGTTTGCCGAGTCCCCTATATCTTCTGAGTGTTTATGATGCCTACTTGTGCCGAGTTGAATAAGAAAATTGAAGATTTGGAGGCACGGTTTAGTGATAATCTGAATAAGCTTGTTGAACAGCTGGTTGTGAAAGTGCAAGTTAAGCTTCAGGATGCGGGTCTATATGTCGGTGGCATGAGAAAAGAGGTTTCTGAAATGGCAGGTAGTCTTCAACTTCTGAATGATGTTGTTGAGAAAGCGCGTAGCCAACAGATGGAACTATTCACCTCAAACAAAGCCCTGAAAAACGAAAATGAGGCACTGAGGAAAAGAGTTGCAGAGCTCGAACAATACTCCCGACTGAACAACGTCGAAATCAAGGGGGTGCCTTGCACCTAAGGCGAGGATTGCGTCGCCGTAATGGCCGCAATCGGGGAAAAGGTCGAATGCCCCGTCTCACCCACCGATCTAGACATAGTTCATCGTGTACCAACTAAAAATGGCCAGCAGAACATCATCGCCCGCTTTTGTTCCCGCGATAAAAAGAATGAGTTTGTCAAGAAAGCACGCAAGGCGCGTTTGGACACACGCGCACTGGGTTTCTCGGGGCAACATATGCAGTCTGTCTTCGTTAACGAACATTTGTCTCCTGAAAACAAGAGGTTATTTTCCAAGGCACTAACACTGAAGAAGGAAAAAGGTTGGCTCTTCCTTTGGACTGATAACTGCCATATCAAAGCTCGCCAAAATACTGCGAGCCGCGTCTTTCGCATAGCGTCCGATTCAGACCTTTCGATTTTCACTTGAATTATTCTTAAACTTTCATAATGGCATCGCTCGTCTCACCTTCTGAACTAGAACATTACTTTTCTTCACCTTGCAGATCGCTGATTCATTTTAACGCGCGCAGCTTGCGCAAGCACACCGATGACATTACTAACTTTTTATCTTCTGTTGGGCATCGGTTCTCTATTATTTGCCTTACCGAAACTTGGCTGAGTATATCCGATAAAAACTTGTACGATTTTCCTTCTTACTCAGCCGAATATTGCCATCGCGCTGGAAGTAGTCATGGTGGGGCTGCTATATTTATCTCTTCTGGCTTTCATTATCATCGTCGACATGACCTAACGCTTAACCTGCCTAGCTGTGAATCTGTCTGGGCAGAATTCCATGAATCATTCTTTTCGCAAGACGGAAAAAACATTATTGTTGGATGCATTTATCGCTCACCATCATCCTCCACTAGTGAATTTTGTTTAGCGCTTAGCGAAGTGCTCCATAAACTATCAATCGAACGCAAAAACGTCATCATCTTGGGAGACATTAATATTAACCTAATCGATACTAACACTTCTTGTTATAATGAATACATTAACTGTCTAAATAGCAACGGTTACGAATGTCTCATAACCACTCCAACTAGGTGCACTGCCAGCGGACAGGCTTCACTAATTGACCACGCACTGTCTAATCTATTAACATCTCCGGACGCTGGCGTTATCGAAGTTTCTATCACAGATCATTACCCTGTGTTTGTGCGATTGAATTTTGTTTCCCAGAAGAACGACGTATGCCTAACAAGGAAGAAAGTAAACACTTCATTGTTTGTTGAGCTTATATCTAACTCTGATTGGTCAGCAGTAACTAACGTCACTCATCCTGAGGTTGCCTTTGACGAGCTCTGTGCCATTATTACCAGGGCTCTGGCTGCTTCTTCTTCAATAACCACATGTAAAAAGAATACGTCGACTCCTTACAGCCCTTGGATGACATTTAGTCTGCTGAGGTGCCTGCGAAAAAAAGATAACCTATATAAAAGACTAAAAGACAACCCTTTAATTTACCGCTAAAGATTCGTTTTCGAAATTATAGTAATACACTAGCTAGGCTGCTTAAAGATGCTAAACGAAGGTTTTACGAGAATGAAGTTCACCGTGCTGGTAACGACGTCAAAAAGCAATGGAAAATACTAAACTCGTTCTTGAACAGGACGACCACGACTGCCCCCATAAATTCTGTTCAATTTGGCAACGTTACCTACAATAACCCATCTGACATTGCGAACGCTTTTAGCGACTCATTTTTCACTGATCATCCTCAGCCTTTTATTCCTCACGACCACCATTATCAGCGCTTACCTCATAGCTTCTTTCTTTTTCCCGTATCTCCTGTTGAAGTCCGCACTGTCATTCATAACCTAAAAATAACAAGTGCTGGTCTTGACAACTTTTATTCTTTTCATATTAAACTAATAGCTCATTTAATCTGTGACGTTCTTTCCTACATTATAAATCTCGTATTTAAAACTGGCGTTTTTCCTAGCGTATTGAAAGTAGCTATAAGCTAATACCTGTTTTTAAGAAGGGTGATAAGCGCCTTGTAACTAACTATCGTCCGATTGCAATTCTTTCGTTCTTTAGCAAAATTATTGAAAAACTAGTTGTTATAAGTCTCACATGCTACCTCTCAAAATTTAACGTCCTGTCGCCCCGTCAGTTTGGTTTTAGGGCTGGTTTTTCAACTGACCTGGCACTAATTTCCTTAACTGATGATATTAAAAGAGCCATAGACTGCGGTAAATTTGCTGGTGCTTTATTTATTGACCTTTCTAAAGCTTTTGATTCAATTAACCATAATATACTTTTTGCAAAACTAGACGCTATTGGTATAACTCGTCCCACACTAGCATTAATTAGCAACTATTTACAGGACAGACAACAGGTCGTCTATATTTCTGGTGCCTATTCCCACTTTAGAACTACTAATATTGGCGTCCCCCAGGGCTCCATTCTTGCACCTCTGTTGTTCCTAATATATATTAACGACCTTCCTCAGTGCATTAATTTTACTGACTGTTTACTATACGCTGACGATACTACCATGTTTACTTCCGATAACAGCCTTGACTCATTGTTATTCAAAATTAACGCTGACGCTGCCAATGTTGCTAACTGGTGTCGGCGTAATATACTGAACATTAACGCTTCTAAATCTACTTTTGTCATTTTCACATCAACCAACAAAATCGTTCCAGGGCTTCCATCGGTTCACTTAAACTCTAATGTATTGACGGCTGCAAGCCACGTTGTATTTCTTGGGGTTGAATTAGACACTCATTTAAAATTCCACTGGCATATTAACTCCTTAACTAGAAAAGCAGCATTCGGCATAAGAGCATTAATCAAAGTACGCGCCTTTTTCCACATCGATACGCTCATTTCCCTCTACTAGGCATTTATACATAGTCATCTTAACTACTGCATATCTTCGTGGGGAAATACTTATCGCACACATTTGTCTCCATTGCACCACGTCCAAAATCAAGCATTTCGTATCATCACCTTTAGTCACTTTTCATCTGATATTTCTTGGTTTTTCCGTGCTTTTAATATTTTATCTGTTAGCAATTTAAATAAACATACCCTCGGGTTACTTGTGTATAATTTCGTGAACGGCAAACTCGCTCTAACACTTCTTAACGATTATCAGTTTCCACGGCATAAGATAACTCGATTCGCATTTCATCATAACTTGTTATTGCCTAAGCCTAGGACTAACTATGGTAAATTTACCACCAACTTCTCAGCCACGGCTGTGTGGAATTCATTACCTTTAGCCATCAAGCAATCACCATCAATTCACGTGTTTAAGCAGAAACTTCGCATATTTCTTCAGTCCTTTTAGTCATACATTGCTGTCATGACGTCATTGTGTATCTCTCTTTTTGATAATTGCCGTTTTGTCTCTCATATTATTGTAATTAGTACTGCATTTCACTTATTCTCAAAATTGATTTGCAATTCCAACTGTTATAACCTTGCTCTGTTTATTCAGTGTTATTTTATTTATAAGTTGATAATTATTATGAGTGTTTAACTTACTGTTATTTTGTTCATTTTATATCACTGCAATTAGTTCTGTGTTTCACCTATTCATGTCATAATTTATTTTCTATTCTGACTGCTGTAAATTTGTTTTATTATTATTGCTACCATTAACAGGAGGTCCCTTTCCAGTCTCTGACTCTGGGACCTCCTTCTGTAATATTTCTAATGTATTTACCTTTGATCTACGCACAATAAACCTGAACCTGAAGTTCCCAAGTACCAAGACGTCATCAACTACCTCGACAGGATCGCGAGCTTCGGAGTGCTTCCAGGAGCAAGTTAAAATCAATGAGCTTCTGAAAACCACTATGCATGTTACATGCAAAAAAAAAAAAAAATTGCGTATTGCGTGATATTAGTAATATAGCTCTAGTCTGCGACATACAAACCTACTGGCAGAGAATGCATGCGTATGTGAACTACTGACAACTGGAGTGCACAATACTACAATGAGTAGTTGTCTGTTCTAAAGATAAAAGAACAAAAATAAACATTTGTCGAATTCACACAGTTCTGCATTTACTCATGAATTGTCGGGTCACACCCCCAACCACCCCCGTGCATTTATAGGCGTGTTAGATGTAGATTTTATTTTTTTTTAAAAAGAAGATATCTATATTTTTTTTATTAGCGGGAAATTACGCTTGTGCAAACTGCTGATGCCTCGCACCAACAGCTGCCGAAGCCCCTTTCAAAAATTTAAATATTGACTCTGCGCATAGTCAGTGTCATAGTCAGCATAGTGTAAAGTTGGGCGAGTTGGTTGATGGTCATATTGTATGGGTTAAAAGAGCGCAAAAAGACGAAGGACCAGTAAAAGGAAACACACTAAAACATCTATAGATCGAAACGGGCAGGGATGAGGACTGAACTAGAAATTCCTGGGATCTGAAGCGCGGCTTTCATAGACGTCCCCCAACTGCGTTGCATTAGAACCTCCCGACACTGCATCCCCATCATATATTTCAAATTGGCTGATCTATGTCACCGAAACATTCGAAAAATTTGAACTGTCAATATCAAAGGAGCGTTTGGCGTCGTGTAATCGGCACCTTTAACGGATTGGTAGATAGCTGCGCATCGGCACTCGGCTAACTAACCGTCATGCCTTCCTGCAGATGACATTAGAATATTTGTGTTTGATCTATGTTTCTCTGTCGGTCCGTCAACGTTGGCTTCAGTGGCACGACATTTTAGTATGACAAAAATGCGGCAACGCCTGTAGGAACGCGGATTAAATATACCCACAAGCCTGTATATTTAACAAGACAAATTGTTCTAGCACGTGACAGGGGAGACCGAATGTCCAACGTGCCGGAATGTCCAACGAGACGAAAGATCCAATCGAGACGGAATGTACAACGAGCCTGAATGTCCATCGAGACGGAAGATCCAACCGAGTCTGAATGTCGAACGAGCCTGAATGTCTAACGAGACGGAAGATCCAACCGAGTCTGAATGTCGAACGAGCCTGAATGTCCATCGAGACGGAAGATCCAACCGAGTCTGAATGTCGAACGAGCCTGAATGTCCATCGAGACGGAAGATCCAACCGAGTCTGAATGTCGAACGAGCCTGAATGTCCATCGAGACGGAAGATCCAACCGAGTCTGAATGTCGAACGAGAATGAATGTCTAACGAGACGGAAGATCCAACCGAGTCTGAATGTCGAACGAGCCTGAATGTCTAACGAGACGGAAGGTCCAACCGAGACGGAATGTCTAACGCGCCTGAATGTCCAACGTGCCTGAATATCCATTATTGGATCTTCCGTCTCGTTGGACATTCAGGCTCGTAATCGTTCCCAGCGACTACCTCCACGAGTTTATTTTTAAGGTGACGGCGTTTATCCAAGCCACAGATATGTGCAACTTTTTCCGTGGGACAAATTAGTATTGCCAATGGCAATGGCACCAACACCAAACCCAGCTGAAAAAATATTATTTGATAGCGCGTTTTATTTTTCCTTATCCAGCATACGCATACACCCGGATATTAATTTTTTTTTTCTTTTCATAAGAAACACTGCGAAATTAAGCTCCGATTTCCGAAAATTTAAGAATCAAACAAAAATAAACTTCTATAAACTCTGAAAAAAATAAACTAAAAAAAACGCCCTCCGAATTTGACGAAAAATAAACTCCGAAAACACGGAATCCTATACTTATAACTTCTTAATAAGATATCGGTTCGGGCTGAAGCTTTGGTGCCTGGTTAGGACCTCTAGCACTACCTGCGGGCGGAAAATGAGATCTCGGTGATGTGGTTTATTTTTTTGCGGTGAAGAAAACCCTACAAATATTTTGGGGGGACACCCCGTAGAATATTGTTCATTGCTCTGCCCATGTAAGCTTTTTCCTGCGATGTCTCGTTCCTTCCCCAGTACCCTAGCTATTGTCAGGTACAGCAAATAAAATGTTTTTTTATTATATGCTGTACGTCATCTACCAGTGCAGTCTTTTGACAACTATCTCAACGTCTAAACTTTTATTAATAAAACCTCCATATACAAGTGATCGTACAACTTTTATTAAATGCGAGCCTTGGGAGTTAAAAGTGTTTGGTGGGTCCCTGCAATCTTGAACAGAACACGTCCTCAGTGCAAACAAACTCAAACCCATCTAACAACCCAAAAAAAGATTATATATATAATTTTATTTTATGGGTTTAGTACAAGTTAGGTTGTCCGATCCTTCGACGGGGCAGACTTTCCTTCGCAGGCTCTCTCACGCGCCCCCTGCGCCACTAATGACACCAATACTTTACTTCAGCTGACGCCTACGATACGCGAAAAAGTGCTTCTTCGAACGCTGCGGCTTCGATGCACAAAAAGACCGCGGTATAGAAGCTGCTCGCTTCTTCGCTTATTTGTTTAAGGCCGTTCGTCACGGCCGGTCTGGAACTCATCCAACCGATCTCGAAGGTTCGCGCTTTTTTTCCTCTTTCTCTCTCTCTCCCTCTCGGGCTCATATCTCACAAGCTGTTGTAGTCGCGATCCACGTTGTTGAGCTTGTGCCAGGGAAACAGCGTTCCGGCGTGAAGGAATGCCAGCATTCGATCGTATGGCACCTCGAACTGACGCTAACGTATACGGGAGAAAGAAACGTGACAGGCTATACGAACCGAACGCACGTTGCGCAGATATTGTCTATATATTCCGAGCTTTATAAACCAGAAATGTGCGAAGAGTGATTTAAATTTTAACGGTGCTGCGTCAGTCATAGCCTTCACAGTGCAAGAAAATCAAACACACTAGACCAGCTCTATGTGCGGTGTTGAAGCTGTAGGGTTGATACTGCGGTATTCTATTCGAAGCAGTGTTCTAGCCGTTTGCAAGCAGCCGCGTTCCGAGAGCTATTGTTTAGCACACCGCGGATGGAAAACACTTTGTCTGGGCGGCAGTCTGGAAACCGTGGGTACGCCTCAGCAATGCTCGACTGTCGGACGATCATACACCCACACCATCAGCAAGATGGCGGCGCCCAGAGGCCGTATATTTGCACACGTCTATGTGGTCATTGAAGGCTCCATGACCTCAGGGGCGTGGCGTGTCCCAACCATGTCCTTATATTGCGGCATTAGGCCCCTCCAATACGTTTTCTGAGCTGTCAGTGACTACACTTCGTTTCAGCTGAAGTACAGACGCAGCCTAATGGAACCAATCAAGTAGTTTCAAAAGCGCAAGTCCTGGGTCTTTTCTGTTGATGATCGCTTCAGCGTTGATAGAACACGTACAGGAACACGACGAACACCACAATGGTGTGCTTTAGACGCCGTTTCATTTATCCTATCTCCTCGTAACGTCCGCTACGTTTGGACTTGACGTAAAACAAACTAAATAATGGCCACTCAAAAACAAAATTATGTCCGTAAAAGAGTTGTTTACTAATCTTATGCCAGCACAAGAGTAGAGAGCGAACAGAGCTGAAAAGTATATTCTCCGAAAAAAAAAATGAAGTCAGATAGGTGACACTGAACAAGACGTTTCGTATAAACGCTCCAAACAGGCCCGCTATATCACCGCGTAGACGGGGATTTTCGGTTAAGCTCGTGAGGTTTGTATTTAACCTCGTTCCAAGGTCACCTGTAAGCTATAAAAATCGATTCAACCAATTTCTTTAAAACGAAAAGTATGCGCATATCTTCTTTGGTTGATGCGCACTTTCCATTCTAGCTCGGCGCATACTTGAATACGTGGGGGGAAGGGGGGGGGGGGGGGGGGGGGGGGTCGCAAGTCCGCCTGCTCCTTGCGCAACTCGCATGCGTTTGCTTACCCTCCAGATGCGCGCACGTGCTTTTGTTTACCCCCTACCTCAACCAATGACGGCGCTCGCTTGCCTGTCTCGTCATCGCACATTCTCTGCGCGTTCTCTTTGCGGTGCTTTGATTGGCGTGCCCCTCCCTGAGTTCCGATGCGCCAAAGACCCTTTCAGGGAACGCTTGCTCTCCGTATACGTACACTCTAAAAACTTCAGGGCGTCTACTCTCTCGTAAGAACCAATCAATGTAATCTATGGATGAAACTCGGCACATTACGAGGCTATAAATATGCATAGACCTAAGAAAAACACATAAGAAAAACATCATGGTCTGGGATACTCAGCATGGCAAAGTACATGACTCTCAGTGTTACAGAGCCAAAGTTGTTTTTAGGCTTATGCATATTTCTTGCCGCGTCATTCACCCAGCTCTCTTTGTAGATTGCAGCGATTTGCTCTCTTAAGTGCATTGCGGGAAAGTTGACGAATCATACTTTTTAGAGCGTAAACGAGGAAGACGAAGGGTAAGCTCTTTGTAGATTCGAAACACGCGTACTGCGATTAGAATCTACTAGCAACGAAGTGCTGATTTCTCAATTCCACGCATCGGAACTAAGCGCATAACACTGAAACTGACGTGACTTGGGAACAGACGTGAATTTAAAACAGAAGTACCTATGTATACCAAAAAAGCAATGCTATCTGGTTTGTTTTGTTTTTGTTTTTGTTAGGAGTACTTGTTGAGCTCAGACGGATTAAGCGAGGTGTAGTAAGCCGTAAACATGTTTCACGGCTATTCCCGGGAACTGCTTGACCACTCCAGTAATTACACGTGCACGAACGACCACCCGCTGTTTAAAATGCTGCGTGCAGTCTTTGTATATTGTCGGCCTAAAGGTTGGTCATTTCAACGATCGTGCTTCGAGCTCTGCGATTGCCTTTTGTGGTTTAACAAATAGTCAGATCACTCCTGCAACGCGTACCTGTGATAAGAATAAAAACTCGAATTTGGGGGCTTTACGTGCCAAAGCAACGACGGGCATCTCACACGCCCAAGCGGAGGATTGAGGATTCGCTTTCGACCACCTGGGGATCTTTTGACGTGCAACCGAAAGCTCGGTTACACGTCGCCTTCTCCGCAGTATGTCTCCTTCAGATTGCGAGCACCTCGGCCGGGATTCGAACCCGCCACGAGGGGACCCATAGGCCGGCGCTTTGCCTCGGTTCCACCCAGGCGGCCCCTGTGATAAGAATAAAGCAGGCGTGCATAGCCGCAGTTTTAGTCGTGTGGCAGAAACATTAAAAGGTTTTAGAAGAGGGGTGATAAGGGAGCTGCATACTTTGGGTCCCCCGAGCAGCTTGGGGCGCCCGACTGCTTATGCGTAGTGCGGCACGCCAGGATGGTCGGAAGACCCAAAGCGTTGGGGCGCCCTATGCTTCAACTCCCTATTATTTCGGGAACCAAATGAGTGAAATCTAGGGTGCCATTATGTGTACAACGTTTCGAGCACCTCGGTAAAATAATTACTATACTCCTCGTATTCACCACAAGAACCGAACGCAGTAAACTTTTTTACACCGTTAAAGGTGTAATGGTACTCAAAGCACCCTTCTAACACTTTCGTTTTCAGTATGAAGGGCGTTAGAAGGGTGTCCGACACGAGAAAACACCCTTTGTACACCTTGGTCATATGGAAGGGTGTAAAAAGTGTGTTAGGAGGGTGCAAAAAAGGTGTTAAGTAATGAGAACGCTCCCCACGATGCTGCAAGGGGTGTAAGGGTGTTTGGAGTTTGGGCGTTTGAAAACAATGGAGAGGAGTTTCACATTAATGCCGACTGCGGTCAACACTATGATCCAATGAAGTCGATAAAAAAGTGTCTCGTCATGGCGCCCGTCGTCTTTGTGCATTTCCAACCGCCAGCTAGACCAATCAGGCACAGTGAATGCGTTGTGATTCTTTCCCTGCTTGGTTGGTCTAGCCGGCTAGAGCAAACGCACGAAGACGACATGACGACGCACTTTTGGTTCTGCTTTATTCGCTCATCGGATGGTGGCGTTGTCTGTGGTCGGACTTTATACTGAACTGAGTATAGGCGGACTCGAAATTCGGAATGCCAAGCTTACGTATATGCTGCATTTCACGGGCATAAGAGCTTGTCAGGATAATAATAATAATAATCAATCTTTATTTTGTTTCACCACTGAGACGGGGGACCAAGACAAAAAGCTGCTGCAGCAGCTTGGCGGAGGTCCAGGCCCCCTTTACAGCAGATGATTCCCAAGCAATTCAAAAACGAACAAAATAGCTAGATTGAAAGAAAGGACACTATTTTAAATGTACAGACCACAGATCAAACAAAAACAAGAAAAAAATGAAATTAATACATTCATTGTAGTATGCAATGGTACAGTGATCCGTATGCCTTAGCCGTACCTAAGAAAACCACCCTAAAATAATGCTCGTACCTCTGCCAGCGTCATTGCATGAATATCAACACCTTTTAAAAATAATTCATCTAATAAAGTAGTTAATTGGTAATTTAGCGTGTGGTTATAGTATAATGTATGTGATGGTGAAACAAACCATTTTTCTTTAGGGCGGAGTTGATATGAGGAAGTGAAAAGGACTAGGTTACATAATTCCTCAAAAACTTTATTTATAAACTGCGTATAGACTTCTTGTACGCCACATGAAGTCAGGACCTGTAGATATTAGAGCGCAGCACTTAGGCGCCCGTTTCCGGCTTGAGTGGCGTCGCCGTCGGTGTCGCCGTCGCCGTCGCCGTCGGCGTAACCGCACGGTGCATTATGGGAAATATCTCGTAATGCACCGCGCGGGACCCTCGTGACGTCACGTGTGACGTCACGAGGGTCCCGCGTGGTGCATTATGGGACATTTCCCATGATGCACCACGCGGAGAGGAGGAGGAGGAAGGGGAGGAGGAAGGAGGTGGGGAGGAGGAGGAAGAGAAGAAGGGAAGAGGAGAAGGGAAGAGGAGAAGGGAAGAGGAGAAGGAAAGAGGCTGGGAGGAGGGATGAGGAGGGAGGGGGAGGAGGAGACGAGAGGAGGAGCTTGAATGATGAGGGGAGGAGTGGAGGAGGAGGAGGAAGAGGAGGAAGGAGGAGTATCAGGTAGGATGAGGAGGTGAGGAGGAGGGAGGAGTGGTATACCCTCCCCTCAGCACCCATCCCTCCTCTACCTCAAGGGCTGCGCTCTATTTCGGTGTTACAGGGAGTTGTAAACGGCTTTCTTTTTTTAAATAGGTTTTATATTAAACAATGAGAACAAGTGTTCAGTATGATCATAGCATGAAACATTGGCAATAGCACGCACAGCTTTCTTTTGTAAAATATGTAGTTTATTTATATTTTTTCTTGTTGTATTTCCCCAAACTAGATGACAATAATGAAGTTGGGAATATACCAAAGCATTGTAAAGTTGGAGCTTAACACAACGAGGTAACAATGATTTAAACTTGGTTAGCAACCCCACTGTTTTCGACAGTTTAGACGAAAGATAATCAACATGTTTATTTCAAGACATACTATTTGTAAACAAAACGCCCATAGTCCTAATAGTGTCGACAAATTCAATTCCTTCATTGTTCAAATTCAGTGGGTTTGGGATAATAACTAGTAGCATGTTGAATTTTAAATAAAATGGCTTTGGTTTTTTGCGAATTTAACTTAAGATGATTATCTTTTGTCCATTTTTCAACACGATCAAGAACGCTATTACATTTATGTACTAGAGTACGGATATCTTTATCGGAAAAGAAGATCCTAGTGTCATCAGCATATATAATAAACTCAACTTTAAGATCACGATTTACATTCACGATATCGTTAATATAAAGAATAAAAAGTAGGGGGCGTAAAATGCTGCCTTGGCGCACACCATTTGTTATTTTTGAAATATCAGATTTAAAGTTTAATATAGACACGAACTGGGTACGATTCTGTAAGTAAGATTGTAACAAACGTCATGTTTTCCCACGAATGAACATTCAACCGAGAGACAACAAGATGGACTAAAGTTGGTTGGGCTAGGAGCCCGCAGCTTTTGGGAATCAAAAGAGCTGCACATCATGAGCATGGCAGGGACGCCTTGTGTGCTTTTTCTAGAGGATGGGGACAAAGTCAACGCGCACCTGGCATCTAGTCGAGAGGAGGAACGGCAGGTTGGTTGACTTACATTTAACCCTACTCCAGATAAGTATAGACTTTGATACCATAACGCTGGTTTGTAAGTATTCATCGTAACACATGACCTATGTTGTTGCAGTAGAATTACGAACCTAGTTCATTGTTGTATATTGCAGCAGGTAAACATTTTTGAAATGTTAAATAATGAAAATCTTAGAAGTTCCTTATGTCTGTATGATATGCTCGCAGTGACTAGCTTAATTCAGCCGAACAAAACCTGAAGTTCCTTTTTTCATTTTCTGAGAAAACAAAAACATGACATGTGATTTATGCATGCACCGTTGCAGGCTAGCACACTACCATAGCCTGAGACCAGTCTGAAAGCCGTATCACACCATGAAGATGGTTCCGGAATTTCAGTATAACTCGCTGAAATTGTCAGGATGATACGTACAAAGTAACAATTCTGTTCATTTTTCTTCACTTCACCTGAGAGCGTGACGGGGGTAGAGCTGGCTTGATGGGTGTTATTGTGTCCAAAACACCCTTTTCTAGGGGTGGTAAGGTGTCAGTTATAGCCGCTGCAAAACATTCTTAAGGGTGTAAATTAAGTTCCAGTGTAGTAAAAAAAAGTGCGGATCCTCGCGGAGCATTGCTAATTTTTCACCTTATGTAGCGATAGCCAATTAAAATAAATGTATTCACATTTTAAGATTAGCTATATGTTATTTAATCATAACGTACACGTTCCAAAGGCCAAAAGCATTGTTCCTTCTCCCGACAATCAAATCTTGTAAGAACTACTTCGTGCAGCGTATCGACCATCAGCAAAGCTTACTTTTTCCTTTGTGTGAAAACGAGCGTAGCTGGGCAAAAACAGCAAGGAGTTTTTTTTTGTTTCTTTTTCAATTGCCCCGCCTCCAGCGCGAGCTTCACACCTTCGACAACACTTGGACGTTTTAAATGCTTTGAGCGTGCACCCGCAGTCGAAGCATAGCGGAAGGCAACGAGCGCTTGTGGAAGCATTCGAAGCATTCGAAGCATTCGAAGGGGGCGTTCTCTGCCATTCTCATCCTGACAGGCGTGATCATGTTAAGTATATAAACATGATCATGGCTGATGTAACTGAACTCTCACCCCCCCCCCCCCCCCCTTTCCTGTAATCATGCCTCCGGGCGCTGCGGGGTAATGGCAAATAAATAAATATGCTGCACTTTATTCCTATTTAGATGAGGTCCATAGAATGCGTCGTGCTTGTCGAGAGCAAAAAGGTCCACTTTACTTAAAGCGCATTTGGCGTTCCCTTTTCGAGATAATCCTGGAACTTTAAGCCACGACGTGTGTTTCATAAGAGCTGACATCCGATTACAGAACGTCAAGACGATGTCGGCGTCACCGATCCTAAACGAAAGATCCTGATACATCGGGCTAAGAGAGTTAGTCGTAGGCTTCTAGCGCTTCCTTCGCATCAGGCACATTATTTTAGAATAGGGACGAGAGAGCTATGATAACTGCATTGCCACTTGTCACTGTTTGTTTTTGCTTTTTTTTTCAACGTCCAGCATATATTTGATCGCATCAACTACTCAGGCTAACGTATTCTGCAAGCTATACGAACATATATGTTAAAGGTGCACTCAGAGTGTTTGCCCGTCGTATGCTCTATCCAGATGGCACATTACACTCTCTTTACATAAAATCTCTATGAGACCTGAGCCTCTGGAATGGGATAGCTCTATCCTAATCGGATTAACTACTTGAAAACACTTAATCCTTTCCAAAACACGCAAACAGCGTTGCCCTCTAGTTCCGTTATAGGTGACAGCTCCACAACGTAATCTATTGCTCTGAAATAGACATGTCTTTGAAGGAACGACCACTATACAAAACCTACGCTGAAAACAAGTTCTTTCTCAACCTTTTTCCATGTCACGTTTCAGCTGCTATATTTGAAACGCTGTCATGTACGATATCCTCAATTCAAATTGGACACTCGACAACATTGCGTCGCACAACTGTTCAAGATACTTGAAAAATACATAACACTCTACCCGGCGGCCATCTTTGAACTTCTTGTCGGGGTCCCCATGTTATTGGCGCCAAGATTCTTAGCTGAGATGTTTCGATGGAGCCCTCTTATGAGCCCAGTTCGTGTCGTCACGGCCAGCATTTGCCTCATCGGAACGTCACGAGTTGTGGCCCAGATTACTTATCATTAGTTGCGACGACAAGTGCGATGGCGTGTTTTAAAAGCACTGTAGAAGCTAGAAGCCATCGCATTCTTAAACAAGCAACGTCAAAGGTGACAATCTGACAATGCTCTTAAGCCCGTTGTTTGGCCAATCGTAGAAACCCGACTACAGCGACGTTTTTGCTCGCGCACGTCGCTAATAGGACTGAGAAAAGAAAATTAAAGCGAAAATTAAATTTGATGACTGAAAGCTTGGAAAGCGGGAAGTTTATCTTGCCATAAAATGGTGACCTAAGTTTCCGCTATGGAGGAGGTCGATTTTAGCCATTGAATTGAAAGAACTCCCGGCTATTGGCGATTTCCGTCACGTTTGTTTGAACCTACTTTCATGGCTTCGTCTTTAGACCGCCAGGCGCTGTGAATATCTGATGCGCTCGAAAAAGCTGGCAAGCGAACCTGCCGCCACAGCTTTCTGTTATAGCCGCTACGTGACCGTCGATTTCGATAGAGTCGCCAATATTGACGCAGAAAAGAGAGTCAACTTTGAACTCAGTCCTCTGAACAGTAACGTAGCCAGGAAGTATTTTCGGAGGTGGGGAAAAGCTGAATCCCCCTCCCTCCTCCTTCCCCCCGTTGAATACGCCACTGCCTCCCACTTTAAACTTACGTGCGGATTTCAACCGAAGCGATATCGCGCTGGCGTAGGCTCTACCAACACAGAGTTTTAAAAGGTCGTTCTGGTAACTCATGTAACGATGTTCGACGGGCTGCTGGCGCCATTGCGCGTGGGTCTTATTGCTATCGGGTATCATTATCGTATCAGAATGATCTACTAAAACTCTACATGAAAGACACACTCGGAGCACTTGGCCGAAATGGTGGCCGGTGGAGGCGCGGTATACATGCATTGCGGACGGGGACCTAGACATGATAACGCGGTCAAAATGATTCGGTGATCACTGACTGTTATCACTTCGGCAGCGTGACCGAAGCAGACGATACTGTTATCAACTCTTTCTTTTGTTTTATTAACTTCTATGCCATTGGCCCGTGGCAGCGCTACATATATTTCCACGCGTGCCCGGAATAAACCGTTCTTACCCTGGTAGCCGGCCTGCCTGTTTGGTCTTCGCGGTGTCTGCCTTACCGCGAGATGGCTAAGTGACAACAGTGGCGACGAGGCGACGAACTCCGCCGGGCAGGAAGCAAGGGCTGCTCAAGATCCGAGACGGCGGCAATGGAAACGCCGACCAGCTTTCAAGTTCCTGGCTTCGACGACAGCAGCGATAAGTGGGACTCCTACATCGTACCCGTTGAAGCATACTTCGAGGGAAATGTCATTGCCAGTGGGAAGATCAAAAGAGCGCTGTTAGTTTCGGCACTCGACACGCATGCGATAGAAGTCTTACGCGGTAGCTGTGCCCCGCGAAAGGTGAACGAGTTATCGTATGAAGAAGCAGTGGAATTCCCGGAGAAGCACTACGCGCCTATGAAATAGCCGAGAGCTATAAATTTTTCAACCGCGTGCAACAACAAACGGAGAGCGTACGAGAGTTTGTTGTACAGATCCGCAAACTTGCTGAAAACTTCAACTTTGGCATGAGCATTGACCGGTGATATAATTGTGTGCGATGTGGGAAGTAGAGACGTCCAGCGAAGGTTGCTGTCACGGCGGGACCTTAGGTTGTATGAGGCGGAGGAAGTGTAGCAGCCGCAGCCGAGGCAGCTGAGTCCGAAGTAGAACAAATGCAAAGGCCAGAAACGAAGGAAGGAGGCATACACAAAATGGTGAAACAGCCGTCAAGAAATGTATACGGGCGGGAGAAGCACCTTTCGGTAGCTGCATGTGGTCGCTGTGGAAGTTCATCACACACCGGGGAAAACTGCGGCCTCAAAACGAAAACGTGTTTTCGCTGCGGAAAGCAAGGGCACCTAGCCAGAAAGTATCGAGCTGCGGGGTATCGGGAGCGAGGCGGGAAACCTGATAAGGAACAGATGTCATCGTTGTTGGCGGACACTTCAGCAGAAGATGATGACTTGTGTATTTCGTCGGTGTATGCAATCAAGTCGCAGGCTGCAACGGTCAGTTTGATTCAACCCGTCAGGAAGAAGCTTTGCTGGGGAGGCATTGACGTCAGCATGGAAATAGACACTGGATCTCCTGTTTGCGTCATCCCTCGGAACGTGTATCTTCAGTGCCAAGACCAATGGCCTAGCCTTGCAAAAAGCGATCTGAGACTGAATTGTTATCTCGGAA
This sequence comes from Ixodes persulcatus, assembly GCA_013358835.2. Classification (NCBI taxonomy): domain Eukaryota; kingdom Metazoa; phylum Arthropoda; class Arachnida; order Ixodida; family Ixodidae; genus Ixodes; species Ixodes persulcatus. Next base: position 100,905 of record JABSTQ010010409.1, read on the forward strand.
AATTGCCCATCTTAGGAGAGCTGCATCTGGACGTTGCTTTCCAGGGCCGCACGGTTCCTGCGAACCTGGTGGTGTTGGATTGCCTCGGACCCAGCCTTTGTGGCCGGGACGTAATCAAGAAGTTGAACTTGCTTGGCGCAGAAGTGGCTTCTGTTTCTCCTCACCGAGACAACCAGGAATTGGAATCCCTGCTGAGCGACTTCCAGGACCTGTTCGTGCCCGGTCTAGGAGCCATGGAGGGGCCCCCCGCGCATCTCTACCTGAAGGAAGGAGATCGCCCGAAATTCATGAAAGCAAGACCCGCTTCTTACGCTCTAAGGGATAAGGTTTGTGAGGAGTTAGACCGCCTTGTTCAAACGGGAGTTCTGTCTCCGATAACACATTCAGTATGGGCGGCGCCGATTGTTCCTGTGCGGAAAAGTGATGGATCCGTTAGAATTTGCGGAGATATTAAGTTGACTGTGAATGCTGCCTGTGCTACTGAACAGTACCCTCCGCCAAGCATAGCGGACATTTTTGCGTCGATGTGTGGTGGGGCCGTGTACAGTACATTAGACCTGCGAGACGCGTATAACCAGGTACCGTTGGACAAGGGTTCCAAAAAACTGACGGTGATTAATGCACATCGCGGTCTCTTCCGTTACAACCGGTTGCAGTTCGGGGTTGCATCGGCTCCAGCCATTTTTCAGAAAAAAATGAAAACCATGCTGGCCGGCCTGCCAGGAGTGCAGGTGTACTTTTGGATGACGTGTTGGTGGCTGAGCAGCCAGGAACTGAAAATCTGAGGAGTGTGCTGCAACGATTTCAAGACATGGGTGTGCGGCTGCGGCAGTCAAAGTGTACTTTTAGGAAAAGTGAAATTTGTTACTTGGGCCACAGAGTGAACCAGGAAGGGCTTCACCCCATCGAGAAGAATCTGGACACCATCCGGCAGGCCCCAAGTCCTACGAACGTAAGCGAGCTCCGTGCCTTTATTGGATTGTTGACGTATTATCATCGGTTTTTGCCAAATATGTCTACCCTGCTGGCACCACTTTACGAGCTCTTAAAAAAAATAAAGTATGGCAATGGGGCCCGAGACAACGAGACGCCGTGGAAAAGGCCAAGACAGTATTACTGAAGTCTCCGGTGTTGACGTTTTTTGATCCAGCTAAATCACTCCGTCTGGAATGTGATGCCTCGCCAACAGGAGTAGGAGCCGCCCTGTCGCACCGATTGGGGTCTGTAGACCGACCAATCGCATTCCGTTCCCAAAGCCTGACATCAGCGGAAAAAAAATTATTGACCACCCCTTGTGGGTCTGCTGAGAGAGGACCGGCCCATACCTCTGCTGGCATCGGGAAGAATTCAAAGGTGGGCCCTTCTACTCAGCGACTTCCAGTACAAAATCAAATTTCGTCCCGAACGCGAACGCGGACGCCCTCAGCCGGTTGCCCCTTCCACAGACCGAGAAGAGCCGAGAGGAGGAGCTGCCAGAGTACGTGTTCGCGATAGAGTGCATGGGTGAAGCGTTTCTGCCGGCACGGCAGCTAAGAGAGCTCAGTGCAAGGACAGAACACTTACTGAAGTAAAAGGCTTCGTAATGCATGGCTGGCTGAGAAATCTAACCAGAGAACAGCTTGAGCTGCATCCTTATTTTTGCAGAAGGCAGGAGTTGACTGTCGTCCAGGACCTGCTCTACTGGGGACAGCGAGTCGTCATTCCAGGGGCAGCCCAGAAAGAGATGCTCAAGCTACTCCACGAAGCTCAACAGGGGGCGACGGCCATGAAAAGGGTAGCCCGGACATTGTTTTGGTGGCCGGATTGGACGGTGAGGTAGAACGACTGGCTCGTCTTTGTCACAACTGTACACAGGCTGCTCCTATGCCACCAGAACGCACGCCTGTTAACTGGCCAGAAACGGGAGAAAATTGGTCGCGGTTTCATATTGATTTTGCCAAACCAATTGAAGACAAAATGTTGCTGGTGTTTGTGGATTCACACACTAAGTGGATCGAAGCATGTGTAATGCGCTCTGCCACCACTGAAGCCATTATAAGGAAGCTCAGAGATGTTCAGCCGATTCGGCTTCCTACGTGCGATTGTGTCCGGAAACGGGACTCGGTTTACTGGTCAGCAGTTTGGCGAGTTCCTGGAAAGAAGTAATGTGGAGCATTTACGAGCCGCTCCGTATCACCCACGATCTAATGGACTAGCAGAGCGGGCGGTCAGAACGGTAAAAGAGTCCCTAGCAAAGTTGTCAACCGGGGATTTGGAAACGAAGTTGGCGAAACTATTATTGTCTTACCGTCGCACTCCACTGTCGGACGGGAAATCACCGGCCGAACTCTTACTCGGTTTTTAAGTACGCTCGCGCGTCGACACAGCTGTGCCGTCAAGACGAGTGTGCTTGCCTGACTCGCAGGTCCCAACAATTCGCCCTCATGCTGCCGTGTGGTACCGGAATTTCGGGCAAGGTGAAAAATGGTTGCCCGGGGTGGTGGAGAACAACCACGGAGCTCGCATGACTGTGGTCTCAACTCCCGGAGGTGACGTCGCCGTCATCTCGATCAACTACGGCAGGTCAAACCTGAAAGCAGCAAGACACCTGAGCCTGAAATCAGCAAGGCACCCGCCGCCAGCGGTTCAGCGGTACCTGCACCCTCTCTCAGGAGCCCTGCGGACAAGTTGGACCGAGCAGCGGTACCTGCAGCATCGGCCAGGAGCCATGCGAACGACTTGGACAGCGCAGCAACGACCTCAAGCGAGCCAGAAGACAGCTGTGTGCCGTTCGAGCCGCGACGATCCACCCGACTCGGAAACCATTGTTCGCCTTCGATTATAAGAGGAGAATTGTTATCACTTCGGCAGCGTGACCGAAGCAGACGATACTGTTATCAACTGTTTGTCTTGTTTTATTAACTTCTATGCCATTAGCCAGTGGCAGCGCTACATATATTTCCACGCGTGCCCGGGATAAACCGTTCTTACCCTGGTAGCCGGCCTGCCTGGGGCCCTAATCTGGACATTTGGCGAGAAAGCCGGCGAGAAACCTGGCGTCCGTGATTGGCCGACGCCGCACTTGACCTTGGCGCCGGCCAATCATAGCCGCCAGCTTTCTCGCCGACTTTTCCGCCAAGTGTCCAGATTAGGGCCCCTGTTTGGTCTTCCCGGTGTCTGCCCTACCGCGAGATGGCTAAGTGACGACAGTGGCGAAGGGACTTGCCTTCGCTCGGAGCGACTGAAAGTTGCCGAAAGCGCGATCAACGCACCCCCCCCCCCTCCTCCCCCCGCTGCCTCAGTGTCTGTAGACTGTGTTTTGTACGACATAGACCAGTGTCTGCTCTGTTCCATGGGCGCCACCATGTGGGTTTATGCTGACGCCATGACACAGTAGGGGGGCTGCGCGTTTTGTAAGACTCCGTTTTTTTTTAGAAACCTTCGCATATATCGCAGTGCAAGAACCTCAGAAATGCATAGTCACGAAGCTCCAAGAACATCACCGATGCCAAAAGTGTTGCAAAAAAGCCAAACTATAGTTTTATGCGCAGCCCCTCTCTTCACAGGCGCCTGCGTTTGAGAATATAATGTCCCATTTTATCGCTGGGGGCTAGGATTTCGGACACTGGACTGACCAAGGTTTTAGTTTCGGCTGCGATTTTTTGATGCTATACGAATAGTTGCGATGTCGTTTTTCAGAATATATGTCGGAAGTTCATGATGGCCAATAGGTATCTTCGATCAAACACCCTCTTTGCTATACTTCGTCTCACCCTAGCATGGACTAACCGCGAAGGCTGTGCTAGCGCGAGCGGCCAGCCTTGACTGCCTTGACTAGAGCACTTGCTGCACGAGCGCTCGTGCAGCCGCTGCGGCTTCATTCAAAGCGCCTAGCTCGCGCTTTTAGCACGCGCGGCTAACAATAGTCCATACTAAGGTGAGACGAAGTATAGTTCTATTGACATAATTTATATGTACGTCCTTACTAAACGTTGCTTCAGACAATAGCGAGTTTTAGTATACGGGGCCCCACAGCTTTGGGTGTCCCAAACAGCTTGGGGCGTCCCAGTGCGCATGCGCAGAACTTCTGCGCACTCCCATTGCGATGCCCCAAGCTGTTTGGGGCACCCAAAGCTGTGGGGCCCTACGTTCAGAGCACCAACCGTAACTACAGCGGCCGCCTGTCACCGGGATAGCCGTGCGTCATGCTCGACGTAGCAATTAATGAAAGCAATATAGTCTGCTGTGACATATGAATTCTAGGATAACACACGGTTATTTTACATTGCGTATTCGATACCGTAAATTTTGTTTTTCACCGCAGGCCCTTAATTGCACCAGCGCGCTCTTTGAGAGTGTGCACGACGTCGATACTTCCTATGTTGTTCGGAAAGGTGAAACTATGGCTGATTACTACTATCGATACCTATTATTCGCAGCGAGTGCAGTCATTTGTCAAGTCGTAAATTGCTCCCCCTGACATCAAACGTTTCGCAGCAATAACCAATTTCGTTAACATCAAAGGGGCGGTGCAACTATATTTAGTTGCAATGCCTTTTTTTTTTTCTCACCTTGCTTCAGCTTATTTGCACTCGTTGGACCTGTATACACACACGCAACGCCATTGACCAAGAAACATCTTTGTTGCGGTCTAAGTTTGAGAATAAAAGCGAGGTTTTTCTTCCAGCCTGCCCTTCGTATGGTTTTGAGGTCGGTGTGTTATTGGCATTTCTCCCCAGTGACGATATCTGAATGCGCTCATTCATTGGACCCGGGCTTTGCGTGAGCGCTTGATTTGTGCTCGCGATAATCAATAGGTCGACAAGCATTCGGGTAGTTGTTCGTGTCCAATCGTTGCAATGACGATAATAGCCGTAACAGGGCCTGCAACTCAAAGTGTGTCTAGTGCTTTGACAATCCTGCGGCGCGTGGCTAGGATAAACATTGGAGGCATATAATTAGCTCCAGATTACGGGGCTGCTTGTTCTTTCTGCAAGTTGAGAGAAAAAAACATACACTGCTCGATTTTTCTTTAATATTTGTTTTTGCAACTACCATTGCATCCGAAGAAAAACTAACGTGTATTTTACATGTTATAAGCGTCATGAATTTATTGTAAAGAGTATTTACGCAATTAAAAAAAACAAAAAAAAACGTTGCATTTTTTTTAATGATTCCTGATTAGCAGGTCTCTGGCACGGGCCAGCGGACACATTGAACGTCCCTTGAGGCTGACCAAGTTCGACAATAGTTACTTACGACTTTAGGAAACGCAGCGCGTGTTGAGTCCCGGTCATCTCCTGCTCCGCAGCCAATAAGATTTCGCCATTAGCCGATAAATCTAATTGAGCGAAGATGCATGTAACGGGGGATCGGTGGCCAAGTGTTTTTAACGCACAGCAGCTCAGAGCGCGTGGAGCCAAAGCTCGCACCGCCGAATTCAGTGATCCTGGGTTCAATCCCCCGGCCCGTTTGGATCTGGATGAGCATCGTACCTGCGTGCAGTGGTGTGACACTGTACTGCGTGGTGCACGTTGAAGGGGTACGAAAACGAATTGTCGGCACTTATTTCTTTGTTTTGATGTGGCCCATGTTGTGCCGACGACCCGGAAACACTAGCCGAGGCTGGTGCTTCTGGGCTGCCAACGGAGAAGTCAAGAAAATTAATTTTAAAACAAATGAACAGATTTCAAAATTGCGTATGGTGGCGGTCTGTGAAGCTCCGTGGAAATGTCACCACGTCAACAGTTCCTAAGAAGCAGCGTCAGTTCACGGCCTTATGGCTCACTCGTGGAGTTACTTAGTCCGGAATGTGACTCGGCGGAGAACGCTAAAGGCTGAACTCCATGAAGCGAATTACGCGACGAATAAAAGCTAGTTCACACATCTGCGATGGAAACAATCCTAAAGGCTGGTTCACACATCTGCGTTGGTTGCGTTCGCTTGCAACCGAAACGACCGTAACGACAAAGTCACTGGGACAGGTGTTCGCCGTACACAGCATGGCAAGCGATGCAAGAGGTAGCTTCGCGAAGCGATTCATGAGTCGCTGTTTTTACGGTGTTTTGTTCGTTACGGTCGTTTCGGTTGCATGCGAACACAACCGTTGCAAATGTGTGAGCCAGCCTTAACAACAAAGTCACCGGGACAGGTGTTCGCCGTACACAGCATGGCAACCGATGCAAGGGGTAGCTTCACGAAGCAATCCATGTGTCACAGTTGTTGCGGTGTTTTTGTCGTTACGGTCGTTTCGGTTGCATGCGAACGACACCGCTGCAAATGTGTGCCCCAGCCAAACTGACGTACTTCGCCCGACGGCACGCTCGGTTTACGCTCGACATAGCAGCCACTGTCTGATGCCACGCGCAGAGCAAAAGCTGTCGGGCAAAATTCGTCGATTTTTCGCAGCATATTCGCCCCATGGAGTCCAGCGTTAAAGCGTTTACCACGTTAAATATGTTAAAACTTCCACAATGCTTCCGCAACCTGCATTCCACACCATTAAGATCGCCGTTCTTTGCAGACGTTAGGTAGGGGCTTGATCTGAGGATGCGGGGACCTTTGCCAGGCCAACCATACCACTACACCGCCCCGCCCCCCCCCCCCCCCCTCCTTCCGGATGCGCTATAAATAGCCCGCTCAAATATGGCACCTAGTGAATACCTTATATAGACCCTTTCTTCAAGGGCGCCGCCATCTTGAATTGTCGTCACTTCCAGTATGGGCGAAATCATTGTTTTGCCGTCGCCACGCCAATAGAATGCATTTAGGAGAAAAGCGTAACCGTCACCCATTCTCGTTTTCTCTCCCCTCTATTTTTTTACTATTTGCAGGTTGAAACGTTTTAATATTTTTTTGTCGCCCGTACCGGATATGCCTACTTAGCGGTCGGGGGCGAGAGTAAGCGAAAAAGGTCTATACATAGCTTCCAGCTGTCGCCATTGCTGAGTATTCACGGTTATTTTTACCTCACTTACTGGATCCTTCAAGCTACTACTTCTGCGGTGTGCAATTGACACGGTGAACCGAACGCTCGTGGCACATCAAATACCGGCATGGCCGCGAATGACGTTACGGGCAAGCTATGCCCTCTAATATTACTACCAGGCGAGATTGTCGCCACCAAGTGGCAAGGCTCGCAACTACAGTACCCTTGGCCGTGCATTAGCTATTGACGTCACGAGCGCGATTCGCAATCCGTTTCTCGCTGGCCGACATAGAAGCGAGGAGTAGAGAGCTCGCGCTCACGTCATTTCGTTTTCGAGGCCCTTGAAAGACCCGCATGATAGCGGTTTCGAATGCACTGGCTAAATTTCTCATCTACTGCTGGGACACCTGACGCCTACTGAGGCTGACTAACTTCATGCTGTCTAAACATACATATAACGCAATTACCTAGGCAATGCTCACTCCTGCTTGGACTCTAAGATGAGTCTGCAGTATTTATAAATAAACATAAATAAATAAAAAATAAGCTTGAACACAAGGAGCCACGCCTTTCCTTCTCTAACCTCTCAGTCACTATATACAACCGCACCCGCTGTCTAAAAACACAAACAATTCTTTTAAAACTAGAGCAAGAGCGCGAGGGAGCTGGTTCAATACTGGCATGGTAACAGGAGCGGGCGAAAACGAAACGAACAACACCAAGGTTAAAATTGGAGCTTTATGTTGTCCGTCCCGTTTCCCCCGTCTCTGAGATACCACGCCAACATTTTTGACATGTTTTTATAGCGTCAAATCTATGCCCACTGCTTTTAAGCACACGCAGGCGACGAGCGTCATACTCGTTATTTTCACGCCAATGTAGTCACCTTATACAGACGATAAGCAACTCTACCCACGACTAGCGCTAACGACCACGCTTTAAGGACCCATTCACACAGAAGCGTTTTGTTACGTTTTCTTACGCTAGCTCTTGAGTCAACGGAAGATTTGTGCATAGATAGTCGTGTGTAAAGCTACTCCTTGAATTAGGTGCAACGCTTTATACGAAGCACGTATATCCTGGTGACTCTTCGGCGTAAGCACACGTTAAGATATAACGCAACGTAAGGAAACTGAAAATGTGTGAACCGGCCTTAACGGGTCCTTTAAAGAGTTCGTGCTTCTTTCATATTTTTGTACACTCGCATCACTCACGCACGTTGCGAGTTCATGCGTCTGCAGTAACAAAACATAATTAAAGCCAGACACCTCGATCCTCAAAGAAAGGGTAAAAACACAGGCGAGCTGGTGAAGAACTTTCATAGTAACCGGAGATACGGAATGATAAAAAAAAAACACTAAACAACACCAGTTCTCCATTGATACTTGGTTTTGTTTTGTCCGTTTGTTTTTGTTTTTTTTATTGTTCCGTGTTTCCGGTTACTATGGAAGAACCTCGATCCCTTTCTCTTTCGTGGCTGACGCCGTTAGGGCCCACCGTTACAGAATCGACAAGGGCCCATTCACCGCGAGCGGTGGTCGTTACTGTAAAAAGGGAACGCGGATTTTTATTTTGTTAGAGGATGCAAACGATGCGCAGATTTTCAGTTGCTTCTCCCGAACGTTCCCGCGAAGACTATACGCGACCCCCAAGCATCGAAGGGAGTCACGTTCCCCTTTTGAGCATCGGGCTGCTACTGAATGCCAATTGTTAGAAAGATTTAAAATCGAGGGGCCTGATTCTTTTGGACCTCCCGAAAGAGCTGTCGCACTATGCGGAGGTGAAAAAGTTCTGCGCATGCGCAGTGCGATGCCCCCAAGCTCCTCCTCGGGGGACCCAAGGCGCCACAACTCTAATACTCTCATTTGTCTTTGTTTCTTTTTTTCGCGATCTTTGCTAGCGCGTTTATTGCACCGCCTACAGTCACCAAACGCTTTAGAGTAAAGAATCGTCATCCATCTGGCTGCCTAAAGTAATAACCGCCAATTATTTTCGCTCCCTAAGACTCTTAATGTCCATAGGGTACGCGCGACAGCACAAAAAAAATAAAAAAAACGATATCTACTGACTTTCCCGACACCATTTTCTAAAATCAGAAAGTCGCATTTTCGAGCGCTCACGATCGCCGATTGCACCCGCTTTGCACTAAACACCACAAAAAAAAAAAAAAAAGCTTGGTGAAAAAATAAGCAGACTTGTACCGTACGCATTACAAGTAATGAAATTACTTGTAATCGATTACTTTTTGGAGTAATTTTGTAATCAGTTGATTACTTTTATTAAGCAGTAATCACACGAGTAATCTGATTACTTTTTGAAGTAATAAAATTACTTGTAACCGTTACTATTTTTCCACAGGACCACCCCCGCCACACGCCTTTTTTTCTGAAATGCCAAAAATAAAATTTGCTTTTTTTTTCGAACGGAAAAAGGAAAAATTTTTGCGGAGCTGTAGGAAACGAGGTCAATCCCTTTCTATGTACAGTTTCTGTGGAATGTCCGTTTTTTTTCTGTTTTTTTTTCGAGCTGGGACTAGGAGTGGGAAGCCCCAGGAAAGCCACAGTGCGTGACAAAGGCCATTCAGGGCGAAGTTTAAGGGAGCAGAATGTAGCTTTGTAAGTCCTTCGTTCAAACTAGCCCCCTCACGCATACACACACAGAAATAAAAAAAATTAAAAAAAAAATCCTGCTTAGGGTACCTACTCGCAGCCCGTAAGAGAACCAGAACCGAAGAATGCCTAAAGCGGATGCAAAATATATCAAAGCCAGTTGAAATATTTCCCCATTTCCCCTACGTGGTCTTTGTGACAAGCAATGTTTCGAGTTGAGAAGTGGTCGGGGCGATCTCTTCCGCCAATGGATACTACACATGATCCGTTTCAAATCCTGGAGTTGCTGCTCTTTTGTATAACATGCGAGCTCATCCACATGTGAATAATAAAATGAGCGACGCAAACTTTGAACGACAACCCTTGCTCAAGCTTAACAAGATCTAGAACCCCCTCCGCCCCCCCCCCCCCCCCACACACACACACACACACTGGCGAACGCCCAAATCATTAAACTTCTTCAAACGAATTCTATGCTTGTGTCCGCATTGTGAAGGTGCAACGACCACGAAGAGGGAACCAGGTTTTCTTTTTCAATACTTGTGCAAATGTGAAATAAAGGTTGGAAGTAGTTCATTGTAATGAGCGCTAAAGATGTGTCTTCACACAATAAAGTAATCGGAAAAGTAACGGTTACTTCTTTAAGTAATGTCCAATTACTTTTGCCGTCGAGTAATCAAGTAATCTAATCGAATACTTTTTAGCCAAGAGTAATAGTAATTGTAATCGATTACTTTTTTTTAGTAACGTGTACAAGACTGAAAATAAGTAAAAAATACCTGAGTGGAATTTTGACATTTTGAGCGACGCTTGTTTATGACTTCCGTGTCTACATCAAAGGCTCACCACTGATCGGCGTGTTATTCGTAACTGGACAACTTTTTCTTAATTCCTTCACGGCCCCTTCGGTTATCGCTAGCTGATTGCTTTAATTTTAGTACTATTAGTTTTTTTCTGAGCCTTCCCTTAAAAGTGTTGGCCGGAATGGGGCCTGAAAGCCCTGTCCTATTAAAACTCCAAGGTTTAAATATTTGCGTCACCGAGCGACATTATCGAGTAAACGCCACTCTTCAAGAAGACGAAACCTACTATACTCAGCGGAAAATAAGAGTAGATATTCTCTCGCACGCGTGATTTTAACATTAGCGTGCGAGCCGTGCTCAGAAAGATTACTCTAAATTTTTCCTCCCCCCCCCCAAAAAAAAAAATGTAACATTATAGTTAGGACTACACGAACTTTAGACCTCTAGCCAACAGTACTCTTTGAAAGTAATTGTGCATTGCGGGTGTCTTGTTCTTTAATGTATTACGCGTTTACAGACTATCGGGGACTTGGTACACTAAAATACGCAAGTCGCCACGCTGCTATTCAAACGAAGCATTGCCTCCACGCATTCCTCAGTTTTAATTAACTGTGTTGTGTGTCTGTTTATACAGCCGGAAGTTAGTCAGTCCCATTGGGCGCCTATTACCTCTGCTGTAGATGAGTAATTTAGTCAGTGCAGTGTACTATTGAGGCGGCCGGGAATGCGAGGAGACAATACGGCAATTAAAAAGAAATGCTGACTTGATCAATGAAGTGTAATCAAGCTCTGTGGTCGCCTCAATCTCATATGTTTTAAGGCGCGAATGCTAGTAAAACGCTAATTAAAGCGTTAATTGGTGATACACAAAAACAAAAAACTGGCTTCTGACCTGATGGTGATTATCCCTGGCACGCCTTGGCACTCACAGGCTCAATGATGAGGTCGGCCTTGGCAGTCTTGATTTCTGCAAAAAGGTAACGTGCGAAATATTGTAAAAGACGTTAATAACCACAGAACGAATGCTAACAGGAGGCACAACTCTCTTTGTCTTCAAGCATGCTTCGTTAGATTTTACTGGATATTTCTCCATCGGTTCAAATAATTTGCCTTGCACGGCAGATGGTAACTGTGCACCGATGACAACATCGAAAAACGAATTACACCATGTCGACGGTTAACACCAAAGTACGGGATCTTGGTCATTTATTAGAGTAACACGGTCTATGCTGTAAGGGGCATATTAGTATACTGCTTCCACTTCAAGAGCGCTTACTACATCGGTGAAGGGCTTCTCTCAACAATATCATATGTTTCCTTTCTAGCAAATGGAAAGTTTTAGAGTAGGAGGCCCCAAAGCTGCGAGTAACCCCCCCCCCCCCCCCCCCCCCCCCCTCCGCCCCATGAGTTGGGACGTCGCACAGCTCAAGCGCGGAAGTTCGCCCCATGCGCAGTGCGGAGCCCCAAGCTGTTTGAGGTACCCAAAAGCTTAAAACTCTCTAAGATTCACGATTCGTATAACTTTGTCCCTCATAATATTTATCAAAAAGCATTCGTGCATTAGCTATCGCTTATTTCTTTCGTGTTCCCATTTCTTAGAATTTTTTTTTCCAATGAGTTTCTACAGTATTTATATCGTTTCAAACACAGGCACGAAGTTTCTTTATACATACCAACAAACATGTTTGCCAAGAAAGTAATATTTTCTATACTCCGTTTCACATTGGATGGACCGCAGCAAACGCTACGAGCCATCCGAGCCAATCCAGCGCTTTTGACGTGTCACGTGACTGTGCGCACTGCGCGGCTTCTCAGAAGATCATGTGACACTTGCTGTGAAGACCTTCATCGCTTTTGGCCCCTTTTTCGGTGTGAGAGTAACACCTTTAAATGTCAACCTTTTGAAGAAAAAAATCTAGATTTCAGCTGTTATTCTAAGCTGAAAGCAAGATCTAGCAATCGGCCCTCTTCGAATGAGATTTAAATTCATGCCGAGCATTTACCGCGTAAAGGTATACCCCATTAAAAATATTTCCTTTTCAGTGGCCTCTCACCAACTTTTCATCGTCTCTTTTTCGCGCTTTCTCATTTTTTTTTCTTTCTATCTCTTTCGCTTTCTTTTCTTTCTAACACGGTAGAGGAGTTAAAGCGTAGTAACTTAAGGATCTCCCGGAGGCGCTTGGCGTCCGACAAACAACACACTCGGCGAGTGTGACACGCATATTTGCGCTCACCGTCGCGTGCCTATATGGACTGGTCGATTTCTCAGAATCCGGCATAGCACGCGGAAATTGCCAACATGGGCTGTAGCAATTGGCTTCCGGTCAACGGGGCAGACCCCTTGGCGCTAGAACTTAAACACTCTTCGAAATGCGTCCTGTTGTGGAAAACTCGCACCCCTAAGGCGCTTTCCAACGTATAGTACGCAGACTGAGCATTACATTAGTCCACGTATCAGGTTGTCAATGTTCGTGCCCAGTTTCCAAAACGACGAATATGCACGTTGTTTTGCAGTACAGATTGTACGTCATGCCTCAGATTTGTAAACATTGCAATGATGTGTGAGTATAGCCACCCAACGCAGCCACGAAACGTTTACTGTATAAACAACTTAAAAATAAGAAAGTATGAAGCGTTTTTTTTTTTTAAGGGAACTTTCTCTCTTAGACCTTTGTCCGTCTGTCTGTCGTCCTTTCATGCATTTCAATCCCGCTAAATGTAGCGGGAAAGTGGACGTCACGTGATATGATTTCCCGCGACACCTTGAATTGACACCGTCCCGTCATGTGATAACATCGCGCGACGTCCCGATATAAGGTGGCACCCCGACGAGACAGTGGCGACGTGAAGTCTCCCCGTTAAATTTCGTCCCATAACCTTACGTCGCGTCGCGGTACTAGGTCGTGGTTCATTTTCCGCTAACGTTCATTTTTTCGCTACCTTTAGCGGGGAAATAAACGATGTACTTCACTTCCCGAAACGACTGTTTAATGTCTGCTAAACAAATTTAAACGATTACTCCTTAGCTACTACATTCGAAGCAATATAGAACTTTAAACGTGAAGGTCGCTAAAAAGTTTTTTTTTTTTTGTCTATAAAAAAAATAATATGAAGGTTTGTTTGTAATCTTATGCACGAATACATCCTGCATTCAGCCAAAAACCTCGCGGAGTCATCATGGGGAATCAATTAATTAGGGTCCAAGGCTTCTAAAGGCCTCCTCTCTTAAATGACCTTCAAGCGCAAGAATAAATTGTTGTTTACGCACTCAAAACGAAAAATAGGGTTGGGAAATTTCTCTCCGAGTTTTACGAATTTGCTAGGTTACACACAACCTATCACAGCATCGTAGATCTCTAAGATGTAAATCTGCGAAGTTCGGTTAATATAACGCGCTCGTTGTTCCGTGAAACAAAAGTGGCAACGAACACAACACAAACATATAGCTCATATTAAGTTCGCATGTTTACGCTTGAGTTGGCAGCAATAAAAATGATTTAGATGTAGGGCTAGCGGTCTGAAGCAGATGCCGAAGTTTCACAACTAAAAACTTATCTCATTCTAAAGTCATGATTTTCAGAAAATTTCAGTGGGAAAATGGGGCCCGTATCCGCCCATTTTCGGTAAATGGCGCGATTGAACTTCATCTTATTCGATAGCTCTGTCGGCCGCCATTTTTCAATTAAAGAGTTCAGACAATCGCGTGTAAATTTTGAACAAGATAACATTTAGCTCTGATACTTTGGCATCTTGTTCGGACCGATAGGGCTATATTTGAGCGAACAATGAGCGTTCGGCAATGAGCAGTTTATATTTGTGATGTCAAAAGCCATGCAAATATTCTAGAACACCTCGTATATTAAGAATGTTTCTCTTTGCATTGATTACTTACTTTTTGTTTTATAAACGGCTAAAACAAACATATAAATAAAAATTTCTATTATCTGTCGTCCTAGCCTCGCTGCACCAAGTTCTCCCTCCAAGAAAATGCAAATAGTTTGACTTTCCGAGCACGCGGTGGTTCAGCATTGCGGCTGGTTTTGTACGAGTTTTGAGTGACGGGTTAATCTTCTATAATCTTGTAGGGGGACAATAGTGACTTCTGCGACACACAAAAGGCATTCTCGGGAAGAGGGGAGTTCCTCCTTCCCCTCTTCTCTCGTCGTGGCCGGAGGCGAGACATTCACCGTCAGTAGCTGTCAAGGTTCCTAGACGGGCATTACAAGCGAGGCGTTAGCGACATCCACCAGGTGCTCTTTGCTAATCGTTTAATTCGTTTTAAAATTCCTTTTCGAGACTTTTTTAACAAGATATTGGTATGTTCGATGTGATACTGCTCCTTTGAACACATATAGACCAAAAAATGAGCGCCGAAATTTTGTTGTAGTATCCCTTTAAAGGTTGTAACACTTGTGCTAGAAACAAACCGAAAATTGCATGAAATTAAAAAAAAAATAGAAAATAGTTTCAAACTATTTACAAAGAAACCAATGACACGTCGGTGTTAGTGTAAATATTTTTATAGAAGTCATAATTGTGAGATATATGCTTTAAATACCCCCCTTTCTAGAATATAGCATAAACAATTTTCGCATATCGAGTTTCGTGAGGTTTTGGGGACCTTTATAGCACAAGTATTCCAATACTTCTTCCAGCCTGAAAGGGGCAGGGAAACCAGTTTTTAACTACTTGATTACTTGCATATTCTGTGCGAGAAGACTGTACAGCACAACACCAATACAATTCCAATAAAACGTTCTTGAAGACACCAGGGGCAAAATAACTTAAAAGTTAAAATATGTGAAAACTATCCGGCACCATTCATTTTTGTTGGTTACGCCGTGCAGGGGTCTCCAAACCCCGGCCCGCGGGCCAAATTCGGCTCGCTGAGGTCTTCCTACCGGCTCGTGACTGGCGGTGGTCCTTCCAATGCAGCCTTACCCGCGACCCGCTTCCAGCAAGCCCGCTGCCACCGGCGCAAATATAAGCGCGCTTAAAACAACGGCGCCGCAACGCTCACCATCCGGGTAAACAAAAATACCAGAAAAAAAAAACTTATTGTTATGCGTGTCTTCTCATAGTATTTATTGGACATTTTCGTAACCACCATCACTATTCTTAATTTACTGTTTCATATCTGGGTAACTACAATGTTAAAATTTCCCGGCATTCCCATGTACAGTATTGTACTTAATGGCCTTGTCGTGTCTATCGCACACTGTCAGCATTAGTTCTATTATTATTTTTAATCTTCTGCCCTACGTTAACATGTCACAATTGCTATGTGATTTGAGTTATGTCTGGCGATTTTTCTGGGTCCCAATTATTGTGTAATATCACAATTAGCTAAATATTGATTTTCAAAATGGAGTGTGTTTATTTCACCCATCTTACTTGTTTTTCATCTTTACCGTATCTTTTCATTTTTACAGCGGAGCTGTTAATATCTAGGTTCCCCAGCATCGTGTCCGGTACCAAACAAATGTCGACACAACACTCTGGTTGCCACCGTCGCTCATAGATGGCAGTAGCTGTCCAATGTGTTGTGTTTGCCGGTTGTGTGCTTGCCGCCGTCGCTCATAGATCGCGGCAACCTTTCCAGCCTTTTGACTCTGGTTTGCCGACATGCCGACGGCCATTACTTCATTCCCACCATAGCACAGCTTCGCTGGTCTTACTTCTTCACCAGAGTGGAAAGGCTGCAAGTTTTTTTTTTTTTTCTTTATATACTTACCTAGAATTCCCCCCTTTATTTCTGATTATTTATTTTCCGGCCCTCGAGACAGTGAAATATCCCCGATCTTAACCCGAAGCCAAAACGTTTGGACAGCCCTTATTAGCGGTGAGAGGCTTCGGTGGCGCACTCCTATAGTTTTCTCTCGTGAAGTCATTACCTCGCGAGCAACAAGTTCGATGGCATTTGTAATGAGCGTGGTGGAAGCTCGAAATCATTGCCCTCTGAAACCAACACTGCAAACATCGTCAAAATTGGAGTTTTTTCATTACTGCTATTTCTGTCGATGAGAAATCCTTCGCTGACGTCATAGCCAGCAATCGGTCAATCGTGGAAGGCCGACCACAGCGACGCTTTCGATCGCGCACGTCGCCAGTTGACCAATAAAGAACGGAAATGAAAAGAGGCGCGCAGTCAGTTGAGGTGTTCTTAAAAAAAGATACCAGAATACGTGTCAATAAGCTATGAAGATGTGAACCACCTGAAAATGTACGTGTGCTTCGGGAGAAGAGGAGAGCTCAAAGCACCGCTGAAAAAGCAACAAAACGAGTCATTTTAACTTTTTCAGCCAGTCCATGCCTCTAGATATACGGCGCCTCTAACGCATCTGAAAATGGTACGTTTATCTTCCTATTCTGCCCGTGCATTGAAAGTGGTCACTGAGTGGCAAAAATGACGTCACAAAAGCAGGAGTGTCATGCTGTCGGATGTCGCGATCCTGGCAATTGGGCGCGGAATGTTTGGAGAAAAAAAAAACACACACAAAGGAGAACACGAGTGTTTCTATCGTCGAGACGTCCCAACTCTTGAATGCAAAAACTATACGGAGCGCAAGTTCGCCTGCTTCTTGCACAGGGGTTGAGGTGATGTCGAAACGAAGAGTTCTTATTGGCTGATTGAGAAAAAAAAAAAAAGAGAGGGTAGACTTCAAGGAATTCAGCAGTGAGGTCTACCCACTATGCTTCCAATCAAAGTCAATCAGAACTCGGCGTCGCTATGACGTCACCGCAACCCCTGCGCAAGAAGCAGACGACTTGCTATCTGCGTACCGTGAACTGCCAAGCTCAACTGCGATCAGCAGCATTAACAGGCGTCCGACACATTTACGCCACCGCTGTTGTGACACCGCACGGATTGCGGCCGGCGACAACATGGCACTTCTCTAGAGTCACCAGGCGGAAGTTGAAGGACCGCTTTTTACGAGACGGTAGACATACCGGTCGGAGATGCGTTCCAGGCACCCTACTTTGGATGCATGCGTCGTCTCTATCCCCCGTCCTCTGCCAACACCGTCAGCATAACGTTACTGCACGCTCGTGTTTACCATCGATCGGCGCTTTGTTCAGAACGTTTTTAAGTGTGTTTTTTTATTCTTCTCGTCGTGTTCGACCGTTCTATAGCGCCGCGCTGATACTTGCCAATGCAACAGTGCAACCCCGCGACCAAACGAAGTGTTTATTGTAAAACCTCTGCGGCGATCGTTTATGATATATATCACGTTCGCGTACGTGAAAGGATTCGATTGTGTGCTTTGCGTTTCCCCTGGATATCCGTGAAAACACCAAGTTTAAAAATAAACTGGAACGAATTGAGCAAACAGTCTCGGCCGTTCCTTGCGTATTACCTTTGTTGATTTTTTTTTTCTGTTTCTTATGGCAATCGATTAGTACTTTGGCAAGGAATCGCTAGCTTAAGCTCTTTTTCTCGGTATATCAAATGTCAAAGAACCCGCTCTCAGTACAACACTTCTTCTTAGGATTGCCACAGTTGCGATGGGAATAAGTTCTTACAAGTAAAACAACAGGATAACCGAAAAATAATCACCGGGATCGGATATGCTTAAAAAAAGCACGTGAAACAGATTCACAAGGTCAGATAATTGGATAATTAAGGCATCATTTAACGTTTTATGCTCTGAAGCCGATTAGTTAGTTGTACGTGTTCAGATCGTTTGCTTGTCGTATAAGTACATCTAAACCTGCATATGAATTGGGGTCATTTCAACTTGCCTCGAAAGGATTGAAACTGAAGATTGTATTTTTTTTTTTGCAGGACACGACCTGTTTTGCTTAAAACACAAAGTCGACAAAGGTGTAACAGCGCAGCCTCTGCCAAGCATATTTGTCAAAACCATAAGTATGAGATTTTCTACTGCGGACCAACTAGGCGCTAATCGAAAAATGTAGACGCATTTGCCAAGACAAGAAGGAAATCTCCAGAAATGCAAGTTTTAATATAATGAATTTAATATAACCTATATAATATATTTATATTATATAGGTTAGGAGCTTGGTTTAGGTTACGACGCGAACCGTTTACAGATGGCAACCCGATTCGTATTATTGCAAGGAAAGCCGGAAATGACAATAGAAGAGGAGAAAAAGCATAGAAATAGAACACAGCATTTGAGATCTTGATATCGCCCTGTCTAAAACGGCTGTCGTTATTATTTTTTACCTACATTTTCATTATTTTTTTACTATATCTAGCTTGCACGCGTCCCCTATGTTCCCTTTTTATATCCACAGCGGGCGACAAATGTGTGTATGTATGTGAATACCAAAAAGGAAAGTAACAGCTACTGGATTTTCGGGCTGCACGTAACATGTCTTCACTTCAATATTAGCCAACAAAGCCGTTTGCTGATCAACATTGGCGCTGCCGCAAAACTGAAACTATTATATTCATTTATTCCCTCTTTGATATTCTTCGAAAATGTAAGAATAACAGGGACTAGACAGGCAGGCTGGTCTACTCTCAAAAGTTTGGTAGCCCGAGACCAGGGACAGAAATAGGAACGACACACAAAACGCTCTCAAACTCAGCTACTTTTATTTACCTTTCCTCGTTTATAAGAAACACCACCACCGACTTGTAGACGTACACTATCACTCGCACCGCAATTCATCTCCCACACTACTGAAAAGTACTCGGAAGGGGACACCCACGCTCTGGCTCAGCTAAATGAGCGTAGATTCCCTCGCTCTCCTCGTTGGCGCTTCGCCCCGTGAGCTAATCCCAAGAACGACATCTGGAAGGGTCCCTTACTTTCTATGTCTCAAAGCAGCAAAAATTAAAAACGAACATCTTGAGTTTGTCCTAGGTGACCAAAAGAACTCGTTGCTACCTTAGCCTTATACACAAAAACTAGACAAGGCCCAAGAAATCTCTTGATCTCTCTTGTAAAGATTGAGAAAAAGATCACCCTTTTAATACCAAACGTATATACACCTCGCAGAGAAAAACAAAAGGCAAAAACACAACCCAAAGGGCATTCACATCGCCAAAAACCTTTGTTGCATTGTTTAGAACTGTCGACGCATTACAAGGACCAAAAGGTTTTGGGCGATGTGATTGTTATTGTGCTATGTGTCTTGTATACTTTTTTCAAGGTGTCAAGTGTATGCACGCTTGGTTTTAAGTGTTTTTTTTTTATCAATGTGTTCGAAAGAGATCGAGATTTCTCGGTAGTTTTCTAGTTATTTTAGGGTATTATTGTCATGTTTTGCTTTTAGTTTTTTGTGTATATTGAAAATAAACGTGCAGGAGTTTGAGACCGCTGTGTGTGTCGTCCCTCTTAAGGTGTCCCTGGTGTCGGGTTTCCGAGACGTTAAAAAATGTGTTTTGAGGGACGCCCGTCGTGTAGGTAAACGTTAAAAGTGTGTTCTTTTATAATTTTTAAATATAAAAAATTTGCTCAATTCACGATGAAACGTTTCTCATTGAACTGTAGGGTCACCTGATAACATCAGCGGCGAATCTTCATGTTTCGGATAAACAACTGTAATAACATGGATGTATACGTGGTTTTAACAAACGTCACTCCGAAAAGGTGAAGATCAGTAAAGATGTAAGAGATGATAAGCTGCCCATTTCTGTTTGTCTCTCTAAGATTAGTCCAACGAATTCGTCAATACGCCAGATGTTATTACACACCAGGTAGTGAGTTAAAAAAAAAAGAAGTCATAACCTGACGCTTAATGACAAAAATCTCCGCTCACGGACATTTCACAGATCGAACTGATTTTTAAAGAGAAAAACGAGTCTTTCCTTATCATCGTAGAAACATCCTCCACAATTTCAGACGGCATCGCCCGCAAACCCTCCCATTTATTCTACATCTCGAACTACACACCTACCATCGTCCCTGGTGCTTCGATCGTAGAGATCGATGGGGAGAGCCGGTAACTGACGATGACAGAGACGGCGGAGACGACGCCGCCAAACCTAAAGAAAGAGTCGAACGTCGTCCTTCTCAACGGGTCGCCCAAGAGAGAGCTATATGATTACGGGGCTGCGAAAAAGTCGAGCTGAAGTCGGAGATCAAGTGCTTTCCCCGAATGAAGCCAATGCCCGAGAGCCCGAGACTGTGGGCCAACGGACCTGCTCACGTCGGTACGAAATCGGACGCGACTCATGGACGGTACGACGCAGCGGCACGAAGAGCGGAAGACGCGGCAAGGGCGGGTAGAGACCGACTTCAAGCTGCGGTAATTTTCGTCATTGACAAAGAGCCACTGATCATTCGGTTACTGTATGTTTCAATTTTTTGTTGTCGGAAATCAAAACCCAAGTTCGGCACTTTTTTTTTGTCTTTTACTTGCTGCTTTTTAGAGGAAAATTAAATGCTCCGTAAAGCTTCACACGCGCTTTAAGTCTCCCTAAATGTGACTAATTTAGGAGTTTTCGATGGCGCTCAGAAACTTTCTACCTAATTCAAATATATTTATTTCCACGAACAAAAAAGTTAATTAGTAGATGTCAGGTAATTATGTTTTATAATTGGCAGTTGTTTTTTTCGTAATCTCTGACGTCCGTCGTGGCTAGCAGTTTCTTTCCAAAAAATATATTTTTTTTTTCCCTCAACCACCCTGTTTGTAGGGATGTTTGAAAGTTTTCGCGGAAATACACGGTATATTAGATGTCGATGTTTAAAACGTCAAATAGGTGTTTTAAACACCAATTAGGTCGCCGCCCGATAAAAAAAAAGCGTTTGAGCATTTATTTGTTAAAAAAAAATTGTAGCCGATGCGATATTCTTTTTCGTGTGTCGTCACAGAATGTCAAAACTTTGGCAGGCCTTTAATATTGTGATTCTGCTTCTGGAAATGATTTCACTGAAAAAAGAGAAAATACTAGAAGCAGTACCATTTTAGTACCAGTCGAAAAAAAAAAATTAAATACAAATCGCAAGACGTTCTCTTTTCAGCGGGTCGACGCCATGCAACAGTAGGTTTCAGGAAACTTGCCTCGGCAACGCTCCGTCGAAATTTTACGACGACCAACACTTGGCGTTCATTGTCATAGCTTTCACACACCTGCGGCGGACGGCCCATGAAACAGAGGCGTCAAGCTGTCGCTTCTCAGAATGCACGAAAACCACGTACTAGGAACACAACAAAACGTTCTCGAAAATCGAAAAGAGACAACAAAAAATAAACGAACGTACATTTTTTTGGTTTTTTGGTACCCAGAAGAAGCCTTTATGGGCACGGATGCCATCGTACCTCCAAAATTTACATAGAAGCAAACAAAGCAGTTATGCATAACTTTTACATTTCCCTTGAGAGGGATCCGAAATATGGAACGAAAAAAAAAAAGAAAAACAGTGAACCTCAAAAAATCGCGAAAAGAATTCCCACTTTGTTTCATACATATATATAGAAAGAGAGAGCAATTGATCGCTTCTGTTGTTCCCTTAACCCTGTATGTTGGGTTTGTTGATACCCTGCCCTTAAGGTGAATCTGCCCACTCGCCTGAGTTTTAAACGAGCCGGGATCGATTTTATGTAGAATGGCGGGCACTCTTGACACCCTGAGTTAAGAACTTCCGCTTGTCAATCATACACAGGTCGCGGGTGCAAGCTCTCATGCAAGTTGACTGTATTTTCTTGGGCTCCATACTTGTAAAGGAAACGCCAGGCAAGGACTAATGCTGGTAACGTCAACTCTTATTCGCTTTCTGTTTACTCGTTTTCGCCTTTGATAAAGGGGCGGTGCAACGATTTTGGTTAATTGCACAAATAGCGCTCAGAATGAATCCCTGATATTCATAACCTACATCAAACACGCGCTAGTTCCCCCCCCCCCCCCCCCCTCCCTCCAAATAATAGTCGCAGAAAGTTTTTGAAAAATACAGCAACATTTACCTACTCACATTGTTGCCTGAACAAGCGTCCTCGTGATCTGGGGCCGATTGAATGCCGCGCCTTGTTTATCATAGCCACGCGCTGGGTTTGTAAAAGCACGGGACACGCACTGAATCGCCCATATTTAAATTAGATTTCGGCTATTGTCGTCAATGCTTGTCGAACTATTGATTATCACAAGTCCAAATCGAGCACTCACGCAATGCTCGGGTTCAGTCTATGAGTGGCATTCCAATATCGTCACTTGGGGTATTAAGGGACTATGCCAAAACGGAGACCCCCGAGCTACGTCATCAAGTTTTGCGAAGGAGAAATTGAAAGAAACCCCTCGCTTTTACCCTTGAAATTACACCGCATTAAAAAAGTGTCTTAGGCCTTTCGTGAGAATATCCTTGGGTCCCACTAGTGCCAGTAAGCTCGTGTAAAGTTAAAGACATTCCAAATTAAAATCGTTGCACCACCCTTTTAAGATGATTGATCTTCCGCTACGAAGACTAGAAGCCCGAGGTCATAGCTTTTACAGTTGCTTTCTACGCGCGAGTATTCATGCAACTAGTGTGCATCTTTCAGCAACACGCTTGCCTTAAAACACAAAAGAACAGAAAGTTAAGAGTTTGTTTTCATGACCCCTGCCCCTCTCTCAAAAATAAAACATACACCATCTGCAAAGGCAGGCAGATAAATCGGTGCGGCAATTACACACACACACAAAAAAGGCTTCGCTGCCTAGCGGACAAATCAACCCCGCGAACGTCAAATATGAATAAGTGTTGTCATGAGTTAAAATTAACCTATAGACAATTAATCGTAAAGATTACGTTGCGAATTAAGCGCAAATGAACGCAGGTTGTCTACAAAATCTGTACATCGTTCCAATATGCAGAAATTATTTAGAGGTATAACCAAAGAGATTAGCGCTATGGCAAGCGTCCTAGTTTGCAAATGAAACGCCATACACACAAATAACAAAATAAATGTCAATCAGAGGATCCGTAAGACAGGCAATGTGTGACGGAGCAGCCGATTGATTGAACCCGGAGGACTTACCGGGTTCACATTTTTACCAAAGCTAAGAACCTCTGGCATGGTGTTTTTATGTTTATTTATTTCTAAAGTCACACTCGTCTCAATGATGATGCATAAACGTTTTATTTTTGTTCGTTTATGAAGCTACTTTTCTTCCCTAACGTTCCCTTCGAACGTTTTTGCGAAGTGTCTGCTTCTAGCAACAACGATTCGGTCGCAAGACTTATCACCCGGCTAAGAATTCACCCTTGCTCGTGTTGCTTGGTGGAGTCAGAAATCATCGCATAACTCTGGCCTAGCAAATGTAATATACCAGAAAAAAACGAAGACGCATCTAACGACCAAGAACCGCCGGAAAACAAGCGAGACAAAAATGAGCGAGGAGACGCATTGCTTTCCTGGGCTACACTTCATAACTCAACTTAAACGCTACTTACTGACGCCTCGAGGCTGCACTCCGTTCTAGCTCACATTGGACCGCAGAGGTCGCTACGAGTCATCGAAGCTAATTCAATGTCGAATGAGTACCACGTGACTTGGAACCAGCGCGTCGTCGCACTCTCTTAAAAGGTCACGCGACACCTACACCCCATTGGATTGGTTTGGACGGCCCGTAGCCTTCCTCTGCGGTCCATCCTAGGTGAAGCGGACTAGAGACGAACCAAGAGAACGAAATCAGCACTGGAGAGTTATAGGCGGCCAAGCGTACGGAATAAATGGACCCGCAGGACTTCATAGCTCACCCGAACTACCACGGCAGATGATAAGGAAAATGGCTTCGGTAAGTCATGTCTGGACGAGAGTATTCAAAGAACCAGGTTCCATCGGGCAAGCAGTTCGTCGAGTCTGCGCCGGAATAAAAGGTGTTTCTGAATAACTAATCACGTATGAGTATGATATCACGAAGGGATTCAACCAAGACCTACAGTTACTGGAAGCTTAAAAATAAAACAAAGGGTGCGATTTATGCTCACGTTTATTGCTTCGTCGCTCGTCCTACGGCGCGCGTATCAGCCAATGGCATAACTTCACTGGCTTCGACTCGAAAATGAAAAGCTTACGACGCACCGTACCCTGCATTTCCTAAAATGTAAGGGACCACAAAAAATAAGGTCGCAGCACTGAGCTTTTCTACGTCACCGCATTTATTAAAAAAAAAGCATAGGGTTTTCAGAAAACAAAAAATCAAAAATAGAATCCGCAAAAGCAATCAAGAAGGCAGTATAGACCTTTTTTTCAAAACCGCATCAAGCAACATTGGCGGTCGCCATTACTTGGCTAGGTGGCGCAAGCTACCTCCCGTTACAAAGGGTATAGCAATTAACATCCATCCATCCATCTTTGTTCACGAAACGCGTGATTGGTTGCGAGTCCTCGCCGAACGCTGACGAAGCGCCCGTTCTTGATACGAGCCAAGCCCAGCTCACGCCGAATTTGACGCAGCCCTCGTGTTTAATTCAGGCACACAGTGCGTGCCCCAACAATGGCGAAGTACGATAATTGGCGCAGCAGCGGCCATACTCCCGTCTCACCGTATACACCTTTTCCACAAGGGCGCGGCCATCCTGAATGTCGTCACTTCTGGTATGCGGTAAAACATCGTTTTGATCTCTCCAAGCCGCTTGAAGGTGTTTAGGAAGAATGCGTGATTGTCACACATTCTTGTTTTGCCTCACCTGTATTTGTTCGCATATTCCAGGTTGAAACGTTTTATTATTTTTTCGTCCCGCATACCAGATACGGAACCCACGTGACTGAGAACGACAGGAAACAGAAAACGTCTATACAGCTTGGCAAACGGCGAAGGCTATAGGGTGCCAGTGAACCAATCAGCGCTTCCGAGGGACACGTGACTATGCTTTATCACGCTAGTTGCGCGCAGTGCTGTTTGAAGCGACGGGCTAATCTCCGGGACAGAAGAGACGTGTCGGACACACAAAAAAGATTCGAGGAGCCTACCTACCTCCTTCCCTTCTTCTCAGACAGCTTGAGTCTGTAAGGGCTAATCACGTGCTTCGCCTCCGTCACCCCGATTGGCTCCAAGGAGACGTAGAGTTCGTTTTGTTTTGCCAAGTCAGGGTGAAATGAAGTGTATAGATGGCGCACTTATGAAAAGGGGTCTGTTCAGTAGGAACTCTATAAGCTGGAGAAGACGCAGTATTCCGCCAGCACCGCGGGTGACGAAAAGCGGCATTCTTTTGCCGATCTCATTGTCATAGGTTTATTTGCCTCTTCGCGACGACGGCGCTATTCTGCAGCCCGGCACGACGGTCGGCACTCTCGCACCTCCCATTGTCTCCGGAACAGAGGGACCCTACGTCGGTCAACATCTGCTCGGTCGGAACGAGGTGCGCCAAAGTACATGCGCGAGCGAAACCCATCCGTTAACGCAACGCGATCTCTCCCCCGCAGGGGACGATTTAGTATATCGATCGAACACACCGCACGCCCCCCCCCCCCCCCCTTCCCCCTCCCCAAGACCTCTGCGACCGCTAGCTTCCCTTCAGAGCACGCATAGGGCCAATCACAGCGGTCGAGCGAGTATAATACCCCTGTCAAACGGGTACCCTTAACCGCGGTTAACTCAGCTTTAACTGCAGTTACGCGGCACCACAGTTACCGCACAATACTCTCGGACAGCTATTTCAGAAGTAGTGAAGAGCGCGTGTGCGCTGCTTTGATGGGTGCTCAAGATGCTCGAGCGCACATTCGCCCATCTTTCACTGCGTAGCCGCTGTGACGACTAACGTGTCGTACAGATTAGTTTCATTAAATAAAAGAAAGGTGACATGGTTAGACCTGTAGTCTCTCGAACATCGGGCTGCCGCGTGATGATGTCGATAATGCATCTCGCGAGGCGGTTGCTCTCATAACATCCCCTTTTTTATAAGTCCATTCGTACAGCTGGCTTGACTATACTGCCTGATCTTGTGGTGGTGTGCACTGGTTGGTTATGCTCTGGTAGAGTAGTTCCACTTGAGGCCTTCAGGTCTTGTGTTGGGCTTGAAACAAATGTTCGTGGGGGTTCCCATTCTGTTTGTGATGGACGAATAAAGGAAGTGTTTCGTCGGTATTGTCCACTTCGTGTTCGAACCCAGTATGACCTACGCGTGGATGCAGTCTTTACGATAACTCCGGGAGTCCAGTGGCGATTGTCTTCCCACATCCTAACTTTGTCACCAGTTCTCATCCCAGGTGCTCTTTTCGAATGCTGGTCAGCGTAGTGCTTTTGGTTTGGTCGCTAGGCGGTCATTTTCTTATGTACGTTCTCAACAATGTTGGGGATTAATACCGTCTCGCTCAGTGGAATGGTGGTTCTTGTGTGCCGACTGAACACTCGCTGTGCTGATGATCCCAATTCTCCATCGCGTGGAACATTCCGGAAGTTTGGGAGAGCTGTTTGTATGTCACTTCCTTCTTAGGTACACTTCTTCAGTATATTCTTGACAACTTGTACGGCACGTTCAGCCAAGCCGTTGGATTTCGGATACCTCGGGCTGGACGTAACGTGGTCAAGCCCCCACTTCTTCTTGAAGTTTTGAAATTCGCGTGCAGCGAAGCGTGTTCCGTTGTCAAATTCCACAACCCTTGGGATGCCGTGAGTTGAAAACCAACTCTTGAGAGCTGTGATGACTTCGCTTGATGAGGCACTTTGTAAATCACTGTAGTCAATGAAGCCAGAGTAGCTTAATGATAGCTATGTTTGTCTTCCCATTGAAGTCAAACAGGCCAATAGCAACCCTTTCCCATGGGAGCTTGGGAACTTCTTTCATCATCAGTGGTTCGCTTGGTGGTTGTCCTATAACTAACACCCTTATGGGTGTAGCAAAACGCCCTAAGAAAGGGCGTTTTTCCTTACACCCTAAAGGACGGCGTTATTCCGAACACCCTTAAAATAGGGTGTGATTCCACTGTACACCTTTTTATTAGGGTGTTATGACTGCGCAGTACGCCCTCTAAATTGGGTGTACCACCGCCAGAAAGGAAAATATAAAAAAAGCCGCGATGACCAACACCCATAAAGTAGGGTGTGATAACCCAAAAGAGTGCACGAAAAAATGACTGCAAAGGAGTCGAAACATGCCTGGTTCACTTTTTATTTTTCGATCAAGATCATACTAGGTTCTACTAAATTCTCTTTAGACGATTGCAAGCAGGCCATCTGGCCGTAGCCATGTCTCTGCTAACTACGTTCACAAAGACGGAACGACCGGAAGTTACTTGGGACGCAAGCGGCAGTTCATGTTTGTAAACAGTAAAATGGTCTATTGAGACGGAGGCAGGACTACTATCAGAAGCATGCTTGCAGAGTACTTACATATAAGGGAGCGATCTCATGTAATCCGTGATAGATGCATAATCCGATTCGAGCAGCACAGAACAATTCGCAAACACAATTTAGGGGACGAAGGCGGTAGCTCACATCCAACGGAAGGCTCGCGGTCACCGATGAGCAGCTGTCTCTCTGTCGTGATAGATGCACAGTCTGATTCGCGCAGCACGAAACAACGCGAACACAATGTCGAGGATGAAGGCGGTTGATCACATTCAACGGAAGTCTCGCGTCCACCGATGCTTTGCCGAAACGCGTTCTACAAACACAGCACAGTAATTCCATAGACTCCGACAAAGTAAACGGCCATTATAAAAAAGTTGGCATGGATGTATTCCGCCGTTCACGACGAAAAACCACGGTCACGAAATGGAACTCGTCAGGACCTGCTTGCACGGAAAACAGGAGAGCACTGAAGGACGCTTTTTGGAAACCGGATTCACGTGGTCCCTACAACTCACCATAACCCGGCAAACGGCGAAGGCTATGACTCCGGTGAGCCCATCAGCGCGTCAGAAAGGGTCGCGTGACAACTTTTCGTCCAAGCGTTTTAGTTCTACGGAGAGCGGTCACGTGTTTCGCTCTACCCCTCTGATTCGCTAGAAGCGGCCTTCGCAGTCTCACAGCCACACGAAGACACGAAAGAAGGTGTGGAAGCTTATCAGAAGACGAGGTCAAAGGGGGTGGACAAAGCAGCTAATCTCCCTCTGCTGCCTCCTGCGCTGCACAGGGAGGGTCGCCTTGCGTGCGGGACCTTGGGGTTGCTGTTCGAGTGGCGGCGGTTCCCTTTCGAAAACTGTGGAGCCGGGGAGTGGCTTATGCTGTCTCGGTAGAACTCGTTGATCGTCGTCTTGTTTATCCGTTTGAGTTCCTTCTTTGCCTTTCTTTTTTTTTTTTTCTCCATGTGTTTGGAAGTTTACTTATTGGTCCAGTCAGGTGAGGCTGTACTACCCGAAATAAGGGCGCCACAGCTTGTTCAAAGCTTCAGCGCAGTTAAAAAAAAACAAAAAAAAAACAAAAACAGATTAAGCAAAACGGTATTTGCTTGCTGTTAGCCCGAGAAAAACTTCTCGGGCTAAAAGCAAGCAGATTCCGTTTTGCTTAATTTTTGTTTTTTAACGTCGTATTTTAGGCGGTCAAGAAATAGAAATACCTCTCCGGCATAGCCGATTCACGCAGGATACTCTCAACACTTAACCAAAAACGGCGTCGCGTACGTTAGGTCAGGATGGCGTCGGCGCGAATCATCCCATTTGTTAAGTATTGGCTAAACCAAAATGGTGTGGGCACAATCGTTTCGATTCGATCCAATATCGGCGCAATACGGTGTGTTTCCTGGCCTGTATATTTCCACGTCTTCGGTCACCTTTTGCGAGCGGAGGTGATTTTTTAAATCGAAGATGAACTGATAAAACTGATGCACGCGCGACACGTAATTTTCGGCTCATGTCGGACGGAGAGTTCGATCGGAGTTGCAAAAACTATTCTCTAGCACTTCCTAATCATACGCGCCTTCGTGTGGCGATTAATCATACTCGATGTTAGTACCGCCGTACATCAGCAACCGTTTCACTAAAGCAATAAACATGAACGGTTATGAAATCATGGGTGTGTTCGACAGTATCAACATTACGCCCCTCTCACACCGTGTGAATGAAGGGCGTAAAATTCGCCCATACACCCTTTTTACACGATTTCAGAAACCATCGCTACAAGTGGGGCGTAAAAAGGGCGTGTAAGGGGTGTAAGACGTCAACACACCCTTTTTACACCCACTGATATTCAGAAATCGTGTAAAAAGGTTGTAAAAAGGGTGTTTTTCCTAACTTGCACCCTTCTTACACCCTTTTTACACGTTTATGGGTGTTACAATGTTTAGTGTGTAGTCAATGAAGCCAGAGTAGCTGTAACGATAGCTATGTTTGTCTTCCCATTGAAGTCAAACATGCCAATAGCAACCCTTTCCCATGGGAGCTCGGGAACTTCTTTCATCATCAGTGGTTCGCTCGGTGGTTTCCTCTGTTTGAACTCACAGGCGGGGCAGGAAAGAACCAGGCGTTGAATCTCTTCTGACATGCCCGGCCAGTAGATTGATTCTCTTGCTCATTTCAGACAGCTAGGAATTCCCAAGTGTCTGTTGTGAACTTGTTCCAGGACTCCCTTGAGCCATGTCTTTGGTATGACGATTCTGGCGCTTCGAAAGAGTAGTCCTTCATACACAACGAGTTCATCACGAATTGGTGAGAACACTTTCATGGTCTTTGTCACCTTGTTGTTATTTGGCCATCTATTCTTGGTGGCTTGTAGTACGTCTTGCAATGAGTCATCATCTTGTAGGGATTCACTGAACTCTTTTAGTGTGCTTTGCGACACCTGGACGATTGCTAAGACTTCCATGTCTTGTGTGCAGTTTTCGGCTGTCTCGGTAGGGCGACAATTTCGGCTGAGTAAATCCGCGATGACAAGGTCTTTGCCCTTCTTGTACCGGATTGACGGAGCGTAAGCTTGGATGTCAAAAAGCAGTCGCTGAAGTCCTGGAGGTGCCTGTCCTAGCGGCTTCTTGCTAATGGTTTCCAGGGGTCGGTGATCTGTTTCAATCTCCAGCGGTCTTCCATAGATGTATTGGTGGAACTTCTTACATCCATATATAATGGCCAGTGCCTCCTTTTCGTTTTCTGGATAGTTTTGCTGTGCACTTGTTAAAGTGGAGGATGCGTAAGCCACTGGTTTTCCGTTCTGCAGTACAACTGCTCCTAGTGCCTTTGAACTGGGGTCGACAGAAAACGTTATCTTGCCATTTGTGTCGTAGTAGTCTGGTGTTGGCGCTTGCTTGAAGGCTTGCTTGATCTTTTCTAGAGCGATGCTTTGTTCTTCAGTCCACAACCATGCTATGTCTTGCTTAACTAGCTTCCTGAGTGGGCTTGTCTTCCCTGCCAGGTTAGGGACACACTTTTGAAGACATTGGAGCATGCCCAGAAGTCGCTGAAGTTCGGGCTTGTTTTCCGAGTCTCCAATCCTATCGATCAGTTCGATTTTGTCTTCGTCGACTTTTAGCCCTTCAGCTGTAAGTAAATGGCCCAAGAGCTTATAACGCTTGGCTGGTTGAAGACACATTTGTCGTAGTTTAATTTGCACCAACATCTCGTAGTTTCTGGACTACTTTGTTAGTGTTGTTGCCGTTCTTTTTTTGTCTTGGCGAAGATTCAGATGTCGTCTATTGAGTTCGACACGTTCGTTAGGCCCTGTAGGACTTGTAATATGACTTGCTGGAACACTTCGGGTGCACTTGCAATACCGAATGGGACTCGGAGAAAGGTGTACATTCCCCAAACTGTGCTGAAGGCAAAGTATTTCTTCGTTTTCTCAGATACGTCCAGTTGCCATAAACCCTTCTTGACATCTAGCAAGGTGAAGACTGTTGATCCCCTGACTTGTGTGACAATCTCTTCCAGCGTCTTCAGTGGATAGTGTCTTCGTAAGAGCACTTTGTTCAGGTCGGTCGGACCCAAGCAAATACGAAGTTTGCCACGTTGCTTAACCAGGATTATCTGGCTGCAGAAAGGTGTTGGCTCCTCAATTTTTCTGATTATTCCTTGCTTCTCCACGTTGTCGAGCTCTTTATTTACGTCGTCCATGAGTGCATATGGCACCTTTCTTGGCGGCCAGTTTTGCATTTCCGTTTCTGTTTCCTTGAGGTCTGCATCGTACACGTACTCCTTAAGACATCCCATGCCCTTGTAGATGTCGTCTTCGGCATCTATGTGATTGATGCGTTTAACAAAATCGAGCCTCTCACAGGCGTTTCTGCCTAAAATTGGTGCTACTTGTCCATCTACAATAATGAACTTGATTTTTTTCCGATTTGCCTCTCACGATCCAAGTGTCTCTATCTTCTCCCAATACTGGGAGCTTGTGTTGAGTGCATGACACTATGCGCTTGACTGGTGATGAAGTCACTGCCAGGCCTAAGTTGCTGGCAGTCTTGCTTGGCAGCACGTTACACTGTGCACCTCTATCAAGCTTCATCTTAACCGACTTACCATACTGAAACTGTACGATTTCATACCAGTCATCATCAGAATTCCTTTTCGTGCGGGCTGCCGTTGTAACTTTGGAAATATACATCTCGCCTGTGTCATCGTCGTCATGCTCAGCGTCATGCGCCGATTTTTGCTTGTTCTTCCTTGATTTGCACACACATGCAATGTGGCCCACCTTTTTGCAAGAAATTCCCGTCTTCTGATCCGCTGGACACTCCCTTTGCGATGAGTTCCACCGCAGTAGTTGCACTGTCGCTGCTGCGGTTCTTCTTCCCATGCAGCTGCTTTCTGCTGCCATTTTTTCTTTGTGTTAGTCGCCATTGCGTCCAGCTTTGTCTCTCTTTCCTTCGCGGTGATTTTTTTTTTTCAGCTGTTGCGTAGCTTGCTCGCTGGCTTTGCATAAATAGATAGTCTTCTCCAAGTCGATTTCCGGATCTCCGAGTAGTTTTTCTCGGACATCGTCGTTTGCTATACCCACAATGATGCGGTCTCGCAGGAGCTTGTCCGTCAAATCGCCGAATTGGCATTTCTTGTATTGCAGCCTTACTGCTGACAAAAACTCGGTGAAGGTCGCTCCTTCCTGCCTCATATTGTTGAATTTGTATCTCTCGTACGCCAGGTTCGTTTTCAGTGTGAAACGCTCTTTGAACTTTCGCTTTACCTCTTCGACGTCTTTCTTATCTTCTTCGGTGAGCGAGAACGTCCTGTAGACGTTCTGTGCTTCCGGACCGATTACCGTCATAAAGTTTGTGACCTGGACCTCCGCCGTCTTCTTGTGCATCTGAACTGCCATTGCAAACCAGTTATACGCTTGGAGCCAGTTGTCCCACGTATCCGGAGACTGCGATGTGACCTCCAGAGGCTTCCGTGGTCGGAGGCCGTTGTCTGCCATCTCGAAGTGTCGGTGACGGCGTCGGCCGGTTGCGTCACGTTCGCTCGATGGGTTGTGCTGTGCTCAAATTGTGTCCCGGCGCTCCTTCTCTCACGTCTGTGGCAACTTCTGACACCATGTGACAGCTAACGTGTCGTACAGATTAGTTTGATTAAATAAAAGAAAGCTTACATGGTTCGACGTGTAGTCTCTCGAACGTCGGGCTGGCGCGTGATGACGTCGATGATGCATCTCGCGATGCGGATGCTCTCATCACAGCCGCAGAGTTTTGTTCGCAAGTATCGTGCGCTAACTGTGGCTTAGCGTAACTGCAGTTAAGTGTGCCCATGTAACAAGATTATTACACGACCCAAAACCTATTTTTTTAATTAAAACTGCGAAATACACACGTAAAGAACTCTTCTCATTACGTTTGGAGTTCTGGCGAATCCTGCTCAGATGTATGCAGTCAATGATATCTTAAGAATTGCAAGGCGTAGAAAGGTTTGAACATATCTCAATTGCTCATTGTCGTGATGCAGCCAATAATATTATAAATGGGTCGATCACCGAATGACGAATCACAACGAATAGAATAAGCCACGTCCTGCATATCTCAAGTTGTCATTGGCATAGACACTCAAAGCCTTTAGAATCATATGGTGCAAGGCTCGGTAGGTTTACGCTTTTTTTTTCGAGATTCGAGTTTCGGCAGTTTTATATCAGCTAAAGCCACAATCTCATTTCTTGCGGAGCGATCGTATGTAAGATATTCAAAACACGCCACGCTCCGCGTATCTTAATATGTCCCTGGCAATTTCCTGTCGCACGGGGCTCGGAGAATCGGTCTCGGAAAACGCAATTTGCCCTAGATGCGCGGGGCACATCACAAACGTAATGCTCGGCGTCACACCGTAGATGGTATCCTTGCGTGAGAACGTCGTATAGCTGCCTCGTGTTTTGCTAAACACCTTCCATACATTGCAATGAACATTCCGCATCCACTTTTAGGTAGTCCCGGTGATCAAGCGTGGTAACGCATCGCGGCTCACATGGAGCGAAGGCTCACAGTGCGCAGAACTGAGGTATCCAGGGCTCAATCCCCACCTCTGCCGGTTTTGATATGCATAAGAATCGCACCGGCGTGCTCTCATGTAATCTTTACTAAGTAACGCACGTTAAAGAGCCCAGGTTATTAGTTGTACTGCTTCTCACCAACACTGTCGCCATGTACTGGCAGATCAAGATCGAGCAGTCGAATCATCGAACGTCTCACTTCCTTTTGATTTTTCCATTTCCATTTTTTGTTTGCTCCGTAAAGAAACTTTGCCACGCGCGAGCTTTGTTAGTAAACAGTGCAAACATTGTTAGCTTATATACAAAACCTACAATTATGTTGGGGGTGTTGTCCGCTCGATGTTAAACGCAATTCCATCATGACCAGTTTTCTCGTGCAAGATGCGAACAAGTCGTGGGACCACATTAGCAATGTTCGAAGAAAATATTTTCTTTCACGAATTTTAGAGCAGAAGTTATGATTTACACAAACGAGATGTCTGCCTGCATGCGGTCACTGATAAAGATGGTCTCTGCAGGCACGTAGGCAGGGGGGGGGGGGGGGGGGCATGGGGCTCGGGACCCCCCCCCCCCCCAAAAAAAAAAAAAAATCTTCTATTTTGCTGGGGCCTCCTCTACCCCCCCCCCCCCCTCATACAGCATTTTGTGATGAGCGCCCCCCCCCCCCCCCCCGAAACAAAATCCTGGCTACGTGCCTGGGTCTCAGTGTGTTAGTTAAGGATATATGCATTATGCTGTGCTGCAATTATCGAGGACCTGAGCAGTGAACAGTACCTAGAAGTGCAATGCTCGCTTAGGATGTCGTATGTTATTAAAGCACGTGTTCCGTCTCTTTGATGGTACCATAAAACGTTTCGCTTGATTTCTTTTTTTTAACTACTTAGAAGTTATTACTGGGGCCCATACCACGTAAAATAGCCTTTCGTTTTAGCTCCATGTGCAAACAGTAACAGAAAACGGTGGAAAATATTGATAATAATTAATCCCACAAACTCGCACAAGATAATCCTTACAGGGTGCAAGAGAACCGGTAACGCATAAGCCCAATCCCAATCCGTAACTTTGCCAAGCCCAACCAAGCCCAATTTGTAACCAATCAAACAGTGTTTGTTTGAATGATGTATCCTACCCCCGGTCTATACTCCTTCAGTCAACTACGAGCGTGCATCATGTGATTACCGTGCTCCTGTTAATATTAGGTGATGTAAAACAAATTCCAGGCCCCAAAACGGTCAGTGAACTGAGCGCACAAATACGTAACTTCTTCACTAGGTTAGGGGAGGCCCAAAGTAAAGATGCTCAAAACAATACAAGCTGTACAAAAAAAAAACCCCCAAGACGCTTTGACTGCCATTAGTGCGAAGTTAATCAAAGATCGAGCAGGGGCTCTCGACATTACAAGATATAAATAGTGACATTGAAGGTCTGCGAGCTGTCACTCATGCTAACGCCACCGCAATGGACCCATTGCAACGGGCTCAAGATGACCTCGAAATTCGGTCGCGATGTAATAATTTAGTGCTCTTGGAAATTCCTGATTTTGAAAAAAAAAACATGGGCTGAGACCGAGACAATGGTGATAGCTCTGGTGTCAGAATCTCTTGAGGCTTCAGTTAAAGGCGGAAGCGATTGACCGTGCTCACAGGATGGGGAGATACCGAACAGAAGCTGAGAGACCCATAATTGCGCGTTTCGAAAATGTTAAGCACAATAAAGCAATACTTTAACAAGCCTTCAAACTCAAGCGCAGGAGAACCTCGATTAGCAAAGTTTTCTCGCAAAGTGTTGTTAATATTCGAAAGCAGCTTATTGAACTTGCGAAATAATAAAAACCCGCTAAATTCAGTCTTAGGTACGACAAGTTAGTGATGAATGGTGTTCGTTTTGTCGTTGACAACGCTACGAATTCTGTCACACAACTTTCACAGCTAGAAAATATTCCTGAACCACTAATTACGCCTACTAATGCCTCGTCCTTTTTCGGACAATTCACCACCCGAAAACTCGCGGAAATACTCATTGTAATTACTTCTAGTCTTTCGCTCTTAATAAGCAGTTTTCAGAGTATTAATTTTCAAGCAAGATGACTTAACAGGTATTCTTGGCACTTACAATCCAGATATTATTTTAGGTACTGCAACCTGGTCATCATCACGTATTGCTGACTATAAATTGTACATGTCTGGAAACTATGAAATTTATCGTAAAGTTAGATTCCTTTGCAAAGGCGGTGGTGTTATGATAGCAGTCAAAAATAATTTACACAGAGATCATAGATGTTAACAGTAGCCTAGAGATTATTTGGGTTAGAGTGCAGCTGGAGTATTCTTCATTGACCGTAAGTGTATGCTGTCGACCATCGTGCGTTACAAGAGGTCTTCCTGATCCGTTTGGAGAACGTCTAGATTTCGTAATGGGTCATAATCCTAATTGTTTTGCAATAATTGGCAGTGACTTCAATTATCCAGGTATCAACTGAACCTACTGCTCTACCGGCAGTTCTGGTCGCGAAGTCACAGAACGCAAGATATTTGTAGGTGTAATAGAATCGCCAGGTCTTTCTCAGATGGTATCGCAACCAGCACGAGTCAACGCTATTTTTCATCCTTTTTTTTGTAAGCAATTCTACTTGTATCGTTTCATGCAATACACTGGAACCACTTAGTGATCATAAAACTGTCTTTATTCAGACTTGCGCTATCGCCAGAGAAGGTGAAGATTCCTAAAACAAATTATACCACGACTATCATTAGACAGATTCACAGAACAATCTGTAACACTTTCACACATTTGCAACTGATGTTCTCGATAATTTTGACAGAAAATCCGTTGAATTCAATTGGGTAATCCTAAAAAGCAATATTCATGTTCTCATAAATAAAGATGTACCAAAGTTAATGTTCAAAAAATTTAGTAAACATCCTTGATTTTCGAACCATGTTACAAAGTTGTTAAATAGGAAGAAAAAAACTATCTTTAGTTAGTATCTTGAATGTGCCAAAGTATATAAAAGCGAGGTGATGATATGCAATGCGAGACATTTTGAACAAGATATTTTGAATATGTTAAAGAATAATACAAACAAATTGGCCCTTTATAGAACCCAAAAATGCACTGAAGTTACCAAAACTTACATATGTGTGTGATAAAACAGCATCTAGCTTGAATGAGTATTTCTGTTTTGTCTTTACACACGAAACATTTTCCCTTCCTTCAACCTCAAGTTCCACGAATCCAACAATGAAACATAATGACTGTACTCTCTCCAGTGTAGGCAAAGCCATTGGTCGTTTACGCCCTA
The DNA here is from genome assembly GCA_013358835.2 of Ixodes persulcatus. Taxonomy (NCBI): domain Eukaryota; kingdom Metazoa; phylum Arthropoda; class Arachnida; order Ixodida; family Ixodidae; genus Ixodes; species Ixodes persulcatus. The sequence goes on from JABSTQ010010409.1 coordinate 137,755, forward strand.
ACTCGGCCCCAGGTAATGACGGTATTACATCCGACCTTTTACTCATCACCAAAGATATTAATTCGGTAATACTAGCACGCTTCTTCCAGGCTTCTGGTAGCCCAAATCTTGCATCAATCTACAGGCCCATTTCTCTCACCACCATACCTAATAAACTTGTGGATAACGTTATCTACTCTCAAGTAATTAACAATCTCGTTCAAAATTACTACCTAAATTCCAGTCAACATTGTTTTCACAAACACCTCTCCTGCGAATCTCACATTTTTGGCTTCGTCTCAGACCTCGATAAAACTTCAAACGCGCCAATTGCTGCTCATGCCATTTTCATAGACTGACAGCAAGGCGTTCGACACAGTACCTCACTGGCGTTTACTTCAAAAACCCTCAAAGCTTAATATTAAAAAAAGTAATCAAATGAATTGCCTCATTTCTACTGAATTGTGAGCAATCTGCACATATTAACAACTTTAACTTTTCGCCTCTACCAGTTCAATCAGGGGTCCCCCAGGGTGGTGTTCTAAGCACCGTGTGTTGCCTAATGTACATAAACAAACTACAAAGCTGTGTTACTTTACCTAACTCCGGTTTACAGATGACTGCGTCGTTTACCGCACTACTATGAATTGGGACGATTTTTGTCTGTTGCAATTCCATCTTAATAACGTTTTTCGCTGGTGCAAAACGTGGCAAATAAATATTGACGCTTCGAAAACAAAGTAATCACTGACAACCCCCCAATTTTTTTTTTTTTTTTATAATTTGCCAGGTAATTTATTATGGCGTTAGAAGACTACCCAATCAATGTTTTGCTACAGGGTCACGTATATTTTTAATAAAGTAAAAAAACAGAATTGCTTGAAACCGAAACCGAGACTGCACTGGGGAGGAAGAAGAAATATAGAGGCGGAGAGAGGTGGCGAAAATCACGTGGCTGTGATACTTCTTTTCCCCTAAACATCGCATTTCAGCTTTTCAGGAGCCACAAATAATGGTTATCACATTTCTTTTCTATTCTTAATATTGTGTGTGCCTTCGATGACCTACGGCTTTGATTATATTTCGTGGTTGTGTCTACACCATAGAAAACGGCACGCGGCCACGGAGAAGAGAGTGAGCGCGACTCAAACCGGCCAGTTCTCGATCGGCTGTTTTCTGTCGGAAAGAAAAAGGATTTCGAGCCGCGAATTTGTTTCTGGGTATTTAGGCTCTCATATGTAATGCACAAATAAAAACCATTGGCGAGCATAAATACCCTGTCAGTGTCCCTTTAACTATAAAACTAATCTCTACACGGCAAAGCATGCACTGAACTCAACTGGCATAAAAGCAATGCCTTCTTACAAATATCTATAACCAACAATTACCGAAAACTTAACATCAAAATTTGCACATCGGAATTGTATTCAAAAGGGCAGGAAGAACGCTGGGCTTTTTAAGAAGAAATTTGCACCAAAACGTTTCTCAGACTAAACTCACAGCTTATAAAACACTCGTCCGCTCACGATTAAGAAGTATCATATGGAACCCTGATTAAGTCTAGTGTTTTTTACAAAATAAAGCGGCCCGATTCGTTCATCACATATACTTACCCATGACCAGTGTTTCACATCCCAAGTCTAAATCTAATATTTCGCCTTTATCAACACGTAGAAAACCATATCGGTTGTGATTCTTTCATAATGTGTACTGCAACCTGCCACAGCTAAACTCTATATACTGCTATTCTGCTTCCAACATATCTCAACGGTGTGATCATGAACTCAAAATTAAAGAAGTACAATCACAGACTAATCAACATAAATGTTCTCCGCTTTGTCTATGCATCAAAGAGTTGAGCTATCTCCCTCACACCATCGCAACTGTTAATTATCGACTTCTATTTTTAATATAGTTTTTAGAATGTGACCACTTGTGCTGTGCTCCCGTGCCTCTCGTTTCTTACATGTTCACAGTGAACTGCCTACAGTGCTGCTGTCCCAACATTTAATGCATGCTAAGATAAGTTATTAAGTATTGTTAAGTTCTTATTGTAATACATCATTCATATGTTCTTACGAGCAATTAAACTAACTTTAAGTGCCCTGTATCATTTGGCTGCTGGGCGCTTCGCAATGAAATCTGCAAGTTATTTTCTGAAGGAGAGAAATAACTAAAACAAATATTACTCGTCCATTTTTAAGATTTATACATTGAAAAAAAAAAGAAAGACCTCGATGCTTTTTGCCCTTGCGTACTGGTTCTCTCTTGTCCCACGACACAATATGCAGTCTGTAAAATTTGAAATCTGTTTTTACGATTCCTTCACGTTCAGCAGACGAATGCAGAAGAGGATAACTTCTAAATGCTTCCCACTAATTAAAGCGTCCAGTTTTTGTTTCTTTCACTTTTCCTATTGCTGAGAAAACTTCTTTTTTTTTTGTTGTTAACATGCGGTCAGGTGTGAAACAAATGTTTTCAAGCATTCGACATTCCCTATTATCACAATCAAGGATTCCAGCTAAATTCTTTTTCGCCGTGATTAAGGGCTTGTTTTTCTTCAAGATAAAAAAAAAGCTATAGACGTTGCTGAAAATCTTTTGACTGGAATGCGGGCTCAGAAATTTGGTATCGAATTACCAAATTGCACGAGTGACGAAAAGGTTCGTTTGACTATTTCAGTTAGGTGCTCGCATTGTATGTTGTGAAAAAGAATGCGAACTTGAAATTACTTATAATTTTATTTGCGCATTAGTAAAAGTGGAGAAATGATAAGCTGTCAAAAGTATGGATCCCCACAATCATTTCTAAAGCCGGTCGGCAGAATATAAATTTAAATAAACATATATTAGACGAAGTTGGTTTCGAAGAGTTATGAGTCACAAACCAGTTGCCTGAGTACGTCAACCCCTGAGGGGGAGGAAGTTTCTAATCTAGTTTCACAATGCGACAAACATACATAAATATACATCCGAAAAACATAAGCCTTAGAAATTCAAGATTGCACATAAAAGGGTCAGAACGGTAAATAAGCTGAACCTATCTCGGCCTCGCACACATCTATCGCTGTTTTTCGCTCATCCGAAATGGAAAGTTCTACTAATCCAAATGGCAAGCAAAAGCTTCAAGCTACCTCATCGGTCCGCTCTTGCTGTCTCTTTTACGAGTATTTCTTCATTTTTCACCTCAGACTAAATGAACTAAAGTAAAAGACACGCCAGAATACAATATAACAAACCATCGAAGAGGGAAGTTTATTGGGCGCCTCACTGAAATATTAATGTGCCTGGTAATACGTATCTCCGCCATTTCAGTAACACACAAGGGACGACCGAGCATATGAGCGACCTGACGGAAACGCCTGGTGCTCTCAATCAACGACAGTATCGTGACAAACAAGTCTTCGGCGACGACAACAACAACAAGAAAAAAAAAGGGACGATGTTTCTTCTCTGCCAGATTTGTAGCTCGTGGTCAACGAGGGGTTGCGCGAGGACTATTCGTCAGAAATCACTGAGTCTGTATGGGTCGAGCCGTCTCTCTCGCTCTCTCTTTCTACTTCCCAACAACGTACGATAAACTGCAGAGGACGTTACAAGCCATCTAAGCCAATTCCATGCCGTGTGAGTGTCACGCCATTCTCGGCAGTGGCGCAGCGCGACGCATGGGCAGCGTATGGTCACGTGAGGCTATCCCTAATAAAAAATAAATGCGAACTAAAAAAAAAAAAAGCCCCCGAGAAAGAGAGAAAAGAAAAAAAAAGTGTTTGCTTGTGCGTCACTCGACCGGCGTGTTGAAAATGGTGACGACCTCCCGTCTTTGGAGCACTGCTGGCTGTGTCCGTGTGTCGTGTGTAGTAAGAGGGGGAAAAGAGATTTCCTTGTGCGCGCCCTTTCCCTCCCCCAACCCCCTACCCGCATTCTTTCTTAGAACTGCTTCTCGCTAACGCGGAGGGTTGGGCAGATAGGGTCCGTCGGGAAAATGGGAAGAGCCTTTGTTTGAAAAAGAACCTGTTTTTAGTAAGTTGGAAGTTGACATACAGGCATCGTCGGAGGCTGGTCACCGTTTTTTTATTCTCCTTGTGTCGTCTCCGAACATGGCGGGATCCGGTTTGGATTCGCGGTGCTGAAGCACTTCACTTGATCTGTTCTGAAGTCACAAGTCAAGGGAACTCAATTAAGGTATGTCGAAGTACTTTTGTTTATGGTGTATTCATTGACTGCGGCTTCAGAAAGTGTTTTCTTTTGAGCGCGTTCTCTAGCTTGCAAAGCGCGCGCCATGCTCTATTCTTTTTGGCACCATGGTTCCTGATTTTGTTATGCAGCACAGAGACCTCATATTCAATCGTATCGAGCGAAACGCCAGTTCTACCGATGGCTTATGCTTTGTGTGTGTGTGTGTGTTTTGCAGACCCTGGCAGGATCGCTTGACCATAAAGGCCTGTCCACACATGCAGCGGAGCGCTACAAGCATAGCGCTGACTTAGCGCTAAGCGCGTGCTGACGGGAGCGGTCACCAGCTTTGTATCGCGCCGTCCAAACTGTTGCTCATGGCAGACGAAAAGTAGCTCACGACACGTGAGCAGCGCAACATCAGCGCTTCGCTGCGTGTGAGAACCGGCCTTAAAGGGGCCATGAAACGAATTTTGGGCTAGGATAAATGATTTTAAATTCGGACTTTACTAATCGCATATCGTTTAGTTGGCCGAAAGGAAGAGGGTAGAAAGTCAAAAGCCAGCTCTTCGGTACGAACATTTAAAAATATAGCGGACTATTTTGTACCTTCTTTCCTTCGAAAGCTCTCCGCCTTTTCACTATGATACATCCGCGGTTCCCTAAACGCGTCAGCGGTGCCAACCTGACGTCAGCCGAGCCCAGCTCACGCATTGGACACGAGAGATGCGTCACTCGGACGTATGCGCTCGTCAACAATCAATCCTTAGACGAATATTCGGATTCGCGTTCGTGGCCAATGAGTGCCCTGGCGGAACTTATCGTCACTGGCGAATGACAAGTTCTATGGTGTGCATAAAAAGCACGGTGGAAGCTAGGAGTCATCGCACCGGTGCCGAAGAATGTCACGAAGACGTGATTTCACAATTTGCGTTTGAGTTGAGGATAAACCTAAGGAGGGAGAAGTAGGAAAATCGTTTCATGACCCCTTTAATGGAGACATTTATTCGATTGTACACTAGACTTTCGCGTTGATGGCGGGAGCTCGTGCCGTTACTTTGAAGCATAGTTTGAGCACGCACACGGTGGATCTGTAGTTCGCAGCGAACGGTCTACTCAAAATCGAATATTGCGCTGGCCTGCTGTCAACAGATCGCATGTTGGATGTGAATCATTGTAGCACTTACGCAGCCTATTTGTTATTTTATTATGCGTGTGTTATATCTCATACTTTTGTCGAGCGATCGGGTATTTCACGCTGCCCTGTTACTAATAATCCAAATTCCTCGCAAACAGGCAAGAAGCTGCCGGTGCCCCAAAAAACGGCGCTTGGACCACGACCGGTTCGGACAGACGTTCCAGTGTCCAAGCCATCGTCGACGCGAGTGCACTCTTCGGAATTAGGCCTTATCGTGGATTCTACCGCCCAGGAACTTCGGCTTCAGTCATCCTTGAATGCTATGTGTATCTACGAGGCAATAAAGCTACGTTTTACCTGAACTGCACAATTTCGTTTCGGAGATTTTTGGCTCGGGACCAAATGTAAAGGTTTAGTCCCAGGGGGTCTAAATCCAAGGGCGCAACGTTTAGACCCAGGGGTTCAAGTGCAAGGGCCTAGCAGTTGGTCCTCGGGTTCATTTCAAACGGTGTAACAGTTTGGTCCCAGGGGACCAAGTGCAAGGGCTTAATTAACAGTTAGTCTCCAGGGGTCAATTGCAAAGGCGCAACATTTGATCCCATCGGAGGAACTGCGAGAGACTAATGGAGGGGTGCAACTGTTACTCCCCTTCCCGTTAGTCCCCGAGGGGACTAATGGTTGTGGCAACGCACTTGCTCCCCTCGGGGACTAAGTCGCGCTCCCCTTTTTCTTAGAGTGCAGTGTTTCACATCCCAAGTCTAAATCTAATATTTCGCCTTTATAAACACGTAGAAAACCATATCGGTTGTGATTCTTTCATAATGTGTACTGCAACCTGCCACAGCTAAACTCTATATACTGCTATTCTGCTTCCAACATATCTCAACGGTGTGATCATGAACTCAAAATTAAAGAAGTACAATCACAGACTAATAACATAAATGTTCTCCGCTTTGTCTATGCATCAAAGAGTTGAGCTATCTCCCTCACACCATCGCAACTGTTAATTATCGACTTCTATTTTTAATATAGTTTTTAGAATGTGACCACTTGTGCTGTGCTCCCGTGCCTCTCGTTTCTTACATGTTCACAGTGAACTGCCTACAGTGCTGCTGTACCAACATTTAATGCATGCTAAGATAACTGATTAAGTATTGTTAAGTTCTTATTGTAATACATCATTCATATGTTCTTACGAGCAATTAAACTAACTTTAAGTGCCCTGTATCATTTGGCTGCTGGGCGCTTCGCAATGAAATCTGCAAGTTATTTTCTGAAGGAGAGAAATAACTAAAACAAATATTACTCGTCCATTTTTAAGATTTATACATTGAAAAAAAAAGAAACACCTCGATGCTTTTTGCCCTTGCGTACTGGTTCTCTCTTGTCCCACGACACAATATGCAGTCTGTAAAATTTGAAATCTGTTTTTACGATTCCTTCACGTTCAGCAGACGAATGCAGAAGAGGATAACTTCTAAATGCTTCCCACTAATTAAAGCGTCCAGTTTTTGTTTCTTTCACTTTTCCTATTGCTGAGAAAACTTCTTTTTTTTTTTTTTGTTAACATGCGGTCAGGTGTGAAACAAATGTTTTCAAGCATTCGACATTCCCTATTATCACAATCAAGGATTCCAGCTAAATTCTTTTTCGCCGTGATTAAGGGCTTGTTTTTGTTCAAGATAAAAAAAAGCTATAGACGTTGCTGAAAATCTTTTGACTGGAATGCGGGCTCGGAAATTTGGTATCGAATTACCATATTGCACGAGTGACGAAAAGGTTCGTTTGACTATTTCAGTTAGGTGCTCGCATTGTATGTTGTGAAAAAGAATGCGAACTTGAAATTACTTATAATTTTATTTGCGCATTAGTAAAAGTGAAGAAATGATAAGCTGGCAAAAATATGGATCCCCAAAATCATTTCTAAAGCCGGTCGGCAGAATATAAATTTAAATAAACATATATTAGACGAAGTTGGTTTCGAAGAGTTAGGAGTCACAAAGCAGTTGCCTGAATACGTCAACCACTGAGGGGGAGGAAGTTTCTAATCTAGTTTCACAATGCGACAAACATACATAAATATACATCCGAAAAACATAAGCCTTAGAAATTCAAGATTGCACATAAAAGGGTCAGAACGGTAAATAAGCTGAACCTATCTCGGCCTCGCACACATCTATCGCTGTTTTTCGCTCATCCGAAATGGAAAGTTCTACTAATCCAAATGGCAAGCAAAAGCTTCAAGCTTCCTCATCGGTCCGCTCTTGCTGTCTCTTTTACGAGTATTTCTTCATTCTTCACCTCAAACTAAATTAACTAAAGTAAAAGACACGCCAGAATACAATATAACAAACCATCGAAGAGGGAAGTTTATTGGGCGCCTCACTGAAATATTAATGTGTCTGGTAATACGTATCTCCGCCATTTCAGTAACACACAAGGGACGACCGAGCATATGAGCGACCTGACGGAAACGCCTGGTGCTCTCAATCAACGACAGTATCGTGACAAACAAGTCTTCGGCGACGACAACAACAACAAGAAAAAAAAAGGGACGATGTTTCTTCTCTGCCAGATTTGTAGCTCGTGGTCAACGAGGGGTTGCGCGAGGACTATTCGTCAGAAATCACTGAGTCTGTATGGGTCGAGCCGTCTCTCTCGCTCTCTCTTTCTACTTCCCAACAACGTACGATAAACTGCAGAGGACGTTACAAGCCATCTAAGCCAATTCCATGCCGTGTGAGTGTCACGCCATTCTCGGCAGTGGCGCAGCGCGACGCATGGGCAGCGTATGGTCACGTGAGGCTATCCCGGCGCTCGATTGGCGGGGATGGCTCGATAGGCGTCCGCTGCAGGCCATCGTGAGGTAAAATTGAGCATAGAATCAAGAGGCTTCCGGTATTAAGAATACCATCCTTTGCCTGGCGGTGAATGACTCTCTGCTTCAAATCGACCCTTATGTGCTTTTGTTTTTTTTTGCGGGTACGATTAGTTTAAGTATATTTCCGGTTTCGCCATTATGACTTGTTTTCTTCTTCTTCTCCTTCTTTCAGATTACGCCCCCACTAAGTCTGTTTACTTTCGCAGCAGTTTTTTTTTTTTTTTTGTCTTTTGGCTTCTTTGAATGGTATGAGCGTCGGTTTCAATTTTCCGTTAGGTTCTATTTAGCAGCTGCGAATAAGAATAATTGATTCGTTTTCCGGCAAGTCCTTTATGCAAGACGCAGAAAGAAAAAAATGAGCCACTCGGCATGTGCGCGCTGTCGGGAATGGAAATACCCAACAGCGAGAAAAGTAACTGCATTAAATAATGACCATCGTAAAACTGGCACTACATCTTTATACTTTCATACAACAGGGCTATTTTTCATCTATTTTTATATTTCGTGTGAGAAGATACATTATATTCTGCAAGTGGCTCTATTCTATTGATAAGGGAATAAGCCCCGAGAGTCCCTTGTCGGAAATATTTCTTTTCTCAACTCGATCATAATCAAAATAAAATCTGAAATATATAAAAGCAAAAATGACAACAACAAAAAAAAAAGAACGTACGTTACTCTTATCTGGAAGATTTAAATTGAGAAGTTGAGGTTTCGCAACCATTCATGAACCTACCGCGACGTGAATGTAATTCGCCACGGTGAATTCAATTACCGTGACATCGTCGCGGTAGGTTTATGTCCACTTGTCTAACAATACAACTCACTTAAGAAGATTGCCCCGTAAGATTTTGTCCTTAGAAAACAATTTATATTGTCACTGCTTTTAGAAATATCATCCACACAATATCCGAACCTTTAATCCTCCTCCGCGCAAGTCATTCAATTTTAAACAGAGCCTAATGCTCAGATTACAAACGCCACGACAGCTCTTGACTGCTGTCTCTGTGAAATAACTTTGTTCTAAGAAAGACAAAATTTGCTGTATTGAGGGGAACTCAATTCTTCGACGATGATCTTTGTACGCACCGTCAACCATATTGATGGTTGACGGTGCGTCAGAGTCAACACCCCCGACTCTGACGTTACCATGCCTGATATGATGTCACGACACGACCAGCCATGCATACTTGCGAAATTTGACATGCAATTTTGTATTGATGTTCGTAATTGATTAAACGAATATTGAGGCGCCTTTCAATTAAATAATTATCCCGTCTGACTATAAATCAGCGCTCTGTACGTGACCAACGCAAAGGCTTACTAACTACTAAATATCACCGGAAAATCACTGTAATTGTATGCTAGACCTCTTTGCAGTCCTCCTTCGAATCAGTTCTTATGGGAAGCAATGAAATGACTTTAGCGTTACTAACGTTCTTCACAATAGTTATAAAACAGATTTTTTGAAATGACCTTCGTAGCTGTCGTGGTGCCACTTGTTATATCATCAACATCGTAAAAATGCGCTACTTCCAGTATTTCCCTCAGCGTTAAAATGTTTTAATATGCACTCAACGTACTTTTAACTGTTTCTGGGACAATTTAGCTATATGTTATTTGTTTCAGACCACTGATCAAGCAGTGAACGGTAAGAGACCATTTGCGATAGGGAGTTTTAGCGGGTCGTTTTTCGGGCCAACGGTTCCGAAATCACGAAAGGTTCAGCTGGTCCGTTCGTGAAACCGTACCTAACATTTGACAAAATTTTGCGAATCGTAAAACTGGCGCAATCGTGTAAACGATGATGATGATTGTGTTTCACCGGCAGTGTTATCTTCTAGTAAACATGTGAAATATTCTGCAACGTGTAAATCTTTGGCGGCTCGCGTTTCGGGCGTACGACTGATGTAAACAAGACGGCCGACGTAATATTTACCAGTCGGGATTTCCAGAACTGCGAAGCAAGGTAGAGTAGAAAGTGTCTGAACGACCGTAAATGTGTGGTGTGTCTCCGTGATCTTAAACCTGAACGATCACTCACGTTATGTGCCGTCCAAAAAAATCATATCGTCTGCTCGCGGTCGTCACGGCAGCTAGTCTGCCCGCAGATCGCAAATATTTACTAGCATGCGCAGTTTACAGCATTCACAATCGCTTACCATTGTGAGCAGTCCTCGAAATGATTTGGTTCAACCTCTCAAATGAATCAGACTAACAGGATGGCAAATCGCCTCCCGCTGTCCTAAGCCTAACGCTAGGCTGGGTCGGCGGGGTCAGTCGCCAAACCGACCGCCATCTTTTTTCTACCCGAGTCGTGAGCGGTGCTGGCTGCGTTCCGGTGACCGCTCCAGCGGCCGGAATGGGAGAAACGAACGAGAAGAGCCTCCCGACGCCCCGAACGACTCGCGCGCGCATGCGCAGTGGCGTCGGCGATAAGTTCAAGGACGAACCGTTCGTGTGAGAACGACTTGCTAAAAATCCCTAATACCTGTTCTAAGTCTGGATAGGATAATGTACTGGCGCTATAGTATATGATACTGGCTGAGTGAAAGTCCCAGATAGCTCACATAACGTCCTAATTTTCCAAACTGTTATCGCCGGTCTTTTTGTAAACTAACAAGTGCGGCCAAATATCGAGAATTAAAATGAACAAGGTTAATCGTGAATAAGAGTCTATGAAACAGGAAAATGCTAGCGTTCACACGCAAAAGTTTTAATGTGAACTCTTGCTAAATGATAAAATCACCCCTGAGCTCTTATGTGTTATAAAATGTTCCAAATGTTATAAAGTGTTTTGAATCAAGAGCAAGAATCACTCCTTACAAATAAACCACCGCGAGAAGAATTTGATTAATAAAAAAGTCATGACTAAGATTTAGAAAAAAAAAAAAATTGAGTAGGATAGTTGTCAAAATTCTCGTAACCAAGATCCACGTTATATGCTACCATACATTATCTCTACGTGCCAGAAAAAATCAGTGACCCCCCCCCCCCTTTTTCCCTCTCCCTTCAATCAAGAAAAAAAAATACAAAAGGAAAAACATTGAACAGCAGAAAAACTAAAATACCGGGAAAATCAGTACGACTCCAGCTCGTATATTTCCGGGCACGGTCCGCTGCTCCCAGACAAACGAAACTCCGTTCATATCCATGCCAGGACTCGTGGCTATAAGATATCCGGCGAAGGTAAATAAACATGTCAGTCCACATGGCCCGTCATCATTAGTATCGTTGACATGCATATTTTAGGGTTTCCACAAAGCGTTCGTTGCAGCGACACAATTTTGTTCTATTTACCAAAATATTATTTGCTTTCATCTTCGTATTTTGCTAGTACAGCAGAGTCTCTGCACGATAACCGCCAGTATCTATCAAAATAGTATGAAAGCACGAGACCCCCTTAGTGGACTTACGATTGCAGAACACTTACTGGCAGGTTCCGTCTCTTGAAAGCTCAGGTAACTGAAGAATATGAGTTCTGGCAGAAACTCGGTTTGAAAGATGGAACTACGGGGCTTTAGAATGTTGCATTTTCGTTCTTTAGGAGACTGTCAGCAAACAATCAAGATACTCAATAAAATTCCAGTCTAGGTATGAAACATTGAAGTAAGAAATCCCCTGAAAACAAAACATATTGGCGCTGAGATATTAACCCATCCTTCCTAATTACCTATCAGTTCTGTTAACCAGTTTATTATTTTTTTCTAACTTGATGGACTACATTGTCTGTTTTGAATGGTTATCCATCGAGATAGGGGTCTGCCTTTGAAATGATGTGACGCTTCAACATTGCAGACCAGCAAATTAAGTTGGGTCTAACTACTAACTTGGCTTCTTGAAAGTGCCTTTAAGCACTACTGATTACAGTGATCGCACTACACTACGTCTACATGCTTTTGGCAGTTTTTATCTTGGCTTGAACTGTAACGCCACGAAGGTAGGCAACCAATTCCGTCGTGTGATAATTCAAATGACATTCGGCACGCCTCGCAAAATTCGAATTCCAAACTTACAGACCTCAAAATTGAGCACCCGTGCGTAGTTTCGCAGGAAGCTGTATGGCGATTCTTTTAAAGCTGAAGTAATAGGTGTTAAAATATAAAAAAAGTAGAGCAAAGACGCCGGTCGCCCATTTGCTATGCCCCATACCGAATGTATGTCGTTTGAACGTTGCTGTGTGAGCTTGCACTCAGGTGGTCATTACTAATATACTTTGTTAGAAATTATATTTATCGCGATTATCTTGCTCATCGCCAGCCTCTAATATTGGTTATTAGTGTATTAGCGTTTCGCCAGCCACCCGGAAGCGAGCTCACAAACCAGTATGCAGACAACAAACAGGCTGATGTAAGACTTAGGAAATATACGTACTCCGATTTTGACTTTATTTTTAATATCTCACTTCCTCCGAGTTGAGCTGTAAAAATAATAGACATACAACTTCTTGTGAAACTAGGTTCGCGTGTTCAATGTAAGGTATGTATGTTTGAAATTCGAATTTTCTAAGGCATGCTGAATGTGTTTGTCCTTTCGGCCGCACCCTGTACGCATGTGCATTTGGTATCAATATCTGGAATATTTTACGAGCGCGTGTTGGCTGTCACGTTTGATGTATTTTAAATACAGTATAGTTCCCCAAGCCGATGAATATTAGAATATATATATATATATATATATATTGTGAGGGTGTTTATGAGAGACGTATTTGAAGGTGCGATGTGGGAAGACCAGAGGCGATCAATGGTGGAACAGCCGAATCGCTCCCATCTCGTGTCCAAAAAAAACAAAAAAAATGCAGCGCGCGACCCTATTTCCCACAGATGTGCGTCGTTGTCTTCGTAACAATAGACATACGTGTATTTTATATTTTTTCCCACCTTTTACTTAAAAAGCCTCTGACACGCCAAAAAAAAAAATTTATTTTTTTTTCATGCTAGGCGTTGAAATGGCATATCAGGACATTACAAAAAAATTGTTTCACTATAGAGTTGAGTAGTTTATTTTATAAAAAATAGAAATAAGAGGCCCAATTCAAAGTTCCCGCCGTGCACTGTGACGTAACAGTGTACCGCAAGGTGTCGGGGCGGTCAGAAGGGAGGCATCGCCGGAAGTCACGTGAGTTGTATCCCTCCTCGTGCTTACCGCGAGCGCGTGTAATATTTTTTTAATATTTTTGTTATTCTTCGCACCTCCACGAGCGATCCAAGCAGACAAGGTTTCTTTTATTTGCTTTTCATCGCTTAATGTTGCTGTAAAGGTAGAAGAAGCGGAGTCAGTGAATTGACGTGATCAACTCCTTCTTTGAGTCCAATGGTACAAATGGATCTGTTTCACACACCTTTCACAGTTGGGCTCTTTCTTCCTCGTAAGAAGCCAGTTTCGAATCCCTACTCTACGTGCTGTTATCATAAAGGCGATTACCTGAACATGTACAAATACTTCCAAAACTTTGACTGGAGTGAACTTTTTGTCATAAATGATGTTGAGCTGGTGACCGAGACGTTTTCGTCCATAGTTAAAAACGCAATTGATGCATTTGTACCACTGCGCATTTCCAAGCCTTCAATTCACCCTGAATGGTTCTCCAAAGAGTTGAAAATCTACCTTTGCAAAAAAGACCATTTTCATAGACTCTTCAAACGTACTGGTTTGTCTCTATTTTATACTGAGTTCAGCATTTACAGGGCTTTAGTTAAAAAGCTGTACGCTAGGGACAAGCGCTTGCACCTTGAACAAGTTGAGTGTAGCCTAAACCGGTGCCCTAAAAACTTTCGGCGCTATGCCAAGAAACACACGCGCAACTTAAACCAAGGTCTTTGTTTGCGCACAGATGACAACGCTAACTATGTATCTTCACCTTTAGAAGTTGCCAATATTTTTGCTGATTACTTCAGCAGTTGTTATTCAACCTGTCAGCAAAGCACTCAGCCGCAAGAAATAAAAACCAACTGCCATGATTTCTTGTCTGGTATTAGAGTAGATGCCGTTGAAATTGCGGAAGCAATAAAAAAAATTAAAACCGAAGCTATCTATAGGAGCTGACTCTATTCCATCCTTTATTATTAAGGGATGTAGCGAATTATTCATACCTATTCTGTTGCACATCTTCAACCTCTCTCTCTTATTTCTGGTGTTTTTCCTTCCCTTTGGAAAAAAGCGGTTGTTGTACCAGTTTTGAAAAAAGGTGACAGCTCTGTGAAAAGCAACTACCGCCCAATATCTTTGTTATCTGGGTTTTCTAAAGTTTTTGAACGGGTTATGTATTCCCGGATTCTTTTTTATTTTCGGCATAAGTTTGTAGAGTGTCAGCATGGTTTTTTGAAGGGCCGTTCGGTTGAAACAAATCTTTGCTCTTTTTTAAATTACTCTGCCCCTGTTGTTACAAACAGAGGACAAGTTGATTGTATCTTTTTTGACATGTCTAAAGCCTTCGATAAAGTAAACCATGAATTGTTGTTACACAAATTATCGTCATATGGTTGTTGCCCAGAGCTATGTAACTGGTTCCGTAGTTATTTATCATCTCGACTGAACACAGTTCGTCTAGATAACAGTCATTCCGACCACTTTTTTTCCACATCTGGTGTCCCTCAAGGCTCCATCCTTGGCCCGTTGTTGTTTTTGATATTCATCAACGACTTGCCGTCATATGTTGATAACGCTCAAATATTGTTGTTTGCCGATGACATCAAGCTTTTTATGAATATTCACTCTTCTATCGACTGCAACGCTCTACAGCATGATGTTTCACAGATTGCTATATGGTGTGCAGCGAATAGCTTATCTCTGAATCCATTGAAAACAAAAGTCGTATCTTTCTCAAGGCGTCACACCATAATAGACTGCGATTATGTCTTAGAGGGGATGCCTATCAAACGTCTTTCTGTTATAAAAGACCTTGGCGTATACCTTGATAATGTTCTAACGTTTACTGCCCACGTGTCATTTGTCGTTGGCAGTGCAACAAGAATGCTTGGTGTTATATCTCGTATTACGAAGCACTTTAATAACCCGGCTTCCTTGATTCGGTTATTTTGTGCCCTAGTCAGGTCTAGACTTGAATTTGCTTCAGTAGCTTGGAATGCGTTAAATAAAACTCAGGCATTGAACATTGAAAATGTACAGAAGAGGTTAATACGCATTGTGTATGATCGATATTCTCAACGTCGCTTCTATTTTGATTATGAATTTCTTCTCAAAAAAGTTTCGATGACAAACTTGTCCGATAGAAGAGCGGAACGTGACTTAGTCTTTTTTCATAAGTTAGTAAACGGTGTATCAGATAGTGGCTCGCTTTTAAGTGATGTTAATTTACATGTTCCCTCCCGACCCACTAGAAATCATTGTACTTTTTACGTTAATACTGTCTGTGATCTCTCACCTTTATCACGCTGCCAACTGCTTTTTAACCGCATCAACAATGCTGAAGTGGATATATTTAGCGATTCTCGGGTGTTCGCGATGAAAATGAAAGTACTTGTTGCCAATTTGTAACGTTTGTAACGTTTGTGTATTTCTGCCATGTCTCTGTTATTTTAATTCCTCTTTTATTATGTGTACCAAAGAAAAGACCTGTTGGTTGTTTTTGGGCACTTGAAAATAAATATTTATTTATTTATTAACTACAATGCCTAGAGGGTGCTGTGTGAGGGACTGTCCCGGTATTTCAGCAACTGAAGAAGAGATCACACTGCATGCATTTCCGAGAGACATACATCGGCCGCATGTGCACCGTAAAAGAGTTCTACTCATGTTCTAGACAAAGTACGTACTTTGTGCCAAACGTTTACTTATACTTGGTACACAAACCAGTTCGTATTCTTTAGACGGCAGGCATCTTTAGCCTGGAGAGTATCCGATGATTCAACGACCTCGGTGTCTGAACCTTCAGCAATGCGATCGGGCGTGTCGTATGCTAGCAATCCTAATTTCTGCGAGCTTTCTAAAATTTTTTTTTTCAAAACTTGATAGCTTGTTTTGCGCCCAGTACAGCCCTGTATCATCGGACTGACGGCATGCACTCGTACACTGGCTTGTACTCGCAACGCTTTCATCATTGACCTCCATCACGTCGATCTACTGACTCTTCGTCCTCAAATTGTACAGCACGCAAACTAACCAACGGTGAGCGATAAAAAGCTAGTGGAACTGAAACTTCGTTTTCTACGATCGCTCGTACAAAAAGCAGAAAAAAAAATCTTAGGCACGGTCGCGGAGAGCACGAGGAGTGAAACTCACGTGATTTCCGGTGAACCCACTTTTAGTGACATAGGTCGATGCCTCCCTTCTGACCGCCCCGACACCTTGCGGTACACTGTTACGTCACAGTGCACGGCGGGAACTTTGAATTGGGCCTCCTATTTCTATTTTTTATAACAAAACTACTCAACTCTATAGTGAAACAATTTTTTTGTAATGTCCTGGTATGCCATTTCAACGCCTAGCATGAAAAAAAATATATTTTTTTTTTGGCGTGTCAGATGCCCTTTACACGCTCATGCATCGTGCTTTTAATATTCATCTGCTTGGTGAACTATTTGTTTCTTCTTTTTTTTTTACTAAAGCGTTTGAGGATTTCTCACTGATCATCCCATAAATTTTTTGGTAGATAAGTATAGCACGGTTAACCTCCGAGTGTAGAAATTTATCAACGAAGATTACATCAAACAAAATGGAGAACTATAATAGTACAAAAAAAAATCTAATTGTAAGGCGCAGTGAAAAGCTCATAGCTCCTAGATACAACGAATAATTTCTAAAACGTGCTAATATTGCCGTCTGTGTAAAAAGCTCTTCGTATTATAAATGTTTAATGTTTTTTTTTTTTTTTTTTTTTTGACAGAAGTCTGTTTAGTTAGGGATAGTTACTTCCGAAACGTCGGGGATATCTATTAAAACTTTGGTGAGAGTTTCAAATCGACGTCAGGATTATGGTTTGTATTTATTTTATATTTTAACCTTCAAAACTGTTTTTTTACCAAAAGATAGCGTATATTTAATGTTTATCAGGGGCCTCGTGTTGGCCGAAGTTTCGTAGCCTCAGGTTTCTATCTGTCGAGAAGCTGAGAGTTTCCTTCACGAATGTGCCGAAATGAGATGCTAACTGGGTAACCGATCCAAGATTTGTTTTGTTTTCCTTTTATTTGTCTCGGCACTCGACCAGTTTATGATTGATCCTTCGCGAGGGATCAGTTTCACTCTTATTAGCAAGACGAGAAAAAAAAAAAAGAAAAGGTTTCAGTCCCGGTTTTCCACCGTTCTTTCTTTGCAGCATCAAAGCAGGTTTGATATCGGTATTAAAAATTAAAAATAGCGTTAACTTAGTTTTCCTTGTTTTTCTTCTTTTTTCTTTAAGCAACGACAGCCATTATTTGCTAGGTATCGCAATTTATCTCTGGGTGTGCTTTCTGTATACGGTCGGTCCTGGTTGGGTTACACTTTCGATAGATTTTGAGGGGACATTTTCTTCGTTAATGTAGCTGGTAATGTCGGCTAAACTTAGTGAGACACATTTTACTCAGCTAGGTTTAAAGTTAATATTTATGCGCTAGATTTTCCGCTAAACGTTACTGAGTTACGTGACGTCCTGTACCTGTGACTCGTCATGCCAGGCAGCAAGGACGTGTGCGGCAGCTGCTCCGATCCCTTCTTCGGAAGGCAGCAATATCTGCGTTGTTCGGGACCTTGCGAAGCGCGGTTCCACTGCAAGTGCATAGGCGTGGTGGGAGATGACTACGAGTTCTTCATGGTCAACGGCTCAAGTACGTACAAGTGTCAAAATTGTACGAGGCGCAACGGCGCTCAAGATGTCGCCGTGCGTGCTGAAGATTCTGCCACCGATTCGCCCACTCTGAGCGACATTGGAATTCATACTGCTCCGACGGTTGAAAGCTGTGGCGCGTACGGCTCAAGTACGTACAAGTGTCAAAATTGTACAAGGCGCAACGGCGCTCAAGATGTCGCCATGCGTGCTGAAGATTCTGCCACCGATTCGCCCACTCTGAGCGACATTGGAATTCAAACTGTTCCGACGGTTGAAAGCTGTGGCGCGTGCGGTTGTGTCAGCAGGTTAGTCGCGGATTTGTGTGGAAAGATTGACGCTCTTGTGAAAGAAGTTACGTCTGTCAGGGCGGATAACGCGTCCTTGCAGATCCATCTCGCAAGGAACACGGAACTGCTGCGTCGCTTGACCACCCAAGACGTCACACCACCACTGGTTTCCCAACAAACCCGTGGCGCCGCAAGTTTTGCTGATGCCGCCCGCAAAGATTCGACTGGCATCGCTGCTTTACAGGGCGCTCGTGATAAACCAGGAAGCCAGAACGGACATACGCGTGGCAACGAACCTGTGCAGTCCTACCCGACCGCTTCAACCATCAATCGACCATCGCGCCAAATGACCGAGGGTACTGCAGCAACAGATGCTGATGGATTCACACTTGTTCAACGAAAGCGGAGGGTCAAGCCTTCTTCGGGATCGTGTACAAACAGTAAGCTTTCTTCCGTTCCAAGGCCGCAAAGGCGTAAAGCACTCTTTGTTTCACGCCTTCACCCAACTACCGTGTGTAGTGATGTTGAGGCAGTGCTTGCTCCCATCTTAGAGGATAAGTCATTTAAGTGTACTCAATTGAAAGCCAAACATGACAGCTACTCGTCGTTTCACATCTCTGTAAATGAGGAGGATTTTGAAAAGATCAATACTGATGACGTTTGTCCCATGGGTTCGTTCTTCAGACAATTTTTTGGGCCATTACGGGTTGATGAAGACACTCCAGCTGCAGTGCCGCCCTAACGAAAAAAAAAAAAAAGTGTTCTTTCTTTATGAAGTGTTCTGTATTCTATCAAAACGTTCGTGGACTACGTACTAAGGCCAATACATGTTTTACAAATGTTGCTGTGAGTGATTACGACATAATTTCATTAAGCGAAACATGGTTGAACTGCTCATTTTCATCATCTGATTACTTTCCTCCAGCATATACTGTATTTCGTAGGGATCGGAATTATGAAGGCATGTCGGCGAACTTCGGGGGTGGTGTACTTATTGCTGTTAAAAAACATTTGCAGGCGGTACGGAGATTTGACCTTGAATTTAGCGGTGAATCTGTCTGGGTGGAAATAACTTTTGCCGACTCCAACTTGCTCATTGGCACGTTTTACTTCCCGCCGAGCCTTGATGTCACCGGATTTTCGGAACAAATGAACCTGCTTTGTGATCAATTAGACGTCGACAAATACCGTATTCTTATTCTAGGAGATTTTAATGTCCCTGATATAAACTGGAATTTAGAGCACCCTTTCTCATCTTCTGGTTGTGTAACATCTAAGGCGAATACTCTACTCTATTCTGTGAACTATCTAGGATTGAATCAGTTAAATAGTTTTCAGAACCCGGCGGGAAACGTACTGGACCTCGCTTTAGTGAACTTTCACGTTCATACCCTCGTACCGGTCTCTAAGCCCCTTGTTCCCCCCGATGAGTGGCACGTTCCCTTCTCCGCTTCCTTCAACGCTTCCTTCAGGACATCAAAGCATACAAGCTATAAATCATTCGCTTTTAATAGGGGTAATTATCTTGGCCTTTTCAGATTTTTAGATAGCGTTGATTGGGCACCAGTATATGAAACAACCGATGTAAATTGCGCTGTTGAGTTACTTACTAACTGTATTACGAACGCCATCGAAATGTTTGTTCCAAAAAAGTGTCGTCACTCATCCCGCTATCCTCATTGGTTTTCGCACGAGCTTAGGTCCGAGCTTAGAAAAAAACTGCACTACCATAGGAAATATAAGGTTAAACAAACACAGTTTTGGTATAATAAGTTTTCCAAATCACGAGCGTTAGCTAAAGTGTTAATCAAGAGGGACAAAGAATCTTATCGAGAGTCAGTTGAACGCAGCTTAAACCGCGACCCCAAGTATTTCTGGCGGTATGTCAATGATCGCATGACCACGTCCTCTCCTGCGATAAGCCTATGTGACGCATCTGGTAAAGTGCTGAATGAACCTGCATGTGTGTCAAACGCATTCGCTGATTATTTCGAATCTGTCTACTCCTCAAACCAAGCCACGCCATGCATGCCAGATGATAGTAGCAATTTTAATGATAACCTCTCGATAACGTCTTTTCAAAGCGCTGAAATCGAGATTGCGATAAAAAGACTAAAACCCAAGATATCAATGGCATTTGATGGCATCCCAAGCTTTATTGTTATAGGTTGTTCCTCCATTTTTACGCCGATATTAACTCATATTTTCAACTTG
Organism: Ixodes persulcatus; assembly: GCA_013358835.2. Classification (NCBI taxonomy): domain Eukaryota; kingdom Metazoa; phylum Arthropoda; class Arachnida; order Ixodida; family Ixodidae; genus Ixodes; species Ixodes persulcatus. The sequence continues at coordinate 158,192 of JABSTQ010010409.1, forward strand.
TCTCTGTCAAGTTTTACTTTTCCTGAGCTTTGGAAAAATTCTGTCATTGTGCCTGTTCACAAAGGTGGCAAGACCGATGACGTAATGAATTACAGGCCGGTATCCTTGCTTTGTGCATTTTCGAAAGTTTATGAAATCGTTTTGTTTGAACATTTGTCACAATTTTTTAAACGTAAAATTAGCATTTCACAACACGGTTTCTTCTCTGGCAGGTCTGTAGAGACCAATCTAGTATCATTTTTAAACTTCGTTTCGCCGATTACCAATCAGCGTGGGCAGGTAGACGCCGTATACTTTGATCTATCGAAAGCGTTTGACTTGGTTAATCATTCAATTCTTGTCCATAAATTGGGGACATATGGAGTCAATAACCAGCTTTGCAAAATTTTTTTGAACTATCTGATGGAAAGGAAAAACTTCGTTCGTATAATGGGACATCATTCTAAACCTTATGTGTCATTTTCGGGTGTGCCACAGGGGTCCATACTAGGACCAATTTTATTCAATGTCTTTATAAATGATCTGGGTTCTTGTGTCCGCCATTCACATATTTTGCAATATGCTGACGACATCAAATTGTTTAGGCAGGTCTCATCCATCTATGACTGTGAAATGATACTGGAGGATGTTAATGCTGTGCATCATTGGTGTTGCCGCAATTTGTTAACACTAAATCCTAAAAAAACTGTAGTTATGTCCTTTTCTAAGAAACTGGAAATTGTAAGTTTTTGTTATTATCTTGAGAACCTACCTCTGCGTAGGGTTGAATGCACAAGAGATCTAGGAGTATATATTGATTCATCTTTGTCATTCAATGAACATGTTTCCAACATCACAAATGCTGCCTATCGGACGCTAGGTGTTATTTCGAGAATAACACGTGAATTCCCTTCGTCAGCTTGCATATTCATTTTGTATTTTTCATTAATACGTAGCAAGCTTGAGTTTAGTTCTGTTGTTTGGAATTGTATTGGTAATGCAAACCAAGCAAAAATCGAAAACGTGCAGAGACGTTTCTTCCGTATTGTATATGATCGCTATATTGGCCGCAGTGTTTATTATGAGTATTACAGGCTTTTACGACGATGTGATTGTACCACACTAAGCTCGAGAAGACTTGAGCGCGATCTAGTTTTTTTGTATAAATGCGTTCATGGTTGCATTGACTGTTCGACCCTTACATCAGCTATTAGCATATATGTACCGCGAGTGCTTTTGAGGGTTAATCCCACTTTCTCAGTTCAAAAAATCAACCTCTCCAGTCCCATGAACCGCATCCAACATTTTTATAACAGGTTCAGTACAACCAGCATCGACATCGACATTTTCAACTCAAGTGTTCAAGCGTTTAGGCGTTCTCTGGCTAATATTTAACTGTTACCTATTTCCTGTTCCCCCATAATAGATATTAGCTGTTGCATGTGCTGTTGATTTCTTATGTGTGTTTCTTTTGACTCTGTGCATCATTACATAGGCTACTCGCCGTTCATGAGCACGAAAAATAAATGAATGAATGAATGAATGAATGAATGACGTTACGTGACACTGTGGCCTCATGGTTAGCGTGCAGTGTGATTGTTTGTATTGTGTATGCAGCAGTGTACAGCAGATCGAGTGCCAAGCGCCAATCCGCAAAAACGCGGATTAGCATCCGCGCTTTCGCATTAAGGCGCGTTCACACTGGAAGCAGATCCGCAAACGTGAAGCGGATCCGCGCTGTCTCAACCGCAAAGCGGCTGGGATCGAGCGGTTGGAGTGTGTGTTTGCCAACCGCTTTGGGACTGATTTGCGCCAATCGCTTCCGCGAACCGCGAAGCGGCAACCAGTTTGAACGCGACGCTGACGTGACGTCGGTGGCTTCCGAACAAAGATGTCACCCGTCTCTGGGAGGCGTTCAATGCGCTGGAGTCCTAGCGTTAAAGCAGACGTATCAACAGGGAAGCATGATGTTCATGTCCGTCACTTGAATCCGCCGCGAAAAGAATTGACTCGTAATCTTAACGGGCTTCGCGCCGGTCATTTGGTTCGGGTAAGAGTTTGTTTATTATTCCGGGTGCCACAGCCCGAAACTCGCTACCTTGTTAGTTTTTGCCCGTAGAACGTCGGAAGCCGCCCCTGATCGACCGGAATGTCAGCTCTTCTACCCACTAAGACTGTCGCTTTAACTATTGAAAGCTTTCGACACCGTGCATCACCACCACGAAGGCCGATAGAGACGTCGTGAGCCTGATTGCGTAGCCAACGCACTACCGCGAAGCTGGCAGGGTACCTGCGCTAGCTCGACCTGTAACGTTTACTACTACCAAAAGAAATAAAGGTAACTTACTCAAGAAATATAGTGTATACGTACCAGACGATGGTGAGGTAATCCATACGGCGTTTATTTGAGCTTAATGCCCAACAAACAGTAGACTCGATCGACGTGTGAGTGACGAGAGGAGAGTCCGCCACCAACGAAGCCACGACCGGCTAGCACCCGAACACATTCCCCCGCACCACGGTCCACCCCACCGCTCACAACTTCGAAACTGATAAGAGCAAACGACGGAGAAAAACTGGCCCTCTATCCCGAAAACAAGGTCACGTATTCATGCGGGAAGGCTCCACTTCAAAGAAAAGGTCGGGGGCATCCTCTTCTGAGTCAGCAAGGCGCGCTTATACTTCATTTCACCCTAGGTACGAGCGTGGTCGACGTTATGAGCCGAACGGTTAATCAAACAGTGCAAAAAGCACAACGTCATGGCGTGCACTCTACGCTCGATAGGTTGAGCCGGCGGAGAGGCACGCATAGAAAGACGGCGAACACAGGCTGGTCCTATCAACTGCGGAGAGCACGCCATGACGTTGTGCCTTTTTTTCTGTTTGCTTGTCCCTTCGGCTCATAATATTGACCGCCGCTCGGACCTAAGCTGAAACCAAGTATAGCTGGGCTTTGCTTGTGGGCGACGTCGAGGGATTCGCAGGCGAGTTTTGGGGGGTCCATGCTTCCTTTTCGCTGCCTGAACTCGTGATGCGTGCGAACATCCCCTCCAAAAAAATCTGCAGTGCCAAAATAGCAAAATTTTGATTTTGGATCGTGGATTAAAGTGGATTTTGGATCGTAAAACAGGGTCGCCAAACGCAAGTCTCGAAAGACCACGCGTGATAGCCGAGAAACCGCAAACCGCCTCTCGGTGTGTCTGAACGGGGTCGTTCGCGAACCGCATCTGCAACCGCTTCGCGAACGCGGATCCGCTTCCAGTGTGAATGCGCCGCAGACCGCGTTTCCCCCTCCGCTAAGCCCTCCGTAACGAAGAAGCCGCTACTGCGCCTGTGCGCCAGAGTTCCGGGTATCGTAGCGGGTTGCGGAGAGCGTTGCGGGACGCCGAAAACCATCTACGAAAACTCCCTGTTGCCAACCTTGCCCCTCTTGCACGAGGGGTAACTTTAGCGCACCCTCGCATTTCCCAACTGCTTCATTCAAGTCCACATAACATTAACTGATTTAGTGGTTTTCGATTAAGCTCATTATGGTTCTATTTGAAACGATATGTTGATTTTCACTAATTAAAAAGTTAATTGATACACCTTTAGTTAATTTTTTAGACATTACCCTGAGAGTAGCCTTCGTATATCAGTTTTTCTTTTTTTTTCTTCTTTTTTCTTTAAGCAACAACAGCCATTATTTGCTGACGTTTAGTATCCTATGATCCCCCCCCCCCCTCCCCCTGGTTTCTCACGCTCACCAAAAATTTATAAAGGCTGCGTATGTTTAGATTTGTATACTGCTTCTTTCGGGGAAGCTCAGAAAAGAACCGAAAACTTGAATTTATAGATTGTTTTCACTTTAGTTTGACTGAACTGCATCGCTGGTGACACTTATACCCAATGGCCTTGCACTTGAGAAGAAAATGGCAATATTCCAAGTTCTCTTTTGATGATTTGGTCGTTCTATTGCTTACATCTTGTTTTGTTTTTGTCCTCAAGACAGGAGCATATACACGCTAAAAGCTAGTTTTTTTTTTGTTTGTTTTTTCAAAAAAGCAGGTTATACGTAATAGGGTGTACTTTTAATTACCCTATTTTAATTACTTATGTATACACGAAGAAGACGCCAAAAACAGATTAACTTTAAAATATATTACTTTTTATCTTGACCGTGGATTGCCCAGTATGCCACATGCATATCAACGACATACCTCATTCTTTATTAAGGGAATGACCCGCGCGAACACCTGGTTCCAAAAGATTGTCCTCCCTGAGTAATCGACGACCAGTGAAGTAACAGCCGCAGCAGAGCCAACGGGGTCAGCCAAATATGCATCCATCACCTAAGTAGTTTCCGCGAGACTCGCCTAAGAGTCTATACGGCGATATCCCGACCTTTTGATTTTTCTCTCACACGAGCGAGGCGACTGCTGTTGCTAAAACCGTGCTAATATTATTTTTTTGTTGTTTTTTTGTCTTTTTTACGACATCGATCATCCCAGCTGCGGAGGAAGAAGATAAACGTTTGCCTAATGTTTCCCGAATAGCAGCGTTTTTAGGCATCCCCTCTTTCCCGCCATGCGTCATTCAGAAATCGTCTGCTCATTACCGGAAAATTATGCTGTATCCCAATATGAATTATTATTATTATTTCTATTATCTAGAACAGATTTTTTTATACTATTATATAGCTGGTTTTGCCGCAAAAGCCTGTGGCTTTGGCGAAACTGCACTGTGCCTTAAATATGCTCTTCCTTCACAAATAAATTATTACTATTACTACTATTATTATTAGTATTATTCGCGTATCGCAACACGACGCCACGCGAATAATGGACTGGTTCAACGAGAATTTTATCGCTGTTAGTGTTAACGCATCTAAAACCATATTTATTTGCTTTAGGAACCCGCTAAAACAGGTGAATTAGGACGAATCTTTTGTTTTACACAGATCCAGCTGCCGTGATTGTACTTGTGCTTCCTTGAAATACGTGTGAAGAACTTAGGCATATTCTTTGATTCAGAATTATCGTGGACAACGTATGTGTCGAATGTATCTGGAAAACTTCGAAGCGTCAGCTGCTTACTTTATAACAGTAGGATATTTATGCCAATTCCTGTAATAAAATCAATTGCACAGGCTCTTGCTTATAAACATACTCAGATATAATATCACATTATTTGGTAACTGCAGAAAAGCTTGGAAAGCTAAAATATACCGATTTCTTAGAAGCGTGTTAAAAACCGTCGGGCACCATTTCGATCTTCCATTAGGAGCAGACATCTTTGAGGCTTTACAGTTGCCGAACTTTCGTTCACTCCATTTTCAATCTGTTCTGATCTATCATTTCTGGAGTATTGATTTCAAACATATCCCCTAGTGTTTTGCTGAGATTTGTGTAGCTCAGATCGTTTAATCAGTCCCCGGTGTTATACGAGATATGGTAAGCAAGATCGTTCCTACTATATGCGATATATATTTTCTAGACTCCCTGATTACCTTTTTGAAGCAACTACTAAGAGAATATTGAGAAAAAAAGGGTTGAGCAATTTTTCGATGTAATTACGTTGTACAATTTTGTTCATTATTGCTCTTAGTTTTTTTTTTTTTAATTTTCTTATCCTTAAACTGCGTTATTTTGAATAATTATTTGACTGACTTTACTGCCATACCTTTTTGCTTGATGTGTGTTCCTAGGACTTCTTCCTTGCTATTTGTACCAATTCACTTGGTGGGTTCTGTCCTTGTAGCCTCCACTTGCTTCGACAGACCCGTTACCTTATTGTGTATTTAAGATATGTGATATAAATGTGATATTATTATTATTATTATACCTTACAAAAAATTGTTACGCTTTTGTGTTGGAAAGCTGTCGAAAAAAGTCAATAGAGGATATAGAATGTCAACAGCTTTTCTTCTTACTTTCTTTTGAATATTGGCCCACTTTTCTAATGAAAGTCAACAGACTTCCCGTGATGCTTTTTTGTTGAAAAGCTGTTGAAAAAAGTCATCAGAGGATATAAAATGTCAATAGACCATTTGCTATATTACCCAAGCATCAAGGAGAATGCAGGGATTAGTGTTCCACGCGCCACACGCGCAAGCCTTCCCCGTATAAAAGATTCGAAGTAAATATCCAAAATTAAGCGTTGACGGACGCGCGAGCAAGATACAATTTGTTTAAGGTTTTTGCTTTAAAAAATTTACTACTGCTGAAGCCAGCACGTGCGGCGCGTGGAACACCAATCCCTGCATTCTCCTTGATGCTTGGGTAATATAGCAATAGGTCTATAGCGTTTCATCTGACTTTCTCTAGCTTTTCTGTTGACTTTCTTTTGAATATTGGCCCACTTTGTAATAAGAAAGTCACCAGACTTTCTGTCGCCTCCAAGATGCTTTTTCTGCAGCTTTTCAACTGAAAAGCTACAGAAGATTAAAAAGAAAAAAATATTTACAGCTTAGCTATTCATTCAACAAAGTCTTGGAAGCTTATTATGGCTTTCCACTCTCCTCCAAATTAGCTGCAGCAAAATAACGTAAAAAAGCGCCATTTTTGTTTTTAAATTTTGTTAGTAAATGGTGTTTGTGTGGTATTTGAATGTATCCCACAACTACATACATTCCACAACTACACAGCAGAAATGAACACAAACACTGCGAAGCACTGAACACCTGAATGTTTTTTCTTTATTTGCACTGAACACCTTAATCACAATCCCATTGACTGCTCCAGAGCCTTATCCTACACATTGAAGGTAATCATTGGACCGGTGACCACCTCAGCACTTATTAAGGTTCCAAGTATTTGAACTTCTCTTTGGGAGTCTGTCAAAGGGAAAACAGGGTTTTGGAGTTCGTGGACGATATCTCTTACTAAAAAGCATTGGTACTACTAATAATATTTCGGCGCAGTTGCTAAAACAACATCCACAAAAACGGCTCCTATGAGAAATAATATCGATTCTCTGCATAGCACCACTCAGCACGAAGCGAGTCAAGGCAGTTTCTCCACTTTCAAATAGCTATTTTGCTTTTCTTCACTAGTTGACTAATATGGTCGTTAAAGTCACTATAGCTTGCGCTCCATGCCTTCCGTCGTGCTTTGACTGCACGCGCGCGCTCGAGGTGGATGAACGCCAAAGCGTTGTCAAGAATAGTAGGCTCGCGCTGGAGGCGGGACAACCGAAGCTGCTTCCCGTTCTCACCTTGTCAGAGGCTATTGAGAAACTTAGCGACTTTTGACATCTAGACGAGGTGTACAATGTTCAATAAAAAGTCTGTAGCTTTTCTATTGACACTGGCTACAGAAAGTCAATTGAAAATTTTTAACACGAAGTAAACAGAACGTCTGCAGTCATTCTGATGACACTGTCAACCGAAAGTCAACAGAGAAAAATCAACATAAGGTTAATAGAAAGTCAACAGCTTTTCTTTTGACTCAGGCTGAAGAAAATAACAAGAAAAGTTTCAGCAGAAAGTCAACAAACTTTCTGTTGACCATGTCAACAGAAAGTCGAAGTCAAAAGAAAGTAATCAAAGTCAACAAGAAGTCAACACATTTAGTAGGGTACGTTGTTGGGCTAGTTGGTTCATCTTAGTAAAACATATAAAATAGCGCAAAAAAGACAAGGACAAGAAGTATACAGGACAGGCGCTTGTATAAAGTAGCGCCTGTCCTGTATACTTCTTGTCCTTGTGTTTTTTGCGCTATCTTATATGTTTTACTAAGTCAACACATTTTCAATAGAAAGTACAAAATCATTTTTATAGGGGATTATTATTATTTTATGTCTGGTTTGTCTGGCTCTGACAGACACGCCTATCAAGTGAACTACACGCGTAAATAAACATTCTTATTGTAATTATTATTATTATTATAACTGAAGAAATCATGTGGTGTTTTTCTGCTTTATTTTATTATTTTCCGAAACTCTTTTTTTTACCACTGCCACTTAGGTTCAGTCCTACAAGCCCCTGCTGGCTTCGACGAACCTGTCTAGTGGCGTCCTGAATACATCCTGCGTAAATAAATTTATTATTATTATTATTATTATTATTACTCACCGTAATTTCCTTATATATATATATATATATATATATGTATATATATAGGTGAAGAAAGCTAAATATAAAAACAATGGACCGGGAAATATTAATAAGTCAAAGATGCGTACTGTCGGAGTTACTAATTCGAAGTTTATTACCTCATGAAGAGCGGTCCCCGCTCGAAACGTTGTAATAAACTTCGAATTAGTAACTCCAACAGTACGCATCTTTGACATATATATACAGGGTGTTTTTTTTTTAAGCTTAACAGATTTGTTTAAAAAAAGCTGTGAAAGTTACACTTATGCCTCTTGTGGAGGTGAGTTATACGGCCAGGGGGACATATTATAGGGGGCTAATCGTAAAGATCAGTCGGCTAATTAATTAAAATTCGTTAATTAACTTTTTAATTAATGAAAATAGACATAAGGTTCTAATTAGAAACTTGCTCAGCGTCATCGAAAACCCCTAAATCAGTCATTTTCAGAAAGACTTTGAGCGCGTGAGAAGCGTAGTAGTGCACTAAAGTTACCGCTTGTGGAGCAGGCACAAGGCTGGGGCTAGATAAGAGACGGAAAAATCGCGCGGGCGCCTAATCGCAACCTCTAGCTTTGTGCCTGCTCCACGAGCGGTAACTTCAGTTCACTACTACGCTTCTCACGCGCTCAAAGTCTTTCTGAAAATGACTGATTTAGGGGTTTTCGATGACGCTGAGCAAGTTTCTAATTGGAACCATATGTCTATTTTTATTAATTAAAAAGTTAATTAACGAATTTTAATTAATTAGCCGACTGATCATTACGATTAGCCTCCTATAATATGTCCCCCTGGCCGTATAACTCACCTCCACAAGCGGCATAAGTGTACCTTTCACGACTTTTTTTAAACAAATCTGTTAAGCTTAAAAAACAAACACCCTGTATATATATATCCCTTGTTCTCTTTTGGTAGTTCATTTCAGTGTTTATTTACTCCCGTTATCTAATGCTGAATCTTGAAGGTTTTTACTTCTTAGGCCATGTGCTGTTTTCCGCACACGTGATGGAAACAAACCAAAAAAGATTGCCAATCTGCCTGGGCACCAACGCCGAAGAACACATCACCAAGCAAGAAACCTGAAGATAAAAAGCCACGACCGGACGTTTCTTGAGCTGTCAGGAACTATTATGATCAAACACAACGAAATAGGCCGTGCCACGTGTCTCATTCACGACGTATCACAATTATGACCTGAATATATGACCACTATAGTCACTGAGAACTTAAGAAACGCAGAGGGTAGTTCTTATGTTAACGTGTCCTGCTTCGTGATTCGTGATTCTCGGTAATCTTAATGGCTAATGCCGCAACCTCACTAGATCTTGAATCAGCGCGCCCTACCCTTCCTGGATGAACCCTATATCAATCCTAAAATTACCACGCCCTGCTTTCCTTAAGCTGTGACTCATAGTTGCGGGCCGTTCACGTTTCGCGCCTCCAAACAGGAAGACACAAAAAAAGGAAGGTATGGGGTGTTGGAAATACCCAGGATCGATCTAAAATGGGCCGTAAACATCGGCGCCTCCACGTAGGAATCTAAGCTTTTCGTCAACAGTTTATTTCACAGGTCGGTTTTATTCAGTAAAATTACAAATGGTAGCTCACTTTCTGTAAAAAATAGGGCCAAGAAAACCTGGCAAAGTCAAAGACGCATGGTGACGCCGACGACCGAGTCGAGTGGTGGGGTGTGTTTGGCGCACGTATTGAAAGATGGCGCTACCTCCTTATCGAGACTGCCCGCGACGACCGTGGTCTAATAAAATTAACATAATTTGTTTGTAATGTGCCTTTGGTTTAAAAATAAACACGGACAATGATAGCAACACTTGAGTTAACAAACAAAGAAAACGCGTTTGCATAACGACGGCGTTCTTGCTGCCGACGGATTTCGTCTTCGTATCGCTGCTTTTTTTTCGCTGGTCGGCTACACCTTCAGACGCTGCTCCCAAAGCCATCTATCAATACGCGCTCCAAACGCGCCCCGCTTCTCGACTCGGTCATCTGTGTTCCCATCCGCCGTCGACCCCGGCAAGTTTTTTGGCCCTATTTTTTACCTAAAGGGAGCTATGCTTTGTAATCTTGCATGATAAAACTGACTAGTGATTTACACCTTAGACAAAAAATTTTGATTGTTACGTACTGGCGCCGATTGTTACGGCCCATTTAAAATCTAGCGTAGGTATTCAGACACGCAATACATTGCCACCTACCGAGTCCAGTGTGCAGTACCCAGACACAAATTACTTCGAGCAGGATATGTATCCAGACTGAGACAGAGCTGCCTCTGCATCTATAGTGTTTTATTGTGCGCTTTCGTTGCTCCGTCCCGTTCGAACATGAGCAATGAGACGCACGTGAAGGCAAACACAATTAACGTTAACCGGGTTTTCACGTCGACTGCCTGCGTGATGCGTGACGTCAATAATCCCTTAGGGGATTATTGGGGACTATTGATAGATGGCGAAGGCTCAGGGTCAGCGAGGCAGAAAAAGAAAGGGGAGGGGGCGAGAAACATCGCAGTCTTTTTTCACGCCCAACACGCATGTTTATCGGGGTTCGTTCAGCGAATGTGGGGCTCGGCGCGTATTCGTATAGCTGCAGCAAATTAATTTTTGTGTAACTGCATCGGGCTGCGTTGCGCAACTGATTACTCTGTTTGTTGACTCGGCACAATGCCGGCGCTTGGTTAACTTGAAGATCTGTGTGCGACTGTCAGCTTCATTCTTGCACACTGAAGCCGTAACCACGACAGCTGGATCACTGGACTGTATTAAGCGCCAATGCTTAAACAAAATTTCAGCCTGCCACTAATATCGTGATGAGACCGTTTGCGGGCGAGGGGGGGGGGGGGGGGGTGAAGGTTTCCGGGAGAAGTAGTCTTGACCATTTATGCGAAAAAACGTGTAGGGTCTGCTCAGACGAACACTATGCATCATTAAGGAAAAGATCATTTTCGGACAGAGAAAATCTTTTATGAAACCGTACGTCGGACCTGCGCCTTTTGCGAGGATGTTACGATAAGGAATATAACTTCTAACCTACTTCTGATGTTAATCAAGGCGATTTAAATGATCAGTCTCGATTAATACGGGTGCACCACAGATCTCCGCAGAGATCGGATATTTTCACTAGCGCAGCACCGTAATAACCTCGCGCCTTCTATGTGGGTGACGTCCAGTTAGACTAAAATTTGCCTGAAAGGACACCCATCCTTCTCAGAACGGATAAAAGTGGGCATTTCCATAATGATGTCTCACTCAATCTGCTCGCAGCACGAGACTTCGCCGCATGCGCAACCAGATACAGTGCGGGAATATCGCAATTGAGAACCTAACCCCAAGCTTTTGGTCGTAGCAAGTGTGGCTTGTATTCGCGGCGAGAAGTTTGGGTATCGCCGCCTGGTGGCATCTTTTCATAACCCAGAGTGATGATACTTCAACTTCCTCCGCTGGCGCAAGCACGTGGCATTTCAAGCTTCTATGCACTATGAAAATTAGAACATAACCTCGTGGGTGGCACGTGGACTACCCATAGTGAGGAAAACAGAAGCGCCCCTAGCGAGCTTCTCACCGCGAAATGTAATTCAGCGCTCGCGCTTGTATTTTCAAGGCGGACACACACTATAGCACAGCCAGCTAAGGGCGGGTGGCTATGCTATTTTAGATAATTTCGTTGCATATGTTTGCAGGATATCTTTCTACAAATGCCAGTGCTGCACCTATGCACATAGTGCCATCTACCAATGTTCTTTGGGCAATATGTGTAAACTCATCTTAGGAGGAATTTATAAATCTGCACCGCAGTGATAAAGATAATAGTGATTGCGAATGCAAATGTTTGAGTTGAAGCGAGGTATAATAGAAAAAAAAAAATCTTCAGAAAAAAAAATTAAAAAATCCGTTACAGATAGGTTTTTCGACCCCCCAAGGAACTTTTTCAGCTCCTGAAGATCTGTTTCGTCTCAAGAACTATCGCCCCCTGGCGCACTATAGAGAGGCAACTGGGCAATGAAGAACACACTCGCATCAAAAAGCGAGCTTAAAAGAACCCCTTATAGGTTGTTCTTTTCCTCGAAGAACACTTTTAGGGGGTGCTTAAAATAACTTTTTTAAGGTGCAAAATATGAACAACCCAAAAAACTCCCAAAAAGGCGGGTGTCGCACTGCTCACACATTATACAAAAGACAGTCTGCATGGAGATCCGAACGCGAGTCACCGTGAGATCTGCGCTTCGAATGCCGCATGGCAATGAGTTCAAGGAGAAAACTGGGCACGCGGCATTCGAACCTCGGACACTGCGCGGGGTCCCTCGCGTTTGCAGACTGTCCTTTTTACGATTTATACGAGCAGTATGACCTCTTTTAGAGTGTATACATAGACCCCCAGAATCTTATGGTCGTGCCACAGCCAATTGGACTTCTTCCAATATAACGACAAAGACTGAACCCGGCAATATAACGACAAAGACTGAACCGCCAAGCAGGAAGCGTGATATAAGGATAAGCCGCATATTGCGTCTCTTAAACCGCGGACATACGGCTAACTTATCAAACACGCACAAAAAAATATCTTTTTGCAAACTTGTGTGAAGCATGCACATATGCATGAACCAAAGATGTGCTTCCAACATATGCTTCGGGCGTGTGTTCAGGCAGATGATATTCTACCATCGTGGTCTGCAGCCAATATCTTTGGAAGGAAGAGTAGTGCGACGGCGGGCTTTATAAAGCTGTCGGGGACTACGAACATATAAAATCTTCGCAGCGAACCCTGAATATGACGTTTTATGTGCTCTCGGCATGTTCAGTACACGTCGCACTACGCTTCGTTATTATAATTCTAAACATAGAATTTCGGCTTCCTCGTTTGCTGAGCTGCATTAGTACATTGCTACAACGAATGTATCTCCGAGAGCTAGTCGACAAAGTAGATGCGTAGAGCCGTTTTTTTGTTTCTTCTTCTTTTTATCGAGTTTGAGTGCATAATGAAAGCCGCTTTTTCGACCCGCATAAATAAACTACATATTGGACGTTAGCGGCCTCTGATAAATATGCGAAAGTTTGAGCAGATGAAGTTACATGGATAAAAAGACACAAAAGAGAAACAAAAATGTTCTATATGAGCCGACGTCCACCTAAGCCGAATACTGTAAACGACTTAATTTTCGCGGGCTCAAATTTTCGCGAATCGGGCCAAAGCTGAAAATTTGAAATTATTCGCGGGTTCTAATTTTCGCGAATCGAGTATAGCTTCCGTAGCGTTCATGTATAACCCGAATTGTTTGCGGGACGTATTTTTTGCGAATCCTAGGCCATTCGCGAAATTCACGAAAAATAGGTCCCCGCGAAAATTAAGTCGTTTACAGTATTTGTCAAACTGCAATGTGAAATTGTGGGCGTCAGTAGCAATTATTTCAGTGAAAAAGCTTGTCAGTAGGAAAGACGACGTTGTTTCCTTTCTTGCTGTCACTTTTTTTTTTTTTTTTTACTGATATACATGTCACAGGCCAGGCACAAACAATCACAGATTTCGGTTCGATGAATATCTAGGCTTAGGTGGACTACTGTTCCGAGTAATTGCGTGTTCCATCAGTGTCTACTGATCCAGGTAACGTCGTATGCTCAAACTTTACCGTTTTATCACCGCCGCTAGCGTCAGATTTTCATCGAGTTTTAGCTTTCTGCGATGAGTACTCCAATTCTGAGGGCCCGGAAAAGTCGGATTTCATTAGGTCAATGATAACCCGGTAGAGGGGAGCTCCAGGTATGCGTTCCAGATAGTATGTTCTAGGCTGAGATTCCAGGTAAAACCCACACCTCCTCAACGACAACAACAACAACAAAAAGGAGGTCGCATTACATCCGCGTGTTCCCCGTTTGGCCTGACTGCACGCGTTTGGATCGGTTTCAAGGGAACTGCGCGCGCGTTCCCGAAACAGCGGAACCTTGAGCCACCTCGTACTACATCACTCCCTCGGGACCGCCCAATATCCGACGCACATTCATCGTCCGTCACGACAAGGTATTGCCGTCGCGTGTCGCGCTCGGAGACCCGACTGCAGTGGGGAGCCTGGAATAAAGAGAGTGAGAAACTCAAGGCACCGAGAGCGTTTGCAATGAAATGGCGGCGCTTCCTGCGCAGAGTGGTGGCAAGCGCTCATGCTTTGCGTTGTTGAGTGGCGAGTCGGAAAGCTGCCGGACAGTTAACCGGACTTTGCCCTGCACTCCCTGGAGGGGTAACGGACTTGGGGAGGCATGCTGAATTTTGCTGCTGGTGAGAGTGGCAGAACGGAGAAAAAAAGAATATTGTATTATATTTTGTATTATCCCGTATCTCTGCGGAGCACAAGTCCGTCTGCTTCTTGCACAGGGGTTGCAATGGTGTCAGAACGCCGAGCTCTTATTGGCTGATTGAAACAAAATAGTGAGTAGACCTCGGAGGCATGCGGTTTAGAGAAGTTCGTTTTAGCGAACGCCGTTTTACCGAACCCAGTTTATCGAATCCCTTTATAGAGAACCCAGTATATAGAAAATGGCGATGAGGATCCTTTTAGCGAATTCGGCCGCCGCGAAGCGGCGTGTACGGGTAAGTTAGGTGAGTTAACATTTTTGTAATGAGCAGCCGCAGACTGCCGCCGCGAAGCGGCGGGAGCGCAGCGGGGGGCCTAGGTTGACACGCGTACCAGTGGTATACACGCGAGAAGTAGGAAAGCCTTTTTTTTAAAAAGCATCCTCTTTTCGATAAAAGGCGTTTCTCTAAACTGAAGCTCTGCTTTCTCTAAACCGTGCTTCGATAAAACGTGCCCATTCTCTAAAACGTGCTTCGATGAAATGGCTTTCGATCAACCGTAGTAAACCCAGTAGACCTTAAGGCATCGAGCATTGAAGTCTACCCACTATCCTTTCAATTAAAGCCAGTCAGGGCTCGGCGTCGTTCTGACGTCACCCCAATTCCTCCGCAAGAACCAGACGACTTGTTCTCCACATAGATGCGGGATAATACAAAATTAGAAGGGTAGACGATTTAACGAAAAACGAAATTTATAGCAACATTTAGAGGGCAGGGTTGTAAATGTTTATCGGTAAGGTGGCGTAAGCTACCGCCCTATGCGAAGGAATTATCGAATACCATCCATCCATCTATCTATCTATCTATCTATCTATTCATCCAGGAGGTTACGCTTGCAGACAATCACCGCTTTCGCAACCTCCTTATGTACGCGATGCCTGGAACGCGTGTTTGACTGGTGTGTTTGGCGTCCTATATGCAGCCCGTGCATCAAGAGCAGTCCTGAAAGGACAACAAGTGACGTCACAGAAGCTGGCATGTTACGCCGGCGGATGTCGCGATCCTGGCGGTTAGGCCAAGAAGTCCTGGCAAAAGAGGACGAACGAACGCGGGTGTGGCTGTCATCCCGACGTCTGACCCCCTGACTGCCGAAGGCTTCCATGGACTGTCAAGCTGGAGGGCGACCCGCGGCTGAACAGACGTCTGCCACAGTCACCACCGTTGCTGTGACACTGCCAGGATCGCGGCCGGCGACAACATGACACTTACTTGACGTCATCGGGCGAAAATCGAGGCAACACTTCTTAGGACGCCTTAAACACACGCGTCTTAGTTGCGTTCCAGGCTCCATAGCTCTTCGCAGATCGTATTGCGAACGCGGACCGGAAACCACGTGACCCTCCCCCCCCCCCCCCTCCCCTCCTCCTGTCGAAAGCAATGGTGAAGACACTGAAGTCTAGGCACCCCGGGCTCCAGCAGGTACGCGGAAGCCGTGGGCAACGAGCCACCGGGTATATATGGTAGCCCGGTATATATATATACCGCGTAAATTACCGTGGCGACGTAAAAATGTCCGGACAGAGATAAAGCCGAGGATTTACGACCGTTCACAAAGCCAGTGTGGATCCCTTCCACTCGAGGAGTATAGCTGCGGCCTTGGTAAGCTGCTAGAGAGCGTGCCACGTACAATCGATTTCCTGGCGCGCTTTAACGAGCGAGTCGCCTTAATTTCAAGGTCTCGTGCGTTTTACAAGCAACGTACGCTAAGCGGTGTTTTAGCATCTCTTTGGGAAGGCGGTTCTGAGAAAGAAAGAAAACGATTTTCTGGGGAGAGACATACGACGGACCCTTGCTGACGCTGCGAGTGATCCCAACCGAGCGCTGCGAATGTACCACGTGACCACGAGCCCCGTGCGTCACTGCGCCCATCCAGAGAGTCACGTGACAATCGCGTAGCATTGGATCGGCTTCGATACCTCGTAGCGTCCTGTTCGGTCTATTGTAAGATATGAAACTGAGTGTGTAGTTGGATGTAGCAATAGATCCACCATAATTATTTTTTTTTTTTTTGTAAGAACAGTAGAGCGGCCGACAATTTTGAGGACATTATAGCTTCCTCTTTACCGTTGGTCGTGCAATACTTTCAGAGTGTGACATAAAATTTTATAGCTTGTTGGAAACGGTGATGTACGTAGCTACTTAAGCGACTTAAAGCATCTCCTGGACTTGTACTGGAAGAATTTCGCGAAGAACGTTTATCTAAAGTGTTGTAACGGTTATCGCGTTTTTAACTTCCAGGAACCAACATTCTTAGCAGCTCATTTTATGAGTTGCTCGGGGCATCGGGCAAGTCAGCTCTGCGCTGAAGCCTTCTCGAGTTCCACGTGGGACGCTGATACACTACGAGCATACACCTAAAACAAAATTGCCAAACAACCGCAATAACGCAAACCTGACTGAAAGTTTTTTTTTTTTTGTTTTTAGTGCGGTTTAATTGGCTGAACGTATGGCTGCAAGTAATTTTCATCGAAGAAATGTACACGCGTAAACAACTTGTAGGTTTCTAACTTACCAGAGCGCAGTAAGTTTTCCCAAGCATTAGATCACTGACGGCACGCGACGCCTGGCCGATTATGTTCACCATTCGTGCTTCGTGATTTGTTTCTCGGCGTTCTTATCGGTTAATGAAGCACTTCCATTGGCTGCCGAGAAATAATAAGATGTTTAGGACGCACCCCGCCCTGTGATCCTGAAGCTGTCGGTCCGTATAGATTGACTATACGATGCATAAAGCACCTGTATGAGTCCAGGTTTCTCTCAGGCGAAATTCAAATAGTTGATATTCTGTGAAAAGTAACACGTATACTTAGTTCTAGTGTGCGGCACAACGGGGCCTCAAAATTCGCAAACTGAGCGACGACGCGTGCAAAAAACAACACCCTCCTAACACCACGAAAAAAAAAAAAAAAAAAACACGAAATATATATACATACATTTCGCGCATCTATAAGCATCTGCCGACCCAGGAGCCCGAGGCGGCTCCACGATATAGCCGCCTCGGGGTCCTAACAATAGCGCGCTAGATAAGCAGCATTTTACGATAACTATTTTTTTTTTTTTTGCTTAAATTGAACAAACAAGGCGGAGGTGCGGAGCGAGCTAGGAACACGAGGTCGAGTGAAATAACCCATGCATCACTTTCTCGCGCCTCGATTTTATCGTGAGCCTCGAACAAACAAACGCGCTGATTGGGAGAACTCAAGAAAACAGAAACCAAGAACTCCGAGGCAATAGAGAAATAAAAACAGCCCATCATTTGTTTTTTATTTGCGCGAAAAAAAAGAAAGAAAAACATACCGCGCTCGCAGCCCCACCACCAGTTTTCCTCCGCACTTTGCTCCTCCTGAGAGAATTCGGGATGATGATGCAGCTTTGGGACTATTGTACAACATCAGGAGTCACAATATTATGGGGGAATCGTTCTTTAACGCAGCTTTTACCTGCCGTGGGATGTAACATATTGATTGGCGCAAAACAAATATGGTGGTGGCGTGAGAGGTAGAATGCCTCCTATGTCCTGCAAAATGCCCGTTGAGGAACGTTACTCCTACAACTACGCCGCAGTATACGCGCAAGTACAGAAGTTCAAAAATGAATATTTCTTCCCGAAAAAAAAAAAAAAAAAAAAAAACGCGCCGTTGTTTTTTTTTTAATTGTTATTCTGGTAAGCTTTTTTTTAACGTCAGTTTTCGCATTAAATTAATCGGGAAAATTGTCGCCACGTAACCTGTCCGCCA
Organism: Ixodes persulcatus; assembly: GCA_013358835.2. NCBI lineage: Eukaryota > Metazoa > Arthropoda > Arachnida > Ixodida > Ixodidae > Ixodes > Ixodes persulcatus. The sequence continues at coordinate 176,330 of JABSTQ010010409.1, forward strand.
ATTCAGAATATCCGCCAAATTTAGCAGGGAACTTGTTAAAAATATAGCCCCTTCTTAACTCCCGAAGCGACTGTTCAATGTGTCCTGAACAAAATAAAACCATGGCTCTTTAGATATAGCATTCAACGGATTATATGACTTTGGAGATAAAGGTCGGTACCAATTTTTTTAGATGTGAGCATTATGTGCGTACTTCGTGATTATCTAGTTATTTGCTTCAAGTTGAGATGCACAGATATGGGGAACCCAATAACGCGACTTACTAAACCGATATCTCATTGAAAGAGCGATTCATGTAACTACCGTGCATAAAATGAGGGAATGCGCGGGGGAGCTGGTACGCGGTCGTAGTGCATGTTGTTAGAATTATGAGAACTGACCCAAATAATTGTTCTGGTTGAATTGCACTCGCTTGACAGGTTGAAAAATGATTACAAACAAGTATATGCTTCTATTGTGGCGGCTGACTATGCGAAACAAAGCGTAACAAAAAACAAAAAAAAAAACAAAAGAAACACGCCGTATTTTTTGTCCCTAAAGAAAAGACGCGGTTAATAATTTTGTGTCATTATTCAGATCCTATACATGTGATTCCACTACCTCGTAAATTAATCACGCTGAGCAAGTGTTTCGGTCGCGAGCAATTAACTTTCACAAACCGGGAACCCACAGTTTCTTCTGGATCACCTTACTAATGACCCGGTGTGACTACTTCGCCTCTGAGGAACTTAAAACATAAAATTGTGTCTCCGTTCACTGACGCGAAATAAGTGCTTTTGAAAATCCCATTTTGGTGTAACATTTACTCTGCAAGTTTTAGCGACAACCGTCGCTCGTTCGTCGGTATTTAGGATCTAGATTACTGCACGGATCGTAGTAGAATTACCGAAGCAGTCTTACGTTCTCATTAGGCGACGGCTATGAAAGTGACTCCCATCATTAAAGAGCTGAAACAGGTTGACGAAACTAGTCCTCGAGTTAGATTTTTTTTTTTTTTTTTTACGTTGTGGTAAGTTGTCATTAATCACTGAAACGGCTGGCGTTTAATTTCTGAGGGGGTCTGGTTACGTTATATGGCCGGTGCTCCACAATGTTCGCGTGCTTTTTTCCTTAGAATTAACTGATTAATCGCCCGATTTTGAGATTTATGTTGGCTTGTTGTGTGTGTATGTGTGATGTGAGTTCCCGAAACTAGAGAAAAAGATGAAGCTAAGAACGTGAATATGCAGTGAAGAACAAAGGAAGCAGGCAATTATAAGTCCTTGTTCCATGGAGTGTGCTCGTTAGCTCATTTTGATCATTTCGAACGTTTTGGGTTTAGCTTTTAGTTTGAAGCCCCCCTATCTAATACGAGAGTCACCGTTTGTGAAAAAATAAATTTTAAGAAAGATGCGAGATGGCGACTCATCATATTTGAAGATGAGCGTTTCTGCTCGCGTAAAATGATCATTCATAAATACTGAACAAAATGACAGCAAAAATCTTCCTTAAACATGCATCGTAATGACGTAAGTATAGTTTATGGATTAAAGTATATTCATGTAGCATGCGTGGCGACTTGCCACTTTCAAAACTTTTTTTTTTCGTTTTTCATGCGCAAGTTATAAAACGAGGTTGGAACCCCAGGAAATAATAATAACTGCCGAGTATTTATTTTGAATTTCCAGTTTGTTATGACTTCAGTAACGACCACCACTATTTTAATATGGTTAAAGAGGAAATGCAACTATTTTTGCACTTTGCGCAAATACCACTTACAATGAATCCCTGATGTTAAAGGAGCTGTGCAACAATTTCAGGGCTTTGCTTAAATAATTGTGGAAGTTGATGCCTGACACTTCTGCAGTGAACTACAGAAAACAGATTTTGCCTGGATACCCTAGTTTTTATTTAAATAAATGAAAAAGATCCAGGTTTTTGCCGCCTCTCATCTCGTACATCGTCTTCCGGGTCACGTGCGCAGTGACGTCACTCGAGTAGGCGCGGGGTTCCGGTAAATTCCTCTCTCTAACGCCATCAGTGAGCGGCGAGAACTCATCCGCTCACGACCACGTGACCGCGTCGTGTTGCGACACGCGATCAACATGGCCACCGGCTGCTGGAGAGGAGAGCTCAACGAGGTCGAGCTCCAGATGCTGGAGTACAGCGAATCACTGGGGCTCGTTCCATTCGCGGCTCCTCGTGCTAGCCGCTGACGCTGCTCGAGCTGACGGTTTTGTTCACCTCGGGTAGATGGCGCCACTAAAACACTGTATGGATAATAAACATTTTTGTCAATGATACTACGTTTTTGAAGCATTTATGTTGTTGGGACGACAATATTTATGGAAAAAATACCCTTTATCGAGCAGGTATTTGCAGAACTTGCTATTTTTTTTACAACTACCCGAGTGACGTCACGCCGCGTGTTTCCGATGACGGCCGCTCGCGGCTGCAGGTCGGGGGATATTCTAATTTTTACCTCGCGATTACACGGCGAAATCGCAACATTTCGATGAAAGGAGGTGTGTTTTCTGTCATTTGTGACAAGGTGAACAATATCAAAAGCAGAAGATGCCAATTCTTTCAACGTTGAAATCGTTGCACAGCTCCTTTAATGACCTATAAAACACGTATTCGTTCTTCAATACACGGGATAGTAGTCGCAAAAAAATATATTAATGAAAAACGAGCAGCGTTCACCCCCTCAACTCGCAGCCAGAACAAGTGGCCACGTGATCTGTAGCCGATTATATCATGTGCCGCCAATGTTGATCATCGCCACGCGCTGGGGTTGGCGAGGCACAGGACACGCGCTGAGCTCCAGACATTGTTTTGGTTCGGCTATTGTCGTCATTGCAGCGATTGGACACGTGTTTAGGATAAAATAGTCCTGGACAAAAAGGTCCCAGACAAAATGTCTTTGGACTAAATGGTCCCCTTCAAAATGGTCAAGGACAAAATGGTCCCAAGCGCAAACCGGTCAAAATGGTCCCAAGTGATTTGTCGACACGTTGGGTGCTCTTTCAAGTTTTAGTGGACCACTAGTTTAAAGCTTCATTCAACAGAAACGTAATGCATATTTTAATGTGTTTAAGGTTTTTGTGATATATTTGAGGAAAGAACTAAAGAAGGCCAAAAGTTAATTTAAGCTCTAATATCCCCGACCCGTCTCTGTAGCTCCTATTCGCATCAGTCAGAGCAGTCTACAAAGCTGCAGCTTGGAAGTCACTACACAAGTACAAACGAGCACCCTAAAAGTGCAAGGTCACGATGCACTCTGCGATTGAATAGACTAGCCCGTAATAGCATGCACAAAAATGGCAACAAACGTCATTAGAACGTTTTCTTTTCCTTGATGCTTTATTTGTCCTACCAGCTCGTAGCGTCAGTTGCACTGTCACTTTAATAAAACGTAGTCTAGGCGCGAGTAGGAAATTGAACGAAAATCGACAGCATTTTTTCTTTAGTTTCGAATTAGCGCAATGGCGCGGCAAGAAAACGTAGGTACATAATAATTCAGACATTATCATGCGCATTCTAAATATTGGTGATTACATGCGTGCAGTGGCGTACCAACTTGCTTTTGAGTGGGGGGGGGGGCAAACTAGAACCCCCCCCCCCCCCCCTCCTTAGGGCCGGGCGGCGTATTTCTAGCGCGCAGGCGGTAGACCCCCTAGCAACGACGCCGACGTTGGATTGGCTGCTCGGCAACGCGCGGGAACTTAAATTTCGGATTCGGATGGCGCGTGTATCACTCAGGAGCACGTTAACAACCCCCCCCCCCCCCCCGGCTTACGTTCACGCCACTTTGCGACGACAGTATGCGGCTGCTAATTACATAACTATTAACCCACTTATCCTCCCCCGTACATGCCGCTTCGCGGCGTCCAGCCGGCACCCCAAGCCCCGCTGTCCCCTATGTACCTCCGGAAATAGAGTCCCCTATCAGTTAGTTCAGCGAAGTTTCGTCGATACCATACTTTTTTTTTTCCAGCGTTACTCGTAAAAAATAACTGCCGTATATATCGCCAAATTGCCTCAACAAAACAAAATGTTCGAGAAAAAACTAAAAAAAGTAAGCCCACAGTGTGGATTGAACCCGCGTCCGTGGCAGACGTCTTACCGCTAGCTTCACTGCCACTTTTTTTTTTTCTGAATTGAACTTCTATTTACATGTATATGTATAGAGTTAACGTCTATTTACATATGAATCTAAACGGAAATAAATAGCGCGCAAAAAAATCTCTATATACACGCCATGTATGATAAGCACTTGGCGTGAAATATTCATGACTTCTATGATAAATGCACAGCACACTTCGTTATACTAACGAAACCAGGTAAAGGGTAACGTTGGAAAGAGACAACTATTTTCTGCTGCTTGTTAATGATCGGTTGCTGACTTCGTGGTAAAATATTTGGCCAATATAATGTCAGGTGAACAGCTGAGATTACGCACAATTTGTTTCCACTCCTCATTCTCACAGATACTGAGCATTTTTACAGCGGAGCTGTTAAGGGCTAGTTTCCCCAAGATTGTGTCCCCCGCAAAGAAATAAAGAGACCGAACTCTGGACACCTACCGCCATTTGTGAGCGACGGCGGCTAGCCACGTATCTCGTTTGCGCCGTCGCTCATAGATGGCGGCTGCCTTTCCACTCTGGCTTGCTTACTTGCGGCAGGCCATTACTTTCCATCGTACAGTTCCGCTGGTATTCCTTCTTCACCAGAGTGGAAAGGCTGAAAGATTTTTTTTTTTGACTACTGTGATTGCAATTTGTTTTTAAATTCACCCATGAAGGCTTGGCCTAGCCCCCCTCAGTGTCGACCCTTGTCTTCCACAAACTACAAAGCTGTAAGACTACAAGTGTATCAAGCACACTATCAAGATGATCCGAAAAATGCAGATAGCCTAGTATCGGTTCCTCTACATCAAATTCTTTCTTTAGCGTTATTTTAAACACATCCTAGAAAAATACGGCATCTGCACAAATTACAAAAGTATGTGTAAATGTTTCAGTCGTCTTGCACATCCTACAGTCCGTTGTCCACGCTACTTACATGCCTCAGGAGGCAAGCCATTCCTTGACCGGTACAGTTTGAGAATGAAAGCGAAAGAGGAATGTTTTACATTTTGACGGTATTGGCCTATGCTTAACTATTTTCAACAAGTTCATTTTACTGTTCAGGGGGGTATCATAAGGGAATAAGCAATATAACGGCTCTGGGAGCAGCGCTATCAACAGCGTCTCCCGCACTGAAGAAGTTACCAAGTTTTTTAGAAAGTTATTTCATAAAAAAAAAAATTTATGTCAATGAGATGACAGCTCAAACTTCGGTTTTGACTAAAGATGGGGGCAAGAAATGTGGCCTTATCTAATTAATTTCTCTCTCGCGTAAATAAAAAAAGAAATTCTCTAATGAATTGGTATCTCTCCCTAGATATTTTTTGAATCCGTTGATGGTGTCATGCAACGATTTTCGCTTGGAATGTTTTTCACTTTACACGAGCTTACTGGCACTAGTGTGGGTAGGACCTAAGTATACTTGAAAGCAACGCCACTGACCAAGAAACTCCTTTGTTGCGGCGTAATGTCAATGACAAAGGAGAGCGTTTTCTTTCAATTTCTCCTTCGCAAAACTTTAAAACGTCGCAGTACCCCCAGTGACGACATTTGAATGCGTGAGCACTCGATTTGGACTTGGGATAATCAATAGCTCGACAGGAATTCGGGTATTAGACCGAGTCTAATGGTCCCGAACGAAATGGTCCCGGACAGAATAGTCCCGGTCGAAATTGCCCCGAACAAAATGGTGCCGGACAAAGTGGTCCCAATTGCAAATCTATACAACATGGTCCCTAGCAAATTTTGAGGCATTGTTTGCTTGTTCTTTGGGTGTTAGTCGATTGTTTCCAGTTGCTGCAGATTGGACAGAGAAAACAAATGTTTTAGTGAATACTTAAGTTATGAAACGCTAACCATTGAAACGTTTACACATTCAATTTAGAACATTGGTTGCCAGTAGCTGAGCCCAGAAGGGAAAAAGTATACTATATAAATAGTATATAAGTACATATATCAAAAATGTGTTTATAATATTTGACGTTCGTGCTTATTGGCGACTCCAGCGAAATCGAAACCGCGTAGCGGCAACGCCAAGAAGCTCAAGAGAGGAGGTCCTTTCGACTCTGTCGTCTGTTATCGCTGCCTGTTTCCAGTAAGCAGCATAGAAAGAAACATTGTTTCCACTAATTATTTTTATGCTTCCGCCGTGTCATTCTTACGCACTGACCAGAAGGTTTTTGCCGTCAAAAAATCTCCGTGCTTTTATTTGTAACACCGATTTTACGCTGCAGTGCAAGAAATTTATCGTGGTCCGCGTGCTGAACGACGAAAACGACCTCCGTTCGTCCGTCTTTTTGCCTGACCAGCGTGCCCCCAGAATAGTTCGCTGAAGTCGCAGAGACAGTGTCAGGTCAGTCTGCTTTGAGAAGCGGTGACACTGGTTGACGCTGTAGATGTGAAATTTTGCCTGTGCATTACAATCGCTAGCCTGGGGTCTTTAACGTGGATCACGCAGTAGCGATACACGACCGCACGCATGCATGGGCGTACCAACCGGGGGGGGGGGGGGGGGGGGGCAAGGGGGGCACTTGCTCCCCCAGTTCTCAGAGTGGGGGGGGCAAGACATGTGTTTTGCACCCCCTGAAACAGCCGAAATGCGCAGGGCGAACACTGGCCGGCGGCGCCCAAGGGATAGCACCGCCGCCCGGCCACATATTATTAACGCGCAGGCGATACACCCCCTAGCAACGGCGCTCACGCCGGATTGGCTGTCTCGTGGAGAGAGACGCTGCCGCCGCCGTCAGCATTAGCAGCAGTTACAACGAGTTCCCGGAATGGTCGCGAAGCTTATGGAATACGACGAAGTGTCTGCAAATGAACACTGTCTTTTCTGCTTGACCTAAACTGCAGCGAATTTCTGGGGCCCGGGTTCGTCCCGGGTGCCGTAAGGCTCACACCAAGACGTACAAGAACGACGGAAGATGAGCTCCATTGAGAGCAGTTCGACGGCACTAAAAGGCCGGGTTTCAGAGCGGGTAGCGGAAAGCTCCCAGGACTACAGGATGATTCTGCCTCGTCTACCATCAGATATGCTCGATACAAATTCTCTCTTTCTGCCTGCTGACATCCCTGGACGTCCGTACAAAGCCACTGATTTCAAGGAAGCCCTCTTTTCGATCATTGAGCACCAAAACCTCCTGGGCTTGGGCCCCTACCAAATGAGCCACGTCTGGATGGCCACCTTTGCCAATGGAGCAGCTAAGTGTAAAGTCAAGGCATGCGAGGAGTTTCAGGTGAAAGGAAAAAAATCTGTGGTCATCGACCTATGCAAAGAAGAAATTAAATTGAAGCTTCTGTGGCTTCCGATATCTTTGCCAGACATGGAGATCAAGAAGGTTCTTGAGCCTTTCGGTGATGTCAAGGATATTAAAAAAGAAAGATGCCGATTTTCAGATTTCGAAGGAACGGAGACGCTAACGCGAGTGGTGACATTGGTTCTCAAAGAACACCTCAGTGTGGACAGGGTATCACACATGCTGAACATCTATGGGGTAAACACACTAGTGGTAATCCCTGGAAAACCTCCTCTCTGCTAACGTTGCAAAGCAATCGGCCACATTCGCTGGCAGTGCCGCACACCATGATGTAACCAATGCTGGAGATATGGACATACAAATGAGGAGTGTGCTGTTACTTACGCATCGAAGCTGCTAGGAAATACATCGCAGACAGCCGATGACCGCGAACTCATCATGGATGTAGAAGAGATGGAAAAGGTTAACACTTCACCTGAAGACTCCCCAGGCGTGCACAGCAGGGAGGTAGAGCTAAACCTTGATGATCCAGAACCGAGAGCTACTGAACAAATTCAGGAAGTGGATAACGGTGCAAGCTCAACGCAGGATTTGCCTCAGAGCCCAGGAAGTGTCGATCCAACAAACAACGGCAAGGACACAAGAAAACAGCACTTGCAGACACCAAAGACCTTGGGAAATGTGGCGAAGGATGCCAGGCATTGCAAAAAAGACAAGCTGAGCTCGACTGAGGAGCAAGCGATCTCGGAGCCTGAAGGCTTTGAAGAAAAGTTCCCTGCGCTACAAAAGCCAGAGATAAGCCTGGAACTTCAAGAGAAGAGAGGGAAGTCTAAGTTTAAGGATAAGACGCAGTCCATTTCAACCCGGTCTGACACCAACCCTAAGCGCGACTAGCGAAACAAGTGGCATCACAGAGATAGGTCTATTCTGTATTTCTACACTGAATGTCGGTGGAATCAATTCACCTAAAATGTAGTACCAACTATTTCGTTTTTAGAGAACTACAACTGTGATACAGTTGTATTACAAGAAACAAAAGTATCGGATAACAACGCCTTGTTCTCGATTAACCGTGCAGTAAACGACACATAGGACGTATTTCACTGTCCAGCAATTGATTACTCCGCTGGAAGCGCTATATTGTTTAAGAAATATCTTCTATATCGAATGTGCAGCGTCCACGAAGACACATACGCAGGGAGATTTCTGGTCGCTAATATGCTTATGAATAACCTACCTTGGCGCATAATTGTTTCGCCTGCCTACAACGAGGCAGTGCAAAGAGGAAACTTGTTCGATCAAGTGCGAATTCATGCTGACACAAGGTTTAACGTAATTTTCTTCAAGGATTTCAACTGCGTACTGCATGTCAAGGACAGGACACCTACCAAAAAGAATGTAGATCGCAGCGCAGAAATTCTAAGAGCGAGTGTTTGCGATTGCGATTTGTTAGAATCAGCGACAACAGATAACACTCTAGGATATACGCACTTCCAAGGGTCGTCCCATGCAGGGTTAGACCAAATTTATATTTCTGGATCAGTCAGAAATAGCCTGAGCGATTATAAAGTAATTCCTGCGTCCTTTTCTGACCATTGCATGGTGATGGTAACCATAGGTCTGAGAAAATGTCCGGTAAAACAAAAGTGTCAATCATGGTCAGTCTGGAAAATGAATGAAAGACTACTTGATAATGATGATTTTAAACAAAACATAAGAAAGCTACTAAAATTATTGGGACGGACAAAGAATGGGTGGTGCCAGAAATGAAAACTTTTTCAAACTCCGGGTAAGAGACATAGCAATTGAAACATCCTCAGTTTGAAAGATTTTATGAAGAAACACAAGAAAGGCGCTTGAACAGAGATATTTCGTACCTGTACCATCTGGAGTGCCTACATCCCGGAGAATACAAAAACGACATTAAAAACCTAAAAACAAACCTCTTGAAGAGCACGACGCGAGACGATACGAGAGGGCTGCTGTGAGGGCGCAAACTCTGCAAGCCATCGAAGCAAAACAACCAACAAATTGCTATCTACACGCGGAACGGGACTACTTAACAAAAGCTGATTTCACTCGTACGGCAAAATGGGAAAGAAATGTCAAAAGACAACGATATTCAAGATGCGCTAATTATATCCTATTACGTGGATACGTTTTCGCGAAAGACGAAACTTACACACCCAAGAATGGGCAAAATAATATCTGGGCTGCCGACCCTCCCTAATGAGACGACAAGGAGTTTAAACGACGATTTCAATGCTTTAGAAAGTGAAACAAATATTGTTAGCATGAAACGCCGAAAGGCTCCAGGCGCAGACGGACTACCGGCCAGTTTCTACAAAAAGTGGAAAAAGGAACTTGCGCCAATTCTTCTTCGTGTGTTTAACAAGTGTAACGAAAATGGTTCCTTACCACCATCGTTCAGAAAAGCACACATGATACTAATCCCGAAGTCAAAAGATCCTAACAAGCTACAACTGGTTGAAAGATACAGACCAATTAGCCTTCTGAACGGCGACTACAAAATCTCCGCCAGACTAATTGGGGGTCGACTACAGAGTGTGATATCTGAAATCGTGGGCGACCACCAAACTTGCTCCATAAAAGAAAGAAATATTGAAACAAATCTGCACATTGTACGTTCGATTTTAGAACTATGGCAACAAACAAACGAAACAGCCGTTATCTTACAGATTTACCTGGTAAAGGCCTTTGATAGAGTAGAGCGTGCATTTTTGTTTCTTTCTTGAAGCATATTCAGGTAGGCAATAAAATTGAGAAAGGTGCACAGCTTTGTTATAAAGACATAAGGACACAGATAATTATTAACGTATCTCTTCAAGACCGATTCAAATACAACGCTCATTACCTCAAGGGTGTCCCCTCTCACCACTAGTTTGACTTATATTTGAAACCACTTTGTAGAGATATCATGCACAACAGAAAGGTGCAAGGATTCCGACTCCACAGCTGTGAAGTGAAAATTCTAGCTTACGCGGACGACCTGGTGCTTGTGTGTTCTGATAAGCCCAGCATACAATAAGCATTGAAGTGTGCTTCAGACTTCTGTGCGACGTCTGGGGCCGCAGTGAACAGGGAAAAAAGTTCTGGCTCGTGGTGCGGGATGTGGGGAAGGACGCTGTCTAGATATCTGGACATCACATGGTCAACTTAGAAATCAGAGCTTTTGGGTGTTCCCCTGTGTACTATGGACAACCCCAAGTCAACGTGGGACATAGTCGGAAATAAAGTTAAATTGGCTGCTCACATGTGGAATATGAGATATCTATCAATCTTCGGTCACGTTGCTCTGTGTGACATCTTCTTCCTGTCAAAACTTATGTTTAGCTCCTTCAGATCAAATACTGTTCGCGGGTGACGGTTAATATGTTCAATAGGATGTTCGCGACGTTTGTACGGAAGTCGATATATGAACCCATGAGACGATCCAATTTGTTTCGTTCAATCAATGATGGGGGTATTGGATTATGTCACATTTTTGTGAGGCAGCTAATTGCCAGGTGGAAGTTCTTTCGGGAACCACAACACCCGTTCCTCGAAACTTGTAAGAAAATATTTTTGACAAAATATTTTCATTCAAACGACCAATTACAGGAGACACATGTTACATCAACATTACGAGGCTTTTATAAAGAAGTGGCTGATACCCTAGAATTTTTGAAGGCGAGATTTGAACCAAGCTTCCTAGAGTCGTGCTCGAAAAGATGGGCATAATCCCTTATGCCCACAACCCCAAGTTCCCGGTTCTTTTTTTCGTATATCCTTTTGTCCTAGTAGTTCAAAATACCATTCACGCTTAGGCGGCAACCCCTTTTTCGAGCTGTTTAACGTTTTCCCCAAACGCGCACCGTGCTCTAAGTGGTCGTCTCACCAACGTTGCAATCTTGCCTTATCGATTTCAACATAATCGGTAAAGCCTGCAGCCCGCAAGCTCAGTAAAAACAAAATTGAAAACTTAACCAATGCGCACTCCTGGAGGAAGTGGACGTCATCCCGCCGTCCTTTACGCCGAGGCGCCCGAGCGTGGGCATCCGATAGCGTCGTACTACGTTCACCCACAAGCAGAGAGTGCGGTGGGAGCTACCGCCCGCCGGACCGATCAACCGCCTCACTTTCGTCACATGACCCGATTCCTGCTCGCGGGTATATGGGTTGGTACGTGGTCACGTTGCGAAAGATAGACGCACGACTGCCCCAAACGAGCACGTTGCTTGACATCGCTGTCAGCTTGGGTAGCGAATGGGGTACACAGAGGCAAGGGATCCAGGTCTATTTCGAAGCCTTCATCGTGCCGGGAGAACAAAGAAGCCTGTGAACGATGCATGAATCATATCTCACTCTGACACGTCGATACGTTCGTTTGTGCGTCCTAAGGCAGGCGTAGTGGGAAATGAAGGGACCCAGTGCTGAGATACTCCCATTGTTGTGGGAGACCTTGAAAATTTTTAAAGCAGCGGTCGTTTGATGCGAAAACGTCGCCGGCCGGTTTTAGCCAATTGACACATTGTTGCCGAAGTATGTTAAAGCGGTGGAAGATACCTTCAAGGCCAAGCAGTCAATATCTTGACATCCTGGAGCGAGCAGGTTGTGTATGAATTGAGTATTTGCCCGCATGGGTAATTCTGCGGTCAGCACGTATTGAGCCGCACGTGTCCAGCTCTGTCACGGTCGTGACGTCGCGATTCCCCTCAAGCCAAGTCTGCCACGAGGTGGCGCCTGTCTTGTCTATCGAATCATCGCAGCCTATAAAAGGATCTACCTGACTTGCATCCAGTGGAGTCGGCGGCGAATCTTTGTCGGTATTAACCACTGCAATCTGTCCAGGTGAGAATTAAATTACTACATTTTAAGTTGTTTGTCTCATTTTGCCGCCGACTGCACAGTGTTCTGCACAGTGTTCTTTATTGACCTCCGTTAAAGTGCCTTTTGGTGTCTGTAAAACCATTATCTGCTGAGTCTCACGAATTCCGTTAAATGTAATTGTCTCCTTCCGACCCACGGAAGATTCATGATCTCGTTATATTTTTGAGATGGTTATCACCTGGGAAAACTCTGTTCCGGTGTCGCCGATTCCACGTTTGTGGCAACGGGTGTTGCTAAGCGAGAGAGCTGGAGGTGTCAGACCTGCCGTACGAGTGAGCTTCGCTCAAGTTCTGGAGCTTGCGGTGGCAATTCAACGGACAACTCAACCAGGCCTGTTGTGAGCCAGCAGGAGCAGGCCGTAGAAACTGGTGTTGCTGGTCAACTATGTTCAATCAAAGCCGCGCTTGATCAGCTCCTCAAGTTAAACTCGGGCGTCGAGAGCCGTCTGCCTCTTCCAGCGAAGGTCGACCAGTTGCTAGACCTAAACCCTGCGGTCGAATAACTACGTACTACGGTTGGTACACTCCAAACAACCGTCGACTCTTTCAGTTCCAAGTACGATCGTGTATTGACCCTCCCAAAGGCGAACGAGTATTTGGTTAAAGGTTTGCAGTAGGAAGTGTGCACGGTCCAGGCTTTACTGGAGGAGCAAGCACGAGATGTTTCATGACTGAAGGACGAACGTAATGATTCGCAGCAATACAGTCGCCGTCTCAATATGAAATTACGTTGTCTTCCATTTGTTCATGAAGAAAACTAAATGAGCATCATGGAAAATCTTTCTCGGAAGGTCAACACTGCTTCGTTACATGCATCGGACGTCGTGGCCATTCATCGCCTGCCGAGGAAGTGTGATCCGGTTCCCCCGTTTTGATTAGCTTTGCATCAGCCACCCTGGACGAATGTTGGATGGCTGCCCGTTGTAAACTGCAAAGGCTGTGTAAAACTGATAGCTGTCTAAGGTTGTTCTACAACGATAATCTCACACACACGAACAAGGAACTTTTCTGGAGGGCAAGAAGTCAGGGCAAAGAAAGTGAGTTTCGGTTTGTGTGGCTGAAAAACGGCAAGATTTTGCAAGGAAGGCCAATTAGGGTCTCCTGCTGTGCGAATAAGCTCAGTAGGAGACCTCGAAAATATTGTGCAAGCCATGACAGACTGCTCCAGATTGAAATACATTTCATCGTGTCTTGGGGCCTATTTCTATAAGTTCTGTCACGCTAATCCATTTGAATATTAGGAGCCTGCAATTATATTGAGGCGAGTTTCAGATTTCAGTAGGTAGCTTGAAACCGGCAGTAGATATTTTTTTTTTATAACCGAGATTGGTATTTCTTCTGCGCAACGTAATAAGTTCACGTTGAACGGTTACAAATACCATTTTATTTTTTACACGTGACAATAGTCGGGGTGGAGGCATCGCTTTATACATTAAAGACAAATGGCTGTCATGGAGTCCAAATGTGTATTTTCAACACGTAGAATTACAAGATACATCATTCCGAATTTCCGTTATGTTTGTTGGCAGTGTACAGACCTCCTTCGCATAATGTCTTTCTTTTTCTCGCGGAACTTGAGACGATTCTTTCTGAATTCCGCTCAGAGTTTAATTGTGCCTAGTTGGAGACTTGAAAATTGTACGGTTAAACCTAACAAACGTATAGTTTGCGATTATTTAACAATTTTTGCCGAACATAGGACTGAAAACACTATTAGCCTCCTCAGAAGGAAGGAGATTTTGTCTCAGAAGCAATGTATTTCATGTAGAAATCATATAAATGTCAGGGCTTCAGATCTCATGATTAAGTCTGCTGTCATTTCTGACGATCTCTCTGACCACTACTTCATTGGCTGTCGCTTAGAAGCGCATGTAGTGAAGCAGAAACATATCAGACGAAACGACGAACGGGTAATAATTACAGCCACATTGAAATTTGATGCGTTAGTCGCAGTTTTTTCCTCGGATGACTTATACCCTAATTACACGGGCGCTTTGAACTGTCGTCGAGTTCAATCACAGTTATTGGCGCCAACTGTGATTGAACTGAACTGAACTAAGATGGTGCTACACGGCTCTCCAGAACCCAGTTGAAGCTAAAACGAAACTAGATCTTGTGCCACGTGATAGTCTACTTGTTAAAGTAATTTATTCGGAGAAACATATTTTATTTATTATAAGAATATCCTACATTATGTTCAATACCTTGTTGCTTGTTAGCGCCGTTTACACCAGTACCAAAGCAGATTCAAGGCTAAGTTGCGCATATGTTAAGCTAGGTGGAGCTAGCTACCGCCCGCCACAATGGGTGCACCCATTACTATTTGTCCATTCACACAGCTGGTCCCACCGCCATCTTCACTCGTTTGGTGGCTTGCCGGCTAGCCGGGATCGTTTTAGCGGTAGCTCGGACGCCTAAATCTATTCCTTCCCGGATATTTTGCTGCTACGATTCTTTTTAGACGCCTCCCCCTGCATTCCGAAACAGTAAGTGCCTCGGAAACGATGGTCGGCGGCAGCGGTCCCGCGGACAGGCGCCATTTTACCTCCGTTGGGGAAGTCCGTTCAGTTGAACTGAGGTAGGGGAGCTCAGTTGAACTCAACCAACGTTACTAAACCACTCAGTTGGGAAACTGCCATAGAGACTGCTCTGAAAAAGTGTCCCCGATTTGTCCTCGAGCACCGAGCTAATGACGAACACAACGCCACCATTTCTCCCGCAGCGGTCGTTCGAGGAACCGCACGTTACTTCTATTTTGGCTTTAATCGGCCATTTCGGCGCCGAAACAGATACAGTGGAAGAGGTTACAGGGGCGCCACCCCCATCTCCCCAGCGGACGCGCCGCGCCTTACTACCGAAGTTAAAATGCACCTAAATCGGGACGCGCTACCTGAAAGCACCGCTGAGGCATGGTCGTATAAAAACAATATTAATTGTGCCGCAAAACCCTGCAAACTAAAGATTTTAAAAACATCACGCGCCCTTCATGTTGTACTAAACTCAAATAAATTTCATACAAAAAGAGTCTTTTCCGTTTGTTTTTACGCAAAAACAGGCTTTCTAAAAGCTCAAGGTGACCACAGTACAGACAAATGATAAAGAGTGGCGCTGTTGTCGCATTTAGCTCGGTCTCGGTGGACGCCAGCGGCCCAGGTTTTGACGGCGAGTTTCCCAACTGAGTGTTTTAGTAACGTTGACCTCAACTGTCATTAGCGGCTCGATGACAGTTGGCGCCGCCGTGTAACTCCGGCCGATCGCGATTGAGTCAACTGTCGTTGACTCAATGGCAGTTGAAAGCGCTCGTGTAACTAGGCTATTAGTCCAGTCTATTCAACCCTCTAGCCTGTTCTCTGCTTCTGTTTAAATTTGGCAGTCTTTCTATAATTCTTAAATAAAAAGGTCACTTTTAACCACAGGTCTTATAAGCCTTGGTTCAATACCGATATCATGGCTACCATCAAGAATCTCTATGGATACGTTCTCGCCGTGCGCCTAATAATACGAGCTGAATTTACGCGCCCCAGGAACCGGGCCAATGCTCTTATAAAATATGTTCAACGGCGGTATTTTCAAAATAAATTCCATAAGACAAAGTCTAATCCACGGCAAACTTGGGGCTAATGAATTTGGATGCCGTGCACCACACCAACCTGTCCGTTCCCTACAAAGGCACTTCGGAATGAACTTGCAGTCGGTGGTCAACAATTTTAACACGTTCATCGTGGCATCTTCAAGTACTGCCAGAAACCATGAGGCTGCGTCATCCGGTTTAAAGGACGATTCCACGGGATCTGCTTCGGCTTTTTAACGCTTCTTAACATAATGCATGTTGCATATCATTTTATTCAATATAAAGCGGAACAAAGCCCCTCTCACACATGCTATCCGTATTTGCGAATTATGTCAAAATTTTGACACCGTTTAAGAGGTTGCTTTGTGAATGATAAATGAATTTCTATCGTCCGGTGTTATTCCTGACGATCTAAAAACGGTGATTGTTAAGCCGCAGTTTTAAGGGAGCAGCGCCAGATAAATAGGAATGCTATCGCCCCATCTCAATCCTGCCATGTATTGCCTAGATACTAGAAAAACATCTTTTAATCCTGATGGTTGGTTTTATTGATGACTCTGATATTATCTCACGAAGTCAATATGGCTTCGTGGTCGGAAGGGGCACCCAGCCACTCCTTGAGGATTTTTCAGACATAATTCATAGTGCGTTTGAAAACAATCTTTTTTGCGTGTGCCCTCTTTTTAGACGTATCAAAGGCTTTCGACACAGTCAGTCATAAAATGCTCCTTCACAAACTTTATAATTTCGGCTTCCGTTGACCTTACCTTGCCATACTAGAAAGCTTTTCTTCGAATTGATCGGAAATTGTCTTTGTTCGGAATTTTCAACGCGCACGGGTGATGATAAAGGCTGGTGTTCCACGGGGATCTATTTTATCACCTTTACGTTTTTAATTTGTTCATGAACGGCATGTCAGCCAGAGTGTCTAGCTGTAGTATTTTTCAATATGCTGATGACACCACACTTGTATCCCGCTATTTGAATTATTATCATGCTGAACAGCTACTCCGAGATGACTCCATGCGAATTAAGGACTAGTTTGACGAGAACTTAAAGGGGCGATGCATCGATTTTGTACTTCGCGCAAAGAGCGCTTATTAGGGATCCTCGACGTTAATGATATGTCTACTGCTCTTTCCGATTGCATTCTCTACCAATACGCTGACGACACTCTTTTATTGACACGTCACCTTTCCTACCCGAAAGCAATGGAAATACTTCAGCGCCGTTCTAACGAACTGATGGACTGGTTTAACCAGAATCTGATTGCTATAAATATAACTAAAACAAGCTTGTTTGTTTTCACAATCCTCTAAAAGTCGTTTCTTTAAATATTCCTCTTTACCTTCACATGTCCCACGGTTCCCCATGTTATTGTAATGAAGTCCCGTATTCGGACACTGTTAAATATTTCGGAATACATTTTGATTCCGACCTTTCATGAAATTCGCATCTCACGAAAGTGTGTGCTTAAGTTACGAAGTGTTTCCTGTTTGGTGTATTATACCAAAGCACTCATGCCTTTAGTTCTACGCAAGCGCGTTGCTTATTCGTTAGGCTACTCCCATTTGCGGTATGGCATAACTATTTTTGGTAAATGCTCCAAACTATGGCAAAAGAAAATCAACAGTGTTTTGAAGGGAACATTAAAAAGCGAAGGGTACAACCGCGGTTCTTCGGAATTAGATATTTTTCAAACGCTATCAATGCCAACTTTTCATTCCTTATTTCTGGAAACAGTTGTGCTCAATTACAACTGGAATGACGATTTTAAGTCTCCCCGCCCTATCTCACAAAACTTGCGGGAGGCTTCATGATTCCTCAGTCCGATATGTTACACCCGCTACGGCAAAAATATGCGTTCGTACTACGTCCTTCAGATTTTTAACCTATTGCCACCAAGCCTTTCAGAGATTACTTCCAAAAAGAAACTTAAAAAGGCATTCCGCTCTAATTCCATCGATGAAGAGGCCTTGTAATATCTTATTTTCTTGTTTCGTCATAATTGGTGTTGCTTCTTCACACGAATCTTTTTGCGAGTCAACATTATTTGTGTAGTGTAATGCAGTAATGTCTGTGTACTTGTGTGTGCGCGTATGTGCATGTGTTGGACTCCTTCTTTTATCAAGTTCTCGGGCTATACGACTGGAACTTTGCCAAACCTCTTTTTTCCCTCTACTAGAAAAAAAGCTTATATTTGTATTTTAATTTTTTTTCCTTGACTTTGACAATAACTTTCTGACTGACATTTTAGTGTATTTTTATAACTGAAAAGACCATGTGATGTTTTTATTTATTTATTTTATTATTTTCCGAAACTCCCTTAATTACCACTGCTACTTTAGGTTCAATCCTACATGCCCTTGTTGGCTTCGACGAACCTGCCTAGTGTCGTCTTCAATACATCCTGCGTAAATAAATAGTTTATTATTATTATTATTATTATTATTATTATTATTATTAGTAGTAGTAGTAGTAGTAGTAGTAGTAGTAGTAGTAGTAGTAGTAGTAGTAGTAGTAGTATCATCATTATCATCATCGTCATCATCATCATCATCATCATCATCACCATCATCATCATTGTCATCGTCATCCTGCAGCTCTTGAGGCTGGTTCACGCATTTGTGTTTGGCTGTGCTGGACAGCGTTAATGTTTTGTTTTTTTCACCGCTCCCTTAGCGGTTGATAGAGGATTATAACGAGGTCGAGCACAAGTGTGTGAAGCAGCCTTGTCCTCGTCCACTCGTTGCTTTTAGATATTATTCTGCTTTGAAAAAAATGAGGCAAACATTCAATTTCTCGCTGCTGTCTAGGAAGCGCATAGGAAATGCAGCCGGTACTTTAAACAAAGCATTTTATGTACTCGTATGAGGCCAGATTCATACCAGTTACGTAAACGGGAGTTACGTAAATTGCAATTTTTGCGGCCGTGTAAAGGAGAGACTATATGGGAATAGCGTAACTCTATAGACATTGACAACATGTACGACTGCACGGCATCGGCGCTGAGATTTCTGACTTCGTGTGATTGGATTTCTTTGCTCTGTGTGCAGGTTTATTTGAAGACGAGTCGTGCAATTTGTCGAAATCCACGCAAGGGTCCACGCAAGGGCCGACGCTGCGGTGTGCCAGCACCGGTACCTCTAAGGTGATGAGCAAAGGGACTTGGACTGCTACCGAGTACCGATGAATAAAAAGGCGACGAAATTTCGATCCGCTTTCCTGGCTGTATGCGTACGTTTTAGCCAGGATTTCACTAAGTATATACAGTGAACTAGATCTAATTATGTGATAATGTAACAGTGAAATTATAATAACGTTGCAGTCATGCTGTTTACCAATGTAAAGCAAGTGAGCGCATATAGTTCACTGCGGGAAAAAGAACAAAGCAAATTGTTGTGTGTGTGTTTATACAGCCGGAAGTTAGTCTGCCCCAGCGGGCGTCTGGTGCCTCAGCTGTAGATGAGCAATTTAGCCAGTGCAGTATAACCGCTAGCCTGGGGTCTTTAACGTGGACCACGCAGTAGTGATACGCGACCGCACGCTGGTACGATGCTCATCCAGGTTGAAACGGGCAGGGGTGGGTAAGCAGGCCTACAGTGAACTAGATGTTATTAAGTAATGATGTAGGAATGAAATTGTTATAACGTAGCAGGCACGCTATGCAATAATGTAAAGCATATGCTAGCATCTGGATTACTTTGGATAGGGTATGATAATTACTGCACTCTCTAGAAACAACAGAGCGCGCGGCAAAGCCCCGAAGAAAATATTCTCTGAGAAACTGGATTAGCGCTTGTAAACGAAAACACACCGAAGACACTCAAGACTGCTTACGTGTAGGAATGTGAAAGCATTCCTACACACGCAGCGCATTCCTACAAGCAGCGATCCCCGTCTTCCTTTTCACACGGAGCTCCGGCGGTAACATCACGCTCCCCCACTGCGCGGGCGCGGCGCCCCCGCCGGCCTCACGGCTGCCGTGACGGAGCATCTGCGTTGCTGTGCTTTTCTTTGTGTTTTATTTCTGAGGTGTGTCCGCTTTGACCTTGAGCGCCCCCGCCGGCTTTACGGCTTCCGTGACGAAGCATCTGCGCTGCTGTGCTTTTCTTTGTGTTTTATTTCTGAGGCTCGTCCGCTTTGACTTGGAGTGGCGTGTGCTTGATGACGTAATTTTATGGCCATCTTGCGGGCACAACGCCGACGCCGCCTTTTCGCGTAATAGGACATATACGCAACTCCAACGCTTTATTGGGCAGGAGATCGAACTATAGGGGGCGCTCTGACCCGTTTGTTTTCCCCACACTCGGTGTTTACTCAACACAATGCCTGTTCACATGCCCACAGGCCTTACTGGGCATGTCCATGTCATATTCTACAATAGAGCGCGGGGTACAGTGTAATTTAAAAAATACTAACAATCGAAGAAGTGACGTTAAGTGCCGGATCTATCCCGAAAGCAGTCGTCAGAGAATGCGAGCTTGACCCACTTCGGCTTTTGTGCTGAGCTGGCACCGTGCATGCTGCATTGTTCATGCTGGCCGGAATGATAACAAAAGAGCCCCTCCTCCCCCTCACCGGAGAACACGAACTCCAGCCGAACGCTGACGCCGCGTTCGGTTATGTCGGCCGAGCGCTGAGTCATTGTATTTGTTGTCCCCATCCGCGTAGTTCTAAAGTTAACCGCTTGGGGCGTCACGGTCTCGCCTCCTCCCCAATAGATGGCGGGGTGGTAGTTCCAAGATGGCGGAAGAGACGGGGATAGATTCTCCAGGATTTCCCGTGCGCCTGCTCGCTGACGCTGGTCAGTGCGCTAAAATTATTTATTTGTCTACAAACACGAAGTGGTTAGGGCAGGACCATATTGCAGGTGACGGAGATGTTGATGCGCATTAGCAAAACGAGCATGCTGATATTTAAAAGTTACATAAACCTCAACTTGCGAAGCTTTGTGTTGGGCGAGCGCGTTTTAGGCACTGGCCACGTCACTGTTTGTGGCAGAATGTTTTTGAGGGTGATGAAGATATTGTGTTTGCGCTTTGCCTGGCCATTAGTGCTCTTATAAGTGAGCCGCGTACGGTGACCGTCAAGCTTCGGAAGAGCAAAGTTCACAGTATTGATGTCTTCGTGTCACAGGCTCGCAACTCGCTGCTTAAAGTCTCGGTTTTAGTGTATTGCAACACGTGATCAAACTTCTCGATGGTTATTGATAGGAAGTTTGTTACCTCAGGCTACCGTGCGGCGTAGCATTACAACCGGAAGCTCGCGCTGCGCCTTTGAAGCCAGTTTTCAGAGCGCGCCAGGAGCGTTGCCGTGCTCACGGTAGCCTGCGGTAACGCTATGCTAAAACTGCCTATTGCCATAATCCGCGTGTTTAGGGGTTTTATTTATTGCTATATCAGAAATAAATATGTTGATATACCGTACATTTTTTCTACCGTGTTATTTGCAACGTTGCGGCCCCTCTCGCCAAAACTGCCCGCTCTAAACTCTCGTCCCTAACGGCTGGCTAACACAGACGCGCTTTAAATGCTTCGGGCATTTCTTTATTTACTTTGTAATTATCTGAAATCGAGTACGCGTATTCCGTCTTTTAAAAGTGCTTGTAATAAATGGTAATGTTCCTTGTGACGGCCTTAAAACGCGAATCTATTCCTGATATGTATTGCTCGACATATCGTTGCGCAACCAGTTTTCTTCTACATAGGGCAAAGAATAGACGTTTCGTAGACCGTTCGCTAGAGCTCTACATTACTAGCGGGAGCGTTTACCGTCACGTTGAGCACAGATTGAGCTGGCGGCCATCCACAAGACCAGAAATCCGCAGCGTATGCGACATACGAAAAGCCCCTAATGAAATTAGACATCCCGGTCCTTCGTGCAACGCTGTTGCAAGGCGGAGCACAAGAATTCCTATTTTAACGCGCTCACTTTTTTCGTTAAAACGGCTTCACGCGTCAAGGCCGACAGCCCCTGCCACCGTTCCCGCGCCGCCGCCGCCGCCGCTGCCATCCCCGTTCCTGTGGTTCTCCGTTCGTCCGCGAGAGGGCGAGCGGCGGGCTGAAGTTGCGAATAAGGTTTTCGCCTTAAACGTCCTCCTAACGTACTGGTATAGGTTGCATCTCTAAGTTTGAATATCGCTGTACTTCGTCATCTCGCTTTGCTCTCCCAGCAAAGGGCAACCGCGATTCCCGCCGGTTTAGATATAGGCGGATTTTGCGCCATAAAGCATTTGTATTATCATCATATCGTGTGATGCACGTTAACCCTGGGTAGCACTGCGCTGACTCAATTACCCCGGGCAGCAGGGACAACAGACACCGTTATAAGGCCGCGGCTGATTTCCAGATATCTAAAGCATATTGCGGCCAACAAATTTCGATATTGAGGTCACTTGTCTCGCTGTGTAATATGCGGAAAAGTAGGCTCGCGGACACATTATATATAATGTGTGCAGTATAACACGCGGTACTGCTGCGCCATTAAAACAAGAAGTAATTAGATCCCAGTTTAAGAAGCATTTTCATTTATGGTCGAGTATGTATCACTGGTTTTTGTTCTCAATCGTCTCTTTTATGCAAATAAGCTAGCTTCATACTTTATGCAAAAGTGCGGACCTTTGGTATGTATATATGTAACACATAGCAAAGATCCGCACTTTTTCTATACTATTCATCCCTGCAGCCGAGATAAAAATCCGAACTGCGCAAAAAACCAAGCCATCGCACAAAACATTCGCAAAACGCGAACCCACTAACGCCACCAAAAAAAAAATCTGCTTCTATTATAGCATGCCCATGAAGCATGTCACAAAAAGGTGATATAAGACGCAGGACACTGGAAACAAGTGCGCAAGACGTAGCATCAAGGTTCGCGACGCACTGCCGATCGAAGGCTCTTTTGAGACACGTCGGCTGCACCTCGACACGTGACGAGAAACAGCGGGTTCGGACGGCATTCGCCAACTAAACAGGACGGCGAGGGTTCTCTCCGCGTAGCGAGTTTCCGGCTGACTTGGATTTTCTTGCCGCCGTGTCGTGTTTCCAGATGGCGAGACAGCACGCGCCAAGTCAGGCAGAACACGTCCGCCCAGTACGGCTTCCCTGCCCCGAACACGTCCCCACGCCATCGCATCCCCGTCACCGAGAAGCACTGGGGAATCAATGGAAAGTCGAAGCGACGCACGAAGAAATAAAAGGTGGCGCCGAAAGACGGAAACTGGAAGGAAGCGCAGGTTTTGCCAGCTGTTCGCGGCTCAAACTGCCTATAGGTGGCGCCACACGTTTTCCAAAGTGGCGCTAGTAGGGAGGGTCGGAGATGCGTGCTTGTATATCAGTAATTGAGCCTGTCTAGTGTGCTCGGTTCACTGACCGCCACAAATTATTCCCGCTTATACGAGGAAGCTAGGGTGCTATTCGTGCCAGATCACCTTTGTCCTAAAAACAAAAATGGTGTTTAGCGTAATATTTTCGCGTGGAGGCACGCTTCAATTCAGGAATGAAACCGAAACTAACTTCTATTTTGGACTTAATTCCTCGATGTAGGTGTTCATTTCGATTTCTCTTTTAACTCAAGATGTCTCTCGCAGCGCATTATTAAGCTGAATACATTGTCCGCGGAACTATTTTGTGACACACGCGTCCGATCCAGGCCCTTCAAAATGTTTTGGAGAGTTCAGTGCCCTTTAAAGAGACAAGGTCTTTCATACACCTTAGAGGTATAACATGAATATTATGTTTGCTGAAGAAATCAGTCCTGATATTTTTGTGTTCTTGCTGCCTTTTCTTACTCAGATAATTGTCTTGTGAAATAATGAACTGCGGGCCCATTAACGGGTTTCTGGGCATTTCAGACGATTTTTTGCTCTAGAATTATTTCCGGCGCAAGAATAACACACTCACTCCAAATTTTACATCGCAACGTGTGATGAGTTCAGAATATGTTAATAAAAAGTACAAATTAAGAAATGCTGTCTTCACTACAAAAACCCAAGAACAGAATCTGTGTCACGCAACAGAAGTGTGTGTGCTTTTTCAGGGAATGCGTGACGCATAGGACTTTATATTGCATCCCGTGTTTATGTTTTTCCTGATTACGATGTCAGAGTTTTTCTTGTGCTAAAAAAAACAAACAAAATGAGACCTTTCTGTAAAGACCATTGTGGTTAAATGGCGTATCTTTGTGATTTTGGCGTTTATTGCGGGCCTACATTATTGCAATTTGTATTAATCAAAATACAATTATGATATAACAATAAGTTTTTCAAACTCTAATATACTTGGTTGTTTATGATCTGATTTCAAACGCGCGAACAACTGTGGCAATGAGAGGCGGACTTCGCAGTTTGCCGCCCTAGGCATCCTTTAGCATAGCCGCCTCCCCCCCCCCCCCCCCCCCCCCCTCCCCCTTCCTTTGGAGTCACAATTTTCAAAAGTAGCTAGATTTGGAGATATAATTTCGAAAGCAACCGAATTCGGAGCTCGATTTAAGAAAAAGAAAAGCCAATTACTTTGGAAGTGGGGAGGGGGCGGGGGGGGGGGGGGGGAGGGGGGACCGATCGCGGGAGCAATCGGTCCCTGACCGACTGCTCCCGCGATCGAATATTCCGACGCCGGCGAGGGAATTCCCCCTCCCGGCGTCAATTTCCCCGCTGCTTCGCCTACGACTACGCAAGTGTGAACGAGCCTTCAGTCTCGCTCTCGCCCCGCCGCAGCTACCGAAATTCGCCAATTCTTAACTCGAAGACTTCTTCTTTTTCCACCTAAAACATAACAATTCCTCTGGCCTTTACAAACAATGGACTCCAAAACTCAGATCAAAAGATGCCGGCTAAACATTAGTTAGAAAGCCAGCCAATTTTAGTTAATTAAGCCACCAATTCTTTCCTTACACTCCTGTCCTGATGTCCGCCGCGGTCGATAACGTGATGCTTAAGAAAGGGATAATACAACAAAATTCCGGCGCTTATTTTTTGGTCTATACGTGTTCAAAGGAGCAGCATCACATCGAACACACCAATACCTTGTTAAAAAAGTCACGAAAAGGAATTTTAAAACAAATTAAACGATTAGCAAAAAGCACCTGGTGGATGTCGCTAACGCCTCCTTTGTAATGCCCGTCTAGGAACATTGACAGCTAGTGACGGTAACTGTCTCGCCTCCGGCCACGACTAGGGTGCCTTCATGAGCGCTTGGCATAGAGTGATGCCAACTGCCTGTTTCCCTTTCTCAAACCCTCTTCCACCGCCATTTTGTTCCTCTCATTGTTTCCCCGTGCGCCGGAAAGTGGCCTTTGTGTCCATCGGTCCTCCCATCCGAGGGGGAAGGTGCTGATCCTCCCTCCGTGGGTTCCACAACGCTGCTCCGAACTTGTGAGATAAGGTGCTTGTTTCCGGGAGGGTTATAAGCCCCACGGATTATCGTCGAGAACCAAAATGGCTGCTGCTTTGTCGGCGAGTGGTATTACAAAGGGTGGCATCACCCTAGCAAAGCACACATGAAGACTCCCTAGCCACGACGAGAGAAGAGGGGAAGGTGGAACTCCCCTCTTCCCGAGAATCCCTTTTGTGTGACCCAGAAGTCGCTAGTGTCCCTATACAAGATTATAGAAGATTATCCCGTCACTCAAAATTCGTGCAAAAGTAGCCACTTCGGTGGCTGGAACGACTAGGCCATCCTCTCGACGTTAGCCTCGCCTTAGCTTTCGTCGTCCCGAGACGAACTACGTCACGATTGCGTCGAATGTCACGTGGTCTCTGCTGGCTGCTCCCCGAGCGCTTGCCAGAATGGGCCGTTTATAACGAAAAATACAGCCACCAGGCTCAAAACACAAACGTGCGATTGTCATTTACGGACAATGTGGATCATATTCAACCTATTTTTGAACACGACGGATATATTTCAAGTTTTGTTAAAGTATCCCTTTAAAAATAGTTTTCTTTTATCTCTAGTGTCCGTCTTGTTTCGAATAGAAAAGTTTGTTTCGTCTTAGAAAAAGTTGTGACCCGTTATATTTCGACCCAAAAAGACAGTCTGCGCTCTAACACTGCAGGGCACAGTGAAATGTCGCACTCAGTGTCATAGCGCGAAACCGATCTTTTGGGTAAAAACATATATTTTCAGCCTCGTCATTCGCTGAGTTGTCTCCTTAGATTACAGAGATTGATTGTCCCAAGGACTTCACAGGAAAGTAAACACTAGCAGATTTCTTCGAGTGAGTGAGAGGACCGCAGGGCATGATAGATTTCTTAAGAGTCAGTGAGAAGACCGCAGGGCATGGCAAGTCCCGCGCAGTTTCTTGTCTCTCCACAGCCAATGAGATTGGTGCATTAGCTGAAAATAAATCCGAAGAACCAATCACGAAGCAGGAGGTGTGAACATGTTAAGTCAGGCCCTGCGTGTCTTGACCTGTTAGTGACTTATATACTATACTCACTGCGATGCCGAACATTCTGTCGTAAGTTTTTTTGTTTGTTTTAATATGACATTACTTAAAGCATTGACCATTAGAGCTAAAACATAACAATTTTAAAACAGTATATCCTCTACGTTCGTTTATGTTTTGATCAGCGGGTGACCCAGAGCCGTATATGTGGAGAGTTTGTCCATTCATTGGGAACTATAGGAGACAAATCAGGAGGCGCCGTTGGCCGAAAGCGGGCTGGGCATGTTCCAGGGCGTCTTCACAAATTCGAATGTGGCCAACCAGAAGCCGGAAATAATACCCTGGCGGTGGTCGCGAGAAACAAGCCTAATAAGTGCATCGGAGTAACTCTCGGTGATTGAATATATGGTGCACGTGATGTTTCATTGAATGTCATCCAAAATCATGGTGGAAGAGTGCGACTAGCGGAAAGATCAACATAATTTGTACGCCAGCCGTCGAGGACCGGGAATCTGCCATCCGAGCGGTCACACTCAGTCCGAGCAAAACAGAGTAGCGGCACATTCGTTTCTTACATCTTTCTGCATGATCATGATCGAAACATCACGTGCACCATATTTTCAACCATGAAGGGTTACTACAGTTAACTCTAACGCGCTTATTAAAACCTTATACCTATGATTAAAACCGGTTCTCGCTACCACCGCTAGGGGATTTCTTTCGGCTTCTGGTTGGCCAACAGAGCATGCCAAGTCCTCTTTCTGCGTCTGGTGCACGCCCTGGCTCTGCCCGCGCCTCCCATTGACCAAACTCTCTCTATACACGGCTCTGGGGTGACCGTGTTGCCTCTATGTAGTGGCTGCAGGTGGAAGCGGCTGTCGGTTCCGGGAGATCTATAAAATGCCTTCTAAAACGTGCGCCTCTCCTAGGTGACATGTGCAAAGTAGGCGTGTGCAATGCCGACATATAAAACTACTAAAGCCCTACAACCGTGTATATGGCTTACACATAAAACGAAAACTCGGTACACCCCAGTGTGAAAGGAACGATAACCACTTCCGGAGAATTCAGTGACGTTCGCGCTCCGACAAAAATTATAGCCGTTGTACGCTTGTATAGATTCCCCCGAAGAAGCTGGTGCAGATAAAACTATAACCATTTCAGAGCAGGCGGCGCGCAAGGTTACGATCGCGAAAAACCCGTCTGACGTTACGGCAACGTCGTCGTTTAAATTATGTTAACGTAAACGTCAGGCTGTCATTCACATTTATCACGCCTTCAACTACTCCGTCTCGAGTGTGAGAAAAAAACCAAGAATTAAGCGAATGGATAAAAAATAAGCTTTGCTACAATAATATATCATCCAACCGCAAACACATCGTTCTAAACTTAAAGCGCGTGACATGTCATGCCTGACCTGTCAGCACCCCACCTTACCGTTTGTTTACTAAACCAACCGGAAGACCGGAACGCCCGTTGGCCTGTCACGCAACTCTGGCACAAATGCTGCGAATTCCCATAAAAAATAAAGCTCAATTTCGAGCAGGACACGTTTAGCACTTACGTTTGTCGAGCACGCGCGACCATGCGCGAAGTTTCATTTGTCATTTCCTGAAACGACAGGCTGCGAGCGAAGAACGTATAGTTCCGCGAACGGAAAGACATTTACGAAGAGAATGAATCGAGAGATATTCTTGCCTGTTTCCTGCCTGTCAAATATAGTCGTATATTTAGTTCGGGTTTGCGATGTGAGTATAAAGAATAAACTACTTCCAAAAATTTCTGCATGCAACACTGCGTGCGTCGCATCATGGTACCTCCTCGGCCATGGAGAGGAGTGCCATGGTAGCCAAAGGGTACCCAAGATGCTTTGCGCGGCACTCCGCCGCTAGGATGGCTTCGACCACATAACATGTACCGGTTGTGTACACGAGATGTGAAGATGTTCGAAAAGTTTGTAAATTAACCACGCCTGGTACCCGGGGCCCAGGACCCTTCGGACCCCGGTTGCTACGCCACTGGTCAAATAGATTTCCTCCGCCTTCGATTATTTAGTGCTTACAAATATCCTGTGGACATATTTTTTTTTTCCTTTTTATAGCCGAATAATAAAAATACCATCGACTAAACTACCTTCCACGCCGTATTACGCGACAGCCAATGAGGCCAGGTATTTTAAGAGAATATACTTCGCTTTCAAACAAAACGAGAGATCCCTGCGAAACATTACAACGCAATTCATACTCCTGGGTTATTTTACTTGAGAAAGAGCAAGCCCTTTTTTTTTACAACGGAAATGGTGAATCCTAAAACGCCCTTTCTTCTATAAATGGCATCTTGCATCAGTCGAAAAAAAAGTTTTTTTCGGAATTTGTGTCTTTTGCTTTGAAAAGGCGACTAAAGTAAGAATGCTATCGGGTGGATAAATATAAGCAACTACAAAACAGGCCGGAAGCTACAAAGAACGGGAAAATAGCTCTTAAAATTTCACTCGGGCTCGATGCTGCGAAAAACAGAGGACATTCTTGGCGCAATAAAGAAATAGACTTGTCGGCTCACAAGAAAGGAAAAAGAAGCCTGGGTTATAGTAACCCTACAGGCATTTGTTAGGTTCGACAGCATTGCACCCTTACCTTTCTTGTTCTGTATTTTAAGAAAAATATATATCTTCGTGACTATGCAACCAGGGGCAAACCAAAAAAATTCGATGCTAATCTCACGTGTCGTCAATATAGAACCCTCCATTCTCATGTAAACATGTCAATGTAAAAATCATCGAAGAGACGTTAAACATGTGCTAGAGGCATTAATAACAACAAAAGCCTAAGCAACACACTAAACTGTTTGACGAAGTAACGCAGTATTGTGATTCGCATCAAGCTCGGTCTCTTCCCATCCCGGAGACGAAAAAAACAAATAAGAATATTAAACCGAAGTTTCGAAGCCAAACGCAGAGGAATCAAACTATCCTTAAAGCCTTAGTATTTATCTTATTTTAATGGTCGATCCAGAGTACCAGAACCTACCTTAGACAACTGGACATAAGATTAATAGGAATGCCGCAATCCATAAAATCGCAACCAATATACATGGCTTGCACGTGACTTGAGTCCGCCCCTTTTTTCTTTCAACCATTAGGTATGACCAAGTGACGTCAGTGCAGGCTATGTATAGTATTAACTTCAATTCGCCGTCTCACAAAGCGTACCAATCCCGAACTTTTCTTTTATTTTTATTTTCCACCATCGTTCCAATTGCGGCACTCATCAAACATTAAAAAAGAAGTGCGGACGCCCTTGTCAAGTTCTCCGTTTTCGCAATTATTGATTTCCAAACCCATTAGCATAAATGGACAGTCTACTCTGCCGCCCACACGGGGCCCAGGTTTCCTTTCGCGTCTTATAATGAAATCAATAACGAAGATTACTCACAGTCTCGTGAGAAATCCTCTCACCAGAAACGTTCACACTCTCCAATGCTGATCGCTTCTATATATACAATCATATCTCCAATCGACAGATTGCTCAAACGATATTGTCCACGACAACAGCGCTCGCAATGCTCCAGCGCTGTAACTTTATCACGTGACTACGGACCCCGTGCGTCGCTGCGTCTCTCCCTGAAAGTCACGTGACAATAACGCAACACTGGATCGGCTCCCGGTGGCTCGTAGCGTCCACTGCGGTTCATCTTAACGTAGAAGAAAGTATATAAAACGAAGAAAAAAAGGGCGACGACGGAAGGGTGCTTTTGCCTATATATGCCGCCCCGTTACACCTGACAATCTTTGTTCGCGAGCCGAATCGAGCTTTTTGGTCCAATGTCGCATTAGATGATCGATGAAGTGTCGCAACGCGAGGACGTGCCCTCGTCCCTCTTTAATATTGCACGATCCTCTCAGAGGCAATGGTGGACATGGCGGATTTTTTTTTTTTTTTTGTTCCAAATGTAGACAGTGGGACGGAGGTGCGGGTAGGTACTACTACAGGAATCGGACGTCTAAGACCACCCACTCTAATTAAGCAGTTGAGCAACTGAACAAACTATACTGTTCAATCGGCGATGAGGGCTGTATTTGATGACTTTTAATCCTGAAATGAAAGACTGCACCTGGAATAAGCTCGGCAATCTCGTTAAAATCTTTTAATCCAGATGAAAGAGGAACGTTACCGTGTGAACTCAAATATAAATCACCACTCCATCGACGAATTGTTTCCGAATTTTAATAAAATTGAGTAGGTAGATATTCGCGGTCAATTTAATAAGCAACATTGCCATATCGTCCGTAAGGGGAGACGGTTGGACCGCGCACCGTGTGATATTATGTTTGTTTGATAATCAGGGTATTCGTTTAAAAGGGAAGCAGTTCAGGCATAACTAGATTTACGCTTAAATTGAACGTTACGTTTTTAAACAAAATAATTAAAAAACAAATCTCGAGTCTTCAGATATATTTTTTCTCGACAAATATAGGCGAGCCATTTCACACGCGGACCTTTCAAAATCCAAGATTTATTCTATTATTCATAAACAATATTGATACTCCCGCTTGACTCGGGAGCTCTACAACAAACTTCAAAATCAAAAACGCTTTTTTTTTTTTTATTAAGACGCTTTTTTGTCATTAATGAGGGTACGGTGGAGTCAGTTCAGCAAAAATTGAATAAGTAGCTATTTATACACTCAAACACTCTACAAATTATATAAAAAGCTACTTATGGAATAATATTTTATAACATATACAAACACACTAGCATTTTTCCTTCCCTTGAAGCGCTTCCTCGGGGAATATACCACACGCAAAAGAGCTTGTGATAACTCCAGCAAAATATCAAAGCTAAAAAAAAATAATAGTAATAATAATAACATAATTTTGGTTGCCTTTCGAAAGCGGGCAAATTCATTTTCCGGTGTCCAAAACCGTTCTCAATAGCTAGTAATTAGAAAAGAAGAATGAGGAATGAGGCCTCGGGGAAAAGAAAGTGTTAAATCTGAAGACAGACACCGTGTGCTCTACATTAAAAATTAGTTTTTTTTTTTTTTGTTTTTTAGGTTTGAGTGTTTTATGGAGACCAAATGGTAGTAAAAATATTTCTGCTCTTAAATAAAAACTTTTTTTTGCGAGATTTTTGTTTTGATTAGAGAGTTGTAGTTAGGTCGTTTCGCGTGTGATTAGAAAACAAGAATAAAAATATATGTCTGGAGGAAAACTTTTAAACCTGAAGACAGACACCATGGGCATTTGCTTATACATTAAAGCATCCAGATACGTTGTTTCTTTTCTTCGACATTTTTTTTTTTTTTTTATTTGATAGTGACATAGTGGTGGTATTACCTTTACGTTCCTGCTTAAACTAAATTTGCGCGTAATGTTTTTTTTCGAAGAGAAAGTTATGATGATACGGTTTCTATGTACATATACTCCTGTGCGCAAAACAAAAATAAATGAAAGAAAAAAATACGGCGGGCGCGTATATATATTTTGTGTGTCTTCGCGAAGTCTTTCGAAAGTTCCTGGTACAGGGTGGCTGAGCAAAAAAAAAAAAAAAAAAAAAACTATTATCGATAACAAGCTGCCATTTATGGCGGACGTCAAAAATTGCAAAAAACGATACTAATTATCAATATAATTAGCTAAAATATACTCATTAACTATTTAAACAGAATAAAAAATAATATAAGGTTCCAATTAGAAATTTACTCGGTGTCATTGAAAACCTCTATATCAGTCAATTTTAGGATGACACATGTGAAGCTCGGGGGTGCTTCGCCAACAAAGTTACTACACGTGCAGCAGGCGCAAAGCCGGGGGGGGGGGGGGGGGGGGATGCAAGAACGCGGATGATATTCTTACCACTAATGGTTTGGCATCGCCGACCTTGCGCATGTTGCGCGAGTGGTGACTTTAGAGCACATTCGTGCTTCCTACCTGCCTCACGTCGTCCGAAAATTGACTGATTTAGGGGTTTCCTAAGACGCTAAGGAAGTTTCTAATGGGGACACTATTTCTATTTTCACTAATTAAAAAGTTAATTCGTAAATAAAACGTATTATTTTCCTAACTAGTATTTTTTGTTGTTGTTTTCAATCACTAATGTCCGCCGTGGCTTGCAGTTTCTTCTCGGAAAAGAATTGTTATTGTTATTTTACAATTTGTTTTTTTAGGAATGTTTGGAAATCTTCGCAGAAACAACCGGTATATGTCTTCGAAGAAAAACAAAACAATTGCTGGATTCGTGAAGTTTTTTTACAATGAAGAGAACACCAAGGTTCTGCCTTGGCGGGGTATAATTAATTAGCTACGCGATTTCGGGGTCTTTCCCCGTAAGAAAAAAGAAAAAGCGCCGGCTAAGCCAGAGAACTCGCTTCTAAAGCCTTGTCCCGAGGAGATACCACCCACGCCCATGCCTTAATGCCGGGTGTCCAAAACACGTATTTTAAATTATTTATCTCCTCGAGATGTTCTATGATAGAACATCTAAAAAAGAAAAACAAGAAAGAAAAGGTACTAAGCAGCGCCGACGGTGGCACGTGTGAAAAGAATATTCGTTTTAACTAATAAAAACTATTTTCTTTTCTTTTTTAAGATAGATTTTTCGGAATCTGAGAACAAAAGCTTTCTCAAGTGGAGTTTTATGAGCACGGATCCGAGAGAGAAAAAAGAAAGTGAGAGAAAGAAAGAAAGCGAGACAACTAAAATAAATATAACTCAAAGGCCAACCGATAGTCACCTTCCTTGTTTTGTGAATTAAAGGCGTCTCATTTACCGGTGAATGTTAAGCGACAAAACCTGTCGTTATTAATAATGTAAATTTCTGTATCGAAAGCGTGGGCAGTTTTACATATAGCAGAAAACCACTTTTAGTATTTCACGTGTACTCAGAATCGTACAACTTCAACTCTGCATGAATGTTTATACACGAGAAAAACTCGAGTCATCATAGCAAAGACAACGAGTCCTATACAGAAGTCATATCGATTGGCGTAGCCGTAGATTTATCCTTACATGAAAATCGAACAAGTTTCCTTTCTTTCCTAGTCAGACGCTGCGATCAGATAAGTGATTCAACCTAGCGTAGATAACGTTTAGCGTGAGTACGATCTGCTTCAGTAAATCTGCCACTAAAGCTAATTAAGTACGAGCGCATTTCTAGCACAGCGGCTGTGACTAGACATCATAAAAACACGAAAAACAAGTGCCGGGTACCACTCTCCTTCAATTAGAAACAACGTTTAATTTGGTCGCAGAATCTCAGCGTGTTAGCCCAAATATTTGGGTCACCGACTTCTGTCCTCAAATTGTTTTGCTTGCTGTTTTCTCTCACTGAAAGAAAATAGAGTCATGCATATGTCCAGTTTTTTTTTTTTAATTTAGGTAATTAGCAGTCTTTGACACATTAAAACGCAAATCGCGATTGCGGATTATGCTTCCGATGCCTCTTCTATCCGTGTAAAACACTTCCTTGTCTTTTACACAGGTTGGTTAAGCGAGGCGTAGCGATGTCTCTGCTAAATAACGCTATAATTTTACGCATAAAGGAGGCTGGGTGCAAGAGTAGCACTGTGAGGGGAGTCACAGTGGAGTGTTTGGTGGCATTCAGTATAGAGTGGCGAGGAAAGGAAGGGAGAAATCAGACAGGGTTGCGTGCATTCCGTTTTTTCATAATTTTTCACACAACTTGGCGGTTGCCGGGAGGTTTAATGTGCAGGTGGTCTTCACTTCTGACTTTAGTGGAACAGGCTCACGCCATTCACGGGTGGAGCGCATGGTGGAGCGCAAGCCGCTGTTGATTGCCAGGTTGGTTTAGTGTATCAGATTCCGTGGGCCTGTGGGTTTTCGTACGTAAGGCAGACGAAATGGTGCTTAAAGGGATTGTCCGATAAAAGTGTGTCTTTCAGAAAACAATTACATTATATTGTCATTGCTTTTAGTAATATCATCCACACAATATACAAATTTTTATTCCTCCGTCTCACAAGTAGAACACTACTGCCCAGATTGCACCTGCAAAGCACACAGCGTTTTCGTTTGGCAACGGCGGAAGCTCTGACGTAACATCGGGCAAGGAGAGCCACGTCAGCTCTTGACTGCTGTCTCAGTAATTTAACTCCGTT
This sequence comes from Ixodes persulcatus, assembly GCA_013358835.2. Lineage (NCBI taxonomy): Eukaryota > Metazoa > Arthropoda > Arachnida > Ixodida > Ixodidae > Ixodes > Ixodes persulcatus. The sequence goes on from JABSTQ010010409.1 coordinate 210,654, forward strand.
CTAAGAGAAACAATATTTACGATATTGAGGGAAGCTCAGTGGTTCAACGATGATCTTTGTACGCACCATCAGCCATGTTGATCAAAACTGGGAATAAGTCAATACCCGCGACTCTGACGTTACCATGCCCTGATGTGATGTCACGACACGACCAGGCATGCATACTTGCGAAATTTGGCGTGAAAGTTCATATTTGATTTAACGAATATTGGGCGTCTTTTAAGTAAACAAAAATCGCATATGATTACATTTTGGTCTTCTCTACGTGACCAGCGAAAAAAACGTAGTCACTTCCGTATATCACCGGACAATCCCTTTACATGACAGGTTTCTTGAGCACATGAGAGCTGTAAAAAACAAATTTCCGAACTCTGAGATCGCTAAACGTGTGCAAGAATGCAAGAATTGTTTGCCTGATTAAAATTGCACTAATGGTTTATGCAAAAAAAAAAGAAAAAAAATTGCGCAAGAAGAGTTCTGAAGTAGACAATCAAGATTGCTTCCGTCGGCATTGTATCAGTCAACCGTCCATCACACAAGATGGGAAAACCCAAAAGTCTTGTAATATATTTTTCTCTTTGTTGTTGAATAAAATAATTTTGTTTTTCATGTCGTTTTACCAGGAATAAAGGGTGAAGGTGGTCAGGCATAAGGAAGTCAAAACGAGATGTACCCTATAGCTGTTGGTCACGGTGGGGTGTGCAAATTTGCTGAGATACGTGTGCTTGCTATGACATTTCCAATAAAGTTTAGTAGCTGCGTTTGAGACGTTTTGTGCTTTATCCTCTTTTTCTTTTGTCATCTCCGGTTTCCCAAAAACGTGTAACTTCCTAGTGCTTTTCTTTTCTAACGCTCTCTGGAGAAAGCTCGTCTTTTTATTTCGTTAATATAGCCTCCACTAGTCCGATTAGGCTATAAATAGTCCAATCTGACAACACTTACAAGCTCGTGTTTGTTTAGGCTTACGCTAGGTGGCGGAAGCTACCACCCGTTAGAAAGGGTGTAGCCATTAACATCCATCGATCCATCCATCCAGCCCACGCCAGGTATGGGCACTGCGGGTGCGCCAAAAGCAGATTCACGAGAAAGGAAACGTCTGCGCATGCGCACAATCGACAACAGCGCCACCACAGCTGCGTTACGCCAGAGCGTTGAATTCGTGTACAGGCGCTGCTTGCACCTAACGTTTAGATGAACGCCGTATAACAAATTATAACGGCAGGACTTCTATTTGACATCATCGGCATCACCCCATCAGCTGCGGAAATAAGAGAAGCAGTTCGGGGTTCTCCCCAAGACGAAAGTGCAGATATCGTCCCGAAGACCTTGAGCTGGGAATCGTATCCAATCAGCCCTTCCCAGTCTTCCCAGATTGCCTCGGTCACCACATCGGAAACTTGTGATCAAACGCACAGACACCCGAATCCCTGGAGGGTCGGCTCGATCCTCGCCGAGGTGCTTTCGTTTTGACCAAGGCGGGTTACAGCCGACACCCGGCACCGAAACCGTTGCTTAGGTCCGTATATGCTCCCGCCGTGGCCTCTATATTATTGGATCACACTGTACGCGAAACGGGGGAGAAAAAAAGAAAGACGGCGATTTCTTTTTTTATATATTTTTTGGTTCCCGTGAGACAGCAGCGGACGCTTTGCAAGCCATCCTAGCCAATCCAGCAATCTTAACGTACCATACGTGACTAAGTGCCACGCGCTTTGCTGCGCCACTCCCGGAGGAGATACGTGCGCTCACGTGGCACTGGGCATGCTCCGATGGCTCGCAGCGTCCCCTATGGTTCAACGTAAAATGAAACAGGGTATGCGGAGCTCACGTTCGTCCGCTTCCTTTTGCAGGGATTGTGGTGACGCCAAAACGCCGAGCTATGATTGACTATGATTGAAAGATAGCGGGTAGACGTCAAGCAAGCTGCCTTGAGGTCCATACCCACTATTCTTCAATCAGAGCCAATCAGAGCTCGGCGTTCTGAAGTCAACGCAACCCCTGCAAAAAAAAAACAAAAAAACAAAGCAGACTCCCATGCGTTCTGCATAGCAATCAGTCGTCGACCTTGCATTATACGTTACGTTTATCTGCGAGCATTATAGAAACGAAGGTTCCAGTACGCGTGCTATTTACTTAACGGTGATTGGTCAATCCTCTAGGTAGATTCATCTCCGCTATATCAGTTTTGAAGTTAATGTCGATAATCAAACTCGTACACTCTAAGAAATGCCTGCGCGTTTGATCGGAACAATTAGTGGGTAGACCTTATGCTATATTGCCGACTTTGTCTCGTGAACGCGTACGTCGAACGCGTACGTCGACGAGTGCAGTGGAGACAAAGGCAGCTAGCTTTATTTAGCTCTACCCACTGATGATTTGAACCTGAGCTAAGCGTTCTGAAATCCCCGCGCGCCCTCTCGTTTCTTCCTCTCCCTGAGTTTCTCGGCGCATACGCCCGCACTCAGCGTCTTTTTGCGTTACAGGTTCTTAAACCTTGGGAATTTCGCTTTTTTTTGCGAAACGTCAATAAATTAGCGTCGCGCTGCTGGCTGAATTGCCGACGCGTTGAGAAAATACCTATTTTCGATTCCCGATTCTAGGAAGCAGATGAGATACAGCGGATATCCTTTGTCTTCTTCGAGCAATCCAATGAAATATAGTCATTCTCGAAGGAGTCACGGAAAGACGTCCTTTGTTTTTTTTTGTTTTTTTTTCAACGTGTTAAGAGATTAAGCATGTTATTAGTAAGAGAGGGTAGTGCGAAACCCTAGCGACGTGCTAGCACGAGCCCGTGCTAGCACGTCGCTTGCACGAGCCCGTGCAAAGACCTTCACTACACAGTTATCGATCACCGTAAGTGTTGAAACTATACGCTCGCTCTGTCATTTGTTTCTACATGAATTTGGCGCGCTGCATATCCAGCGCTTCCTGGCATTGTAAAAACATAATTGTAAGCACCTGCATACCTACGGCAAGCGTGTTAGTAGCAAAAAATTTCAATTATAATTTTTATAATTATTTTAACAAAGAATTAGAGTAAGTTTTTTTGTTTTTTTTTTAATTTTCTTCGGTCACTGGAAATCATTGCTTTTAGCGATATCTCGATCAACGACAACCTCCTGCTGTCTCAATTATAATAGCGCTTCAAGCAAAGGTGCGTCCCGTTGCTTCAGAAGTTTAATTAATTAATTTTCCCTAGGACGTCTTGAAAATAATAACCGAGTACTTTACTCGCTTTGTTTAAAATTACTTTCACATGAATTTGCCAGGGTACATTGAAGAAATTAACGAACAAAGGCGTCACTCTTCCCATTTTGGCACACTGGGTTGCGGTTGTTCGAAGACGAATGATTCTGTATATGTATTTCATAAAAAAGGTTGTTTACGGATATCACCCACACAAACATTTCAAGTGAACTGAAAAAATAATCAAACTCAGCGAGGAAATTTTTGCCTTACAATCCGACAGCCCGTGAACTGTTGGTTGCCATTAATTTGCTAAGAGTAACAGCTTGTAGTTTTGTAAACATGACTTGATAAATGAATGCTACTATACGTCCCGTTTTCTCGGAACCTTCTTCTCTCATTTAATTTTTATTTTTTCGATGTATGTCTGTAACATGAATCACGATTTAGATTTGAACTTGTTTTCCGTCTCACATATTAGTTCCCTAACGCCCATGCAGGCATTCTGCGCTGTGCAGAGCATTAATTGTAAGTATTTTTGCGGTCTTTGAATAAACCAGCCCTGCAATTGTTTTTACCCTCGTTTGACCGGATGGAAGTGCAGCATTCTCCACCCATAAATGCGACGCAGCTCCAGCTCCCGTGCCGCTTGAACGCACAAAATGAGTGACGAGAAGAGGTGAAAGCCGAATAGTTTCATAAATTGATAAAACACCAATTTATGATTATTGGTGCTTCACAAATTTTCACCAAATAAATTGGTGAAACAACAAAAACCATCCTCGTCCTTTTTTCTTTCTTTTACGAGACTTTGTTTTTTAGCACAAACGTTTTTTCCAGCTTGGTGTCAAGTACGAAAAAGCGCGAACACTTCAAAATCGTTCACGCCAGGCTTAGATCTTCACACAACTAATGAAACGTGGCGTGAGGTAAATTTATGCGTGTAGCATATTCATGAAGCTCGACACAAAATCTATGCATCATAGCTTCTATCAAATCGCTGTTTCTTTTTTTTTTTTTTACTTTTCCACTTGGTTATTCACGAAGTGAAGTCGTTAAAACGTAGTCCCCATTTTCAATAACTTACACCACCTTCAACAAGCGGGCATGCATCATTTTCCATTTTCGCAAGCCACTTGAGATTGGTGGAGAACGAGAAAAATCTAAAGTGAAAGAGAAAGAACAAAACAAATGTTAGAAGGCAACAAAGGCAATGTTAAAACGTTGCCTTCTATCGTTTTTTTTTTTCTCTCCCACTTTTTTTTTTTCTTGCGCTCAACCCAGTCTCAGGTGGTTTAAGATAATGCCAAATCTACACCAGCTCTCCTGCGACATCACTGCCTTATCGGGCATGCATGTTCGTAAAATAAGAGCCCGTGATGGACGCGCTTGTGAACCACAGACGTCGCAGGAGGAACACTCAAAAACATTAGGGCGATCAACCAAAGGTTAGAAGAAAAAATAGTTCAGACCGACAGGCGATTACACCGCGCACCGGACATTTCATCGAACGCTATTTCATCGAACGCCGTTTCTTTGAATAAGTGGGCATTTCATCGAACGCCGATTCATCGAACGCCGTTTCATCGATTTATCGAATTTCCCTTTACTGAATTTTGGAGTAATACAATACTTTTTACATCCTTTACAATTGTTTTTGAAATAGTTTTGACGCCGCTCTAAATTCACCAGAAATAGAATTACTACCCGGTTAACTTTTTGTCCACCTAAACGTTGACTACTGAATCATAGAAGATAGCGATTATATTAATACTTGAGTGGACACGCGACTTATTCTTTTCTGGCAAGGTAGGCGGCTGTTCTCGGCCCCACACTTTTTCCCACTTCATCCCTCTATTTATTTACGCGTGAAAGGCACTTTCTTAAGAGAGAAACCGCTATTCTCAGCAGCACCTTTTTTATTTTGTATTTTCGATTTACTTGTGTTTTCATTTTATTCCTAGGAGAATAGTTTTCTTTTTAAAGGGTAACTGCAAAGAAAAAAAGTGTATTTTTAAGCAGCTTAATTGGGACAAGCATGTCACAAAACTATTTTTCCTCCCAAACCAAAATATTTTACAGCAATATTTATTGCGCGAGACTGATTTTAGTTTGCGGCTATTTCGTCCGTTTTAAATCGCGCGCCACAAAGTTGGTATTATACGTCACGTAGTGGCTGCTATACGTCACGAAGTGACGTATAACAGCCACTCCGCGCGCGTCGAAAGAGCGGGAGTTTCAAATGTAGAGAAGTTGTGACTCCGAATAAATTACGTCCTGTGGCGTAAATATTGCTAGAAAAAATTTGTTTTTTCGCGGAAGATTTGTTTTGTGACATGCTTGTCCCAATTAGGCTGTTTAAAAAAACACTTTTTTTTCTTTGCAGTTACCCTTTAAGAACATATATGTTCTTAAAGAAGACGCGTCTCCCCTGTTCGTTAATTTATTGTAACCGATATAACCATGGACTTGTCGGATCTTCGACATAAAGTATATATACTGTATGTCGAATATCCGGCAGGTCCAAGGTTCTGTCGGTTACAATAAATTAACAAAAAGGGGAGACATGTCTTTTTTTTCCCCGTATCATGGGACACGGAAACAGATCACTGCTTTAAGGACGGCTTCGTCTTGAAGCAGAATAGGTCTCTTCAAGGGCGAAAATATATACACCCTTGAACGGACGTGCGTTCATCACTGCACCTGATGATCACAGCTTTCCAAAGTGTCGTCAGTGTTCCTGTTTCTTATTGATCACATTAACTGAGGTAATTATTGACTAAAAATATAGAAGGTGACAAAAAAAACTTTATTCATTTTATATATGTGTAAGTTTATAAATTATAATAAATATTAAAACAGTGGTATCCACCCGGCGCTAAAAATAAAAATGTTTCCTAGATGTGGAAATCCTACTGCTCAAGTAGGCGTTCGATGAAACGGCGTTCGATAAAACTGCGTTCGATGAAACGGCTTCTATGAAATGTCCGGACCCAGATTACACCCTATCGAATGTGAAATCAAACGCCTCGGTGGGGGTGCGCCAGACATCGGTCATTCATCGCTTGGGTGAAAGTAAAATTGACTTAAACTGTCAATTTTACGACTTCTCGCTTAGCTATGACTGCTCTCGTGAAGTCCGGACTAAGCGTAATCAGCTAAGCGTATATATAAAAAAAAATCCGAGCATTTGGTAAAACTCTTTGATGATAGGCTGTACCTAGATGGCAAACAATATATTTGGGATTCAGAACTATGGGAAGAAGTACCGGTCAAACTGACATGACGGGACACTAAAACAAAGCCAGTTAGGGATATCGTAGTACTTGTAAATTTGTGTAAGATTAAAAATAAAGCGGAGGAATCGGCTGGTATAAGAGATTCTTTACGTGCTGACGTAATCATTGGCACTGAATCTTGGCTCGATGCATCAGTCAATTATAGTGACAGTGATCATAAAATGTGGCGTTTTCGCCACCACCGTGAGGTGATGTGTCCACAACGATAGATCACCCCACGGTGGTGTCGTTTTCGTTCTTATTACTCATATCTTGAAAAAAACTTGTGAACTTTGTGTAGAAAAGAATTCTACTGAATCTGTTTTGTGCCGCGTCACGCAGTGTGATGGTTATAGTTTCGTTGCTGGCGAATTGTATCGTCCTCCTGCTTCTGACCCAGATGTTACGCGACAGTGACGACGCATTGCCTGCACTTTATCTACAAAATGTATTCGTATTAGAAGTGATTTCAATTTACCAGAAAGGACATGTCTTAATGGTACATGCACAAAATGCCCCCCCCCCCCCCAAAAAAAAAAGAACAAAATTCACAGGGTTTTTTGCATTGAAAAAAATAAACTACGCATCACCGAACGCTCATTCTCTGCACAAGTGCAGCGCTAGGGGTCAGAATTAGATGCGAAAATTTCAGCACAAACCCATAACTTATTCAAAAGTTATCTGATTTTCTGAAAATTTCAGTCGAAAAATGGCGGCCAACGGAGCTCTCGAATACATGGAGCACTATGGCGCCAGAAACCGAAAACTGGCGAAATCGGGCAAAAATGGGCCCCATTTTCTCATTGAAATTAAAAAAAAAAATCACATAACTTTTAAATAAGATAAGGGTGTATGCTGAAAAATTTGCATGTGGGTCGGACCCCCAGCCCTACCTTTGGGCTGAGGATGACGGTTCTTCGTTGCGTCATTCATGTTTGATTTGAAAAAAAAAAAAACTGTAATTGTTTTGTTCGGGACATTTTGTACTTGGAGCCGTAATGCCAGCGTACACTGCGAAATGATGACGAATACGCTTCTTGGTATATTATTTTTCAACATTCATCATATTTTCTTATCGCATTTGTTATCCCTTGTATTAGTGATCACTTCGCGGCCGATGCTACCTTCGCTCTGGCTACTTGTCAATCTAAGATAACGAGTCTTGAATTTTTTTATTTTTAGAGAAGGGAGATTATACAAAAATCTCTATTGAACTACGCAACCGTTTTTTGTCATTTCAGTGCTTAACCGAAGGCCTAAGTATTATTGAATTATGGTAAGTATCTAAGAAAGGAATTATTGATCTCACTGAATCATGTACCTAGTATATTATGAAAAAAAAAAACTTGAAACCATGGATCACTGGCGATCTTATTCACATGCTTCGTAAGCGATTGTGAACATACGCGCAGTACTGCAGAAATAATTCTGCAAGTAAATACCGTAAGCTGCGATTTAACGTCGCCATATAAACTGAACAATTTTCAAGATCCAACTGCGGGCTTTTGAAAAAAGGAAGAGGAAGTTTTGGAGGTACATGAAATGGTGAGCTAAATATAAAATAGGGATGCCTATCTCGCTGCATAAGGGAACATTAGTGACAAATGATTGTGATAAAGCTACTATATTTCATTTTTTTTTTCAAAACAGTATTTCTTCCTGATAACTCTCTCCCTACAGATTGTCATCAATCAGCATTCCACAACGGAGCAGGTTGACCACTTTGTTAGTGATATTGCCAGATTGCTTGAAATACTGATGAATCAAAATCCCCTGGTCCTAAAGAAATTTCGCCTAGGCTGTTGAAACGCTGTCCTGGCGAAGTGCCAAAGAACCTCCACGTGAAATGCACTAAATCGCTTCAGGAGAGAAAAAAACCTGATGATTGGAAGGTTGCTAATGTAGTGCAAGTTTTCAAAAGATGACCTAAATATAATGCGTCCGACTACAGGCCGATGTCACTTAACTCCGTTTGTTGTAAAATACTTGACCATGTCTTGTACTCAGCTTTAAAGGGACCATGAAACAATTCTGAAATCTAATTTCATCCACCGACCGTCGTAAAATGTGTGAAAAGAAATACAAAAACACAAAAATAGGGAGCCAAAAAATATTCTTCGCTATAGAACTTTTAAAAGAAAACTGGACTCTTTTGCGCCTTCTTTCCTTCGAAATCTCTCTGCCTTTTCACTGCGATGCATCCGCGGAATTGCTGCACGTCAGTCGAATTCACGTCGCCGATTGGGTAAGCCTACCTCACCAGCACCGCGATCATAAACAACAAATAGCCGGCGAATGTTTCCTAAAAGTTTTGTTAAATAATATTCAGATCCACATTTTGTAGCATAACTAGAGATGTGACGAAAATTGCCGAATTTGATAATGCTGAGAGCCAAGCGCATTCTATCGTGTGGTAAACGAAGAAAGAAAAAGACAGCGTCGCTCTTGGTCGCGACGACCAACGAACGTTTGTTTTTCTACGTGTTCTTCTCGCTCGTCCCGATCGACTTCAAGCAGCAAGAAAAAAGTCAAAAAGTACTTGAAACAGACCACGACGAACCAGAACGCTGGATCCACAAGCACACCGGAAAAGCTCCAACGGCCACTATTCCAAAGACGTCCACCAAGCGAGCTCGGCAGATAGGCCTAGCAGGCATTCCGACACGGCGCAGCGGTGCTCCGACGGTCCTTGGACAAGACCGTCTACCCACGACCGGCTTGCGTGCTGCATGGAATATGCCCGCGCGACCCTTGTGTACCCTTCCCGTATTATAGTTTGATCGCTGACCGGTGAGGTCAATCTCTTCCCCTTGTCATCTCCTTGTTTTCCGAGGCAGTGGTGACGAACACTGTCGTCGAAAAGGGACTCTCCTCGATTCTATCTTCTTGTTTTGTGTGATATAGAGCTCAAATAAACGCCGTATGGATTACCTTCGTAACACGGTATGTACACTTTGTTATTAGTATGCCATTTTTATTCTGACACGACTGCACGTCACTGTCGAGCTATAACAGTTCGTGGGAGCTACGTGCAATGCCGGTTCAACCTTCCTTTGCCGAGTGTCACGTCAGTATCGAGTTGCAATTGTAAAAGATCGGTCCCGAAGCGCTTACCAACAGCGCGAATACAGCACTTCCATCAAACGCGCGCGTCCGCTTTGAGTGTGAACAGGTATTTACGTGGCTCTTGCTGAATCTGTTGTAGTTCAAACGTATCTTTTTTAACGTCGGCTCGCTCCTGCATCTCCGAGGCCGCGAAAAACGCCGCGGCAATTTGTTTTCATCTACGTCGCTTTGCAAACGACTGACACGGGCCACATTTTACCAACAATAACAGTTCTGGAGTCTTCACCGGAAGACTCGCCGCGCTTCCCAACAGGCATGCCGGCGTATGGGACTAGTCCTATGCTGTCGATGTAGTGCAATATATATCATTGAATTTCGCACAGCTGCGATGTGTCCATGGCTATCGCGGCGATGAGAGGCGCCGATTCAGAAAATACGTCGGTGCCATCAGCGCAGTAAAACCTACCAGCGCACCCCCAACTCGCCGCCGCTAACGCTCCCATTCTCCTACTGCCGAGAGAACTTCCGGTTCCTGTGCCAGAGAACGTCACGACCGTCAAAATTACGCCGCAACTTGTTTTGCGGTCAGTTGGAGAGAAAGAAAAAGTCGATATTTCATTAATTTTTTGCATAGAAGTTAATAAACCGAGACGAAAACGGATGCCTTTTCGGCATTTAGTGAACGTTGAAGGTTTAATGTAAAAGTTATCTGGCAAAACTAAAAGGTAATTTCATTATCCCTTTAATTATGAACCTTAGTTTAACTGGGTTTTTGAATTATAGAGTTTGTCACGAATGACAATTGATGAGGCGACGAAAACTGAAACAAACTAAACGTTTAATAAGGGCGAACTTGAGCAAAAAAGAAAAAGGAAACAGGAGATAACAGAGCGTCGCGGGCGTCGAAGTCGGCGTAACAGCAGGATCGAACGCTGGGGCGCGAGACTGACTTTGGTTTACCACGCGGAGCACCTTTTGTAACCGCGCGGGTTCTGGAACATTCGATCTGGAACGTTCGGCGCGTAGGACATTCGTAACTTGATCAGACGAGAAAGTTGTTGAATTTGCGAGAACGCCAAGTACAAAGATTAAATAAATGAACATTCTGCTCCCTGGAATCGAACCGAGATCCTCCGCGCGACAGCAAAGCAAGATAACCATTCGGCCACGTACGCGCAGGCTCAACGACGCGCGTGGCAAGATAGAATATAGAATATATTTTTTATTCTATATAGGAAATATAATAATTCCATATTATTTATAGAATATGGAATATTTCAAATAGAAAATATTTCTCATTTATGGCACAGTTGAGTTAATCTCCAAAACAACTTGATACAAAGGTCAAAGGGACTGTATATTTTAGATTAAAAAAAAAAAGCGTTCGACGCTGTATATCACTTTATACTACTGCAAAAACTCGAAGGTTTAAATATTGATATTGATGGATTAACCGAACTAGGAACTACTCAGCTTCAATAAAACAGCAATTTGTGGTAAATTTAACATACTCGGGCCTGGTCTCTGTTACATCTGGTGTGCCACAAGAATCTGTTCTGAGGCCATTCCTCTTTTGTTTTAATCTTTATTAGTGATAGTTTTACTGGAATCCGATGTAGAACATGCCTTTTCGCGGACGATTGTGCCTACTAGTATAGTGCAGTGTCTGATTAAACGAATTCCGCGTAGTAGTTTGTGAGTGACCTCAGGTGCATTGAGACGTGGTGTACTAGTAATAGAATGTCCATGAAAAATGAAATTCAGATAAGCTTTACAAAAAAAAAAATTACAGTTTCAGAACTTCCTTTATAGTGAACTAATAATAACAAAATCGACATAGATATATACCGAGCTGTGATATTTCTTTTTGAAGACGGTTTATGATTGACGCAAGTAAATAGCGTAATTAAAAATGCGAACAAGTGTTTTTGTTTTTTCTTGTTTTCTCTTTACTTCGTAAACTTAAAGATGTCAGTAGCGAGGTTCAAAGAAGCTGCATATCAAGCGTACGTTAGGCCGATTCTAGAATCTGCTTGCCCTCTACGAGATCCTGTTTAGCGTGTTTATATCAATTCATTTGAGCGCATTCAATATGTCGCTGCTCGACAACAGAAATGAAGCAAGAGTTGGTCTCAGTTTCTTTGGAGAAGCGCCGTAGACGTTTCCGTCTCAAGCACTTCATTTATTATATTTATTAGACGCGTGCGAATACCGGTACAAATCGAATAGCGCAGTGTTCGATTCGAGCGGTCTGCACACTGTAAGAAAACCGGTTGTAATCGCTTTATTTTGCACTGCGAGGGTTATGTATGACGCGCTGCTACAGTGATGTCTCTTTAATATGGGCACCTCCGCCTCCGCCCCCCCCCCCCCCCCCCCCCCGAAAAGTCCTCCATAAACTCAGGTGCCCAGATTAACGGGACAAAAATGCACGTATTTACCCATTCTCGTCTTCCAAAACGTTGTCCATATGGCGAGGTATCTATATTAACGGTGTCCACATTAACGAGACATTACTGCATTCTATTCAAACCGGTATTCGGACACCTCTACTATATTTGTCATGAACAGACATAAATTTCTGTTTCTTCGTACTTACAATCGCCAAGATATATCTCACCGCGAACGGATAAGTCTTGCAGAGTTCGACCGTACGCCGCCAAGACAAATATGTTTAAATACTCTTTTTATTTTATGCGTACCATTTCAGAGTGCAATAAATTACCAGCAGAAGTGGTGTGCCGCGAGAATGCTGATTTGCTTTATGATGCACTGTTCCCCCGAAATAATATACAATATGTGCTGCGGTTGTTGTTGTTTTTTTTGTTTGTTTTTTTGAATAAACAATAAATAATGAAGTACCAGGGACAATTCCTTTCAGTGGAACGAGCAAAGTGCAATTCCATAGACCTGCCAGCTGAATGTCACCACGGTGCTCACATTCATTTTATAATGACCAACTCGGTCACCAGTACTACACTGTATCTCACACACGCCAGGGATAGCATTGTCCTGTTTAATTAATGGTACACGACCAGAAGAAATAAATGAGCCCAGCTAAAATTGAACCCGGAAGCACGGGTTCATGTGTACCATATGAATCAAAATTAGCTTAAGATTAATTGATTCCGCTGAGATTTATTCTGCCCCAAAAATTATTCAACAATAAAAAAAGACACGGTCAGACATTTCACGTTTTGTGAAGTCTGTCACCTCAATCTTATAATATAAATAGGGTTCCGTGTTTTCGAATAAATCCGAAAAAAAATCCAAAAAATACTCGCCGGTAAATTTTCTGTTAATTCGGATTTATCCGAAAAAGTCCGAATTTAGACGTCACAGCGACAAAATAAACAGCAAAAAATACGGAGTTTTACAACTAAACTTGATAAGAGCACAAGGTCAGTGGTCCCGAGGAAATTCCACTTCAATTTCCTTTGAAATCGAGAACTATACAGACAAAAGGGGTGTGCCTTTTATCACGTCAAGGTTCCTTCGGAACAACGGGTGAGGGTACCCGAACCTTATTTATTTTGGGTTTGATTTCTTTTTTTTTTTTAATTTACGCAGTAAAATAAACTTTGAATTTCAAAGAATTGAGAATCGAACAAAAATAAACTCTGATAAAACACGAATTCCCAGCGAAAAATAAACTCCGAAAAACACCCTCCGAATTTCACGAGAAATAAACTCCGAAAACAACGAAATCCTAAATATAAATTATGCCCTTACCTGTGTGCCATAATGTCAAGTTATAAATATAAACAAAATATCTAAAGAGGATATGTCCAGAAAACCCCGGAACCTTACCTTAGCCGGGAAAGGCATGCGCGGCCATAGTTGAATCAAAACAAGTAAGACCGATAGATTTTTTTTTTCTTTTTTTTTTTTTTGGGGGGGGGGGGGCATATGTAAAAGAAGATGTGAGGCAGCGTTCATTTATTCACGAAAAAAAAACATTTAGTAAATGAAAGAACAAACGTTGATCACTAGTAAATTTCCCGATGATTCAAACTGACCCGCTTACAACCTTCTCTTGAAAAATATTGACAATATTTTATCGAGCTCCCATTTTGCCTAGTATTAAAAACAAAAAGTTTCCTTAAGTGTTTTTTGTTGATCTCTAGCTTAACTTTCATTTCTTTCTCTGGTGCGTGAATCTATATACACACGCAATAGAATGAATTCAATAAAAACACACACTTTCAAAAGAGAACTCCGCGGTACTAAATACAGAACACTGAAATAGTTTGCGAGACCACAATCGCCGTAAGTCCCGAAGAAACTCGGAAGACGTTCAGCGCTGCTCGTGCCTTCGCCGAAAGAACGCGAACGCCCGTACGACATTGAACAGGCAATCCGAGATCTCATGCGCCTTCTGTGGGAGAGCGATAGCAGAAGACCCAAAACCATAGACCAAACCGATCGCAAGCATGCATTAAACAGTCTTCACACGCCAAGTTTGACAGCGCGCGAAACGAACAAAACAAAAAGAGCTTGGCAAACAGGATGAGGGCTTCTCAGGGACACCTGACTTCCCTAGAGCAGTATGTGTGACGACATTCCGATCTTCAGCGGTGGAAGGCAGCGTGCGACGCCTAAATAGAATTTCTCCGCACTGACCATCCCCCTTTTTTTTTTTGTTCGAGTCTTCAAACGATGGACTGCGGCCCAAACTACGTGTCACCAGTAACACTCACAAGCCAGTTAAATACCAGGTTGTAGATTGCTCTCGAACGCGAATCGCGGAGTCGAGGGGTAGGACTGGGCTTCGATTGGAAATGTTAACCCGAGATTAATTCTAGTCGTTAATCAATTAATTATTCGCGTAGTCGGTTGTTTCGGCTTTGAGGCATAACAATTAAAAGCTAAATTATTAATCTAGATATTTTCTTTATTATATTTCTCGCTATGTAAGCAGTATCGCAGCGTGCAGCCTTATCTGAAACTTGACGTTGCACCGCACACAAACAAAACAACACACGCAAGCAATTAAAAAATAAACTGTTTTACATTATACATTTGTTATTTAAGCCTTGTAATCACTCTGGATGACGAACACAGGTTACGCTAAATTGCCGTAGAATACAACAGTGCTGCCTCGTCGAAAATAGATAAAATGTAGGCATTCATATACTTTCTTCTCTTGAAATATATAGCCCAACAGACTAACCGGTTAAAAATATCCACCGCAATTAAAGCATTACTCGATCAATAGGAAGGTGGTTATTCGATCAATTGCCTAGTCCCGTAGTAACCCATAGTTTAAAATACGCGTGGCGTGGCCCATTATTATCTCGCTTCTTGTTTAGTGATTGGTTCTTCGACGATCTTAGCGGCCGAAGCCGGAGTATGGTCGGCTGCTCAGTGATGTGATCATGTCTGATCTTAGTCGCGACGCACAGACTGGTACGCACGTAGGAGCAATATATATATCACGTGGTTTCTAACTGGCTCCTGATTGGTGGTGGTGGCGCGTAGCTTCGGCTGCGGTCCATCAGTCAGGGCCGGACGAAGTATAGGCACCAAGGACGCTGGCAAACACGCGGTCGGCCGCACAATAAACGCGATCATCGAAGCGGCGGCCGCTCCCCTCTTTATGTTCCCGCCGCTTTGCCCAGAGGGTCGAATTCACTCAAAATAAGGACTTGCGGCTGTCCCGACTTAGTGTGACGGGCATTTCTGTCAGGACAAGTGATGCAAGTAATAGTTCTCATGCCAATAACTCTTTTTTTTTTCTGTTTCCTAGAAGGGTATGGTTTATTGAGAAAGCTGCGCGATGTCTCCTTTATTAGGTTTATTTTTCTTCATTCATTTTGTTTTTCAGTTATGCGGTTATGGGGAGCTGGCGAAGAACGGTTAATAGTATATGGGTTCCTTTTCCCCGCCTTCATGCTGAAAACTCCAGCCATATAGGAGCACTAGCCGGTCATTAGGGTACGATATTCAGTGTTTTAAGCGTCTTTCTTTCAAGACTAAGATCCTAAAATCTAAAGAAAAAATACAAAAACGAGTATGATCAGAAGTCGAATTTGTAATAATATGCATTCTAAAAAAGTACGCGAGTTCAGGTTCTTGCAGAACACGGATACAGCCAATCATGACGAACAGTAAAAAGATCACAGTCAATGATGAAGCTCAGAATACCATTCGTCAAAGAATTAATTAAGCATGTGCTCAGGGACAACGAGAAAATGAAATGTGCTCATGCCCCCTGCGCACATCGCATCGCTTTTCTCCTAACCCTATTTTTAGCTTTCGAATTTGTTGAGATATTTCTGCTGTTCGCATTGGTTGTCTCGGTGATCTGTAGGAAAGTGAACTCGATTGCTTTTTCCACACCCGTTTTCACCTCAAGAACCGTAGTCAAAGAAGTGCGTTCCATAGAGCAGGGCCTTACTAATTTCCACCCTTTATCAGAAGAACTAAGATACATGTAGGTGCAATAAATGAGCGTTCGGTGAGGCCTTGTCTATTCTTGCAGGTACAAAACTATAAATTTTTATTTTTATTTTTTTTTTATGGGGGGGAAGCGGGGGCGGGGGGGACACTCTGGATATACCTGAAAGAGGAAGCGCGGGGCGTCGCGTATTAGATTCGCGCTTCTTGCTCTGTGATTCGTTCTTTGGCGTTCTTATCGGCGAATGACTCCTTCTCATTGGCCGTGGAACGATAATGCTGAAGACTCACCACGACCCGCGTAGCTTAACGTTGAAAGTGACGTGTAACTCAAGAGCGCGAGCCCTTTCCTTACTGAGCACACAACGGCTAAACCAGAACGCCTCTGGGAATGGCGAATCGTTCGGTTAAGGGCAACAAACAACGGTGCCTAGAACAAACAGCTTTGCGGTAGCAAATCCCCGAGGAAGAGTCAACTGAACGAGCCGTAATCCCCGCCGGCCGGAGAAACAGATAATCCTCGGGCAGACGCCATTCCCTCCTCCAAACCTAACAATTCAAAGAAACAACCGAGTCAATATGGCCTTCTATTTACTGCACCAAAAAGCAAGTAGCCAAACGAAAGAGGGCGAGAGCGAGAGCATATAATCAAGGTTACAAGCATTCCTCTATACAAAAACAAGCTTCCCTGACCTCACACTGCTGCGGTGGCGCTGTTGTCGGCATGTCGCGGACGATGCGAAAGAATAAGCCCCGGCAAGGGCGTGCATGGCACCGAAGGCCTCCAGTGTGCCACCTAACGGGAGAAAGCTGAGTTACCGTTAAAGCTATTGTGTGAACGAGCGGCCTTTCAGCGGCTGTTCTATGTCTGTCGTTGGTCGGCAAATGATTGCTGACTCAACACCGGTAGTAGTAGTGCTCGGTGTAATAAAATAAAAACAGATTACCGTCATTCGTGTTCAGAACTAGTAATCAAATGCCCGCAAGTTGATTGCTCAACCTGTCGACCATGGTGATTTCAGTCACGCTTGATTTAAACCTTTTTGTCGCAGAACACGTCTGCATTCGGCGCTGAAATCAGCAGTAACTCGGTGGAAGCTGCAGGTCAAGCGGGGTGCGACGACAAAATTTAACAGATGCTTCAGCCTCGATAATGATTTGGCCTTCTTTGGGTAGATAGCGCGGCGGGCACCCTGAGCCTAGAGTAGCAGTATCTGCTCCGCTAGTGGAGGGCCTTTACAGTTACTCAAACTAAACCATGCGCTCGCTTCTCTTCTTTCTTTCTTTTTTTTTTTTTTTCATTATCCGCGACTGTGTTTAGAAAAGCTTGAGCAGAACGCATCTTCAATCTCGAAATCCTCATAATGTTCTCACTTCCGAATGGCAATGAATGGCTTCCACGTGCGCCGCGTACAAATTATTCGCTGTTTATATCTCGTGTATTTAGGCTTCTGGCATGATAAGAAAGCGCGTGAAATATTTGCGTGCATTCATTTCGAGATATTTCTCTCAAAATCATTAAATAGTATTTAGAAGAAATAAAAAAGTAGGGGAGGAGAAAAAAAAACAAAAAAACATGGACAATATCTGGTCATATTTTCAGGTCGCACATAACCTTACAGTCGGTGAAGCTTACCATCCATTAGGAATATAGAGTTCGTGGTCCTTAAATCACCGCTTCATTACTCGCGGTCTTCAAACGCTGTTTGGTTGTTTCCAGTTCTCATTTACTTTAATCGAGTAGCGCGTTATTTACCGTTCGATCACCTTGACCGAAGTACATACTTTGGAGAACCCTAAAAACATCCTTCTTCTGAAAATGTCCCTGGCGAAAAAGGTGCCCGAATATAGAAAGCAGCACTTCGGTAACGATGATGCGAAGTATAAAACACGTCAGGGAAATAAAGTTTTTTTATATAGGTTATTATGATCTTAAATTTGAATCCCCCGCACTTCACCGGGACATAAAACACCGCAAATATTGCTTTTCGTAAAAAGAAAATGCTCTAGAGAGCTTTATCAGTATCCAATACGATGAAAGCAGGGTAACTGTGCAATTGAAAGAAATCATAAGTTATAAAATTGCCATTTTAAGTATTTTTCGGGTACATAGCAATATACAGGGTATTTGGAAATAAAGTAGAATACATTTTCGCACTCCAAAAATACGCCAAGTATCGCCGAACGATCAGTCTCAACTGCCAATTTAATTCAGAAGTTATGCAGACAATGTTCAGAAACATTTTCAATGAAAACCTAACGGTCAACAAAGCACGCGAACACATGGAGATGAATGGCGTCTGCTGCGGGTAACGGGTCGAATTTCTCAATTAAAATTTTCCAAAATGTCTCGTGATTTTAACATTAGATAATCATGGAACGTTGGCATCTGGTCCCAATGACTATAGCGTTACATTTGGAACGACGCCGGGTGTTGGGCGAGGCGTAGTTTATTTTTATGGTGATAAAAATAACGTTCTCTTTTCTTCCGAATACCTATTATTCTATGTACTTAAAGTGTACCTTAAGCCTACTTTTAATTTACTTTTTTTGTGCTTTTGTTTGAGGACTGCGCTGCTCGTGTAAATCAACTGTCTGTGGTGGTGCAATTGCCGCCGCCCCATTTAAAGGGCTCAGTCGTGTGCATCCGTTCATCTATCAAATTCTGCTTCTGCCAACGACCCAATCTGGCCGCTAACACATAAAAAACTCGAACTATGTTCTTAGTAAACTAGTGAACAAAAAGTAGATCGGAAATAAATTTTACAAAAGTATATTTCTCTGTTAGAAAAAGTGTAAAAAAATATTAATTAATGTACTGCTTCTTTTCCAAGGTTATCATTTCAGTGTTGTTTCGGTATAGAATTTTCGCATATTTTCTATATTTTACTTTTATTATCACTTCACTACTTGCAGCCACTAGATGTAAGAGAAGCAGCGAACCAAAATTAAAGAATGCATAGCACTCTAGAGACAGTTCTTAAGACGTCTGTTTTGACCTAGGAATATGGTCGGAAGCTTGCTGGTACCAAAGTAAGAAGTATGAAGTGTCCAAACTCTCGATTGTGATTTATTCTGGGCATGAGTTATTCGCACGGCAGCTCCGAAACTTAGAAAGCGGAATGGCATGAGCCAACAATGCTCGTCCTTTGTCTGTCCCTTTCAGGGTGTATACATTCTTTTTTGGATCCAGCGCCAAGAAGTGCTGCACGGCAGATGAAGTGAGGAAAACGTGATACATTGCCTCTAAGAAAGGAGTTGGACAAAGTTCAACCGGTTCATGAGCTGCCTTCTCGTGTTTAAAATACTGTTCCGATAAAAACGTCCCGCTATGTGCGACAGCCCATGACTCTCCTAGGGGACTCAATGCATAAATGACAAAGGAACACTAACGTTTGCACCCTTCGCACGATGCCAGATTGTGAAACAGGGGATCATGGTGCCCCGCCAAAAGCGACGAAGGGCAAAAAAAAAAGGTATATCTCAGAACTTATCAATTTATTTTTTATTTGATAAAATTAACGTTTACGCGTAATTAGCTTTTCTTCGTGTCAGATTAGCTTTGAGTTATTAGCTAGACGACGCGCTCAACTAGCTTTCCAAACCGCCCTCCAGAGTTCATTCTGCGCTCGCTCTTCTACATCGTTTTCGCGACTACCGCTTGGCGCCAAGAGGACGCGTAGCTCCTCTTGGGGCCTTAAGTCCTTCACCGACTAAATCAAAATTAAGTTAACTCACGCCTTGAAGTGTTCAGTTATAAAAAAGAATAACTTTGGGGCATTAGCAACCCAGGAAACGGACGACTGCGAAAAGCCTAGCATTAAAAAATCCTAGACGGTAACCTCGCGGACGTAAACAAGGCAAATTAGTAACCAAAAGCGGCCACAGCAATACTACTCTGGAAAAGTTAGCTCTTCAATTTCTCCTAGCAAGCAGCCCAACCCTGCATAGCGATTATTTGAGACGCGCTCTCCAATGGGGATCCGACGTATACGTCAGAAATGTACAAAAAAAAAAAAAAACTGTTCGCTCGTAAAATATGCGCATATGAATGCGTAACTACAATCCCTTTTTTTTTGCTTTTTTTTTGTGTGTGCTTCTTGCAAGTTTTTGAGAGAGCAAGGAGAATCGCCGAGATAAAGTCGACGACTCAAGCTCAGATGCAGTCCCAGGTTTTGTCGCTTCATTTGTTTTATTTATTTTCTATCCGAGGGCCACAGAGATTTAATTTGCTCCTGAGCGTGCGTGCAGCCGCTGTGGGGAGTTGAGGAGTGATTAAAAAAGAAACTGAGTTCGAAATCAGACCGTATGGCAAGGGAGGAGTCGTTGGTAGCGAAGGTGTAAAAAAGGAACGGAAATTATGAAAGCCGGAAAGTAACTTTTTTTTTTTCTTTTTCTCGACGGACCCTGTTCGCTAACACGCGGAAGAGAAGGAAGTCTATAGAAATACCTGTAAGAATACGGCATCCAGAGAGAAAAAAAAGAAAAAAAGAGGAGGGAGGTTGGTATTCATAAAATGTGAAAGTCGCTTCCGCGCTCGCACGTCTTCCCGGGCGCACGTGTACGTGATTATTTTATTTTATTCTGAATTTACATCAAATTAGGACGACAGTTTCGCTGGCTGACGAGAGTTAGCAAGCACAAATTCAAAGCAGTAAAAAAAGGGGATGATTGTGACAGGGAAATCACGTTTTAGCTAGTTTCAGCGTACTACACAAGCTCTGGGAATGCGGGTTTTTCTTTTTTTCTTTTTTCTTTTATATCAGACCCTCGTGAAAAGATGTTGAAAAAATTGTCACGCACGCTACTTTCGCTGGCGTCTTTGTATCTGCTCCATAATTTCTGATAAATCGCTAGCTTCCAAGTAGATGAACTAAAGCTTCGAGTGTTTGTTGTCACTCCGGCTTAGAATTTGGTGGGGCTTCTATTTAGTTCAGATTTAGTTCTAGTCCCTTCGAGCAAGGAATTATATAAGTGCATCTATGCAAAGAGTTACCAGTTCAACTTTGAACGTGTAATTCTTCTGGTTTTGGGGTGGTAAGCCTGAACAACCGTGTTGTGCGAGAGACGCGTGTGGTCCAGTCATTGAATCGACCCAGTCCTTAGCAGCCTGCTGGCAATGTAGCTTACAAAATTAGCCAAAAAGCAGGACGAGACACTTTAGGGGTGGCGCAGTTAACTCTGCGTGCCTGCAGTGTACATTGCCCGACACATTTAACTCACACAAAAAAATACAGGAGTTATTATTTGTAACCGAAGAAGCTGTTAAAACTACTGGTGCGATAGAAAGTACCTATTGGGGCACTACTTACCTCATGGTAAAATTTGATAGCAGCCTAAACACTTAAAAAAAAAAAAGATACGAAAACGCGCTGATGTTATGTTCGCGTTAACAGTGGTGACCGGTGTACTCCATATTTTCCAGTTCTTTCGTTTCCAAACGCCGAGTTCAAACTCACAAAACCACGTGTTTAATTAACCAAAACTAATGCATCCCTTAAAGGGATCGTCCGGTGAAAACCGGAAGTCCTTAAGATTTCGTGATGGTTACCTTGTGGGAGCCTAATGATTAACATAGGCCATTTTTATTCCATTAAACGACACCCCAATTTAGTGTAATCAACGACGGATAATTGAACGAAACTCCATGCCGAATTTCGCAAGTATCAACGGCTGCACTCCCATGCCTGACGTGACGTCACACCAGTCTTGCAATTGTCATATCCTATGCCTTATTCCTCCGTGGGAACACAGTGCTCCCGACGCACCGCAGCATTCCATATTACTCGCCACTGTAAATGTCGCGGAGAAGTGTGGAGCGTGACAACCGCACAACGAAAATACCCTTTCATTCTAGAAGAAAAAAAAAATCTAGCGCAGCAGCGAGGGTGAACCACGTCGTACCGCTCACGCGGAGGACAAAATTCGAAGTGCACTTCAGTTCGGCGCGTTCTTTGCCTGATGTTACCTCAGAAACTCCGCTTCCCTGAAGGTGGAAGAGGAAAACGCCGTTTATGCACGCTTGGGTTAAAATACAATTACTCCTCCAGGGAAGCACACAAAATTCAGATTTGTCGTGGAAGATGCTCCTACAGCCATTGACAATGAGGTCTAAATGTTTTCATGAATACGAAATTTGACCGGATAATCCCTTTAAGGCACATCATATTGCATAGACATTTAACTGTGAACAAGAACGAGATGCCAGAAAAATTACAGCGTGCTACGCGGAAAATTTATAAAAGGCGTTATTTTTGAGGAGTTACATTAGTGGATAGACCAGCCATTTGAATCCAGATGGAAATGTCATTCTCGTAGAAAACTCATTTGTGGGTATACACGCACTAAGAAATATGGTGCGTCCACGCTCGCGCAATTCAGCCGAGACAGCCAATTGCTGCAATAGACAGAGGGAGCGTGGCCAATGACCAGGCTGAAAGTACGTGGGCCTAAACAAAAAAATGGCTTCCGTTGTGACACTGAGCAACGTGCAAGTGTATGAAAATAAATGAGATGTGCCCTCTGTCATGCGCTGCGTTTTACAATTGACGAGAATTTAATTATTTTTTTTTTTACGCTTGGATGGTAACTTTTGGGTTCTTATAATATCACGTAACAAAAGTACCAGGGTGGATATAGACAGATTTTTCAGGGTGTACCAACTTCCTCGTGGATAGTGACCTCTGTCGTGGAAGATGTTTCATAATTGACGTCGCATTGCACTTTTTTTTTTACTCTAGGCTCGTAATATTTGGGGTCCTTCGAAGTATCTCATAACAAAAGTACTAGGGCGGATATAAACGATTATTAAGAAAGAAAAACCAAACGTGTCCCGAAAACAAAACTAAGCCGTGATTCAAGTTCATTACGTGGAAACCGACAACGCAAGTCCTGCAGAGCTCGTATGCTCGACATCTGCAATGATGCGCGTTCACACAGCGCGATATAACCACCAGCCCCCAAAGCTGCACCTTTCCATTCATTCAGTCGAAATTAACGGAATTCATTAGCAGACGTTGCTAACGCACTTCTGAGGACGGAAAACTCGATTTCAAACCCCAGTCGGATCACGAAAGACAGCGATGTAAAAACTCCCGAATTAGCAACACCATGGAAACCGACACCCGGAATCCGCTGCAGCAGCGACGGATAAAATTTAAAAAAAAGGAAGATGATAATAATCCTGCTGTGCCCGATAAGGGTCGACACAGACGGGGGTGGAAATTCCGCGCGACGGCTTTCGAGAGCAGCTGTGGTGCGCAGCAGTTTTGAATTCGAACGTGGCGTATAGAGTCTCGCCGCTTCTGCGTGCGTCGAAGCAGACCAGGGACTTCATGAACCGCTGCCGCCACCGGGAGTTTGAATATCCGCGTAACGCGACTGCGACTCCCAAGTTCACGAGCGGGATTCTCTAGAACCGACAGTTCGGGTCGATCCTCTTATTACAATCGTTTAACGCAGAAGCAAAAGGCTTCTGCGCGAGAAGCCGCGCGGAGAACTACAGCCACCGACAATTTAAGAAACGAAGGTCCCGCCGAGTCGCGGGCATCCTAATTGTTACCGTTTAGAAGCCTATGAGAGTGAAACAATACAGAGCTTTAGGGAACCGTTTTTTGCATATCCGAAACGGTACGAAGGACCCTCCAGTACACGAACTGCCCATATGCGAGTCTCCTGCTGTAGCGCATGCGCAGTTCGAACTGGAGGGCGTGCAAAAACGGTTCCATAAGACTCTCTATTAGACGATAAGAACGCTACATATCGAATTACGAATTATGTTTCTTTAGTATTCGGTCACTAAGGTGGACAATTATAACTGCCAAAGAACTCATTCACTCTTTTTGCTGGATTTTGCGGGTGAAGGCCGGTAGGACGGTAGGGAAAAATTTTTATTTCTGCCTTTTAGAGTGCAGCAGCTTCTCAGCATAAAAATAAATTAATTAACCGCTAGAAAATGATCGGAAAAATTAAGAAATACAAAACATACCAAATGTAGTGCGGCAAACGTTATAAATATATATTTCTATTAGTACTGAAAGCAAACTGAAGTAAATAGCTAAGAGTCCTCGAATTATCGAGAGTAAATCACAAAAAGTTGGCAACAGCTGAATTGTCGCGATAAATTATGTCTAAATGGCCTATTTGGTGTAAGAGAGGCATTAAAAAGCACTTCCCACAATTCCAACACTCGAAATCGATTTAACTTGATAATATATATTCACTTCTTTTAGTGTGCAGCTCTTAGGCGCCTGTTTCCGCGTATAGCGGCATCACCGTCGCTCTCGGCGTTAAGGCCCGTTCACGCAGTTGCGTTCGGAGCGACCACTACGCTTACGAACGAATGCAACCGGTTGGAACGACGAGTTACCATAGCAACAAAGCGCCAAACGATCGTTTCGTTCGTGTTGGTTCGCAACGCAAGGAATTGAGCCGGGCTGAACTTTTTCGTTACGTTCGGGAACGACCGCAACGACAGACGAATCACAGGTCGAGGAGAACTCGGTCTGGCGCGTTGCATGCCGGTCGTGCCGGGCTCCTTCTATCTGCTAACATGGCGTCGGTGGTGATCTTCGATGTGAACGGCGTGGTGGAAGCTCATCGTTCCGCCTAAAACCGCTATCCTTGACTGTGAATTTTCGTCGTTTGTCGTTATGATAACCCAGCACGTACTAGAAGGGAAGATCCACCTACTCGTGCGGCGATCTCATGGCGGCACTATCAAGACAGCAGAAACGCCCGTGCCGTCGTGCTTGTTTACTTTGACTACAGTGGTGCTTTCTTAGCATTTGTGTCCTCGAACATCGCCCGGATTTCTTTTTTGGCGCATTCCATCCGTGTGCTCAAGTTCAAGGTATTACTGGTGCGTACAGTGTAAAGGATGCGAATTTTCACGCGTTTTCATCACCCGAGAAAGGTGATTAGTGTTAGCAATCCTGAACGCTCGCAACGTCTCGCTCGCAACGTCTATCTGATCACGAAATTATATTTCTACGGTGCTATATCGCTGCTAAGATTACATCGTCTTTTATAATCGTAGAAAAGGCGTGTGGCGAGATTTGTACTGTTGGCAAAGTCGTGTATTAAAGTCGTGATCGTGCAAGACAGTGTACTGCATCCTTTTTTCTTTTTTTAATGCACTACCCTGCAAGCGTATCCTGAAAAATAAAAAAAAATAAAGTTTGTGGTCATAGAAGACGGTATGTCTATTTTCTGTTACGCAAGTGAGTGGCAGCGCGTTCCCTTCTTTTTAGAGGCACCGCTGAAACAGCTGACGGCGGCGGAGAGGTGGTCGCCGTGCTGCCGACGCACTGCGCTTGTTGCAGTGGTTGCAGGAGTGTACGCGCGGCTCAGAGCGGTCGTTCCGGTCACAACGGACGCAGTCGTGGATAACGAGTTCGTTTCAGATGTCTGAACCAGCCTTTACACAGCTATTGTAGGCGCACAGCAGATCTTCGTGACTGTACGCCGTAGCCGAAACCTCCGGCTGCTTCGGTGAGGACGGTGGACCTCGCGACGGGCAGGAAACCGCCCGCCATGTTTGTAAGCGTGGCTGAGTTGCGTACTATTGGCTAGGAGCAAGAGCTGAAGCTCGTTTCTCATTGGCTGTTGATTTGTGTGGTTGCATGCGGTTGCATGTGTGTGTACACGTCGCGTACAGTTGTCGTTGAAGTCGCAGCGGTTGCATTCGTTCGTTAGCATAGTGGTCGCTCCGAATGCAGATGTGTGAACGGGCCTTTACCGCCCCACTAAGTTTAGCTGGAAGTTGAATTGGAGTTGAGGTCACATGACGCCATTTTCCCCGCTAGATTTAGCGGAGAAACTGAATTGGTATTTGTAACGGTGCTACTACTCTGGCAACCTGCTGCACCGTGGGCACCGCCACCGCAGGCTATTTAAGGGACGCACCATTAAACTTCATCGTATTTTCTTCAATCGGTACCCCACGGCTCGTGTCTTTATTCGATACATGGTGTCAGGAGTGGGGTATGGAAGGATTAAGAGCACCTACAGAGCTCCAGCTGACGGGCAATGTTGCCGAGAACTGGCGTCGCTTCAAGCTGCGGCTAGAGGTCTTCATGACGGCAACACAACCCACCGCTAAAAGGAACGATCGGCAGAAGACAGCCCTGCTCTTTCATGTTGCCGGAGAAGAGGCCCAGGAGGTCTACAGCACCTTCCAGCTCGGTGAGCAAGCGACGTACGCTCAAGTCGTAGCCAGATTTGAGGATTACTGCACACCGAAGAAGAACGAAACGTATGAGAGATACGTCTTCAGAACACGCATCCAGGCCGAGGGTGAGCCATTCGAGCAATTCTATCGCGACTTGCAGTTGAAATCCAAATCGTGCGAGTTTTCGATGCTGACGGGGTCAATGATCCGAGACCAAATTGTATATGGAACTGCAAGCAAGAAGCTGCGCCAAAGACTTCTTTGGGAACCCGATCTGACGTTAGAAAAGGCTGTGGAAATGTCCAAAGCGTACGAAATCGCTGCCAAGCAGATGAAGGCATGGGAGGAGCCAGAAACGACGGTCCACGTCATTAAGGGTAGAACGTCGGAGGGGCGAGTGTCTATCCAGAAACAGGGCGAACAGAAAGACCGGTGCGCAAAGTGCAACTTTGTTCACCGGGGCCCTACTTGTCCAGCTTTGGGCAAAGTTTGTAGAAGGTGTAACAAGAAAGGCCATTTTGAGGCTTGTTGCAAGATGGACCAAGTGCATGAAGTAAAAAACATCGTGGAACGAGAAAGCGAAAGCAGCCAAGATTTCGACATTCTTGAAATCAGCGGGTGCAGTGAAGGACGTGGTTCCGAGTGGCTGGCACCGGCAACTGTGGCTGGCAAGGAGATATTATTCAAAGTGGACACCGGAGCTCAAGCAAACTTACTGCCACTCTCGTGGCTGCTGCGTGCCAGAAAGAACATTGAGCTGCAAAAGAGCGCTGCAGCCCTGCGAAGCTACAACGGCGGTGTGATTTCCCATAAAGGAAAAACCAACTTGATGGTGTCATGCCACAACAAGCAGGGCCTAGTGGAATTTTTTGTGGTAAAGAAATCCCGTACTCCGATTTTGGGACTCCAAGCCTGCGAGCAGTTTGGTTTGGTAAACCGAATATCAGCGGTCAGCGACAACACCAACGCAGTCGTTTCTGACTTTCCGGGGGTATTCAATGGCTTGGGCTGCATCAAGAAAACCTACCACGTGGTGCTTAAGGAAGGAGCCCAGCCGGTTGTTCAAGCAGCACGGAGGGTTCCTCAAGCGTTGCGAAAACCATTGGAGGCAGAGCTGCAACGTCTGTCAGCCGCCGGAATCATCCGGATGGTTGACAAGCCCACCAACTGAGTAAGCCCTTTGGTGATCGCTCACAAAAAAGACGGGAACATTCGAGTGTGCTTAGACCCTCGTCATATTAATGAATGGGTGAAGCGTGAGCATTATCAGCTTCCGAAACGCGAGGACATTGAAGCAGAACTTTGCGGAGCACAGTGGTTTTCTACCCTTGATGCTAACTCTGGTTTTCATCAGATGCCGGTAGACGATGAGACCGCAGACATTTGCACGTTCGTCACTCCGTTTGGGCGGTATCAGTACACGCGACTACCTTTTGGAATTGCCTCAGCTCCTGAAGTCTTTCAAAAAACAATGTCAGAAATACTTGAAGGTTTGCCGGGAGTTCGTGTGTATATAGACGACATACTTGTCTGGGGAAGAACCGAGGCCGAACATGATGAACGTCTACCGGCAGTGTTAAGCCGAGCAACGCGAGAAGGTCTCACACTCAATTTAGAGAAGTTCAAGTTATCATGCAAAGAAGTCACTTTCCTAGGAGACGTGATAAATCAGAACGGAATCAAACCGAGCCCGAACCTAGTTCAGGGTATCCACGACTTTCCTACACCGGATAACAAAAGTGATGCGCAGCGTTTGTTGGGATTTATAAACTATTTTGGCAAGTATATACCTAATTTGTCGTCCAAAACAAACTTATTACGTGACATCATCAAAGATAGAACTGTATTTGAGTGGACTGGTGCGCATCAAACAGAGTGGGAGGGCCTGAAGACACTCCTAGTGACCGCTCCGACACTTGCGCTCTTTGACGCTGAGAAAGCAGTGAGAGTATCGACAGATGCGTCGCAATGCGGATTAGGGGCTGCATTAATGCAACTGCACGAAACTGGGTGGCGGCCAGTGGCGTACGCCTCGCGAGCTCTGTCAGATATAGAGACCAGATACTCCCAGATTGAAAAGGAGACCCTGGGAGTCACTTACGGGCTCGAGAGGTTTCATGATTTTGTGTACGGGAGGAAGGTTTTAGTTGAAACGGACCACAAACCTCTTATCGCCATAGCAAAGAAGTCTGTGGGTGACATGCCCCCATGATTGCAAAGGTTCTTTCTACAATTAATGAAGTACGACTTTGAGTTGAAGTTTCTTCCTGGAAAGGATCTAGTCGTTCCTGATGCCCTCTCCAGAGCATTTTCAAGGAGTAAGATGGAAGAACAATCGGAATCTGACGTTGAGCTACATGCTGTAGGGGTTGAATACAGTATGGTCAGTCCGAAAACACGAGAACAGCTAATAGCTGAGACAGCTAGTGATAAAACTCTTGCTCAAGTAATCCATAGCCTTGAACATCAGAGACCTATTCAAGGTCGATACAGGGCCTTGGAAGGGGAGTTAACAGTAGTAGATGGAATTCTTTTCAAGTGCACGCAAGTTGTCATTCCTCACAGCATGAGAAAAATAATTCTTGAAAGAATTCACGATGGACATCTCGGCATTAACAAGTGTAAGGCCAGGGCAAGAGAACTAGTTTTCTGGCCTGGTATCAATGAAGACATCCAGTCTCTTGTTCAGCGATGTCGGGTTTGTCAGCAGTATGCGTATAGGCTGCCAAGTGAGCCCTTTCTTATGCGGTCAGTTCCTGACCTCCCGTGGAATCGAATTGGCGTTGATCTTTTCGAGTATGCTGGTTCCTCTTACCTCGTAGCCTATGACGCTTTCTCTAACTTTCCGGAAGTCGAAAAACTTCGAGAGGTCACGTCAGCGGCTGTGGTGGAGAAGCTTAGCAGCTTATTCTCAAGACATGGAATACCACTGGAAGTATGCTCGGATAATGGCCCACAGTTTTCCTCACACGAGTTTCAGCAATTCGCTCACAAGTACGACTTCGTACACACAACATCAAGCCCTCGCTTTCCTCGCTCAAATGGGCTCGCCGAAAAAGGAGTTCAGATAGTTAAACGAATTTTGAAAAAAAAAACAATTGACGCCAACGAAGATTTTTGGCTTGGACTGTTAAATTACAGATCAACCCCCCTGGACGATGGCCGGAGCCCAAGCCAGCTGCTCATGGGACGGAGATTGCGGTCTCCCATTCCCGACTTTGCGCCACGGGCCCCACCACCAGTACAGAAGTGCTCTCAGCGCAGCAATCGGGGATCTACACAAGTTCCTCTTGCTGAAGGTCAAGTCGTGCGAATCCGGGACGATTGAGGGTGGCACAGAAAGGCTCAGGTGCAACGAGGTGTAGCTCCACGTTCATATATAGTAAGCACGGAAGATGGACAAGAATTGAGAAGGAACAGGGTGCACCTCCGCCCCACCTACGAAGACTTTGTGCTAGATGCAGACCACCCCGAGGCCCGTGACACAGAACATGCTTACTCTTCCGGCCCCTCAGCAGAAAGTGAAGAAACTTATCTTCAAGCGCCTGCGCAGAGCAACTTCGTGGCAGACACGCCCATGGAGACTGGGCAGCTTTCCACAGATCAAGGAACTGCCGCGAAACGAACACGTGCGCGACAACCACCCTCAAGGCTGTGGTACGACGGGCGTTTTCAGCAGCACCCGTAACTTCACTGCTTTCGCCATCCCTCATAAAGAAAGGGAGGTGTAACGGTGCTGCTACTCTGGCAACCTGCTGCACCGTGGGCAGCGCCACCGCAGGCTATTTAAGGGACCCACCATTAAACTTCATCGTCTTTTCTTCAATCGCTACCCCACGGCTCGTGTCTTTATTCGATAGAGTATTGAGGTCATGTGACGTCATTTTCCCCCCTAAATTTAGCGGGGAAACTGAATAGGTGTTGAGATCACGTGGCGTCAATTTTCCCGCCAAATTTAGCGGGGAAACTGGAAGGAGGAGATGGTATGGGGGAGGAGGAAGGGAAAGGAGAAGGAGGAGAGGAGGAGGAGGAAGAGGAAATGATGAGGAGGAGGATCAGAGGAGGAGGAGTGGAGTGTACGGAGGAGGAGAAGGGGCATACCCTTCCCTCCATACCCTCCCCTCCTCCTCCTCAAGAGCTGCGCTCTAATTTCGCATTACAGAGATTTGTAAACCTTTTTAATTTTTTTCTAAACTAAAACAGTGATGCAGACTTTAAAAAATAATTTTGTACTCGATCTTGCTTTCTTATAGGACAAAAAAAATTAAAATATGGTATCTGTATATAAAGACAAATAAACAAATAAATACCTAAATAAGTAATGAGGACAACAAGCATATAGTTGACTGCTAAGTCGCAGTCTGCGATTATCCTCTCTGCACTTCAAGAAATGCACGGACATTCTTGTTTTGCCTGCTGAAGGCCCGGTCAGCTGAATATATATATATATATATATATATATATATATACAGGGTGTTTTTTTTTAAGCTTAACAGATTTGTTTAAAAAAAACCGTGAAAGTTACACTTATGCAGCTTGTGGAGGTGAGTTATACGGCCAGGGGGACAGATTATAGGGGGCTAATCGTAACGATCAGTCGGCTAATTAATTAAAATTCGCTAATTAACTTTTTAATTAGTGAAAATAGACATATGGGTCCAATTAAAAATTTTCTCAGCGTCGTCGAAAACCCCTAAATCAGTCATTTTCAGAAAGACTTTGAGCGCGTGAGAAGCGTAGTAGTGAACTGAAGTTACCGCTCGTGGAGCAGGTACAAAGCTAGAGGTTACGATAAGGCGCCCGCGCGATTTTTCCGTCTCTAATCTGGCCCCAGCCTTGTACCTGCTCCACGAGTGGTAACTTTAGTGCACTACTACGCTTCTCACGCGCTCAAAGTCTTTCTGAAAATGACTGACTTAGGGGTTTTCGACGACGCTGAGCAAGTTTCTAATTGGAACCATATGTCTATTTTCATTAATTAAAAAGTTAATTAACAAATTTTAATTAATTAGCCGACTGATCGTTACGATTAGCCCCCTATAATATGTCCCCCTGGCCGTATAACTCACCTCCACAAGCTGCATAAGTGTAACTTTCTCGGCTTTTTGTATCCTGAAAAATAAAAAAAAATAAAGTTTGTGGTCATAGAAGACGGTATGTAATTTTCTGTTACGCAAGTGAGTGGCAGCGCGTCTTCTTTTTAGAGGCACCGCTGAAACAGCTGACGGCGGCGGAGAGGCGGTCGCCGTGCTGCCGACGCACTGCGCTTGTTGCAGTGGTTGCAGGAGTGTACGCGCGGCGCAGAGCGGTCGTTCCAGTCACAACGGACGCAGTCGTGGATAACGGGTTCGTTGCAGATGTCTGAACCAGCCTTTACACAGCTATTGTAGGCGCACAGCAGATCTTCGTGACTGTACGCCGAAACCTCCGGCTGCTCCGGTGAGGACGGTGGACCTCGCGTCGGGCAGGAAACCGTCCGCCATGTTTGTAAGCGTGGCTGGGTTGCTTACTATTGGCTAGGAGCAAGAGCTGAAGCTCTTTTCTCATTCGCTGTTGACTCGTGTGGTTGCATGCGGTTGCATATGTGTGTACACGTCGCGTACAGTTGTCGTTGAAGTCGCAGCGGTTGCATTCGTTCGTAAGCATAGTGGTCGCTCCGAACGCAAATGTGTGAACAGGCCTTTACCGCCCCACTAAGTTTAGCGGGAAGTTGAATTGGAGTTGAGGTCACATGACGCCATTTTCCCCGCTAGATTTAGCGGAGAAACTGAATTGGTATTGAGGTCATGTGACGTCATTTTCCCCCCTAAATTTAGCGGGGAAACTGAATAGGTGTTGAGATCACGTGGCGTCAATTTCCCGCCAAATTTAGCGGGGAAACTGTGGAAGGAGGAGAGGGTATGGTAGAGGAGGAGGGGAAAGGAGGAGAAGGAGGAGAGGAGGAGGAGGAGGAGAGGAGGAGGAGGAGGAGGAGGAAGAGGAAATGACGAGGAGGAGGAGGATCAGAGGAGGAGAAGGGGAGTGTACGGAGGAGGAGAAGGGGCATACCCTTCCCTCCGTACCCTCCCCTCCTCCTCCTCAAGAGCTGCGCTCTAATTTCGCATTACAGAGATTTGTAAAACTTTTTAATTTTTTTCTAAACTAAAACCTGATGCAGACTTTAAAAAATAATTTTGTACTCGATCTTGCTTTCTTATAGGACAAAAAAAAATTAAAATATGGTATCTGTATATAAAGACAAATAAACAAATAAATACGTAAATAAGTAATGTGGACAACAAGCATATAGTTGACTGCAAAGTCGCAGTCTGCGATTATCCTCTCTGCACTCCAAGAAATGCACGGGCATTCTTGTTTTGCCTGCTGAAGGCCCGGTCAGCTGAATATATATATATATATATATATATATATATTGCATTGCGCCAAGTCGCTAACGCCCATAAAAAAGAATCAATAAAATTACGCTCCTTCTACGCTTTTTGTAACACAAACATAGCATACACTTGGAAACCAAACCTCTAGTTTATTTTGAGTTTAAGTATATTAAGAATATGCTATTGGATTGTGACTTGGTTTAGTCAAGCGCGTTAGTGGCCACATTTTATTAAAATGATCGCCGCATATAAAAAATATAAAGAAGGTAGCCATATGAGTTGAAGCAAAACTTCCACGCCTGGACACCAGAAGCCCTAAACTCGTCAAATACAAAGTTTGATCCAAACATTCGCGGAGCGTGTCGATTGGACGCCGGTGACAAAAGCGCCAACTCATCATCGTGATAGTCCAATCGGTGCGCTTCGTGAACTTCGGACCATATTTTGTGTTTAACGAGTTTACAGCCTCTGGAGAACACGTGCAAGAATGAAAATAAATTATATAAAAGCATTGTTTTCCAACATAGATTACACCTGTTCATAATCCTCAAACTGCGCGTTTTTAAAAATAAAATAAACATCGAATTGCATCAAATGTATTTGTTCCACCGGCCGCAACAACTTTTTGACTCGTTTTCAGGACAAAAGTTGACGGCGTCTGCAGTTTGTCGACTGAATATTTTAATGTTTTGAAGCTTTTCGAAAGTGGCACGATGTCTTAAAAAGAAAACAAAATCCTTCAGACAAAACCTTACACTAATCGGCTATTCTAAATGCACACTTGGAAGAACAAAAAATAGAAATAGCAACATTCATATTCAGACCGTACTTTGAACAGTTGCCCTGTTAAAATATTTCGTGTTTAATCCAGCGGCCGCGCTACTAGGAAAAGCCTAGTCAGACAAGAAAAAAACAACGAAAACTATCGATTCAAGCGCAGCTGCATACAAAACGAGTCAAACGCCAAAACTATAAAGCACAAGCTTTTTGCTCATCAAACAAAATGACTTAGTAAGCACCTAGATCCGCATTCCCTAGGGTCTATACGTAAAACAATTACCTCTTCTTTTTTTTGTGTGTGTAGAAATTTTACAAAATAAAAATGGCACACCCGGTTCGCGAATGGTTTTTAAGTTGGATCAGGTCCAAGCTATCAGAATAATTGAGAACCTTTCTGAACTGTCATTTCCAAATTACGAGCAAAAATTGATGCATCGTATCTCAATAGCCGTCTTCTTCTGATTAATACATTTTTATTATTATTTAGATAATCAATGGGGCACCGGTCATTGCAGACCAGTTTTATAAATAGCAGATCACCGCCAACCCTTCGTTTTGTGCAACGTTCAAAAATTATTTTTCGTTCACAGGCCCGTGTGGCGAAGAAACCAATTTCCACAGCCGCGTACGCAATCTATTTGAACGAGAAACAGACTGAATGATGTTCGCCGCTCTGGAACGCTGACAGGAACATTGGTATAGATCGCAACTGCGCAAACTGAACGGGCCAAAAACAAATAAATGACGGACATCGACGACTCTAATGAAAACGTGCGTCACACGTCGTGCATCGGGATTTTTGAAATCCTCTTCAGATCTTTATTCAAGCGTAGAAAGCGAATTGTATGTTTTGATTACGCATACAGCAGCTATACACAAAAGCGAAAATTTGCTTTAGTAAGTTTTTTGTGAAACGAGATTTCTGCCTATCTTTGCTTGCTCCAGAGTATCCTACGGGGTGAGTACCTCCCTTTGTTCCCTGTTTCTAGATTATTTGTCTAATAGACACAATTTTGTTCGTGTTCTGCGACATCACTCCCGGCCTTATGTTTCTTCTTCGGGTGTGCCGCAAGGCTTTATACTTTCGCCGATCTTTTCTAATGTTTTTTTTTTTTTATGATTTGAGCTCAATTGTTCGCTATTCGGTCATCTTGCAATATGCAGATGATGTCAAGTTGTTTAGCCAGATCATATCCTTGGAAGACTGTGAAACACTTATGAAGGGTGTTAGGCGTGTGTGCAATTGGTGTCGTCAGAGCATGCTAACGCTCAATCCTTCTAAAACCGTTATTATGTCTTTGTCTAGAAAGGTAGAAAAAATAAACGTTTGTTACCAGATTGGCAATGATCCGCAGCAAAGAGTCGAGTGCACGCGTGATCTTGGTGTATACATAGTCTCTTCGTTATACTTTACTCTACACGTTAACAACCTTATAAATGACTCTTTGTGTAAGCTGGGATTAATTTCTAGAATCACTCGTGAGTTCTCCACATCAACCTGTATTCTACGGTTATGTTTCTCGTTAATCCGGACCAAGTTGGAGTTTTCCTCTGTAGTCTGGAATTGTATTAGTTCTACGAGCGAAGAGATGACTGAAAATGTTCAAAAGCGTTTTTTTTTCGAATTGTTTATGATCGTTACATTGGTCGTAATGTTTATTATTCTTATGCGAGACTGTTGGAACGATGCAAATGCCCTACTTTGAGTTCTAGACGGCGTGAGCGCGATTTTGTTTTCCTGTATAAATGTATTCATGGATTAATTGAATGCCCAGATCTCACATGTGCTATTAATATTCACGTTCCGAATCGAGTTTTGCGGGTTTCTCCGACTTTCCATGTTAATCACATCATCCCAACCAGTCCCATGACGAGTATTCAACACTTCTACAATACCCTCAGTGGAGCAGATATTGATGTTTTCGCCCAAATTTCGTAGCTTTTAACACTTTTGTAACTAACCTGCGAACATTTTGTTGTGCATCAATATCAAGGCGTCAAGCTGTTCATGAGCACAGAAAATAAACAAATGAATGAATGAATGAATAGCGACAACTTGAAATCACTGATTTGCCTCAAAATTGGTTGAAGACACGAATAGTTACATCGAAACTAGTAAACCAAATTGCAAGTTACGACATTATGTTTTCTCAAGGGTATTAAAGTTTTAAATTGTATCAGACAAAGTGAGAACCTGTATTGGCCACGCTGACAATGTGACGTCAAATGTAATACGGGGATAAATTGGGCAGTGCAGCTTTTTCTCGTCGGGTTACAAGAAGTTCAATGGTGTGAAGTGAATGCTGCACGGTTCAGCTCATTCCATCCAGACAAAATATATTGCTCAAAATACTGTGTTTCGATTTTTATTTTAGATTGCCCGCTTGAGTTACAAGTGATACAAGATGTGAAGTCACCCCAATGAAGACCACGGGAAGAAAATATGAGTGCTGGATTCGGAATCACCTTCATTTGCTGTTTCCTCAATAGCTATTTTGAATTTTGCGGTAATATAGATGGCATGCCGAAAAGAGCAGAAGCAACGTATTCCGAAAACGTGTATGCGTAGCGTACGTTTCGTCTGCTTTTTGAGCAGGGGTCGCAGTGATGTCAGAACGCCGAGCTCTGATTGGCTCTGATTGGAAGGATAGTGGGTAGACCTCAATGCTAGCTGCCTTGAGGTCTACCCACTATCCTCCGAATCGAGCCATCAAGACTCGGCGTTCTGACGACACCGCAACCACTGCGCAAGAGGCAGACGAACCTGCGCTCCGCATAGCTTGGGTGGCTAAAGACACCGTCGCAGTTTCCATTTCAGAAACGCCAAGCGTGGTTTATTACACTTTGTTCTTCGGCGTTCTTAACGGCTAATGCCACACTCTTATTGGCTGCAGGGCTTTGATGTGATGCTCAGAACTCAGCACACCCTGCGTTCCTTAAGCGCTCGGTGACTACATATTCATTGACTATATATAGGGTTCCCCAAGCGTACCTGCCGCTGTAAAACGAGCCGGAGGAAGCCGTGCCTGCACATTAAAAGCTTACACTTTCCCCAAATGTGGATTACGCAGGTGAGTTTGATCGTGTGAACGTTCAAGGCTTAATTCTCTTCCTGTAAAAAAAGAAAAAAAATGAAGAGCGAAATATTTGCCAAAGTCAAGTTTGATGCGTTCGCAGACGACCGATTTAGCGACGCTATTTATCAGAGCCGTGTATTGGGAGAGTTTGGCCAATAGGCGGAGCAAAGGCCGCCGCCAGCGCCGAATATTCCCCCCACGCTTATAGCGTAAACTAAATTTGTGACACAGCGTCGACCAATCAGGAGACCTCTACTCCATCTCACAAATGTCTGCAGTGAAGACAAAGGCACAGGCGCGTGAGCCTAGCTCAGCGAAACGCTTTTGTTTGTACGAGACCTCGTGCATAGGAGGCACTTTCCAAAGCCACGCGCTCGTGCCCATGCCTTTGTCTGCACTGCTAGAACAGCGTCCTGAGACTGGCTGAAAGAAAACAGTGCAAAGGGTGGGGTGCGCGAGCGCCGAGACCAGCGCTCTTTGCATTTCTCCCCAGCTCGTGCGCTCGAGCAAAGCCTGAACGCACGGAGCTTCCGTGCTCGCGCTTCCAGTTTTGCCTTCGCTCGCACATAAGGTGAAACGAAGTATAGTCGTGTCACATATTTAGATCACACGACCACCGCTAGGGGCTGTTTCGCGGCCTGTGGTTGGCCCCGAGATGCTCGCCTATTCAAACCAATGTATGGCCAAACTCTCTCAATAAACGGCTCTGCTATTTATTTACTTGGGGCGCCATCTCCCGATAGGAGCAGCGAGCATAAGACGCCCTCCATTGTCTTCTCCCTGCGGCTGACGGAAGATGGCGCCACAAGTAAATAGTGTCGCTAACTCGGTCGTCTGCGAACGCGTCCAACCTTGACTTCAGAAAGTTTGTTGTTCTTAATATATTTAGAAAAAGAGCTACGTATTGAAATTTCACACGGTAAAACTGACCTGCTTTGTGCACATTTGGCGAAAGTTTGAGTTTTCTCTGTGTAGGCGGATTTCTCCGGCTCGTTTTAGAGCGGAAGGTCCGCTTGAGATACTCTATAGTTGTAACGTTTGTCAATGCTTGTCGTCTTGGAGACTGTTTCCGGGGACGGGGAGGGGGGGGGGGAGATAGATTATTTATACTATGTATAGTCATAACACCTACAGGGTTACGACAGTATAATATGCTCAAAAATAAGACAACCCTTTGAGAGCGTGTAGTTACGTCTGGCCAGTTAAGTCATGCCTCCTATGCCAACTTCCTGGCGGTGTTATAAAATATTACTATATTAGTATTTCAAATGATACACTACCTTATAACTATGATTTCTTGTTTTAGGAGTTTATTTCCCGTGAAATTGGGAGGGTATTTTTTCGGAGGTTATTTTTCACGGAATATTCGGGTTTACTTGAGTTAACTTTTTGTCAGATTCCAAATTCCCTGAAATTCTGAGTTTATTCTACTTCGTTCTCACTTTCTAAAAGGTTGAAGAAGAAAAAATATATTCCGGGTACTCTATCTTGCTGTCCTGAAGGAATATTTACGAGCTAAAAGGAAAAAATCTTTTTGTCAGTAGTTGGAGATTTCAAAAGAGACTGATGTGGCACCTCAGGACCACTGACCCTCTGCTCTTATGAAGTTCACTTTTAAAACACCTTTTTCTTTGGTTTTTATCTTGTTGTGACCTAGAAATTCTGAGTTTTGCGAATAAATTCGAATTGACGGAAAATTTACCGGCGAGTGTTCTTCGGATTTTTTTTTTTTTTCGGATTTAGCCGAAAACACACAACCCTACTTAAAATGCAAGATTCTATCACGACATTTTGGGTTGTGAAATTTACAGTCAATTCCTTTATCAAAACAAAAATGGGTTGATTTAAACGAATATTTCACAGGTTTCATGATAGTACCGTTATCCGCTCCCGTAAGCCGAAATACAATACCATTTGGCCTCATGCTCATGAATGCGATCGCAATGAGTCACCTTTCTGAGCGCCCTTCTGACGTCAGCGACAGTTTGCTGAGCTGAAAAGTCGGAGTCACTAACTTTAGAAGTATCCAACAGCTCGGTTTTTCGATTATCAAAAACCGTTCTTACTGTATGATCGTAAAAAAAAAAAACAAAAAAAAAACACTTCCATAAGTTACAAGAGGAAGCGACAGTCCTTGGCAGGTGCGTTTAGTCTCTTTGGCGTTGATCATTGTTTTGTGATACGTAACGGGTGTCCGAGCGAAGGCTTTAATAAATCGCAAAAAAATAAAATTCCTGTGGAAAAAAAAATCTTTCCGGGAACGAATTGCTAGCCCCGGCAAACGTCATGGATGGCAAAAAAAAACACACACTTACTGGCTAAATAATCAACTCAAATTTACTAGTTACATTTTAATCTGTGAAAATAAATATATGGTTCCAATTCGCAACTTTTTGAGACTCATTAAAAACCACTAAATCTTAATTATTAGAAAGCTTGATGAATACAGGTACAGCAGTTTACGGCGTTACATAAAACGTCCAATTTTGAACACGTTTCCAAGTTTCGGTTTTTTAACGTCAGGACCGCTGGCATATCTTTGCGCCAGGTGGCCCTGCGCCCAAGTGACCGAGGCTCGGAGTTACCGCCTCGCCTCTTTTGTAGGATGGAAGCAAGTATGGCGTACGTGCGTTTTTTCGTCTTGGCCACTGGGGAGCAGGACTGGCGGCGAAATGATAAGCTCCAATAGTAAATCCGAAACGTAGAAACGCGTCCAAATTGAGCGTATCTTTACAACATCGTAAAATTTTGCCCCTGCCTTAAATCTTTCCAAAAATTAGTTAATTTAGTTGTTTTCGATTATGGTAGCGAGTTTCTCATTGGAAATATATATATATATATATATGTTTAGTTTCACTAATTAAAAGTTAATTGGTAATTTTACGTTTAGTGCTTTGCTGATTATCATGACTGTCAGCTGTGGCTGGCAGTCCGGTCCCAGAGAGAATTCGTCATTTTCTTCGACCACCCTACTGTTAGGGATTTTTCAAAGTTTTCGTTGAAACACCCGGTAATATATTTTCTACAGCAGGCATCGTTGCATCTTGGAATGTCTTCGCACGAGGCGTAACTCAATTGCGGATAGATATGTTTAACTTCATGCCAGCCAATCAAATATTAGATGTATTCTAAAAAAAAAATGTTGTAAACTATGGAAATCGTGCATCAAGACAGTGGCGCCACGGTTCTGCGCTTATCAGAAGCCTTTGGCATGGAGCACGGCCGGACTGGCAGAAACAACCTGTGTCAGCCAACCAATTTGTTTCTAATTAATGTCAGCTTACCTGAGCAGAGCGCAATGCAAAACGTTCGGGGCCACACGCAACGCTAACATTTTTGTTCGTTCGTTTTTTTTTTTTTTTTTTTACACCACGATACTTGGAAATTGAGAACACAGAGATCCTTCCTGCGCCGGCGAAAACCACCGTGATGATTGCTCTTCGCTTGCCCTGCGCTGACGAGCGAAAAGCAACCAGATAAATAAGAGGAGCTAATAATACTTATCATGCAGATTTTATTAATTACTTGCACTGGAAAATGTCGTCCTGGGGGGCTATGCCAGGACGAAGGGACCGCGGACATCGCCGCCTGCTGCTATTGGTGAGCGCTACGCCGCTGACCAATCGCAGCAGTCGGCGATGTACCGGTAGTGACCCCCCCCCCCCCCTTAGTGATTTCTGAACCGTCGAACATACAAGCACTTCATAGAGGCATATTTCGGCGCAGAAAATCGAATAACATGGCGGTGCACCGTTTACGCATACAACTGTGGGAAAGGCGCTTGAACCCGGCCTCCGAGCAACTCCTGCGGGTAAAATTATGTGAGAACACGTACAGAGCAAAGATGGACATTGATACGCTTTCGAATTTCAATATATGCCAAACCTTTAACGCGGAGCGAGAACGGGAAACATGGCCGTTGAAAGATGCCGACGTGGCCAAGACGCTGCAAGCGCATTATATAAGAAGTTGGAGCAGGCAGCGTTTCACTGTGCGAATGTAACGTGGACGCTGTCGTTGGTGGCGCCGCCAGAAGAGAGTTCATATCATAACATAGATTCGGGCCACTTCGGAGCGGCGGGGCATAAGACGCGGACATGGGCGGTCCGCAGTTGGTGGTCCCGATGGACCCATGTCGCTGGCGACGCTTTAATGTGCACGAAGAAACAGCAAAACATCACCTTTAATCTCTGTACCTTGTTCTTACTTTGCAGAAAAACATCAGAATCGCGCGTTGTATAAATCTAAATACAGTTGACAAGCGCTAGAACAACTTTAACCCGTCGTAGCAGAACGAACGCGCCTCACCTTTCGTCTGCTTTCTTCCTCCGCTCTTCTCGGTCTTCTCTCGCTCTTTTTCTCGTTCTTTCTCTCGGTACCGCCGATGTCATCGTCCAGGATCTGCTGCGTTCTGCTCACGTCTTTACCCTTCTGGTTGCCAGTATGCTGCCGAAGCGGAGCGGCCCAGGGTGTAAGATAGACAGGTGGGGAAACGAGAGCCAAATGAGCGACCGGATTGTGTCCCTTTCGGGTTTCTCTTTTTTTGTGGCGCCATCTATGTGGAGCACCGCGAATTCTCACTCCAGGTGGGCGACCGCACACTGTGGGCGACCGGTGGCGACCGGCTAAACCGACGGAGATTTTTTTTCTTCTCGCCGCAGCGCCATCTGTCGCAAATCGGGGGTACCCGCAAGCAGACGAGTACACAATCCGGTCACAGCATTGCTGTAGGCCTCTATGGGCCGTATCCCCACCTGTCTATCTTACACCCTGGAGCGGCCCCTTTTAGGTGTCGCACGCTCCCTATGTTTACAAGTGCGGCCACTGGGCGCCGCCATCTTGCTGCTGATGTGGGTAGATCGTCTGATAGTTAAGCATTGCTGAGGCCGTCCGTACGCCTCAGCAATGCTTTACTATAAGACGATCTACCCACACCACCAGCAAAATGGCGGCGCTCAGAGGCCGTTATACTTGCAAACGTCTTTTACGCAGAGCGTGGCGAATGCTCCGATTGTTGCTCCGTAACCCAACGAGGTTGTGACATCGGCCACGACAAAGAACGCACGAGAAAGCAGAAACCGTGAGAAACCAAGCTACGCATTGTGTTTCTTGAGCTGTCAGTGTCTGTGGGATACGTGTTTACTGATTACCGCCCTCGCCTTACACGAGTCTGTTGTGTGTTTACACATGTGTGTATTTTATTCGCGTACACTCGACCAGTGCGGATCAACATCTCTGTAGCCAGATACCTGTTATGTCAGTATTCATGTGTTCGTCCCTTTACCACGAGCATTATTCCAAACGAGCGGGCACCGGTCAGGCGAGTGGAAAGTTGCAACGTGTAAGCTATTTGCCCAACTTTCGCCTCACGCAAGCGCTCCATCTCCAGTTTGTATTTCCGCCAAACCGCAAAAACGGAATTGTTTTTTCTCCTGAGAGCAGTGTCACAAATAGTACTCGGGTAAAGAAAATGCACGCGATCTGTTCTCTATACGTCCATGAAAACGTTGCGCTATCGCTGGGTTTTAGCTCGCACGGTTCCGTATTGGGAGGGTTTATTTTTCTTCGGATTGGTTGTGTTAACTTTTCCTTTCGTGTATTTCATTTTCCACAGACTTCGTATTTTCCGGTGTCTATTGAACTAATTATTTTTTTTTTCATCGACGGAAATCAGCGCTATGTCAGATTGTCAAGTGCGACTATTTTGGTTTAAGAATATAATTACTCCAAGCTTCTAGTGTTATTCTTACATATGCCATTGAACTCATAGTTCGCAACTGATCATAAGTAGTCAAAGATTACAACTTATGACACCACGCCGATGAAACGTCTCGTCCTGACGTCACGAACGCAAACCTTTAGTGGGCGCTACCGAAACATCTCGGCTCTAATAAAGACGCAACGCTGAGAAGTGAAAGTGACGTCATCGTGACGTTAACCTCTCGAGGTAATCTCGTCTTCGCTACACGCCTCGTGACGAGCAAGCAAACCTCGCCACCGCATCTAACTTCTACGTTTGGCTTTTGTCGCTATTCTCTTACCACACTCGAGCGTGGGTATACGCTGTACGATTCTGTTCGTTAGGTTGATTCTCCCGGAGACTCACGCTGGCCATAATGCGGACAAAGTAGAGGCTGACAGCGCCCAGGGTTTTCGCCTCTGAAACTCCCCTTCTGTCAAGAGAGAGGCTTACGGATTGAGCAAGAAACAACGCGACAGTGCGCGTTTTGCTAAGCTCAGGGATTTCTCGTGGGAGAGCTGCACCGCCCCCTAAATTAGGCCGCGGGAGTCTAGCTCCGAAAACCATTTTCAGCTTCCCGGGGCACGAGGCCGCCAGCTGTGTCCGACGCGCGCTGCGAAGTAGCCGTCGGAATTGCATGCCTATACGAACACGTCGTCGCACTTTCCAGACGGCTGCCTGCCTTCAAAGCACACGTGTATACTTCGTTGCACCGTAATCCTTAGATCAACTGTTTACTGGCCTGGAAACGTGGGTCGTTTCCTTCCTAGTAAGTTTTGTCACCACATGCTCATGCACACACGCTCATGCAAGCAGGAGTAAAAGGAGTACCTAAAAAGAAAGTAAAGGTTTACATGAAAAAAAAAACATTGAAAATTGTTTATTGTGTTTTTTTAAACAATTTAGCACCCTTCTCGTGGTATCTCAATTATTTCGAAATAAGACAATTGCAAGCGGGACATCCGACCACCGCCATGACTGCTGATCCCGGTAAGTCCATGCAGTTGCATGCATGCCTGTCAATACCACGTTCACGCTGGTGCCCATAGGGCACCAGTCGGGGCTTTAAGTTTGCAATTGTCTACACACGATTGCGAGCGGTGCAACTGGTCGCCGCCATGTCTCTGCCCGTGCGAGCAAGCCTGTGCAATTGCAAGCTTGCCAAAGCAACGTCGACGTGTCCGCTACAAGTGTTTGCACGCATGAGGCACCAGCCGAGACGCCATAATTGCAATTTTCTATATAGTCCATTTTTAATTATCCACTTTTTCGACGAGTCCGTCAAGTCTTTAGGAAATAGAAGCTGCATCCAGCGACTTTCTCCACGGCGGTTTTTGGAAGTCATATCCCACCATTAGGTACATTGAACGACCGGACTGCTTGACTCCTAATGTTTTCAATGTCTTCTTCTTGTTTTGAACATTTTCACTCCTAGAAAAACCACTCCAAGAAAAACCACAATATGCATGGTGGTTTTCTTCTGACGCGGAAAATATTTAAAAAAAATGAAATCAAATATAAACATAATAGTTTTTGCAGAATATCGTTATCCACTGCGGTAGAGGTCAGGGCGCAATTATTAAAAAAAAAAAAAAAACGATAAGTAGTTTAGTTAACTAAAATGTTCCAATTAACTTATCAACTATTTTTGGCCGGAACATTTTCATTGGAGATTTGTAGCTTGTAACCAAATAACTTGCTAATTTATGAAGAAAAACATTTTGTTTTTCAATAATTACGTGGCGAATTTCGATAACCTGCCATATTTTATTTATAAAATGTAACAACTCATTTGGCCCATAATAACGGCGGGCTACAAATCTCCAATTTAATTATTTTAACTAAAAACAATAACTAAAAAAAGGGTTAGCCGAACATCAGTTAATTAAGCCACTAATTGTTTCTTTATGTTCGCGCCCCGACGTTCACTGCAGTCGATAATATTAATGTGGAGTAATAATTGCTTTATTTACAACGTTGTTCTGAATATTAGC
Source organism: Ixodes persulcatus (assembly GCA_013358835.2). Taxonomy (NCBI): domain Eukaryota; kingdom Metazoa; phylum Arthropoda; class Arachnida; order Ixodida; family Ixodidae; genus Ixodes; species Ixodes persulcatus. The sequence continues at coordinate 254,719 of JABSTQ010010409.1, forward strand.
AATCTGGAAAACCCCTTAAATATCGGGTATTTCAACAAAGGCTTTCGAATATAAAAAGATAAAGTAACTGAAAAAAAAGCCTGTATTGGGAGCACTCTACCAGTAGAGGCGCACATCTCCCTCCTCGCTTCCCTCGTGGTATATGGAAGTTTGCCGTGAAATAGTGGATTGCTCGGATAGTTGGTTAATCAACATAATAAAGAAAAAAGAAAAAAGGACGACACGAAATTGTAGAAACACACAGACACTGGAGAGGCGTACCCGCGGTCTCGGCCACGGGGAGCATGACTGCGTGCACAAAGATGTGTCAGGATGAGAAACCGAAACCAAGAAACGCGTCCAAATTGGGCGTTTTTTTCTTTCTTTTTAGAACGTTGCAATTTTTTGTACCTTTTTTGGGTCGTTTTAAGATGAGCTGAATTAGTGGTTTTCGTTTATGCTTAGCAAGTTTCTGCTGAAAATCATACGTTTATTTTAACATATTAAAATATGTTTTAGTCAATTTCATTAATTTTTACGCTGAATAGTATGTTTTCTGAAATCCCTAACGTCCACAGCGGCTGGGACATTGTTCCCATAAAGAAGTATTACATATTTTCTGCCACCATGTTCGGGGATTTGATAAAGCGCTCCCTGAAACACTTGCGTTTCACCACGACCGACTTTAACACAATCGGTTTTTAAGCCTCCTGTGACGGCTTACGACCCCCTGTGCTGCTGCGGAGACGGTCGCAAGCCATCAGGAAAGGCTTATGACCCGTTTTTTAAGGCCCGCTCACACACTTGCAACCAAGTAGGACCGGCTAAGACAAGACCGGTTTTAACCGTCTTGCGACGGCTTAGGACCTGCTCCGCAGCAGCGCAGCCGGACCTAACCCGTCGCAAGATGCTTAAAAACCGGTCTTGTTTCAGCCGGTCCTACTCAGTTGTAAGTGTGTGAACGGGCCTTTAAGCGCCGTTCACGCCCTACCGAGAAGGACCGTGAGAGACAAGACCGGTTTTAAGCCTCTTGAGCAGGCGTAGGACCGGATGCGTTGCAGCGAAGCGAGTCCTACGCCGTCGCAAGAAGCTTAAGAACAGGTCTTATCTCTCTCGGTCCTACTGTGATGCAAGTGTGTGAACGGCGCTATAGTCTCTCTGATCCCCTGAAGTCGCGAAAGCGTGAACGAGTTTTTAGGCGTCTCTGTAAGGTACATGAAAAGTGGAAGTTCAGCATAAGTGGAATCGTTTTGTAGCTTCTGATTAAAGTCTTTATGCTGCTTATGACACTTGCGCTCTCAGTCGTGCGCCTTTTATGGGACGCTCAAATGACGCGTCTTTCAGATCACAGAGATGACATCCAACGATCCAGGAATGCAGCGTACGCCGGAACGCTGCGAATGTTCCAGGTGTTGGGTCTTAAAAGGGGCACTCGACTGCTTCTTATAGAAGCTTTTTTTCTTTTTATGGCATTCTTTGTTAGGCTTTAGCCACTAAACATGACCAGTTCTCGATGGCAAGATGAATAGTATGCTCGCAGCAATAGAAACACCCGGGCACTATTTTCTCTTCGAAGGTCATCCTGGGGTCTCCACCACCTCCAAAAACTTTTAATAATGAAAATAGTTAATTGCGTGGATAGTCCGAACTTTACTATTAATGCTTGTTTTAGCAGTGTCGTGCATTATATTTTGACACCGTTAAATCTGTGACTGTAGGAGACGTAATACAGCAATTAATGTTTACAAAAACCGTCTGATGGAGCCTCCTGGTGTCTGCTAAAATGCGCAGAAAGAGGGGCGTGTCACGATCTTTAATTAAATTTCTAATAGGAAACTCGGCCGCCACGTATTTCATTTAGGTGTTTTTTTTTATGATACTTAGAGCCTGAAGGTTGAGTTATCACCATAAATAAACGATCTCAGAATCCACTGGAGTGCCCCTTTAGAATCGCAGCTTACACCGAACGCTCATACGGGAGTACGACGTCGTGGATCAGAGCTGGAGGAAACGCTTATGGGATTATAGATCTCTTTTGACAGAATCTTTTATTAATTTATACATTAGCTCCTATCTACCACTAACATTGTTGAAAGTGGCATTCCAACAAAAACTAACCGGAGAAAATCTCATTGCACGCCGTGCGACTAGACAGAAGCTCAATGAATGTATGGTCACTTGAGAAGAATAAAGACATTACAGACTTAAATATGAGCTCAACGTCCTTCTTTTGCAGACCTGGACTAAGGTTACTGCACAAGAGTTTACAGGACAAGAGCTGATCGGAAATAAGCTCACCGATCTAAAACAACAATATCGACGAACTCGCCTTAGGCTCACTTCAATGTTTGCATAAGCCCTGCCGAAGGTTCAAGAAACCAAGAACAGAAAGGACGGTTAGACCAATAATTACTGCTGATATAGTTGCACATCTGTATATGGTTATCTTGAGCCATCCCTGTACTGTGCCCGCACGAACGTTGTGGCTTCTACGTAACAAAACAAACCACAGCTTTAGAATACACGCCGAGATTAGGACGGCATTAATAGAAGATGCTTTTGTCATATTTTTAATTCACTTATTTACTTTCACCCAGGAACTACATTTTACCGCACTCGCCTCTGAATAAAAAAGTAAATCCCCGTACGTGTTTAGTCAAGCATAGAGATTGGGACTGTGAACAAAAAGGGGGAAAATATTTTAAAACAGCGGGTCGCTTTGACGACAATTCGTTCCACGAAAAAAAAAACCAAAAAAACTTCCGAATGATCTAAGCAAAAAAATATCGTATTCCCCGCCAGAAGATAGTTCAGTGGTCAGTCATTCCTCCATTCAAAGGCAAGCGATATGAACGCAAAGCGTGAAATTTTGGTACCAAGTCAAAACAACAGAACTGGAGGAAACGCTTTAAAGGTCAAAAGGAATAGAGCAGTCCTTTTTTTTTTTGTCCATTGTGGTCAGTCCTAACTTAAAATAGGAGGACGTCCGCGCGGTCGCCCCCCCCCCCTTATTTTTCTCCCAAGGTCCCTGAGGGGTTTTTCCGAATACCCTTTTTGAACCATGTCCCCGGCCTTTTTATTTCATCATTAAAACAAAAACAAAAAAAAATACACAAATACAAAAAGGCCGTCCTCCGGAAATTTCAGTCGCTTCGAATGCAAGAACAGAGGACAGAAAAAAGCAGAGTATCAAAGGCGTCTTCTCTTTCGAGCACGAGATTGTTTCCGAAGCCGCAAGTCACGCCCAAACTAGTGAAGAAAGAAAAAAAGGTGACACTTCGCATTGAACCACTTTCCCTGGGGCTTTCTTATTCCGCCCTTCACGTAGGGACAAAAAAAAATCCTCCTCTTTTTTTATACTTTTTTTTCGCGCGAATGTTGCTTGGACAAAAAAGCTCTTCTGTCGGGCGCAGTTCGGTTCACTTTAGATTTTTTTTTTGGTCGCCTCCTTCACCCCCGTCCAAGTTGATGAGCACGTGTGCACCCTTTCTGGCGCGCAAAGTGGGGGCCACGGTCGACGTCACAGCATCCCACGGTCACACCGACTTTCAAAGCCGTGACCGGAGGCCTAAGCGTCCTCTGATTTCCCGTCGCCGCCTTTTCTCAGTCGAAACGCCGCCCCGGGCAGCTTGCACCAACTCGCCATCTCTATGCTTTGATCGAACTCTTGTCTCTCAGCCTCTTCCATCTATTCTGTTCTTTTTTATTTCCCCATCTTTTGTCTTCTTCTCACTTTCCATCCCAGAGCACACACACTGGCCGGACAAATACACCGAGAGCCAAACCGACGCACGACTGATGTCCAGACGGGCATGAACAAGAGGGGCTCCTGCACTTCTTTTTTCCCCGACATTCTAACTTGTGCTTCTTCGTCCTTATGACTATATTGTTAATAGTATTTTCCCTTTTCGTCTTCACACTTCTGTCTTGACGCAGCTATAGGGTTAGTCCACTCCGCTTCCGCCGGAAGTAGGCCGAGCTCGAGCGCCAACAACTTCGGCGTCATTTCCGGGACTAACTTCTTATTTTGTTTTTGGTTTTCTTCTTTCCGAGGAGAAGCAATGTCCAGATCGTGTCCACGCTGACTGACCTCTAATGCACGGCAGTCATTCTTTTTTTTCTTTTTTTTTCATACTTTTGATTCATCGCACCTTTTTTGTTTCTTCTTTTCTCCTGGTATCTCAATCATCCGTGCCATCTCGTCGAATGAGCTTGGGACAAGGCCTGTGATCTTTGCGAATTGAAATTGACGAAATGGTGTTCGTTCCGCCGAGCAAAACAACAACAAATGTTGCTGTCAGCTTTGAGCATCACCAACTCGCCAGAAATTGGCATGTTTGTCGAGAAGATTGCTCGGGCGGCCCCAAAACATCTTTTTTTTTTTTTTTGGAGTCGCTCTACTAACAAATACTGATGTTATCACATTAGCGCGGTTGGATCGAAAGGGAATATGGTAACTAGGTGGATGAGTTATTTTTACGCAATAAACAGATAACGGAATGGTTCGTTATCGGTCGCTTCGGCAGCTTCCGCAATTCCTATACATGTAAGAGTTCACTTCAAACTACGTCTAAATATAAAAATTGCACGAAAACAAAAAGTAGATTATTTAAGGGAATAAATGCAGTATATATTTTAATCGTTTTCTTCAATATTTTTTTTTTAATGTCAGCCACGCGCACAATCAGAAATAATGAATTGTCTGGTCTTCAAGATTTAACCTATGAAAAAAAAAAAATTAGACTACAGGACAGCCGTATATATATACATCTTCTTCTTTTGTTAACATCGCTTCTTTTGTGAAGTCTGAAGGGTTTTTTATTTGTTTTTAAGGGTCTTTTTGTTTTTTCAAATAATTCAGTCGGTAATTTGGAGCTGTACCCGTAAATCAGAATCGACTGAAAACGGTGGCTCCGCACCCCAAATAATAGCCCATTTTTCTCGGTTCAGGAAAGAGGTGCCTGCCGCTCACGAAAGTAAGCCGAAAATGTTGCCAAACAAGAACCCCACCTATAATACTAATCTTTTTTTTTACGACGCTGGAAAGAAAGTAAACCCAAAATCTTTATTGTCCCCTCCTAAACCCTCCTCTACTTCCAATCCCGGAAGCTAATAATGAAAAGCGAGCCCCGCGCTAGCAAGACAGAAAGAAAAAAGCGTGTACAAACAGCAATATACGAACGAATCAAAACCATCTACAAACCCCGTGATGTATGGCTATCGCCGCTTACATCCGATCCCCCGCCAAGATCGCTTCTGCTAGGCCTCTATACCCTCACTTTCCGCTCTGGCGACAGCGTCACAAATTCAACTTTAATCCTCTAAGACATCCAACGATTGGAGGACAGCAACGCTCGTCGGATATCAAAGTGAAATCAAAAGACACAAATCAAGCTCTGTCGACAAACAAACGCAAAATAATAAAACGGCGTTTAAGGCAAAAAAAAAATAAAAAAAAAAAACTCTCTAAGGTAAACAGAAAAAAGATCCTTTCCTTGCTTTGTTTTGCAGATAAACTGCGTCGAAATCCGAGACGCTGCACACAGATGCACACAGTTACACAGCCGCGGTAAACATTTAGCGGAGTTACGTCTTGCTAAATTTAGCGGACGTAGTGTTGCTTTGATACTTTGACGTCACGTCATTCTATGACTCCGCGTGACACTAAATTTTCGCTAAATTTTGGGCGAAGGGATGTACCGACTCAATTCGGTGACGAATGCGTCCTCTAACTTTAGCGGGAAAATGGCCACGACACGTGACACTGACGTCGCAACATCACGATACTGTGATTTCTCGCTAAATGTAATGGGGAAATTATGACGGCATGAGACTTGACGTCAGGTTACACAGAGCGCGTCACACCGTTTCGACACTGTGATGCCAGGCTGATCTTCGCGAAGAAATATTTGCCGCTAAATGTAGCGGGCTAGAAAGTACACGAAACACACACAGAATCCACTGAGAAACCTCGCCAAGACGGCCATCGCCTTACGAAACAACAACAACAAAAAGAAGCAACGTAAGCGAGCACGCCACTTCTGCGTTAAGGTCCTCTTCGGGACGATGGCACGACGTGAGGCCATTGCGGAGATGGCGGGGTCAGGACCATCTCGACAAGAGAAGAAGGCGAACGGGGCAGTTGATACGCCCGCCATAGATGGCAAGCGTGTTGGCGCCATGGGGACTCCAAAGGAGGGCAGCCATATAAGCCAAACAATTACGCCGATATCTATGGGGAGACGGTCTCCCGTGCGAATATCGACATAGCATTAAGGAGAACGCCCTGCTCCGTCGCCGGGAGACAACGTGACCGCGGAGCGCCCGAGCAGAAGTGATGCCGCGTACTCTGGGCATTCACAGCTAACGGCGTTGTTGCTTTATAGTAAACGATCATGTTCCTGAGTTAGAGGAGCGGCCGCCATTCGGGAAGTATACTGACTAGGCTCAAGGGGTAGATTTGTTCCAATCCTCATCGTTCTCCCGTCTCATCAGATTCCCAACTAGCGGAGTCGAGATATTTCGCTTCCCCCCCCGCTCCCCTGTGAGGTCACAACCAGGAAGTTGCCTGACCTACTTATCCTTAGTTGCGAAAGACGAGTTAGATGGTGTGTGTAAAAACAAGATGGCGGAAGCTTGGGGTCATCCCACTGTTTGAACTCATCAAATTTGACGCTCGTACATCACTCTTAAACGTTCGTCGATGAGCGCAAAATTAATCCAGCTAAAGAGGTCTTAGTAAGAGCTTGGCCAATCTTGGAACGCCGGCCACAGCAAAGAGCCTTTGGTCGCGCATATCGCCAATGGTCCCTAACCGATTGAGAACTGGAACAGTTCTCGCGCATCCAGCGCGAGCTGCCCACGTTCGTTAACGGTTGGGCGTCTTGTGACCTTTGAGCGTGCGCGGTTAGCCAAAGCACGATGGAAGGCGACGAGCGCGAGCCGAAAGCTGAGCATCAGAAAAAGACGTCCTGACTTTCTCGTCTTGTCTGTAATTATAGTTTATTTATCCTGTGCCTGGTGGCTCAGTTGATGATTCCAGAATCAGAATTTGAACGCAGTAAAATTTACGTGGGACTGCGGTACTAGTGAATCGTACCTGATTGGGCGTATTATAAATAAATCTTTCAACGATTGCCTATATTTAACATTAAGTATACGGGACCATCATAGCCTTTGTTCACACGAATGCGATCGTACCGCATCGAATCTATAGAGGAGGCCAATCACATGCGGCGAGCCCCCTTGCTGCTTCTCCTACCCAAAAATCGTCAAATCATGATTCGATGCGCTAAAGTCGTGTTCGTGTACATGCAGACTGATTGGTAAATTCACAGTGAGTGGCCTCCACTTCAAGAATGCGTTTAACGGCTGCTACCTTGACTCAAGTGTCATCGAGACATCTAACGTTGACTCTAGATTACATCTTAGGTAAACCGCACCACTGTTTATGTCGGCATTAATATTTTGTAACTACATCCAGGGAGCATTTACTAAGCACCCACTTTTTTTCTAAAGATGGTAAACAAAAAATTATATAAAGGTTTCTTTTGAAGCTTTCATGATGGCTTTAGTCTGACAAACAAAATGAACTTCCACTTCAAATAAATGCAGTTGTCGATCCCCCCGGCAAATTCACCTATTCCGCAGCATAGCTGGGGTCCACAAAAATACACATCAGTAAAATAATAGTGGACAAAAAAAAAAAACGGACAGGATATTGATCGATGTCCACATCACACCCCCGATCAATATACTCTAAATCGCAAACAGTGCTATGCGGTCAATATCGCAGGTCGCCGAATGGGTCACATAATTAAATTTTGACAAAGCAAATACCCCTATGATATTCAAATATACGAATAGTAGCTTCGCACTGCGTCTTCACCGTGTTAAAATAGTACAAACATTTTCACGACACCTCGTTATTACAACCCTTCAGATCAATATTTATGCTAAGATGTTATTCTCCGGATGAACTGGAAGACTTCCAGTGCTCGGACGAACGAAAAATCTCACTCTCCAAATCTTTAACATTTTTCAAACTGCCGCCAACTGCGCCGTTCTCCTCTACTTCACTGCCCATTCAGAACGCACTTACAGATATCGTTCGAGTCCGTGCAGGCGTCTTCACAACGATGAACTCGCGAATAATAAAAATAAATAACGTCTTTTCCGAAAACAATGGTGTAGAAAAAAAAAATATCCTGAGAAAACAGTCTTCGCTGCGCTCTCACTCAAGCATAAAAAAACGGGGTCCGAGCTGTAAAGATGTCCCCAGCCGAAACTGAATTTTACTCGTCGGTTTTCATAAAAGAGAGAACGAGGCAGAAACGATAGAAATTCCCAAGGACGTCCTTTGTTCGAACACAGTGGAGATTATTATTTCTACTAATTCCCCTGGCTCAATTTTTCCCCAAGGAAAGTTAGTGCTTAAAAGAGGTATCTTCGTAATTTAAATTCGCATGTACAGTATATCCACAATATGAAAGCCCCATTCGCTTAGGATGCTGGTGCGGCGGTGCTAAGCAGATTTCGATCGGGAGCACTTTACATTTAGATAAATATTTGAACAAATGTTCAATTATTTACACACTCCGTGCAATGACCTGACCAAAGCAAATCCAACACAGCTGCCTGTAACGGCCTCATCGAATGGCTCTTTCCTCTTGCTGAAGACTCTATGTAACTACTTCACGGACCGCTTGTCCACTTCCGCTCGGGCAAAGTGAGCGGCATTAGGAGGCGTTATTTCCCAGGCTGAAATTCCCGAATTATATGTGTCCACAGTTTGAATAATTCGATCTCCATAGAAACTTCTAAAAAGTTAACAAATCGACTTTGCGGCAAAATGAATCACTTCATAATTCGCTTCAGCATTTTGCGGGAGTGAATACTCATGGTAATTATCGAGTCATGAGGTTCGACTGGTTCATCAAATTTCGAACTTTTAAGCAAAATCGACGAAATTCAACTTATGAACAGTGTTGCCCGATTTCTAGATAAGAGCTCCGATTGTTTCGAAAAGTAACTGTTTTTTTTTTTTTTATTACGATTAATATTTGCACAACAGAAAAACAAACGAATACATTTTTTATCCTTAAGTCAATTCATTTATTAATTATTGATTTGTAGCTTAGTGCTTCTTAACACAATCACTTATATTTACATTATATGAAGTCAGCATAACCAATTTCAATCCTATAGTCAGTTCTTCGATGTGAAGTAACAAAACAACACCCACTATATATTGCGTCCCCTCCTTGGCCAGGTGGCTTCGGCTCGTTCTCAATTTCCGCAAATGCTCATAATAGTCGAACCTCAGTCGAACTCTGGTCGAACTTTAGGTTAGAAGTTCCAAAAAGTCGATCCTCGTTGACCTTGAACCTCGCTAGTGGCCATAAAGCCGCCATCACACTGCTCAAACGTCATACATAAGACACGGCGTTCGCTTCAGACGCGCTAACAGAATTGTCTGCGGACAAGCCTCGAGTATACGTATGACGTGGGACCATGAAATACCGAAACTCATCTTTAAAAAATATATATTAAGAAAGTGCACACTTGTAATGTTGTCTCCTCCTATGTACTCTCCTCCCCTCCATCATTTCTACACCGCTCATACGAATCTTCGATTGCTGAAAGCACTGCTGTCGCTTTTTGCATCGAGTCATAAGCTTCCTTCATGAGCTCCGTCGATCGCTTTGGCCTCCGCAGCATCAACAGTATCAAAGCTCGTTCCTTTCAACCCAGACTCAATCTTAGGGAATAGGAAAAAAGTCGGATGGGGCCATGGTCAGGCGAGTACGGCGGATGGCCCAACACGATGATTCTATGCTGAGCCATGAACGACATGATTGACAAGGATTTGTGTGCTGGTGCGTTGTCTAGACGAAGGATCCATAAAGTTTGTGTGTGTGTGTCTTTTTTTTTTTACTATAGTTAAAAGCTCTAAGAAGACTAACACAAAAAAGACGACAAACGCAAGCGCTACTCAAAACTATATTTGAAAGAAATAAAGATAGAAGTGCTTCCATCTTCTTTTTTCTTTTTCAAATACAGTTGTAAGTAGCGCCCGTGTTTGTCTTCTTTCTTGTGTTCATCGTTTTAGCGCTTCTAACCATGGTCCAAAACGTTCATCACCAACTAGCCCAACAACAAGCACTTTTACGATCCATGAATTGGTACTCCATATTTCGAGCCATGTCGTTCCTGGCTCAGCATAGCATCACCGTGTTGGAGCGTCCGCCGTGTTCGCTTCACACGCTTCGACACCTGTCTGCAGACAGTTCTTTTATGACGTCACACCAGGAAGAAACGCGCCCCAAACAGTGTCCGCAGACATGTATTTTGTATGAAGTACTAGAAGTGTGAGCGCGGCTCAACGAAATTGGGGGAATGGGACGCTCCGAACCATCGTTGTCAACACTGATCGCAGCAAAGGGAGAACCATCGGACAATATCCGGAGTGAAAGTACGCGGCGCACAGACCGCGTCCAAATAACACGCATTTCTCAAAGAAAGAAAGGGTGGGGGGAATCTTGGCCCGTGATCCCTGCGCCTCCTCCTCCTGCGCATCTCTTCTAGCTCTCCGTTCCTTCATATAGCCTGCAGACGCTAGAGGTACGTGACCACGAAGGCGTCTCGAGCTGCTTTCCTAGGGCAAGCGTCCATCTTGCGAAGCCCTGCCCAGAACCATTTATCAGACGCTGCGAAATTGATGCTGCGAGAACACCTAAGTGCATGCTTCCCCCTCCCCCCTTTTAAAAGAAAAAGATAAAAAATAAAATTGAAATAAAACGGAAGGCAAGACTATGAAACGAAAATGAAGAATCCCGACAAAGACGACATGTAGCTCGGTCAGAAACCCCCGTGCGGAGTCGAGCAAGCTATGCTCCGTTTTACCTTGAGATGGACCGCAGTTAACGCTACGATAGATTTCAACCAATGAAGAGCTGGGAATACACTCAGGGGACGTGAGTGCAAGCCCCCTTTAGGAAGGTCACGTAAGTGCGTACTATCCATCGCATGCCAATCTAACACCCTGCGTCTGTCACCTCGCCATCGGGAAGGGCTCAGCGACGCATGCGCGGGAGGAATCACGTGCCGTGTTCTTAGAGCGGGATTGGCCACGATAGCTCGTGTAGCTTCCACAACGTTCCGTGGTAAGGTGAAGCGGAGAATAGGGAGAGCAGGAGTGGTCGCGATGTCTTCCGGTGTTCTCAACAACAACGCTCTCGTCGAGGAAAATTTTTTTTAGGGTGCGAATTTATTTGTGGTTCCGGGTCGTTCCATTATCTGCGTGAATGGGTTTATGCGGTGACACTAACTTTGATGAATACGTACGCATGGACAGCTGCGTAAGCTTGTGTTTGGAGGCCGAACGTGCTTGTTCCTTTCCCTTTTGTGTTTCGAGTTTCGCGTTTTTTTTAACCGTTTGTTGTGCCGCTCTGTAGGACTTCGAAGAAGTGTTGTGACGTCAGCAGTCAGTGATGGGATAGCTTTATACTTGAAAAAACAGATGCGCGAACATTTTAATAGTGATACCAGAAAACTACCGAAGACTTATCTAGACATAAAAAGAATCTCGTAAAAATCTGTCAAGAGATAATCTTAGGTTCAATTACATTGTTCATAAATGCTTATCCAAAAATAAGTTTAAAATAGCCAGGTAGTGAAATTTCTCATTATATATTCATATAGAAATCTATATCCAGCTTGGACACGTCTGGAAAATATCAATTCTTAATCACCGGCTCACTCGCCATTATAAATTTATTTTAGCTCTTTCTTTAATAGATTGCGAGTTCTCAAGTGATGTTGTTATGTGCTGCTAATTGTTTTTATTTAGGTTTTACTAGTTATATTGCACATTTCCTTGATGTTCGTGGACGTTTAAAACCTTTTTCTTTTTCAGTAGACTGCGTAAAATTATCGATATCCATTTAAACATTTTGGCGATTGTCCTATTTAATTTATATAACGAATTCTAAGTATCAATCACACGCAAGTTTCTTTTTATTTGTTAGTAATAAACAGATCATGGCTCGGCCTATTTTAGTTTCTATACTCCGTCCTCTGTAAAGTGTTCTAATGGAATTTTTCAGGAACCTGAGTTTGACCTGGGCATTTTGAAGTGGTCGGTGTTTGTGTATAAGGTAACTAATGTTCAATTGAGACAAATTACATCCCAAGGATCACGCATGCATTAAAAGATAATGACAGTAATTAAGCACAATTTTTGATCTGTTTTTCGTTGAGATTTCTCGAGCCACATTAAAAAGGTTTCGAACTTTTAACCTCGCCACGGTTTCAATTCGTCAAATGTTAACTGTCAAATTTCAAAGCCTTCATGGTCTATAAAAATTCAAGTTGGAGGTTGAAGTTCGAAATGCTTAAAGTAAATACACTTCGAACGCTTCTAACTTCGCAGGCTTATAATTTTGAAGTTTATCGATAAAAAAAAAAAAAATCCTAAATTCTTAATAGAACTGGAAGAACCCGACAAAGCTGGACTTGACGCGAGACAAAAAGTTTTCCATGCATTATGCGGATCACTGTATAACACGCGGGATCATATTACGGCCATATGTTACGCTTTATTATTACCACACATGTTATCCACTGGAGCTTCCGGTTGTCACTCGCTCCACAAAAATGACAGCGGTAGACCAACACGCGGCTCCGGCGTCACGCAGCTGCGGTGCACGACGCTACTGTAGGCACGCTTCGCTTCAAGCAAATCTGGCTTCTGCGCATGCGCAGTGCCCACACCTGGTGTGGGAAAACACCGTCTCGTTCGTAAACAACGCGTTGGTGTATAGTTGCAGAGCGTGTGATATTACGCGCTCCTTAAAACAACGAATATTTCGTGTCTTCAAACCTTCAGTGCGCGTCCACATCAGAATGCTCCCCTCATCCATTGTAGGTATAGACGCACAGCTGGCCGCCTTCGACAAACAAGAACGATTCCCCTTCGCCTCGCGGTAACGCCAGAATCCACAACTTCGACTATCGCATTCGTCTTCCTCGTTGACGCGATCCATCCAGGCGATGACGGCTACACTCTTGTAGAACCGAAAGCCCAACTATACGCTCGAGCTCGGAACTTTGCCACCAGTGCTTGGTCATTCCTCACAAACGCTGATCGATTGAGTAACAAGCGGCGAGTTGGGTCGACGCTGTCTGTAATGGACAATTTCCGGGGGCTCCATAGAACGCACCGCCTGGGAAGCCTTATATAGGATTTTCCCTCCCAGCCTCTTTACTACGGTGTACTATTCATCGTTTCAGCTTAATTAAGATGCGGGCGCATCCGCCGCTATACGGAGAGCAAGTCGTCTGCTTCTTGCGCAGGGGTTGCGTTGGTGTCAGAACGCCGAGCTCTTATTGGCTGATTGAAAAAAAAAAAAAATAGTGGGTAGACCTCAAAGCATCTAGCATTGAAGTCTACCCACTATATTATTTTTCCCCAACCAGCGAATAAGAGCTCGGCGTCGTTCTTACGTCATTGCAGCTCCATCGAAAAAGCAGACGACTAGCTCTCCCCATTGGAGCCAATGGGCCCAACCGAACAGTGTCAAAAGCGAAAGTCACACTGGGCTTTCCTCAGTACGCGACTGGTCCAGCGATGATAGCACAAACAAGTACAGTAACATAACGGACACTTCGCTCGCGCGCTATTGACGCTGTTTGATGGATCCCATCAGCACGTAGCGTTACAGCATTGTGCCTGCAACGAGTCCCCGACCGGTGCGTTTACCGCGTCCAAAAAAGTAGCCCCTCGATTTCAGCCCGGTGACATCATGGAAGTGCCACGCTGTCGCCAGTCGCGATCCTGGCGGCGTCCCGACAGCTGTGGTGTAGGTGGCAGACGCCTGTTCTGCTGCAGGTCGCTCTCCAGTGTCGCAGTCCACGGACGCTTCGGCAGCCAAAAGTTGAGACGCCGTGAGGACAGCGACACTCGCGTTCGGTTGTGCTGCTCGCAGCTTCTCGTTCGCATTTCTGCGACCAACCGCAAGGATCGCGACATGCAACAGCCTGACACTCCGGCTTCTGTGACGTCATTTGTTGCCAGTTCGAGACCACTTTTGATGTGGTGGCAGCATAGGACGCTAAACACACCAGTTGAAAAGGCACTGCAGGCACCATAGTATATAGTTGCGTCGGGACTGAAGGTGAAACGAAGTATGCTCCATGAAACTGAGGGAGGGGAGGAGGCGCGAAGGCGCGGGGACTTCAGAACGCCGCGCTTTGTTTCGAGTGATTAGTGGGTAGACCTAAAACTATCTGCCTTTGTCTCCACTGCGCTTGTCGGACGCATTCAAATGCGAAGGCCAGATGCCGTAGTTCCGCTTGCTAACGCGTTCGACCAGTGCAGTGGAGACAAAAGTCTACCCACTACTCTTTCCAACCAGAGCGCGGCGTTCTGACGTCTCGGCGCGCTCTCGTCTCGCCCACTTCCTCACTTTCCCGGCGCATAATCGTTGACAACTAAAAAAAAAAAAAAGCTGAAAAGGTTTTTGCAGGAAAAAAAAAAAAAGGAGAGCTGGATTTTAGGGTATTTTTATCCCGTGTATCTGAATATCCCGTTCTTTTCCCCCCAAGATAGAACTAAACGCGAGAAAACACGAGAAACATCCGACCAGTTGTCACGTACTCATACCCAGATCTTTCGGCTGCCAAGCACGTGTCGCTCGTTTGGGCAGCGCGTGCAATTGCAAACTTGTCAGGGATATATTCCCCCGCACTGACACCAATCGTAATGTTTTTTTTTGTTTTTTGTTTCTGTTTTTTTTCTTTTTTGAAAATAGCAAGAGTGCGCGTGCATAGCTTTGACAGGGGCTGAAGAAGCGTGAGAGAGGAGATTCCGAAAACTCCTGATATGACGTCACGCTCCGGGAAGAACGGGCTTCGGCGGAAGTTTCAAAATAATTTCTGCAACCTCCGTGCACCAAATTGAAAAAAAAAACAAAAAAACATTTTTGATATTTGTGGTTTTGGAGGCCCAAATAAACACGATATGAGGTGTTTTTTTTTTTTTTTTTGAAAACACAGAATTGCATTAGTTTTCCCTTCCATAAACGCATAAAGTGGCAACTCCCGATCTCTTTTTTTTTTTATTGTTTCGTTTGCAGTCATTCAGGCTGCGACATAAGCCGATAAAAATGCCAAAAAGAAACGAATCCTAGCGCAAGAAGCCTGCACATATTAATCCCCGTTCTGTGTTTCGTAAACTGTCAGAGACTCCAACCTTAGAAGGGTCAGGCACTAACGGGGGCAAAACTACATTTTCTCGAAGCGACCGCACGAAATAATCTCGTGTCGGTAAACTTCTCACGTGTCGCAAAAAAAAAAAAAACAAGTGATGACGGGATGTTTGCGGTCGTCGACGACGACTCACGAGTTTCATGAAGCGTCTTACGTCACAGCTGAAAATATTCAATAAAGCCGATCCTAAAAAAAAAAGTAAAAAATGACTAAGCACCAAAATAGGCTATGAAAAAAAAAATGTAACGGACCAGTAGGACTTAGTCCAAACACTGATTCTGAAGCGAGCCAGCAATACCACGTAACCTATCAAGTCGCTTTCACGCGCCGGCTAAAAAACCGCATGTGCTGAGGTCTCGCGCAGTACCCGCTATAGATGGCCCCAGTTACGATGACGTCGCTACACGCCTCTTCTTCTTCGTTTATAGAAATAAATAAATAAAATATGTGTGTGTCACACTTTTAGCGGACATTTCGATGGTTCCTCCAGGTAAGCTGCTGCATACATAAGTGCGAGATACGTAAGGATAAATAAGTGTCCGATAAGGTGTTTGCAGATTCATCGCTGTGACTGTACTGTAAGTTCTCGGAGCAGCGCTCTTTATCTTTTTACTTTCCTATTTTGCTTTGTTTTTTTTTTTGTAATCACACAACTAGAATATTTGATCAAATGGTGGTAGTAATTTAAATATCTACGTAGGTCAGTCTGATTCAGGCTGCGTCCGATCAGTTTGCACAGTGTTTACTGATCACTGAAATGGCAGTGCTCAGTGTACAATTCATGCTTGCCGAATATTCGAGGCATGTTTAGGACGTTATGTTTTTTTCTTGACAGATAGGAAAACCGAAAATGTCATAAAGGTAGAAGAGAGTTATTCCCCTAGTTTTAAACCATGTAAACTAGAAGTCGCGGCACATCCCCGCAGTTTCTGGCACTCGTGAAAATATATGCAGACTTCTTCTCGGGCTGTGCGAAAAAGCCTTCAAACCTCGAAGCCAAAAATTAAAGAGATTTTTTTTTTTTGCTTTAACTTGAATACCCTCAAAAGTATTTTTCTCTCAACTCCCTCGCATGAACCATTTGTGAACAAGAAAAGCAGGTGCATGCTGATAGTTCATACTGTATTGTAACGCATAATGCGTTCTAGGACTAGATCCTAAGCCTAGAGCGTCATGAAAGGTTGTAAAAAGAAACATAATAACTCACCCAGTTTTTCTCTTTTTCTTCAGAACTTCACTTGTTTTTAAGTGAGAATCGAACCAATGAACTTTCGCTCATTAGTCCAGAGTGGCTTAGAAAGGTCTTATTCAGCTGACATATATTTATGGGCTCGTGTGGCTGAAGAACGTGGTGCCTAAAACAAAGTTGGGTTGCGAACCTCTTAGAGCAGTGGTCTCAAACACGCGGCCCGCGACTCGCTGGGACGCGGCCCGCAGGCAACCGGCTACGAGTCCCGCGGTTCGTATGTCTCGAGCGCTAGAAATGGTACACGCCATGATCTCATCTCGTCGATTCGTTTTCGCTCGAAAAGTAGCTCTGCTCTTTTAACGTATTCACATAGTTTATACTTATCTGTGTTCATTTGCCCTTTGTTTCGCTTTTTTTTTTTTTGCTTCCAGCTTTTTATAATGTACAATTTCGCGAACTCTCAATCAGCAGGAGCAACTGCCAAAGATAAAGCTACAAGCTCAAGATCCTCGCCTTAAAAAAAAAATACCGCCAACTAAAAGACAAGTATTTGTTCAGAGTGCGTTATAAAAATCGCCAGGAAAGCGAGAACTGTGAAATTAACTGATTAGTTCTTTTACAGACATGTTGAGCTTGGTTAATTCCTGAGTGAATTGATCAACGGGAACGACAGTGTACTTACTGGCTCTTCTTGTTCTATTAAAAATGGCGGCATGTTGGCGGGGCGGTGTCATTTTTAATATTGCTAAGAGTCATATAAATGAATAAAATCTAAAGATGTCACTGACAAAACTGTGAGTTTACAAAAACCATGAATCAAGAGGTCTCTTCTCTGTGAAATCTTTAGACTCCCCCCTCCCCTCCCCCCCCCGCGTCTTACGTTGGCCCTCGACCTTTCCGTTGTGGGCTATCTTGCCCCCATACTCAAATGAGTTTGAGACGGCGGCCTTATGGTGAATTCCACGCGTAGATCCGGAGCGCTTTCCAAAATCTGCGAGGGAGGCAAAATTCCGCTCCGTGGGACCCGCTACGAATTGACGAGGGGAAGATAAACTCGCCCTTTTGGAGCAACCTCCCCCACACCACTTCCCATCGCTTCCCCCTGGCCGCTGCTTGAACTTGACAAGCCCACCAACGCCTGAGCCGACTGATCTTTCCGACGCAGAAATAACACGTGACACAGCCGGGCGAAATTATACGTACCACGGCGCTCATGTCGCAAATAACGAAGACGTCCGCGTCCGGCACCGTCACATACCTTTCGGCCGCGTCGAAGCGGCGGGGCACGGACAGCGATTGCCAGCGGTGGAGTTCAGATTTCTGGTACGACTTTATTAAACACAGAGGTAACAAACCATCACTTGCACGGTCGTTGCCTAATCTCTTCCTGCTTTATTGCACGGGAAAACGCCGGCGGAATGCCGTGTAAAAAGGTAAACAATCATTGGCTGCGGAATGAACAGGCCTAACCTTGCGTCTGCCTCCGGCTTTCCTGTCGTTCTTCCTCTCACGATCCCAGATGTCAGCGCTTACGATTTACCACGCTCCACAGTCCCGGCTTTGTATCCCTGATCTACGCGAGGTAGAAGCGTTCGAGCCGTCACAATCCCACGTAAACAACCGATGCACCCGAACAGATCCAACTCGACGACCCATCCGGCCCGCCGACCTCGCCAACCTCGCCGCGCATGCCCACTGCCGATTTAGAAGGAAATCACGTGGGCCGCTCGGCTAACTTCCGGAGAGATCTGTGAAATCCCGCAGAGCAAGTTCGGCGGAGTTTGAGGCGCTCCGTGGAGCGGGCGTTGCTAGAGATCTACGAGGGGAAGATGACCAGCTCGAGCCAGATCTGCGAGCGGAATATGCGCGCTCCAAATGGAGCGCTTTTGGAGCGCTCGAGATCTGCGAGCGGAATTAACCAATAGAGCTTACCAGAAGCGTAGGAAAAGGAAAAAAAAATAAACTTACATAATACTTGACGGAAAGCCGATGGGCGCACAATGCGTAGCGTGTTTATGCCTAACGAGCAAAACAAAAGCAAGAGGTCAAAACACGTCGACACAAAAGCACGACACATTCTGCATCAGTATGTTCTATGCAAATTATAAAGGTAAGTTCTGTATATATATATTATATATATATATATATATATATATATATATTATTTCTTTTTTTCAAAAACAATTGACAACGCCAGCATTATATTTTATTCCGAAACTTGCTGGAAGGATCACGTCTTTCCAAGAGGAGAAGCAAAACAAAACTCGCGGAAATTCACGGATGGTATACAAGAGGTGTGCCCCTAGTTGACCAAACTCCCATTGAGTACAGACGGAAACTGTCCTTTTTGTTACTGATTAAAAAAAACGAGAAAACAGGCGAGTATAAGAATTCATAAATGTACTTAATTTCAATTCTTCGAGAAGGATAAAGATCGTATCTTCAACAATATTCAAATGTAATGATGATGTAACCGAAAAATGAAATACGATGCATGATGGAATTTTATCGGCGGAACCATATAAGTCGCTGAAGAAAACAAAGCTGAACAGTTGCCGCACCTGTTTCTTTGTTGATGCAGTCACTCAAAGTATTGCCACGCTCGTCGGCGAGCGAGCGCACAAGTGAGATGTATCGTGCATTGTGAATCTTTGTTTACTGTCGAAATCTTGCGATAAAGAAAAAAAATAAGAGTGCGTTTCCGAGTGGTTACCACGCATTGACTTCCGTGCGGAGGCCCAGGGTAGGATTCGTGGGAGTTCCGCGTCGTTTATTTATTCTTTCAGTTTAATGTTCTTGTGAATTCGAGAACATTTTTGTTTTTTCGAGATCCGAACATTCTACGCGTCGAACCTTCTACGCCGATTATTTCAGAAGCCCACGCGTGTACAAAAGGGACTTTGCGTGGCGAGCCAAAGTCAGTCTTCGCCCCAGCGCTCGATCGTGCTGTTTCGCCTACATCATTTTGGGCACAAGTTCGCCCCATTAAACGTTTAGTTTCTCCAGTTAACTCACCGCCTCATCCTTTGTCATTCGTGACAGTATTGACCAGGACATGATGGCGTACCGTATAGTTCGCCTCACCTAACAATGAACTAATGCCGAAGCTACGGACCGCCAGGTTCAATCACAAGCAACATTAAATTGCTTGCCTTGATATCCGTAGCAATTAGCCTCTCGTGATGATGAAATCCGTGCACAGATACGATCCTCAGGGCAATACACCTGGTTGTTTATAACTGCTTCGTGATTAGACGAAGCGGCCGGTGGCCTTAACCGTGGTCGGTCGTTGTATGGAACGAAATTGAGAAACCCACGGATAACGCAATTGCACCGTATGTTTAAAGGAATTTCCATTAAAGATGCGGTCTGAGGCGTTTTTGTTTTTATCGTCTGGCCCTATACCACGATGTTTCCACCACGCACGTTTAATGATTACACATCCTGTGCTCAGATAGTTTGCCATAGTCCCCAGAACTTAGGGCGCCCTTTTTATTTCTCGCTACACTTGAATGGAACCGCCGGACCAACCCGGTTACGAACACAGTCGGGGAAATAGTTTGCGAACCATTTGTCCTCTACTTACAGGGTGATCAGCGCTGGTGGAGTCTTCGCTCATTTCTATTGGTTGTTTTGCCACGTCTTCCCTGAAGCGGTTTACTCCTGGTACAGCATTCAACTGTCACTTAGCACGGAAATATAGGGCGCCTCAACAAATCCGCGGACGCGAATTCTCGCCCTGTATTTTAGAATGATCTCTATAGCCGTAGTAGGCTGGATCGCGGATGGGCAACTCGTGAGTGGCTCCACAGCGACCATTGCTGGGCACCGGGCAATACATGCGAGTCTATGGAAGAAATGTATCGTTATCAATATATTTCGCGAAGAAATGTGAAACTAGTGATTTATAATTTCCTCATTCTTTTTCTGTTATAAACTATTGTCTCCTAGCATGGGGAAATACAATACAAACTCAAATTTGTAAAATGAAATCCCGTATTTTTCGGATTATACACGTTAAAATTTTTAATTTTACACGATGCGGACTATACGAGGATTTATTTTTTCTAGATCGTTGACTGTGACAAGACGTACAGATTTTTTTTATGAATAACGGAGTATTTAAATGTTGATTTAGTGTAAGATACAACATTTTTTCTGAGCTAATACAGCAGGCATTTGTCAAGGTGTGATGTGTATGATAATATTTACGTTCAGGATAGACACTAAGTGCGGACTATGCATGGCGTGCGGACTATGCATCCTGTTCGGACTATCTAAGCAAAACCTTTTATATTATATTCCAAATTTTCCCGATGACTATACACCGGGTGCGGACTATAGTGCCGCAAAAATACGGTACTTATATTAGAAAAACAAAATATAATAGAATAATCTGTAACGTTCGATATGATCACCATAGTGGACCTTTTTTTCCATTTTAAATTTGTTGCACGGAAGAACCTTTTATAAATATCGTTTATGCATAGGTTATAGTAAATCTGAAGTAAAGAAGAATTTTTGCAACCTTATTGAGTTAGCGCCTCTAAAAATCAAATTGCCAATATACGCCACCAGAAGCACAGGAATCTAGAAGGTTCCTACTTACAAAACAAACTTACGGTGAGGAGGTGTTATCATACAAACTTCCCAACGTGCTCAATTATCTTAATACGGGAAAAATACAACCTCCGAAGCCATCAATAATAGGTACCAGAGCATGTTTTACGAGTTGATGTTTTAAAAATTATGCGATCGTACTTTGATAGCAAACTTTTCGTCATTATTTTTAGCCTGTTACTCTTTTGCAGAGCTTATTTAAAATAGTTATACCTGCACGCCGGGCTCTCAATTGACTGCTACATAACCGTCTCTAGAACAATGCTTTAAAAGCTCCTGAATTTACAGTACCATTATTTCATTTTTAAACGTTTAAACCTATACCAATATTCATATCGACTCGTTAAACTTTCTCGATGTGTCTTCACAATTCGTGATGGATTAGTGCTTGAAGTTGTTTTTCTTTTTGAGTTTTTCCTCCGTGTGCCCTTCTGCCAATTTTTCATTTTTCTATGTGAGAGCTAAAATAAATAAAAAATAAAATATGTCTTTATACCTGCACCCTCAAATGATATAACAGGTTTAAACCAATTATAAATAAATAAGTAGGGCCAATTTGCAAAGAAAAATAGGGGATACTACGAAGCCACAGTTATCGGGATGGACATGAAAAGAATCAGTGCGGGCGTCTACTTATACAAGAAAATGATTGGTATGTATCTATGACTAGGTTTGCTTGAGACCTAAGGAGGCTTCGTGTCTCCTAGCTCGTGGACGACGGCGACAGAGGCTTGTTTCCTATGATGTTTATTCTGAAAAGAGGAATATTGCGTATGAATTATCATTTAGTGTGTTATGGCTTTCCTATGAGATGTAATGAAGAATTTACTTGTATTCAATTATCCCTAAATCTATCTTTTTTTTTACTTGGGAGGGTTGGAGGAGAAAATGATGGTATATTAATATTAACGGAGATTTAATTACCGGTTGAGTATTTACGTCAATATTTAAGAAAGTTGTGATTGAAACCTCAGGTTGTATACTAAATTAGCTGTAGGTGTTTGAAAAATTCCTTATTTTTTAATTTGTTTTTAGTTTTATGGTGCTCGACGCAGTGTCCCTCTTCAGATATATAGGGTGGCTCAAGTCACCAGGCTCAATCTAAAATGGACCATAAAAATCCACGCCTGCACGTAGCAATCTAAACTTTTCGTCAAAGGTGCATTTCACAGGTCGGTTTTTTCTTGTAAAATTACAAAGCGTAGTTCTCTTTCTGTAAATAATAAGGCCAAGAAACCTCCCTGGGTCAACTGCGGGCGGCGACGCAGACGACCAAGTCGAGGTGCAGGGTGTGTTTGACTCTCATATTGATAGATGGCGCTACCTCCTTGTTTCGGTCAGAGCTCTGGTTTCGGTTTGCTTTTAAAGAAATATCGAAAGTGCCCGCGTCGACCGTGGTTTATTGACACGAACATAATCTTTTTTGTAATCTACCTTTGGCTTGAAAATAAATGCAGACAATGATAGCAAAACTTCAAGTAACAAAAATAAAAGAAAACGCGGTTGCATAACGACAACGCTGACGGCGCTCTTGTAGCCGGCGGCGTCTGCGCGTCGTCTGCTTTCTTTCGCTGGTCGGATGCACCCACTGATCTCTATGACAATTGCTGGATCGCGTTTGCCCGCTCCGCGATTGCGGTCACTGGCGGCCATATTTTTGGTAGAGTTATATCACCTCTAGCGAAGGTACAGCTGCTGCAGCCACTATCATTCATCCATGGCAGACGGCGTTTTGGCAGTTGTGGTGGCAAGCTGTCATCAAAATAGGGGGGGGGGGGGGGGGTGATATTTCGTGCTTGATTGAAATTGTTTGACGAAACATATTTTTGAAACCCGGCGTGAACGGTGGCCCGATCTTCGAGGACCCGGTGAAAGGTCCACGAAATCGCAGCAGCGGGGAAAAAGCAGCACAGCACGCATCGAAAGTCGCATCGAAAGAAGCACCGAAAGCAGACGCCGGTACGGAGTCTGCTTTCGATGCGAGCTGCGCTGCTTTCCCCCGGTGCTCCGCTTTCGTAGAACTTTCGCCGTGTCCTCAAAGATGAGGCTACCGTTCACGCCGGGTTTCAAGAATCTGCTTCGTCGAACAACTTCAATCAAGCACGAAATATCACCCACGGTACAGTGTACTAGATCTACGGCTATTTTATGGCAGCCTGCCGCCATTGCGCTGTCCGCCATATTACTATGATGGCTAGAGATGATATAACTCTACCAAAAAGATGGCCGACCGTGGCCGCATTCCCGTCCATAGGCGGAGCTGGTCAAACGCGATCCAGCAAATAGACATAGAGATCAGTGGATGAACCTGCGGACGCTGCTCCCTACGCCATCTATCAATACGAACGCCAAACACACTCCACCACTGGACTTCGTCATATGGGTCGCCGCCCGCCGTAGACCCTGGCAAGTTTCTTGGCCCTATTTTTTACAGAAAACGAACTACGCTTTGTAATTTTACAAGAAAAAACCGACCTGTGAAATACACCTTTGACGAAAAGAGTAGATTGCTACGTGCAGGCGTCAATTTTTACGGTCCAGTTTAGATCGAGCCTGGTGACTTGAGCCACCCTATATATAAGACATAGGGGTAAGCGACGTGGACATCTAAGTTTGAAGATAAATATTTCAAAAATGCGTCTTGTTTTTTTTTTTCTGTAAAGGTATTCTGATTTCAAAATTTATGAGAACAGATTAAAATAGTTTCTCACATTAAGATATTATGAAGCAGTGAGGTTGCTTGAACCGCTCAATTTGAATATCAATATTTTATTTTATGTTTTCATAATTTATGTTTTCACTTTACTTATTTAACTTAAGGGATTTGACATATTTCATTCAATCTTTTAGGAGTGGTTTTTATTTTATTTTTTATTTTACCTTTAAGATATCTGTGGTATTAGTTCATTCAATCTTTTAAGAATGGTCTCGATATCTTATGTTTTCAAATTGGTGTAGTTCTTATTTGTTTTACTTGGAAAGAGTGATTTCAAGATGTAGTAACAAGCTAATCCATAGATGGTCCCCCCCCCCCCCCCCTTCGTCACAGAAGCAATGGCATTGGGTTTTTTTGGTTTATTTTTTATGTTAAAGGACCCCGAAGTTACGGATCTAGTCCGCATCTAAGAATAAATGCGTCTTCCATGCATGCAATTTTTTTTTATCTATCACTAATAGGAAGCCAAGGGCAGGAGCTAGTCCATCCACCCCCCCCTCCCCCTGAAAATAAAATGGGTCTTCCTTAGGCATGAATATTTTTGTAAAGCTTACTGCGTTGCTTAGGGTTACGGAACTAGTCCGTCCTCCGTATGGTGGTTGAAAATCGTTCCGTAGAACATGCTGTTGGTCACACCTATGTGTCAGTCCTTTTTATGTCTCTGGTTTTATCCACCTTCTCATGTCCTTTTCATAGCTGTGGTTTAATCCAACGCAAATTATACAAGGTTTTTTCCCGAGTTTCCCTTCTCGTTTTCCGTCGGTTAAGGTTGTTCCAACCCAAAGTAAGCCTTTTTTCAGGTCTTTCTTTTGTTATCTATCAATTCTTGTTTTTTTTTTATTCTATTATTTCTGTGAAAATAAGTTAATTGACAAAATGATGGGTTTATATTTTGATAGAGCTGCCCGGTTTTATTAAATGTGTAGAGTTGCAGTTGCTCTCTCAAAGGGTTTTCGTTAATTATTTAGTTATATTAGATTATTATTTATTGTTTTATCATGTCCACCATATTTCCACCTTAGAGACTGACTGAAGTAGCTTTTGTTTTGTGCACTATTTAGAGGTAAAATATTTAATAAAGTAGCCTTTGTTCGTAGAGTCGGACAAGTGAAAAAGTAATGGTTTATATCATTACATTGCATACTTGGGTTGTAATTCAATTACATTAATTCAATTACTGTTATTTATTACTTTTCTGGTAATTTGTAATTGTAATTAATTACTTTTGGCTAAAGGGAACTGTAATTGTAATTTAATTAATTTCTAGTGTCAGTAATTTCAAAATTTCAGGCAAGCAAAAAGCAAATTGTTGCGTGTATGTTTATACAGCCGGGAGTTAGTCTGCCTCATTTGACGTCTGGTGTCTCGGCTGTAGATGAGCAATTTAGCCAGTGCGGTAAAACCTCTAACCTGGAGTTTTTAACGTGCACCACGCAGTAGTGATACACGACCGCACGCCGGTACGATGCTCCTCCAGATCGAAACGGGCAGGGGTGTGGATTGAACCCAGGATCCCAGGGTTCCGCAGCGCAAGCTTTCGCTCCTTGTGCTCCGAGCTGGTGTGCGCTAGCCCACTCGGCCACCGATCCCCCCAAATTTCAAACACAATTACAATTGCTTTTGCCAGACTTTGTGGCTCCGACGGAACCTCTGAAAGCATCAGCGCTCGAACAAGTGGCCTAGCACACACACGCACAACAAACATAGCGTCGCATGTTTGTAGCGTGAGCTACACTGGCCGAGGTTGAGCAGTTCCGCGTGGCTCGCATAATGAGCCGTGCTCCGTGCTGCGCGCGCGCGAGGAGCAGTGACGTCACACGGCGCACAGCTGGCGCGCCGGAGCCGCAGCCGCCGCGCCCGCCTCGCCGGTCTGCGCATTCCAGAGGAGTGACGTCATAGCCGCGGCAGACGCACTGGCGCCTCCGCGTGCCCAGCTGTGCGCTTCCGTTGCGCAGTAGCCAAGTCTGACGCTGCACCGGAGACGCTTGATAGCGCCTCTCATTTTGTGCGCATAAGCTCACGCTACGTATATCCTGGCATAGCCGAGCTAAGCCACCTCAATTGTTTTTTCTTTTTGTTTCTTTGTTGCTTACACTGCGGGCTGAAAGACAATCATCTTCGGAGCCTACCTCAACGGCGCCATGTAGCGCCGTCTGCGGTGCGAGCAGAAAACAATAGCATAAGCATGCCAACATATTGAAAGACAAAAAATTCAACTTCAGCTTTCAGCCGAGGTTAAGAATTTTAATTGTCCATTAAATCTTTTTTCCAATATTTTACTTTGTTTTTAACTGTCGCATAATTGTATATTTGTATTACTTTTAAGTTTATTTCCTGTTGGTTTTACTTCAGATATTATTTGCATAAGAAGTTTGGAGACTAACCTCGCACCCGCGAATATTGTCACCAATGATTCGGGAGCCCCGATTCGGTACATATATATTTCTGAGCCATTATTATTTCAACTCAATGGAAATAAATTTCAACACATGATGTGTTCATTTGAATGTAGTCGTATTAGCGCATGCTTCTTTTTTGTTTTATAATAACTGTTATAAAATATCCATATATGACTATTTGTCGCATTTTTATTTTCCTGGCTAACAAGTCTGTCAACCCAATTTTTTCATTAACGGTCTGGCGTCTTCCTGCATATGAACTAAATTATTTTTTATTAAATATATAGGAACATGGTACTTCGTTGCCGTAAACTGTCAAATGTTTCCCAAATTTAACAAAATTCATAAAAGGAAAGTACAATACGTGACATTTATGCAGCGATGCCTCCTCAAACATTGGGGCAAGAAATGAACAAATGTGTTGTATACTATACAACTCGTTTAAAGCTATATGGCCCAAGTCGTGTCGCTCTCAGAAATAAATAATTGTAAAATAATTGTATTACTGTTTAAAAGTAATTTGTAATTTTAATGAATTGCTTTTCACATAGTAGTAATTGTAATCGTAGTTAGACTACTTTTAAAGCAAAGTAATTGTAATTGTAATTAAATCACATTTTGGAAGTAATTTACCCATGTATGTTACATTGCATGCCACAAAAACATGTATTGTGATTCCTAATATTAAATCTAAGAAAATGAACGGAAAATCTGCCATGATTTGTTAATAATTGAGTTAAGTAATATGTTGAAGAGAAAAATTATGGAATGCCCTATGCTGACGGGATCCATTGGATAAGTCCACTTGTTGTTCCCTCCCCCTGACCCTGAGCGTTCCTTAAACCATTCGCTTTTAAAATTAATTGTTTTTGGCGTATTGTTTTGTCAGTTTAAGAGGTAAGTAGACACCATGGTATCTAGCGTATGATGCATATTGATCAGCTAAATCATTGCCTATATTACCAGAGTGACCTTGAAGATTCTAAAATTTATTTTTGATTGTATTTATTATTTCATTTAGATTAACAGGGTTGCCCAATGCTCGTAGGACGGATAAACTGTCTGTGAAAATAGTAGTCTCGCGTTGTCTGTATGATTATTCAGTATTCGATTGCTTTCAGAATGGCTACTGCTTCTGCTTCAAAAATGGTATTATGGTTATTTAAGCTATGTTTTCCCATTTTCGGTATCCCTCCATTATATGTTATTATGACAAAAGCTGCACCGACTGTATTTAAACAAACTAAACCATTGGTGTAAATGTTGAATGTATTTATATTGCTTTGAAAGGTGCTCAGTTGCCGCTCTGCCGTCGCCGGTTGTTCTTCGCTCTGGGCTTCCTTAGTAGCGGTGCGTGGGCTGTGATGTGTGTGTGTAGTTAAAATGCTGGGTTCGGTTCCCTCCACGAGTGATACGGATCCGGTTCCTTCCACAAGCTATATGGATGTCGTTCTTTCCACGAGTGATATGGGTGACCGTATCCAAGGGGTGAAAAAATTACAGGAAGACCCATTAGTGGATTCTTAGGAAATCCGTTATCATGGCTCTTGGGAAACGCCACACACGTTCCCCTTTGGAAACGCTAATACTGGCCCCGTAGCGAGACCACAAAGGAGTAGCAGAATGAAATCCAAAAGAGAAGGACAAAACAGAAAAGTGAAGGGATCAGCGTTAGCGATTTCCAAAGGGGGACGTGTGTGACGTTTCTCAAGGGGCATGCTGCACTTTCCCTAAGAATCCACCAATGAGTATTCTTGTAATTTTTGCTATTTATTTTGGGGGACAACATTTACGAGGGTGACGACCACAAACGTTTTTACACCAGTAAGTAACTTATATAGGGACCGCGGCAGGGGTGTGCTAACGGTGGTGCGAATCAAAAAGTGCTGCGTCAATCATAGCATTTATAACGCAATAAAAAGTCACAATATGCCACCTCCTTTAGAGCGGTGAAGTTAGTCATGAAACGACTTTATGTGATTCGAAGCAGCATTCGAACACACCTAAGGCTTAGCAGAAATTCGATGGAATTTCCTCTAAGTCGCTGCTTTCCTGCGACATTTAAATATATTGTTCACGAAAGCTGCTGCAGGGGGGCCCGAAGGCCACGTCAGAAGACTGTCTCCGTTTGCCGCAGTGTCGATGTTTTTGCTTTTCATGTTTCGCTTATGTTTAATATTTGTTTCTCCTGCTGACTGTTTTAAGAGTGCTGATGGCGACGTCAGAAGACTTGGTATCTTTTTTCGACGCAACCTCCTACTCAAAAATATATCTGAGATATGATTAATAATAATAATAGTAATAATAATAATAATAATAATAAAGTTATTTATTCCATCTAGCACAAAGCAAGGTTGCGTAACGGGCGCATCAAAGCCAGCCTGAGGCTTGTGCGATGCTACCCTAAAATAACAGTTCAACGTAGCAACTTCGAACCCGAATGCGAACTGGAGCTCAATTATATACAGATGTCATTAGGATGTCACGGGTATCTTGGTATACAATTTGACACATAAACACACACACATACACAAATTCGTATGCAAATGCATCGTCAAGCTTGAAAATAAGCACAGTAAAAAAAAAACAGCAATGAAAGTTTTGTTGACAATGCAAAAATATGCATTAAGCATAAAAGGAAAAGGCGACTGTACTAAGCACAAGTACACAACATCAAGTCCAAAGATGAAGTGTCGTAAGCCCAAGGCTGCATAGGTGTAACCTACATTAAGAAATATATATGTGTATATACAGGGTGTTTTTTTTTTAAGCTTAACATATTTGTTTTAAAAAAGTCGTGAAAGTTACACTTATGCCGCTTGTGGAGGTGAGTTATACGGCCAGGGGGGCATATTATAGGGGGCTAATCGTA
The DNA here is from genome assembly GCA_013358835.2 of Ixodes persulcatus. Classification (NCBI taxonomy): domain Eukaryota; kingdom Metazoa; phylum Arthropoda; class Arachnida; order Ixodida; family Ixodidae; genus Ixodes; species Ixodes persulcatus. Next base: position 283,764 of record JABSTQ010010409.1, read on the forward strand.
ATGATCATTCGGCTAATTACTTAAAATTCGTTAATTAACTTTTTAAGTAATGAAAATAGACATATGGTTCCAATTAGAAACTTGCTCAGCGTCATCGAAAACCCCTAAATCAGTCATTTTCAGAAAGACTTTCAGCGCGTGAGAAGCGTAGTTGTGCACTAAAGTTACCGCTCGTGCAGCAGGTACAAAGCTAGAGGTTGCGATAAGGCTCCCGCGCGATTTTTCCGTCTTTTATCTAGCCCCAGTCTTGTACCTGCTCCACGAGTGGTAACTTTAGTGCACTACTACGCTTTTCACGCGCTCAAAGTCTTTCTGAAAATGACAGATTCTGGGGTTTTAGATGACGCTGAGCAAGTTTCTAATTAGAACCATATGTCTATTTTCATTAATTAAAAAGTTAATTAACGAATTTTAATTAATTAGCTGACTGATTGTTACGATTAGCCCCTTATAATATGTCCCCCTGACCGTATAACTCACCTCCACAAGCGGCATAAGTGTAACTTTCACGGCTTTTTTAAAACAAATCTGTTAAGCTTAAAAAAAAAGCAGCCTGTATTTATAAGAGCTATGCAGATCTTACAACAATGCCATACCGAAGATCTCGTCAGAAATTGATGCTTCTGAGAACTTTTTTAACTGCTCGCAGCGAAGTAAGAGATACAAGCTCAGGCGGCAGTTGAGAAAAAATCTGCGGAACATAATATGCGCGCGTACTTTCGCCATAGCGAGTATGAACGTGTGGAAGTTGAAAAGGCCGCACATGCCACAGGACACGAGAGGATGAGCTTACTTTTTTAAATTCGTTGCTGAAAAAATGTCGCTATGCAACAGTATGAACGTATAGCGTTTGACAGTTAGGAAGTTCAAGAAAATCGAAAAGGGTGGTATCCTCAGGCACTTGTAGCTTGTAAGAAACACTCTTAAGGATTGCTTTTAGGAGGGAGTCTATTTTCACTTTCCACAAAGCTGAACAATTCCCACAAACAGTGATGCCGTAACGGAGGGCACTTTATGCAAGGGCATGTGCAATGGCTTTTCGAACGGAAAGTGGCATAAAACATTTAGACCTATACAAAGACAGCTGGCGCTTCTCAGTGTTTTGCATATATATGGGACATGAATATGCCATTTCAGGTTACTATAAAAAATATCCCAAGGTACTTAACATTATCAGCATATTCTAAAGATACGCAATTGCACTGAGTGCAAGCTGAGGAGTGCAAAACAAATGGAAAATCAAGCCTGACTGTTTTAAGTGGGTTGTGGAAGCATACTAATTAAGTTCTTTTTTTAACATTTACCGAGATAAGATTCCTCTCAGACCAGTTCATTAGCACAATCGCATGACATTGCAATTGGCGGATAGAATCTGAGTAATTAATGTGTTGCGACATGATTAGAGTGTCGCCTGCATACTGGTATATTTTAAATCCTGGTACAAATTCGATGATGTCGTTGACAAAAATATTGAACAAAAGGGGTGATGGAATTGAACCCTGCGGTACACCTGCTTCGAGTGTAGTTCGAGAGGTTTGGATACCACCGGCAGACACCAACTGGGAGCGATTACCAAGATAATTTTCAAAGAAGGAAAAAAAAAAGAGCCTCGGAAGCCTATACTGTATAGTTTTCTTCAGATTAACGTGTGTCTGATAGTGTCAAATGCTTTAGACAGGTCTAAAAACAGAGTTGAGGTGACAAGGTTATGATCGAAAGCAGAGTTAAGTTTGTCAGCGAAATCATCAAGCAGTAGTTGTGTGCCCTTCCCTGAACAAATCCAAATTGTGTAGGTGACAGTATGTTAAATTTGCCTATAAAAGATGTCATTATACGATATATGTGCTTTTCAAGTATCTGCACGATGATCGGCAGTATAGAAATACATCGATAATTTTCGATATTATTTTTGGCACCACCTTTGTAGGACGTACTATTGACGTTTCGAGGTCATCAGGGATGAATTTAGTTTCAATAAAGCTTTTCAACATAAAAAGAAAAACCGTTTTCAGACTGCCATAGTTTCTGCGCAGGTCAGAGAGACGAATCCCATCTATCCCGGGTGACTTACTTGGCTTAAAACTGGATATTATGGAGAAAAGATCACTTTCTTGGAGTGGCGAAAGGAACGCGGAAGAGGTGACGACGTTATCAATATGAGTTGACAAATCTCTCGCCTGACCAGAAAAAGTTGCAAGAAGGCATTGAAATGCTCCACAACAGGGAGAAAGTTACTGCCAAAATTTTGCTTTACGTGTATCGTCAATAGAATGATGAACGTTGTGACCATGAAACTCATTAACCAAGATTTCCGTGCCTCCAAACGATATTCGTTAATAATAATAATAATATTTATTATTATTATTATTCTTGTGAGAATGGCACAGCGTTTGAATCATTCCTTTGAAAAACTTGATATTTTCCACCCTTGCTACAGGACGTTTGTCCTTTCTATTAAAAACTTGCCCGTGCAGGTTGAGCATTGCTGAATGACTCTGTTATGTCTGAATTTCGACATCTCCATGGCGTGCTTTCTCGTAGTGCACTCGTTGTCCTACGGTCTTGTGTTCCGTGTCTACTGTTACTGCTTCGTTTTTATTTCATTCTACTAATACTCCTTTACTGCCTAGTATTATGCTTAAAAATTGATCTTCTTTTCTGCGGAGATGTGTACAATGTATTTTTTATCCACAACTGTACCAGCACCAAGACCTCAGTGTTGTTCCTGGGCACTGTACAATAAAGATTGATTGATTGATTGATTATTAGTAATTGTATTGCAAAAAATCAAAGTGCTCAAGAATATTACGTTTTATAAAGCGTCTCCAAATATGCCTCTTTAATTTTTTTTTTTTTTTTTTTTTTTTTGGGGGGGGGGGGGGGGGTTTGTACATTAGTGGGCGCTTTCTCTTCCGACAAACTGTTGCATACTTGCGCATTTTAAAGGTTACACCTATTTGTCTCTTTCTTTAGAGCCTGCGTTGTTTTTCTTTCTTTTTTTAAATTTCTTTAGGTGTCGTAGGTTAATTTTAACTACTGTAAGCGACTTATTTTTCGCGGGATCAATATTTCGTGATTTAGGTCAAAGCTGAAGTTTTGGAATAATTTGCGAGTTCTAATTATCGCGACCCGGTGGGATCTCAATAAAGATTCTAATGTGTTTACATTTTGCCGGAATTGTTCGCGGGACCTATTTTTCGCGAATTGTAGGCCATTCGCGAAATTAGCGAAAATCAGGTCCTCGTGAAAATTAAGTCGTTTACAGTATACGCTTGAATTCGGGACAGTGTGTATAACATCTCCTTTGCGCGATATCCTGTATGTGTGGCTGTAAGTTGTTATTTTATTTGCGGCTCTGCGAAGCTAAGTTTGACGTTTAGATAGTATAGGGCGGCATCGCACAAGCCACTTGTTGGCTTTGATGCGCCCGTTTTTTTAACTCTCCTTTTCCTGTGGCAATAAAATAGTATTATTATTAATTATTATTAATATTACTATTATTATATTAAATATATGCAGCTAGATGACTCGTTAATGTTTGTTGTAACGTCCGACTGCGCCAGGTGTTTCACGTAGAGTTTCTTGACATCTACCAGCTGTGTTAGAGATCCTTTCTTTCGATTTTTACCATTGTGCTCGTCCCCACCGCGGTCTCTCGTTAATACGTAGCTTCCAGTTGCGCTCGTTTTCTTTTAAATACGTCAGACCTGGGGGTACTCGTGAAATGTTTCATGGTAGTTTACTTTTTTTTTTATTTTGTGGTTTGTGATACGCATCAGCTGCGTATGTATGTAAACAACAATGTTCATGTCATCTACCCTTTGAAGACAAAATCGGAGGTGTTACGTGCCAAACGAACGGAGGGCATTAGGCGTGCCTCGGCGAAAGACTGAGGATTAATTTTGACCCCCTGGGGGATCGTTTGACGTCCAACTGTAATCTCGGTTACACCGTGCCTCCTCCGCAATGAGCCTCTGTCAGATTCCGTGTACCCCGGCCGGGATTCGAACCCGCCACCTGAAGATTCGGAGGCCGGCGCTTTGCATGGGAGCCATCGAGGCCTCTATATAACTATTGGCAAGGATTTTATCCAGTTAGTTTTTTCTTCACGAAGCTCAATGTTTACCCCACATGAGGCTTGTGCACTGGATCCTTAGCATAGTCTTTCTCGATCGAGCGCAGGACGAAAGGTTGGACACAAGGTTCGTCAGCGTTCCGCCGGGATGCGAGTCAAGTGGTGTCTCGCTGATTGAACTCAAGTCAGTCGAACGCGGACGAAGCGATCGGCTAGGCCGACCGAGCGCTACGTCAGAAAGCCAAACAAACAATCTAGGTACGTTTTGGCCCCAGTGGGTTCAGTTGTCAACTTAAACCCTGTAGGCGTGTCGAATGGACGTCCTCCCTAACAAGTTGAAGCTTAAATCGTGCTTTACCTTTAAAAACAAATACCAGCTGTAATTTATAGCCAATCAAGGACAACCAACGGTTGTCCTTGACTGACTATAATTAACTTAAAAAGGATCTAAAGCACGAACACAACCTAAGCATCCTATACATTTTAAAATTAGAATCATGCGGGTCGCGATGTTTACACTCCCAGACTGTGGTGAGGGTAAATATGGTAAGCTTTGAAGTCGAGAATGACCGCGGGCATTCCTAAGAGGTCATTCGGTGGCTGATTCATATGTATTTAAGACTGCAATCGGGTAGCATTGTGGACGAGGTGTACGTCCGAGAGAAGAGTGGTTGGCGACGAGCGAGAGAAAATAAACGATTTAGCTACGTTTAAGACGTCTTCTTCTGTACTTTCCTTTTTTTTTCGACTTTTTAAAATTTTTCCCCATAGTATCTGGTTGCTTTTAAAAACGTAACCAAACGCCGCGAAACGCCCCCCTCCCCCCCCCCCCCCCCCCCCCATCGCTTTCCTTTTTTTATTTAAGAAATACCATGAAATGATCCTAGCTCGCACTATTGAACTTTTAAGACTACACGTAACGAGATGTTTACGTCGAGTACTGTGAAGATATTATCAGATTTACTTGACATTTGCTTTGACCAAAAAATTTCCCGGCTCTTTTAACAACAGTACGATGTAAACGGCACGTGTGCCTCTTCAAAGCATCGATGTATTATTCGAAGCGCTCATGCTCCTTTGCGAGTTTAGCCTTGGATCAGATACCATCAAGGAGGGCTGGGCAGTATGATTATGCATATATGTTAATTAGCACCTAGTGATATAGTTGAGTATATTTATTGCTTGTCGAATGCACGCGAAGCGGTGTATTACTATAGAAGATAGATTTTTGAAGTATAATATATTTTGAAAATTCCGGCTTATGTCAAAAATGCGTGTGTAATGTCAAGGCTGATTCTTTGTTCAGTCTCGTTTTGTAGACGCCAGGCGTATACTCACTTACAAAATAAACAAATTGCCGAAATACAATTTTAAAAATGGCCGAGCAAAGAAATCGTTCATTTGCGGATAACCACATATTACTAGCTTGTTATCTTGTTATCAGCTGCGCGTGGAATGGTTTGGCGGGGTTGCGAAAATGTCCCACGTCCATATAAAGCGCGGTCAACGGCGCGAAACCGCGAAGTGTCCCACTAACAGCTATCGCAGTAATAAAGACTTGAAATTTCACTTTCTTGCGCAACACGGGGGCAGCCAATCGCGGCGAATAAGAGGGAGGTCCGAGGGTTTCTCAAAATACGATGAGATCTTAAAAAAGTGATCTGCGTAGCGGCAATCAACAAGTCGCTGGGTATATAGTATGTTTTTGGTCTAATCGCATTTTGAGCTTATCAGCCGTGATTGAACTATCTCCATGTTTGGAAGTGTATGTGTTTTTATGTTTTTTTTTTTTTTCTCTTAGTGCGGATATGAGAGGGTGACCTTAGTGCGGATACTAGAGGGTGACCATATATAGCAGAAGGGCATAGATCTCTAGACTTTCATTTTTGACTGTGAATCTAGCGAGTAAAATCGACTATTTGTCATTTGCGTTTCAGTTGCACGTCATTGCGTTTTTTCACGTTGCTCGTGGACGCTAAGCTGGCAGAATTTTATTGAAGGATACAAATTTGGGGAAAATATAGACCGGTGTCCGAAATCCTAGCCCCCAGCAGCGATAAAAATGGGAAATAATAATCTCAAACGCAGGCTCTTGTAAAGAGAGAAGCTGTGCATACAGCGAGATGTTTGTTTTTTGCAGCACTCTTGGCATCGGTGTTGTTCTTGGAGCTGCGTGGTCACGCACTTCTGAAGTTCTTGGACTGCAATATGTGCGAAGCACTCTAAAAAAAAGCCCGTGCGTCTACTTTCGCGCACAACACTCGGATATCCAATCACAGCAACTTACGGAGGCAGCTCAGCGAATGACGATGCCGAAACACATGTTTAGACCAAATAACGCAGTCTGAGTTGTGACATTAAGCAATGCAAAACATCACGCTTGCATTGCTTAATGTTACAACTCAGACTGCGTTTTTGGTCTAAACATATGCTTCGGCATCGTCATTCGCTGAGCTGCCTCCGTAAGTTGCGGTGATTGGCTCTCCGAGTGTTGTGCGGGATAGTAAACACACACGGGCTTTTTTAGAGTGAGGTTTCAAAAAAAAAAAAAAAAAAGGCCAGTACACTTAAGCACTTTTTTTGAAATGTGAATGCGAAAACATGAATGTTGTCCTTCCGCTCCCTTAGTTCGTCTGCGGCGTACTGGCGTGGACGGTCACGTTTCTCTACTTCCGAGGCAGCGGCCGACGGCCGAGCGTGCGATCGCGTGAAGTGGCCGCGCCGCACTGAGCTCGGCCGTGCAGTCTCTCCGGAGTCTGCCCGGGCGGGCTCTACTGGCTCTGCGGCCAGCCGCTCCCTCTTACCGGCGGCCGGGCCGCTGCTCCGCCATGAAGTGGGCTTCTCTATGGGGTGGTGTTCCTTGGAACTACGCCGCGGGGCAGCCAATGGGAGCCTCGTTCCTTTAAATTATGATACGCACGCAAGCCAATGGGAGCCTATTCATCAAAACGCTGCTACAGACGACAGGCTTCGTTTCGTTAGGACAGGGGAGTTTAGGTGCCGTTTGGCGCTTTCAAAAGCTGATAACGCCGGTTCACTCCATGGAACAGTTAATGCTTTCGCATTAAAAGCGGATTCTCTCAAAAGGCGTCGCCCCTCTCCCCTCCCCCCTTTTACTGTATCATGGCGTCCGCCTAAACGAACATAGCGGCACCCATAGAACAGATCAGATACTGGTCTGTAGCAAGAACGACAACACTATTATCGTTTTTACAAGACAGCGCGAGCTGCATTATTCTTTCGTTAATTTACCATTCTTTCAAACGCTCTGTTACCGTAGGTGAAGCGATGGTGACGCACGCTTGTAAACGACCGTGGCCCGTGTATGATCGAACGCTGCAATGGCGCTTTATGCTCGATGCAAGCATTACACGGTCGCGTCTTACGTGCGTGTAGGAATCAGGCGTGTATATACGAGGGGCGTTCATAAATTTCATATTCTCGGCACAAAAAATTGAAAAAAACTAAACAAAACAGGCATCAACATCAGCGCCCGTCCCTCTATTTCCGCACAGTTAAACATCGCATAGCTATAGTAGCGCTTAATGCCGCTACGGTGTCGAAACAAAAATGGTACCGCCCGTCGGTGCAAAGCACATGCAGTGATCGGTTTTTTACATTTGAAGGAAAGCAATGCCAAGGATATCCATTCCAATTTGTGAGCGTTGTTCGGGGATAACACCCCAGTTTATGACACTTTGGTTCAATGGCGCAGACGTTTCCAGTGGGGCCAAATAAGAGGAAAGCTTTTCAATGACGACGACCAAGTGATTGCTGAAGTGGAGCGATTTCTGAACACTCAAAACGAGGAGTTCTATAACAATAGCCTCCGGCATGTGGCCCATCGCTGTATAAAGTGGGTATACCTCTTGGTGGCGAACATGCAGAGAAAGTCTTAACTCCTACTCGAGTTTGATTGCCGAATCTCTATTCCTTCGGGACAATAATACGAGCTTTATGAACGCCCCTCGTATAGGTCAGAGCGGGTTCGACGCGAACGTTGTCTCCCGTGCACAGACAAAAGCGACTCTGCTGCGCGCACGTTATATCGGAACGCTTATTTTGTTTATTATTACACCACTTTGCTTCGCGGACCGCAAACGCCAGAAAAAAAAAAAAGAAGTTAAATGCCGTAACTTTTTAGTGCTCACATAACGGCGTCTCTTTGGAGCACCGGACCGAGTCTAAGTCGTTTGCCGTGAACGATGACTGCAGAGTGAGACTAGTGCGCTTGCATATACTTCCCTAGAACAGCGTCTACTTGACGATTGAATGATACGAGAATAGCACGCGTGTCAGCAATAGCTATGCGTCTGAGATATTGTGAGATATCTTAGACGCATATATAAAAGATATCGTGAGAAGAATAAGAAAAAATTCAAATATAAATGCACCGAGAGACAAAGTCACTTACAGCGTGGAATCAATTATCTTTATGCCATTCCGCTTTCGATATGGTATTGAGGTCTACATACCCACGTACCGGGAGCGTATCTGTGGGTCTTCCTCTTGTTAGCAACGTCAAATAATTATAAAAAAAAGATAATTTTGTGACGTTTTTCTACTGACGTCTGCCAACAACTGTTGATAGACACTTGACCCAGCTAAAAGGCGCCAAACTATATCTGAATAGTAAGCACGGCGACCGCGATCGTGCTCCAAATCGCCGGCGTGCTACCTACATGACCCCAACTGCGAACACCATATCAGACGTAACAACCCTGGCCGTTCAAGACAGCGGACATGTGGAGTTGCAAAATGGTTTTGGTTTCGATCTCAACATTACTGCATAATGAACACTCCCAAAATCATTTTACGACAATAGTTAACCTGCGTTTTTCGAAACACAGGTTGATTACTACCATTAAAAATGTTAACTCTAATGGTGGAGCTTCATTTCATCGCTTGAATACTACAATTCCAAAAACAAAAATGTTTGAAATACAATTAGAAAAAGGTAGAGGCAGGAGTCGCTCAAAACGTACTGAAGCCACAGTCGGACAAGTATAATGAAATTATCCAGTTTGTTCCATGCTACTTATGCTCGTCCTCCAGCCGGTGGTGTGAACTGCGAAGTGAATTGTCTGTGCGAAAATAAGAAATTTATTCAGGCTGCTGGTGGTTTCACAGTAATATGACGAAAGCCTTGAAGGAATTATTATTCCAACAGTAGCGCGAGCTGCGTTTCTTTTTCTTCCTGGAAGTGTACACCATATTAAGTGTTTCTTGACAAGCGAGCATGAAATGTAGCACAAAACACTAGAATTCAGCTGATGTACCTGCTAACCAATTTAAAATAATGTTGTAATGTGCTGAGAATTATTGACGTATGAAACACATCATTTCAAGTATCCGTCTTGGAAATGAGCTTTAATTTGTGTCTAGTTTTACAGGTATCTGAAGCACGATTTTTGAATCTTGTAGTGTTCAATATCGAAGATACTAGTTGGAAGTGTCTTGCCCAGCCCTGCTGACTGGCCATGAAACCTGTACACTTTTGACGAAGAGGGATTAATTGTGATACATATCACCTTATAAAAACAAATACTATTCCAGCTTCGATTTGAAAGAATAAGTGATGCTCATGAAATGACATATAACTTATGTAAGGAACCACATAAATTCGAACTTGGCCAAACTACCCAAGAAGCTTCCGAGATCATTGACCTAACAGTAATTAAAGCAATAGAATAAAAATTATTGTTCAGAATACAACCCACATCTGAAATAAACTTTTAAAGTTTAATACTAATATAATTGTATCCTCTACAACTAAATATTTACAGTGATATATATTGCCATGTCCTAGTTGCTGCTAATAATACTTGTTAAATTAGCGCCCAAAAATGAAATTATAAAATTTAAAAAAGAGGCGCGGTATCGAGATGCGAAAAAGCAAAGCCCCATCGCAATGTATCGCATCCCACGGAAGTTCCATCGCGAAGACAAATACGAAGTTGACACTTCTCGCTTAAGGAGAAAATGTCATAAACGCACATTCTTTCATCGCAATCTAGGCGATACAAGGCAGCGCATAAAACAAAATGTGGAAACTTACGCCAAAGGAAAACTTCCCTCCGATGTCTTGTCTTGTTTCAGATCCTATCGAGTTTTGCTGTCAGCCACACAGAAGACCACGATCCAGAACCCACGGCGGAAGCCCCAAGTTTGGAAGTCGGAGACACACACACACACACACAACTCACTACAACCGATAGAGTTGTACTTTTTCCCCCTTTCTTTTCACTCGCTACTTGTCACTCACACTTGACACGAGAGCACCAATAAACAAACTATGGCGCGTTCGGGCGCACGCGAGCACATCCACAAAACGCACGCGCACTCACCGCGCGCGTGCTCGGTCACGCGCGCAAAACTGTCACCACCGATAAAACCCTCTGTTTTGAGAAAGCGAGCGAAAGGAACACACGAAAGGGGCAAACTCTGAAGCGTCGATTCACTCGAACGAGCGAGAAAAAAAAAACACGCTTAGTCACGACCCACTTCTTGTCTTCCTTCTTCCATCTGTCACATGAAGCGTCGCCGTGAAGCAGAGCGTAAGGCGCATGCAGCAGCGCGTCGTCGATAGATGCGTCCACTCGCCACGACGCCGTCCCTTCAACTGATCCGTCGGCTCTCCCTTCCTGCTATAGCCGCTCGCACTGTGCTGCGCGCTACCGCGGCCGATCGGCGAGCGACCACGCTGGCTGGTTGTCACGTGGTGCTGGCGGAGGAGGCCTGGAGAAAGTAAAGTAAAAGGGAGAGAAGACAGAGAGAAGAAGGGGTGAGAAGAAATGAAGAAAGCTTTGAAGGAGAAGGAAAGAGTTGGAGCAACTGGCGTTCCTCCCCCCTCCCCCGCAAACAACAGGTGGCTTCTGTTCCTCGGCGCCTTGGAACGCGCTATTCATCCGAGAGCTTAGTTTGTTTCGTGCAAAAAGAAGTCATGCGCGTCGTGCCGCCGTCTTCCCTTAGATTGTTGGCGTTGTTCTTGTTGTCGTCGTGCGTGACTGTTTCGCTTGATTGAGGAATTTTGTGGTATATCCTATCTTAATTGGAGCTGTGCAAATAGTGGTTTCAATCGAAGAGCACTGCGTCTTTCCCAACCTTCCAAGTATAAAGAAAAATCACGACAACCGCTTTTAGACCGCAGCTCTTAGGCGCCCGTTTCCGGCTTGAGCGGCGTCGCCGTCGGCGTAACCGCGCGGTGCATGATGGGAAATGTCCCATAATGCACCGCGCGAGACCCCCCCCCCCCCGGGGTCACGTGACCTCGGGGGAGGGGGGGAGGGGGGGTCACGTGACCCCTCCCCCCCCCCCGGAGGAGATTGAAGAATGAGGGGAGTAGGAGGAGGAGGGGTATACCCTCCCCTGAGTACCCTTCCCTCCTCCTCCTCAAGAGCTGCGCTCCAATTCGGCGTTACAGGGAGTTGTAAACGGCTTTCACTTTTTGTAACAGTGTCGTAATGCTATCAATGGCACTCCGCTATTCGATTGGAACTGCTATTCGCACACCCCTAATATTTCGTTAATATAATCATGTATTATTTTTAAGGGCCCCGGCTAGGGCATTCACGAGGAAAGGCAATAAAAAAATTATTTATGTGTATGAAAACAAAACATGCAAAAGTATCCACGTGGATGAAAGCATGCGGATGAAAGCAAAACATTAAAAACTTCAGAATAAAAAGATGAATGTCAAGACATCGGCATACACAAAAATTACAGCAATATCCTTTGGTGATTCTTGGGGACCCTCGGGAACGCCACACAGGTCTCCACTTGGGAAACGCTAACGCTGACCCCTACACTTTTTTGTTTTTGTTTTCTCTTTTTGCTTTCTCTTTTGCTTCCTCTATTTTGCTGCCTCCTTTTGGCCTCTTTACGGGATCCGTGCTAGCGTTTCACAAAGGTGGACGAGCAGGCACGTAGCCAGGATTTGGTTTTGGGGGGGGGGGGGGGGGGGGGGCGCCCATGAAAAAATCCTGTATGAGGGGGAGGGGGGAGAGGAGGACCCAGCAAAATGTAAGATTTCGGGTCCTCCTCTAGAGTAGAAAAAACTCTAGTAGGGAAGCGTATTGATGCATGTTCGGAACGCGAGCCAAATATTCTATTTTGCTCGCCTGGAGCGCTGCTCAAAACTTGAGAGCTACGGGCCTATGGATCTTCCTGTAATTTTTTCACTCCTTTTCTGTACTCTGCCTGCCAGAGTACGTCGACGCCCTTGGATACCGTCATCCATATTACTCGTGGAGGGAACCGCGTCCATCGTTTTAACTACACACACACAACACAGCCTAGTGTCCACGCACCGCTACTACGGAAACCCAGAGCGAAGAACATCCGGCGACAGCAGAGCGGCGACTGAGCACGACCGCATTCCACCAAGCCGCGGCGCCTCCTTCTCTCTGGCTCCGCGTCAGCTGTGCGACGCTCTTTTGACGAAAACGAAATCGCTCGTTTTTGAAGAAACCCTGCAGTCGTCTGTCAGTTTGTCAGCGCCCGGTAAAGAAGAAGAGAGAAAGGGTCACGCATGCTGAGGTCTTAGCTTCAGACCAATAAAAGCGTCGCACGCGTCACCCTCTTCTTCTTTTCCCTCTCACCCCGGCGCTGACAAACTGACTGACACCTCCGACTTTTCGTCGAAACGATCGTTCTAATTGAAACATTGAAACAAAAAAGGGAGAGTAAAAAATATTCCGTGTGTAGAACACCAAGCAGCGGCCATGTTCGAGAACATGACTGATTACAATATATTATGAGATGACACAGCATTTTTAAAAATAAGTGGGTTACTGATTAATGCTCTGTCATCTGGCAGATCATTCCATTCTGTATGGCAGGCGCAAAAATGAGTTGTTCAAAGTAACGGTGAAAGGAGGGACTCAAACCGTAACCGTAACCCAAACCGAAAACCGTTTAGATGCGAAATGTTTCCCGAAACCGGAACGAAACAAATATTTTTATTTGCCATAAACCATAACCGAAACCCGAACTGCTAAAAATTAACCGGTAACCGCGATATATGCAATTGGTTCGGCCAAAGTTTTGACACATCACAAATTTAAAACTCGAGGAAGGTTCTTCAACTGACACATTTTACATTCAGTTAAAAAGTAACTTTTAACTGCCAGAATAATCGGCAATTTAAATTTGGTGTACAAGCAGCTGACACCCTACTGTGTCTTATGTGTTCAATGGCTGTCCCGCTTAAAGCCTCCTTCAGACTCTGAACGTTTAAGTTATAAACTTATAATCCTGAGATGTTAGGCTATTTGCATCCTCCCAACTGCCGAAGTTCTGGAAGTGAAGTGCGAATTAAGAATCGATATGTTTTAACCTTCGTGCAGTCGAATGGAGGTGTTGACCGTCGTGCAAATGATCAGAATAAAATTTAAAAAAAAAATATTTTGTTGTTTTCTATTTAAAGGCATTGAATGCACTATTTGTTATTATTGAAGAACATCGCGTGCGTACTGTTGACGTGACATTCTTCGCAAATGTAACCGGTGAAAAGGTATAATAACCAGTTGGTGCAAGTATGACTAGGAGAACTTGAAAGGAAAGGAGCAGCAAATCACCAAGACGGAGCGAATAAGCAGAAAAAACGAACAGTGATAGCTCTGTTCGTATGTCTGTATAACACGAGAGCACATGACACTAGAGCGCCGACGGGAGAGCGCACGACAGGAGAGCGTCACGGCATGAGAGTGCGTGTAATTAGAGCGCGAGTTACGACAGCGCATGTGCGCTCCTTGGGAATGATCGATATTGGGGCTTTCAAACATATTATCCCGGAGCTGAAATTTTGACACCAAAGGGAGTCGCATTTCGAACGCTTAATGCTATTTATTTGGCTGAGTACGTAGGCCTGTGGGACTATAAAATTTTCGTAAACTTAAAATGAAGGAGCAAGATACAGAGCTTCGCAGATATAGTTATTTATTTATTACCATTCCATAATATTAAAAAAAAAAAATTCAAAAACTGAATGACTGTGAAACACCGCGGAGGTAGTCAAGCATGCATGCACCTATGGTCGTACCCTGCAACTATACTTGCTCAGATTCTTCGCTACGCGAACGTAGATGACGGAGGCTCCCTTGTGCGCAGGTGTTGCATCATTATCGTGTTTAATTCTGGCAAAAGTCGCGAAAACGTCGAATTTGGAACGCGCTTGAAATCAATTCGTTCCTTCGTGTGATTAATGACAAAATATGAAGCTGCACTCACATATTGTGCAGTGCTGGCTGTCGCGTACTAGTTCATTCAATGTAGAACATCCCAGTTACTAGAGAGGGGGATTCGATACTTGAACGTTATGCCACGGGGAAAGGCACCTTAGTGATTGCAGCTGTTGTACAGCGCTGTCGTGACGCTCGTTCTTGTCTTCTGTCGCTGCACTCTCCTGTCGTGAGTTCTGCTGTCGCGGCGCTCTGCTGTCGTTCGCTCTCGTGTCGCGGCACTTTCCTGTCGCGCGCTCTGCCGTCGGCGCTTTCGTTTCGTGCGCTCTCGTGGCGCCCTCCCGTTCGTATATTCGACTTGAATATTGTCGTTTTGCGCTGCTACCATTTCCAGTTAAAGGGATACTGAACCAAACATTGCAGTGTCCATAATAAGTGGCACACGAGCTTTCCACGCGCCAACAGCCGCCGGTGTGCGCGAGCACACGCAATAAAATTGACGTCATAGGCCCCCATTCACGCTTAAGACGACAGCGAAACGTATGGTACCCTGGCAAAAGGAGAATGAAGACAGGCTTTTTATCCCCACAAGTGAAAGCTACGTGCTTGTTAGATTAATTAATCGCCTACTTTTTACACCAGACCCCACTGTGGAGATGAAAAGTCTGTCTTTATTGAACTTTTCCCCGAAGATCACCCATTACACTGTCATCTGAAAGGGGTGGTGAACCGAACATTACAGTGTCCATAATAAGCGGCGCACTATCTTTTTTCATGAGTCAGCAGCACCTGGTGTGCGCGAGCACACCCAACGAAATTGATATTATCATATCCCCCATTCGCGCTTAATAAGCTCGAATGGGGGATATGATGACGCCAATTTCGTTGCGTGTGCTCGCGCACACCGGCGGCGGCTGACTCATGAAAACAAAGTGCGCCGCTTATTATAGACACTGGAATGCTTGGTTCATCATCCCTTTAAACTAAAGTCCCTTGGTACTTATTTTACAAGTAACGACAACCAATACAAATGACAAACACATTCCGCTGGAGCAAAATGGCCGACATCAGTTTAAACCTCTTCTGTGCGCCGCCATTCGCTTTCTAAACCCTGCACCGTCACGCAGTCGGCGCTTCGAAGAATGTCGCTACTTGTAGGAAGCTCTTATCTAGGGACTTTAAACTGGTGCAACGAGCACCTATCGCACAGTCGACCGGAAACGGCGTACGGAATGTCTTGGTGTGGGCGCCAGCGGCATGGCACGCTCGACTTAGTTTCAGAATAATGCAAACACCGGAAACAACGGGCCAAATGAGCCAATACGAACACCAGAGCGAGACACGTGACAACACAAGGCCTAGGGAACTCCAGTGTAGTGCTGTCACCTGCCTCGCTTCCAAGCTAATACTGGCTCAAATGGGGCCATGCTCCTTAGCTTTAGGCTTTTGCATAGTTAATGCGGGCTCCGTGGGTATACTCTGAGTCTGGTCGCTGCTAGCGCGACATTGACGGTTTCGAGGCTTCCCTCATGAGGAATTCAAACTGCAACCTCACACCTGACTTCACGCACAAATAGACGACTGACGAACTAAAGTAGAGCTACCAAAATAAAGCAACGTCTAGCCGCAGTGGCCGGAGCTACCGGACGTCTGGGATTTTGTTCCAGCGTTTTTGAGAATAAGACATTGGAGAGCACGAGATATTTTGGACGTGATGAAATTTGTGGGCACATTGTTTGTGCTGACAAGATACCAAGAGGGAAGTTCCGCTTTATCGTTGATTTTCACATTTTTAGTGGAACGTGTTATTTTATGCGCCAAAATCTTTAAACGATGCTGCTACTACACTTACAATAGAGAGACATGGAAAAAATAAATTCCTAATTCAAAGACAAAATTCCTAGTGAAAAGAATTTCCAAATACGAATTTCTTCCCATTTGGGAATTTTATAGTATTGTTCACGGCAGCCCTAAAACCGAGAGGCGAATACATTTTTTTTTTTTTTTTTGTAGAAGGCGGTTTTCTTAGAGTGTGATATTGTCACGAATGACAAATGATGAGGCGATGATAACTGAAGAAACTAAACGTTTAATGGGGTGAACTTGTGCCCAAAACTGAAAGGGAAGAGAAGAAAACAGCGAGCGTCGCGTCGCGGGCGTCGATGTCGGCGAAACCGCAGGAGCGAGCGCTGGGGCGAGACTGATTGCGGCTCGCCATGTGGATCCCCTTATGTACACGCGTGGCCTCCTGGAATAATTGGCGTGTAGAACATTTTGACCTCGAACAAGCAACACGGTTCTCGAATTTACCAGAACATTACGTTAGAGTCAACAAAACTGCGTCCCCGCGGCCAGGAATCGAACCCTGGCTTTCTGCTGTTAAGAATGGAACCTTCGGCAACCTTCTTCCGAGTTTCAACGCTGCGGAAACGAGTCCCGAAACGAGTCCCGACGTGTCCAGGACTGACGCCCACCTGTCGAAGGCTGCCCAAAACGTGTCTCAACGCGTCCGTGACGTCAACGGGACGTGTGTGTGTGTGCGTGTGGGTTCGTGCGCTCCGGAAGGGGAGAGAGGCCTGGCCTAACTGCGGAGAACCTTGGCTATGACTCATTTCTGACTACGTCGCGGCGGACCCAGCTGCAATGCACGTGGCGGTCGCACCTGCTGCCCTGGCGGAGAGAGAGGGAGAAAACTGACCCCTATATAAGGCGGGGCGTGAGGGCTCCATTGGTTCTCTCGGATTTGACGACTGTATCGCTACCATGTAATTAAACCGTTCGTTACGTTACCAATTCTCCCACCTCCACTGGACCCCTGGGTTCTTCACTTCGGGGAATGGTCGTCGTCACGAGCCAGGAAGCTCCCGGACGTGCGGCCTAAACCCCGCCTCGAACAACTGGTTGGCAGCGGTTGGGATCGGACCATGCGACATCGTGCTACATCTGCGGGTGAGCGTTTGGACTTTGCTTTGAGATTCGCCAGGCTTCAGATTATGGGTAATTAATTTTGAACTGCTGGGAATCCTTAGTGTTTGACTCGTGCGCTAGGTTTGTGTACAACCTCGCGACAAGTTTTATAGCAAAGCCAAAGCTAAAGAGCAGCGATCATGGATCTGATGAGGTTACTGAGAACAGATTTACTCTGTTTATGTGAAGAATTGGGTGTGGAGGTGGAGCAAAAGATGAAGAAATCTGAGATCAGTAAAGCGATTTCAGAGAGCGCGGAAGCAGAGGAAATTAAAATTGCGTGGGAACTGCTTCAGAACGCTAAGAGTGAAGCTGCAGCAAGAGAGGAACGAGAGCGAGAACAGGCTGCAGCGAAAGAGGAACAGGCTGCAGCTAGAGAGGAACGAGAGCGAGAACAGGCTGCAGCGAAAGAGGAACGAGAACAGGCTGCAGCGAAAGAGGAACGAGAACAGGAGCGGGCTGCAGCGACAGAGGAGCGAGCGCTGAAAAGGCTAGAGCTCGAAATTGAACAACAGCGATTAAACTCGCAGAACAGTAGAGTTGGGGCTCCGGTACGAGCAAGTGAGACCGAGTCGTATCAAATGAAGAAGCTCATGCAGCCGTTTAAAGTTGGGGAAGACGTGGGCCTATTCTTAGTTAACTTTGAGAGGACATGTGAGAAGTTGAGCTTCGCCCCAGAAACGTGGCCGCAACGGCTTTTGACTTTGTTGCCCTGTGAGGCAGCAGAGGTTGTCGCGCGCCTTAGTGCTGGAGACGCGGACGACTACGACAAGGTGAAGTCCAGCCTTTTGAAGCGGTACCGCCTTTCTGCCGAGGCGTTCCGTCAAAGGTTTAGAAACGCATCCAAAAAGAGCAGCGAGGGCTACTCGGAATTCGCGTACGGGCTTAAAACCAACCTGATAGAATGGTTGAAGAGCGAGGAAGTGTACGAAAGCCGAGACAAGGTAGTCGAGTGTGTGTGCCTCGAACAGTTCTTTCGTAGCATTCCGCAGTCAGTCAAGCTCTGGGTGCAGGACAGGGTGGGAGTCGACTCTGTCGAAAGGGCCGCTGAGCTAGCCGAAGAGTACGCAACGCGTAGAAAGCTGAGCGGAGAGGAAAGCGAATCCGGCCGAAGCGATCAGCGCAAGACCTTCCGACAGGGTAACGGCTCGCGAGAAAACGGGCCCGAGAAGCCCGAAGCAGGACAAAAGGTCCCAGAAAAGAGCGCAGAACACTCGAACGGAGACGAGGCGCGGAAAAGCCCAACAGGGCAGTTCGAGGCAAGGAAGCCGTTCCTGTGCTACAACTGTCAGGAGCCGGGACACACAGCGGCCAGATGTAAGAAACCGCGGGTTGTGTTCTCGTACGTGAACGTTAGTGACAAGGACCTGAAGCTTCTTCGTCCCTATCTTCACGAGCTCCAGGTAAACGGAAAGCCGTGCAGGGTGCTTCGGGACAGTGCAGCGACGATGGACGTTGTTCATCCGTCGTATGTAACGACATCTGATTTTACTGGAAAGGTAGTTTGGATCAAGCAGCTGCTTGAAAAGCACAGTGTCTGTCTGCCTATGGCGACAGTAAGGATAACTGGCCCGTTCGGAGAGCTAGTGACAGAGGCGGCTGTCTCGCAGACAGTCCCGTTGGAGTATCCTTATTTGTTTTCTAACCGGTCAGATTTCCTGCTGCGCGAAAGGGGTCAACAACTGGGAGAAGGGCTAGTTCAGTCATGTACGAGGTCCAAATCGCGTCAGGTCGCCCCTTTGTTGACGAGGGATCCAGAGCCAGAGGCATCTGACGGGGAGCAAGCACTCCCAGAGTTGGAGGCAGAAAACCGGGAGGAGAGGGACCAGGTTGTAGAACAGCCTGACCTCGTAGCACTAGGAAGCGTACGCCGTCCCAACGCGCCGGCGGAAAAGGCGGAGGAAGAGGGGATCAGTGAAAGATCTCTCGTAGCTCCGGCGTCGCGTAACTTTGGTCCTCTGCTACGAGTAGACAGAGTGTCTTTGACAGTCGAGCAGAAGAGCGACCCTAGTGTGTCAGGGTTTCGCGGTACAGCTCAGGAGATTGCTAGGACCAATGTGACGGGGCATGAAAGAGGCGGATTATTTTATCGGCGCTATAAGGACCGCATTTTCACGTCTAGAAATCACGTGAAAATCGATCACTATGACTTCAGCGTAAGAAAAAGGAAAGGCAAATTTAACGGCAATACCGATGGGTTGAGCAGATTTTTCTGACATCACGAAAAATAGTAGGGATGATCTCAGAGGTCTTCGTCATCCACGGGAATGAGGATCTAAGTGGGGGCACTTCGTTGAAACCCCAAAAGGACCTCACAAATTGCGAAGAGTTTTTGTCTTTTGTATTTTGTTCTTAGATACCTCGTTGGAAAAATGAGTTTTTTTTGGCGACAGGGGGTCTCGATACCCGGAATTGTACCAAATTTTGGTAATCCGTAATCCAGTCTGGCGGGTCTTTGGCGAATTCCGAGCGTTTGACTGCGGTGTGGCGTGGTGTTGTGGGGGACGTTTCCGCTGATGCCTCCGTTGTGAGAGGTTTGGGAGTTTGTTTGGTGCTTGCAGCGTCTTCTCCAGGCCTACTCCAAGCCCACCTCTTCAGGCCAGCGATTGTACCACCGGCCATTCGAGGTTTCCCTGGCCCCGGAGGGGCTGTTAAGAATGGAACCTTCGGCAACCTTCTTCCGAGTTTCAACGCTGCGGAAACGAGTCCCGAAACGAGTCCCGACGTGTCCAGGACTGACGCCCACCTGTCGAAGGCTGCCCAAAACGTGTCTCAACGCGTCCGTGACGTCAACGGGACGTGTGTGTGTGTGCGTGTGGGTTCGTGCGCTCCGGAAGGGGAGAGAGGCCTGGCCTAACTGCGGAGAACCTTGGCTATGACTCATTTCTGACTACGTCGCGGCGGACCCAGCTGCAATGCACGTGGCGGTCGCACCTGCTGCCCTGGCGGAGAGAGAGGGAGAAAACGGACCCCTATATAAGGCGGGGCGTGAGGGCTCCATTGGTTCTCTCGGATTTGACGACTGTATCGCTACCATGTAATTAAACCGTTCGTTACGTTACCAATTCTCCCACCTCCACTGGACCCCTGGGTTCTTCACTTCGGGGAATGGTCGTCGTCACGAGCCAGGAAGCTCCCGGACGTGCGGCCTAAACCCCGCCTCGAACACTGCGTGGAAGGCACGCGCGATAACCGTTAGGCCAAGATCGCGCTACCTGCTTGGTCAGCTGCGCTCGCGGCAATATCATGTGTAGCCTGTTTTATGTTAAAAAGTTATTGCGAATATCAGAGTACAAGACCTTTGGAGTTGTAAATATGTGACTCCTGACCAATCATAACAGGGAAACACATTTTGCAATTCTTGTTAAACGCGAGTCGCCCCGATTCATTTCGCCTCGCCGAATTATTGTTTGATATCTGGACTGCGTAATCACATTTATTGGGAAAGAAATGTCTAGACTCGAATAAATTTAACTCTCGAGAAGAAAGATGATTTAAGGTTAAAGTAAGGTCATTTTTGGTAACCAGAAACGTTCTTACGTAAATTTATTTAAATTCAAATCGATTTATTTCTAATTTCAGCATAAACATTGAGGGAGGCCGAGGGTAAATGTAATGGTAACCGTAACCGTAACCGAACCGTTAGCAAAGCATGTCTGAGGTGAGGATGGTGATAGAAAACAGAGGCAGAAAGGTGACATTGCCGTGTGTGCATGACCAACAAGGAACGCTTCTTCGTATTTGGAGAAGATTTGTTTTTACTCTTAACCCCGAGTGTAAAAGATAAGAAGGACAGATTGACCTTGCCGAGTCAGTCTCGCTCTTAAATATTCTAGGACGAATGTTCGCTAGGAAATAAATAGATAAGGAGCCCATCGCGGTCTTGCCGACTCCCTCAGACTGTGCCGACGAAGACGCATTCTTTCTCGCAGTTTCGCTTCAGGCAGCAGTCACTCCGAAGCCGCGATGTTCGCTGCTGCTGTTTTGACGCTCATTCTTTGTTTTTTCCTGGCACAAGTTCGCCGATTAAACCTTTATTTTCAGTTTACGCTCGTCGAGCATTTTCCATCCACGACGATATTCTTTGCCGAGTGCTAAGAATGGGAAGGCACAAAGAAGCATTCACAGCAGAGACACTGGGATTCCGTTCATAGTTATAAGCGATGAATCGAGCAGCTTGCTTCTTTAAAGGAATTCTAAAAAAAAAACACAACAAGATGCGTTTTTTTTTTTTAGGGGCGAAGCTCCTTAGGGTCTAGCATTGTCCGTCCGTCCGTCCGGTGTCCGTGCTCACAAAAAAAGAAAAAATATTTGCGCAGTCGACAGGATTCGAACCTGTGCGGGGAGACCCCAATGAATTTCTAGTCCATCGCCTTAACCACTCGGCCACGACTGCGGGACGAGTAGGGAGCTCTAAGATGTGGTAGTATCTCAAGAGCTGGGGATGTCATAGATGAAACGTTGCATATAGCCGCTCAACGTCTATACTGGAGAGGGCGCTGCGGTCAAATGCGTATATAATCGCGTTAAACTTTGCATGCATGGCTCTGCATTTCACCGACCATAAAGCAGTAATAATGAAGTCGAAACGCAACCCGGAACTCAGCACTACCTATGAGCAATAAAAAAAAAATCAGCACCATCAGCACTACCTATGAATAAAAAACCATAAAATAAGTATCATCAGCACCACCAGAGCTTTGCCCCAATCACATCATTCACCACGTGGAGATGCGGTCATTTTTTTAAGCTTTAAGGGGTGGGTGGGATTAATGAAGTAAGGTTGAAGGAAAGCTGTGAATGATTCGATTCAAAAACCTATTTGCACACAAGCCTACATCTGAACTATTATGCTTTCTTGAAAATGACGGGGGGGGGGGGGGGGGTTGGAAGCTTCGTTTTATTTTTTGGGCAATATTTCACTGTCAAACTCTTTTTAAAGCAAAGTAAAAGTCAATAAAGCGGTGCACCAACAGTCAGTGGCGTCACTAGGATCAGCGGTGCCCCTACCAAAGGTACAGTGGCGAGAGCGTAACCGAAACAGATGAAGAAGAGGGGAAGGAAAAAGTCCCCTCTTACTCTCTTTCTCGCGTCCCCAGACGTCGCTTCTCTCCCCCTCGGAAATCAAGTCGTCCCTCAAAATTCGTACAAAAACGGCTTTCATCTCTCGCTCCCGCCCGTGGCATTCACAACACTGGGCGCAACAAGTGAAGTGCAGGGAGCACATGTGGTTGACAGGGATACTAGCGGGGAGAAAGGTGGCAGTGGCAGCTGTCTACCTGTGGACAAAGGCAGGCAGCAGGGAAACAAACATTGAGCTGATCAAATGCATTGAAAAAGACTATCACAAGATTGGGAGATCTACCATTGTGGTAAGCGACTTCAACGCACACCTAGAGGAGTTTGATGGGAGAACAGAGAGTAATGGAAAGCTGCTGCAGGACATGGTGGAACACCTGGACATGGTAATTGTCAACTCACAGGACAACTGCATAGGGTAGAAGACATGGACGGCCAGAGGTATGAGCTCTACAATTGATTATTGCCTGGTGTCCCTGGACCTGTATGAAAAACTATACTACATGGAGATAGACGAGGAAGGCGTCAAGAGCTTGGGAAGTGATCACAAGAGATTGTTGATCACTTTGGGAGGAAAGCCTACGGAAAAGAGAGTCAGTGAACCTATGAATCCACACCACATAACGCAAGCGGAAGCACAGATCATTTCACGGAAACTGGAGGAAGAGGGGGAAACCAGGCAGGTGAAGACGTATGGGAACCTCATGCGGTGGTGGAAGGACCACCTGGAAAAACTAAAACGACCGACACGAAGGAAGAGAAGGAGAAAACGATGGTGGGATGTGGAGGTGAGGGAGGTCATAATAAGAAGGCAATGGGCAAACAGAACTCTCCGTTGGACCATCAGGAAACAAAAGGAAGAGAAGAAAGCCCTCCTACAGAAGGATTCAAGAGAGTGGAGGGAGTACCAGAGCAGGAAGATAGAGGTGACAGCTCGGATGCGAAGCAAAATGGCCAAGGTAGATAAGAGATTCCTGGAAGAACTGAGGGAGGCAGGACGTGAGGCCCCGCTGAAGTTCTGGCGACATGTACAGGGCCAAACAGGCCGACCCAGGGAGGATGCGGTAATCAAAGACGATGCGACGGGAAAGGAGCTGGATCCTGGAGAGACCAACCGGTACATTGAGAGGTGAATTGGGGACATGTTCACAGGGGACAGCCGACAGATGGAAAGTGAGGAGGGGGAGACGGAGGACGAACTACAGGAGCCACCGAGCAGAGAGGAAATCACGGAGAGGGAGTTTAAGAGAGCAGTCAAGAGAATGGGAGTAACCACAGCCAGTGGAATGGACGGAATCCCAATGAGGCTGGTGAAGTAACTGGGGCCAGAGACGAGAGCACTGCTGCGTGGGATCCTCAACCAGATCCTGAAGGAGGGATGGGTGCCGGTGGAGTGGCGAACATCAAGATTCCAACTCATCTACAAGGGAAAAGGGCAAAAGTCAACGCTCGGCAACTATCGCCCCATAGCCATCACGTCGGTACTCTACCGCGTGTTCACACAGATACTGCGAGACCGACTGCAGACATGGGCAGAGGGAGAAGGAGTCCTGGGGGAGCTACAGAACGGTTTCCGGTGGGGGAAATGCCTTGAGGACAATTTATTTGTGTGACGCAGGCCATAAAGATCGCCCAGAGGAAGAGGCGTCCACTTTACTTCTGTTTCCTCGACATCAGCAGGGCCTACGACTCGGTCGACCATGAGAAGCTGGGGAGGCAACTAGCAAAGCGGTGGCTCGGAGTGGAGTGGATCAACCTACTGAAGGAAATCTACAAGGAGACGACTGTGGTGGAACAGTGGCAAGAAGAGATGACTCATCCAGTAGCCATCACCAAGGGTCTGAGACAGGGATTCCCACTGCCGCCACTGCTGTTTATGCTCTACATAGCGAGCTTCCAAAAGAGACTGCAGGACTGCGCCGAGGGCTTCACCCTGGAATATATGGAGGCGGGAACCAGTGGGGGAAGAAAAATCCCTGGGTTAATTTATGCTGACGATACCGTCCTGATGGCAGACTCCCTGGAGGGCCTGCAGGCCCTTATGAACGAGTGCAACACAATGGGGGCGGCACTGGGGCTGAGTTTCAGTGCTAAGAAGTCGGCGTTGATGGGCTTCGGGGACAGAGGAGACACCGAGGTAGATGACCGGAAAATCCAGTGGGAACAAGTACCGTGGGTATCACAATACAAGTACCTGGGGATCCACATCCAGGAGGGCCACAAATACCTCGAAAAAAAAAATGAGACCAGGCTCCAGGCTAAGAGCAGGAGGTCCAAGAAAATATCGACTGCCAGAGCCCTCTGGGGTTACAACCGTTTCGAGATCTCCCGGGCGGTGTGGAAGATGGTGGCAGTGCCGGGTCTCACCTTTGGAAATGGAGCCCTGTGTCTCGTCCCGCACGCGTGAGTGCCTAGAGGTGCGCCAGAGAGAAGTGGGACGGGCGGCACTGGGAGCCAGCCGAGGAACACCTAACGAGGCAGTGCAGGGGGACATGGGGTGGTCCAGCTTCAATGCCAGAGAGGCCCGGGCCAAGCTGGGCTTCGAACGACGCCTTTGCCAAATCCAGGAAGGGCGGTGGGCAAGACAGGCTTTCAAATACATCCACCTCAAGAGCCTCTCGACTAGGTGGGTGCGACGGACACGCCAGCTGGCCCTCCGGTACCACATAAACAGCCCCCTCCTCTACCCGACTCCAGAACAACGATTGGAAAACATCCGCACGAGTCACCGAGACCGAGACCCAACGGTGGGTGGAGAAGGCAGGAAAGAAGCCGGCACTTGCCTTGTACACCAGGGAGAAACAGGAAGTAAGGAAGGTAGAATTCATGGACAACGGCAAGGGCAGTGGACTTCTGTTCGACGCCCGAGGAGGCATGCTGCGAACGCGCGTGCTTTGAGCCAAGGTCTCAGACACCGACGTGGGATGCACCCTGTGCACACAGGGGGCTGAAGAAACGCTGCAGCGCGTCATACTGGAGTGCTCGGGACTGCAGCCGGAGGTACCGTGCGGCGGAGACATAGCGGTGGCGTTGGGCTTCCGGGAGATCGACGAGGAGGGCAACGACAGAGGCGACGACGGCGCCGACAGCACTGTGGGCAGGAGCCCGCGGCCCATACCGGTGGTGGAATGGACAAAAAGAAGATTGGACCACTGGTGGAAGCAAAACCAAGAAGAAAATAACAGATAAATTTGGCTAGATCCAGTTCGCTGGGATCCCCCGGTACAAAGGGGTTAGCCGCAAATCCAAATCCAAATCCAAATAAAGTATGGTCACCTCTCTCTATCCGACCCTCCGATCTGCTGGCCCCGTAATCTTCGCCGTTTGCCAAATCACGGTGAGACGGAGTGTATAATTCTACGGCGCTCCATGCGTCGCAACGCCATGCGAGCCGCGCAGATATTTTCCGGAAGCTGACCTGCGCGGAATACACGCCTGTAAAGTGGCAAAGCCGCCTTTACGTAAGAGTGTAAAGATTTGTTTATTCGTAAACTTTAGTTAGCGCTATTTAGAATACTAAAAGCCCCTACACTAGAATGTTGAGGTCATCGCAGTGAGGTCGAGCTCAGATACGTATTGGACATGAGTGCTGAGTCAGCGTTTGGCTGGGCCTCGTGCTCCATTAATCCATCGAAGGACGCTCATCGTCGAGCTCGGTCTCAATCGCCGAGTTGGCGCTATACTATATTCGTGTTCACCTATAAAACCGTGGTAAAAAAAAAAGTCCGGCTACTAGAGGAGCCTAAATACTTCCCTCATTCCTGTGTTGAATGAAGACATGTTTACGTCAATATTAGATTGCAGTTATGTGATTTTATCACGGCGTACACGCTTCGAACACCAAACGCGTCGTCTCTTCCTTGGACAAACCAAATCTTGTAAGAACTACTTCGCGCAACCCATGAATAATGAAAAAAGTAATTATGTGACTATGAGCATAGGGTGATGACGCTTCAGGAAGATGGTGGAGGCTCTTCACATACCTTGCTTATTCTAGGCGGTGATGGCCTAACCAGGTTATGAACACAGCATGGCAGACGTGACCCACCTACGTTTATTTTATATATAAATTACATCCCTAACTATAATGCCCGTTACGCCCAAAATTTAAGCGAATTGCTTTACGAATCACCACAGAAGAAAAGTGGATAATAACAATTACAAATTACTGCAAATAGTATAGACGTAACGTTTAAATTACTTTCATCTCGTTGTGCAAATAAAAAAAAACTGTTATTATTCTCTTTCCGGGGATAACTTTAATTTCTTTGTATAAATAGATTATCTACAAAGCCACCGCACGAAATCTGACACGCCAGACTCGCAGCATAGCGGAACTGATTTTCAGGAAAACAGCCGAGTTTCAAACGCGAGAGATCTGACAGTCGGTGTTTTCGGTGAGTCTAGGAATCTATGTAGTCCGCGACAGCTTCATAAACACGGGGCGTCGCGAGCCCGTTAATCTTATTGTAGCTCCGCTGACCTTAAGATCGCAGCATTAGCCGCAAGGAACACCTAAGAACGAATAACGAAGCAAGAAACGCGAACATAATAATCCCGACCCCGCGTTCCTTAGGCTCGCTCGGATGGATAGATGAATATGCTAATGGCTGTGCCCTTATAACGACCGGTAGCTTGCAGCACCTAGCTTAGGGTTGGCAACACTGACTCTAAATAATCAGTGTTGGCAACTCAAAAATAAAAACACGAAAGGAGTACCGAAAAACCGCGAAAACTGCTAAATTGAAATCGCAGGTCAAGAATGACCGTTTTAACCCAATGTCTCGGTGGCAGGTAGCCAACACTGGCACCACGACAAGCGAAAATAAAAATCATTCAATTCCCGAACCGCCATGTTGCACGTTGCCTCGTATTATGCTCGTACATGGTGACAGCGGTGGGATTCGAACCCCCGCCTCCGAAGAGTAGTCTCTTTGGGATTACCGAGCAAATTGCTCCGTAATCCCAAAGAGACTACACAACTTGATCTCAACTAAAAAAGTTCGCAAGTGTGACACAGCAATGTCGTCGTTTTTTGGCCACAAGAAAAAAGCGTGTGGAAGAGTGTCCCTGACAGTCTCAACTGGTTCCTCAACGACCCAAGAGGAGTTATTTGTGGTTAAGGATGATGTACCGGTGACACTGGGGGGAGAACTGAGTGAGGGGCTCGGATTCATCGATTGCATAGCTACAGTCACAGAGGGACACAACGACGCGACAAAGGAAACAGCTACAAACTTGACTGTCCCTTCTGGATCATACGCAAACGTCTTCCATGGACTGGAAAAAAAATCAAGAACTTTACATACATCATGAAAGTAAACCCCGGTACAAAAGGTGTTGTACGCCCAGCAGAAAAGGTACCATTAGCTCTCCAGGCGAAAGTCAAGCACAACCTACATAAAATGGAAAACGAACGGGTTATCACGAAAGTCCAGGAACCGACCGAATGGTGTAGCTTCATGGTAGTCGCAAAGCAAGACAAAGTGGGCATCTGCTTCGATGCACTATACTTAAATCGAGTTCTATAAAAAGAACACTACCCAATAACGAGAATGGATGATATCGCCACTCGAATTGCGGGAGCGAACGTGTTTTCGGCTCTGGACGTATCTTCTGGGTTTTGGCAAAAAGAACTCGACGAAGAGAGCCCGAAGTTATGCCTGAACCTGTGTCTCCCGTATGGAAGACACAGGTTCAGAAGGGTGCCCTTTGGGATAAGCCCAGCTCCGGAGGTTTTTCAGCGTGTCATGTACGAGGTTCTGGAAGGCCTCCCCGGAACAGCAGTTGTGATGGAGGATATACTAATGTGGGGCACAACCCAGCAAGATCACGATGAAAATATGACGCGCTTGGTTGAACACTGTCGTGATATGAACCTGCGAAACAACCCCAAAAAGTGTCAATTTCGCAATACAGAATACTAAATACGGCCAGCTGAACTTAGGAAAATAGAATATGGAGAGAAAAAAAGACAGACATACCGCTGAACTAACGCCCGTTACGCAAAACAGAAGTTCGTTACCTCGGGCAAGTGTTAACCGGGGGCAAAATCACTGTGGATCTAGACAGAAATCGAGATATCTTGGAAGTAAAAGAACCTAGAGATTACAAGGAACTTCGGGGAACATTCCTTGGAATGATCAGATACCTCTCAAACTTCATACCACGACTTTCTGAGCGAGCAGCACCGCTAAGAGAATTACTCAATGAGGAGTGCGCGTGGGTATGAACAGAACAACAGCAAAGAAGCTTCTAAGTCCTGCGGGATGCATTGACAAACGCACCACACTCTAAGAAAAAAAGGAGAAGAAAGGTAGCAAAAGTGACTGTTCCTCCTTGCGTTGGACACGCCTCCCTGAGAAGGGAGGAACGGGAGGCAAGACGAAAGGAACAGCGTGGGTTTCTCCTTGTACAGTTGGTAGGGAGAAAGAAGAAGACGCCGTTCGAAACGGTCGCTTTTCGGTGCTCTCCAGTGAAAATACACCGGCCACAGGCCGGGGAACTGCTGAGGCTTCGGCCAGAATCACTGAAATGACGACTGAAGAGTACCGGACCGTCCTACCCCGTCTACCTACAGGTAATTTGAGCCTCAATTTGGTATTTCTGCACGAAGATCTGGCAGCGAGGCCATATAGAGCACCGGACTTCCGAGACGCCTTACGAGACGTGGTCGATAGCCAGGAAATCATCGGGATAGGCCAATTCTAGATGAGTCACGTATGGATGGTGACTTGCGCAAGTGCACACGCGAAGGCCAAACTCGTCAACAAAGCTGAACTACGCGTGAAGGGACGCAGGTGCCTGATTATTGACCCGGACACCAGAGACGTAAAACTGAAGCTGTTATGGCTTCTCGTCCACATGGAAAGTCAACGTATCGAGGAAGCGCTGGCACCATTCGGTACAGTTCGTTCCATCGTAAAGGAAAAGTGGAGATGCGCCGGAATGGAACAGATGGAGACGCTCAACAAAGAAGTGACCTTGACGCTTTGGGAAGGGATGAACGCAAGCCAACTTCCACACCAGCTTACAGTCTTCGGCTGCCGAAGCTTGGTGCTCGTGCCGGGCCGTCCCCCACTATGCCTTCGATGTAATCGCATAGGTCACATCCGTCGTGAGTGTAGAACCCCACGATGCGGGGAGTGCCGCCGTTATGGCCATGCTACGAGTGAGTGTGTGATGACCTACGCAGACAAGCTTAGCCAATCAAAAAGCCCGACTGACGACATTGTCCAGGAACACCTCATGGACATCAGCGATGTTGTCGACGCAACAGGAGAGGTGAACGCTCCCACTTCCTCGACAGCGAAAACTGAGCTGGAAATTTCGACACAACAGTCACAGTCCTTCAGCCCTGAGAAGACGACACCTAACGCAGAGCCAGGTCCGCTAACGCAAGGAAACACAATCAAGGCAACAAAGGAAGATTGGCCAAATAGCGAATGTCCTCCCTTAAGCACGACTCCGGAGCTTTCTCTCCAACAGCTGCTACCTCGACGAGAACGTCCCACCCCGTACAGCGGAGCACCCGTCAAGCGACCCGCTCCTTCAACAACGACTACGTCCCAGTCATCTATAGCAGGTGACTCAGAAGACAAGAACGACGAAAGAGGTGACGTGAAGCGCAAGCCGACCACGGTGCGGGAACACCCACACAGCAAGACCCCACAGCCTGACCACGTGGTGAAAGACGGCGATGCACTGCCCCCCTAACTAACATCTCTCTGGCATTTCCTCCCCTCAGCTTCGCTACCATGAACGTCAGAGGACTGTGTTCACGTGCACGACAATCGCAATTGTATAGGCTCTTCTCCAAAGAACAGATCGATTTCGCTGCCGTCCAGGAGACAAAAATATCGTATGATGAGGACACGGCTCGTGCACTGGACCCTTTCCTCTCAAATTATGAGGTATGTGTTAGTCATTCTGATGGGTTGTCGGGAGGGTGCCTTTTGTTTTTAAGGAAGAGGCTAGGATATACGTCACTCTCACACGCCGTCGATGATGACGGAAGGTTGATATGTTGCGATTTCTCGTTACATGGCACATACTGGCGATTAATTTGTATTTATGCTCATAACGACGTTCGACAGCGATGCTCTTTCTTTGAAAACCTTGACCCATACTTAGATACCGACAAAGAAATTATATTGTTCGGCGACTTTAATTGTGTGTGTAACATAAACGATAGATCAACACCCCCTTCTCGACCTGACAGAAGTGCTGACACTCTCAACACTCTCATATATGAATATCACCTATTTGATGTTGGAGCTTCTCAAAATACTACTTTCCGATACACCCACCTCCAAGCTTCATGTAATGCCAGGCTTGATCGTATTTACGTTTCAAGATCACTTTTTTCACATGTGACTGCATATGACGTGAAACCAGTTTCGTTTTCAGATCATTGCCTTGTAAGCGTCCGTATCGGAACAGACGCGCAACGTAAGGCAAAACCAAAATGGGCTTTGTGGAAATTTAACACGAGGCTTTTAGAGAACACAGATTTCGAAGACCGTGTGCGCGAATGTTTCAACAAAGCAACAACAAATGATAAATTTGGAATTTTTGCTCAATGGGACTCTTTCAAGCAGGAGGTTAAAAACGAAGCAATTGAATGCGCGTGCATTGCATCGTTTCATGCAAAGAATGAAGAATTTGCCCTTTTGAAAAATTTACACATTCTTCATGAGCTGGAGTGTGAAACACCCGGCTTGTTTCAGGAAGAAATTACACGCGTTAAATGCCAGATACAGCGTTACGAACAAACCCGTTACCATGGCGCACTAGTACGGTCTAGGTGCAAACGATTTCTACCCTCTGAGACACCTTCGCGTCGCGCAATCGACGACGAGATGCGAAATGGACTTTCAAAGAAAATTAAACTTTTAAATTGTAATGGGACGCTCTCAACAGACGAAGACGACATTATGAAAACGTTTGAGTATCATTACCAAAACCTCTTTGGGCACAAACAATCCGTAGACAATCATTTAGCAAAGCCCTTGGTTTCTTTGATGCCCCAGGTTGACCGGCTTCAACGCGACCTGCTTAGCGGACCAATAACGCTAGAAGAGGTCCGATGGGCGGTAGATCATCTACCAAACTCGAAAACACCAGGACCTGATGGACTCCCATCCGAATTTTATAAGAAGTACAAAGAACAGCTGTGCCCTTTTCTACTCGAGGTCTTCTTGGACGCTTATGAAGTGGGAGCCTTGCCGCCTACATTTTGTAACAACCACACGGTCTGGATTTCAAAAAGTAAAGATCCAGATAAACTCATTCACACTGAAAGCTACCGGCCAATTACTTTATGCAATGTGGACTATAAGATTTTCGCTAAAATTCTGACAAAAAGACTTCAGAATGTTACGTCCAGTCTTGTTGGTGACCACCAGACCTGCGGAATGAAAAGGCGATGCATACAAACCAACATCCACGTGGCACGCGCAGTAATAGAAACCTGCTTTCTGCATGCTGGACAAGTTGCCATGGTGCAAGTTGACTTGGCGAAGGCATTTGACCGGGTGTCCCACGCTTTCCTCTTCGATATTCTTCGTCACATAAACCCAGGATCCACAATCTTGAAGGGTATTGAGATGTGTTACCGCAACTGTGCCACGAGGCTTATAATCAATGGTTCGCTTTCAAGTTCAATTCGACTAGAATAATCGGTCAAACAGGGATGCCCCTTATCCCCTCTTTTATTTTCTTTATATCTGGAACCCTTGTGCTTAAGCGTGCTCAGAAACCCTACCGTGGAAGGTTATCACTTCTACTCCACAGAGGTTAAGGTGTTAGCATACGCCGATGATATTGCCTTTTTTTGTGCTGATAAGCGAAGCATAGACACTGTCTTCACTTTAACTCAAAACTTCTGTGATGCTACCGGTGCTCTTATTAATAAGACGAAATGCGTTGGCTTCTGGTGCGGGCAATGGGCCACAACACCCTCAGATTATGCTGGCATATCGTGGACTTTCGTCGCTCCCCAGTACTTAGGAGTGCCCCTCAATTGTATTCGGAACAATGGCCACTACTGGACAGAACGTGTGGCAAAAATAAAAAGTCAAGCTAACATTATGAAAACAAATCAGTGGTCCGTTTTTGGGCGAGCAAAAGCGTGTAATATTTTTCTTGCAGCGAAACTTTGGTATATCCTTCAGGTAATTTGCTGTGCCAGAACCCACATTCAAAAGTTTCACAGGGTTTTTGCTACTTTCGTGTGGAACTCCACCTGGGAACCTACACAATCCGTTTTTTACCTTTAAAACCCAACGATAGTTTCCCTTATGATTTGTTCACGCTGATGGGTTTGCACAGTCTCTGGAAGACGAGAATGATCGACAGAAATGCCGATCCACCTCGGACTACAAAATCAAATTTTATAGAAACTGTATCTCACGTGCGAAATGTGTTGGATCATCTAAAGGAACGCCCAGACTGGTATGCTCTCATTGATCCATGTCTCCATCTTCCTGAGTTTTAGCTATGTCATTTATTTTGAATCCTTTCCTCGTTTCCCGAGCGTAAACCGATAACAATACTTTGATGTGATCAAGAACCGTTTAATTGTTTGTATTGTTAGTCTTGTAAGTGATACCATTGTCGAACTGTATGCTTGCCGTTTTGTCCTGTCACCCTTCCATGCAATAAATACAAAAAAGAATGTACAGTTGGTACAGGGGTAGAACATCGCGCTACTGTTCAAGCGGTGAAGGGTTCGATCCCTAAAAAGAAGCGAAGTTTTTTTGTTTTTGTTTTTTCTTGCTTTGTTATTTTTTTTTTTAATTTATCAAAACAAAAATAAACAAAACCCAGACCGATGGGAGGAAAATTAAAGTCCTTATTATCCACCGACGCCAAGGAAAACTATATAAATATCATTGCTACAAGCTTCATCAGCACACTGTTTGATAAACAGGATTTGGGCACCCAGGTTGGAGCTAAGCCGTTGACGCAGGGGCCAAGACGACGAGGTCGGTCCTTCAGTCGTTTCCTTTCCCGTAGAGTTTTCGACAGTCATAAAGAAAAAAGCGCTCTCTAAGAAAATATGGAGAAAAAAGGTTGCAATGGCGCGTCTTCCTCCCTTCTACTGACGCTCCTCCAAGCGGACATGAGAAGAAGGGAGGAACGAGACGTTTTCCTCCTTCTCAAGGCAGATGGGAGAAAGCTTTCGCTCTTCCAACTCATCTTTCGGTTTCGTTTTTCGAGCACGTCGCGCACGTTGTTTAATAAATGTTGTTAAGTTGATTGAGCTTCAGTAGCAGCGAAGGCCGCCTGTAATTCCGTCTTCTAGTCCAAACGTGCAGAACATTTCGGTTGCATTGACGTTTTTACCACTAATTTTATCAAACCAGCACACGAAGCCGCTAGAAACAGCGAAGTTCCGGAGCAGTGCCAGCAGCGCTACGTACACTGGTTAAGATGGCCGTTTCTGGATTGCCACGCGGAACTACGGTAGCGGAACCACGCGGAACTGTGTCGACGTTTTCGACGTTATGGAAATCGCAGGAACTGCGTCCAAGGCAGGCAGGTTTTCCTGCCAGCTGCCTGGGTGCCTTCCGTGCTGAATTCGGTTCTGTTTTCCCGTGCCAAGTGCCAACCGGAGTTCAACGTGTTTCTGTATTTGTGCGTGTCAGCAACATAGCAGCAACATCGTGATGGCAGTGTTGTGCGTAGTGAACAGAAGACTGGAATTATCGCCGATGTGACCGTGTGTTCGCGTATCAGTGGTGTAACAACAAGATGAGATGACGTAAACTGTCGGGCATTGATGCCGCTGGTCGAGCCTTGATTGGAGGGGGCGGGTTGTCGCAGGTTGACATTCCGCTTTACATTAAAGAGTTTCAGACCACTTGAGGAATTAGGTGCAGTCGATCGACGTGCGGATAGTCATGTTGGAACGCTGGTCTGAACGGTAAGCTCCTATCGTACAGTGGCCAATGTGACTGTCGGTCCCCGGGAGAGATTGCGCTCTGGGGAAAAGACTGGACAGTACGAAATTATGACGGAAAGTACGTATATTTACAATGGAATTTTAGCATTAAAAATAAGAAAAGGTAAAATTGAAAACAAAAAGCTATCCTTTATTTTGCTGTTTAAATATACTACGGTTCCTGGAGAAACTGCCCTCCAAGTGGCGCGCTGGAATGAGCGCTAGAAGTTTTCGAGCTCGCCACGGCGTAGCTGGCGTAGCTCCGTACACTTGCCGCAAGTCGCGGCTTTGACTGCATTCAAGTTGATTGAAAAGCGATTTCTCTGCCCGTGAAGCATCACTTTTCAGCTGGGTGAATATCTGCTCTAAAGAGATTAATTCAAGACGGCAATTGCAGCCGTGCGCGAACAGCACAAGTAGAAAAACAAACACTACAATATAAATAGTGGCTACGAAGTGCCGTGCGGGGAAACGAACTCATGGCTTGGAACCGCATTGGAGCGGCTCGATTTATTGGCTTTCAAATAATTAAGGCATGATCGAGCGTTTTCTTTTAATAAGAGATTCATCCCCTCAGCTATTAAAGATACTCTCAGATGTATGACATTGCTGGGAAAAAATCAACATGCTGTGAATATGTTTTATTGCTTAGGGAGTCAGCGAAAAATTCCGTACGTTCAAAACGACCAGTATAAAAGACTGAAACGCAGAGCTCGGGAGTAGTGATCGGGTTAGTGTGCTTTTGTATTGCATTCTACTTCCGGTGCTCGCTGGGTGCGGACGGTGGAATCATGAGCTCCGTCGGAGCGTTTCCAACGGCCGTTTTCGGCCGCGGTTTTTCTGATTATGACGTCCCCCAAGACCACAAGATTCTTCTGCCACCCCTGACTTCAGGTACCGCTTCTTTGAACTCTGTTTTTCTTCACTGTGACGTGTCTGAGCGGCCATATCGACTCGACGATTTTCGTAACGAGATAGCGCGGCTTGCCGTGCTCAAGGACATTGCAGCGTTCGGCGCCTTTCACATGAATCATGTATGGATGCTTACGCTTCACTCTTCAGCTGCAAAACAGAAGCTCGTGAAGGAAAGACAGCTTCAAATTAAGGGGAAACTTTGCCTCGTCATCGATCCCGACACCAGCGACGTGAGCCTCTAACTTCACTGGGTGCCGTTTCACGTGCCTGATGAATTCGTCTGGAGGGCTCTCGAACCGTACGGGAAAGTGCTAGAAGTTGCGCGAGACAAAGTACGCTCAGGTTTTTTTACGGGGATAGAGACGAAGACAAGGCTCGTTCGCATGACGTTGAAAGATGGCGTGAGCAAGGAGAGCCTTCCGCATCAGTTGAAAATGCCCGGAGCGAACGCGCTGGTTCTGGTGCCGGGTCGAGCGCCGTTGTGCATCAGATGAAAGAAGACTGGGCACATTCGCAAGGATTGCCGAGCTCCACGCTGCCTGGAGTGTAATCGCTATGGGCACGAAGAATCCGACTGTGTGCGCACGTATGCGTCAGTCACTAACGCGGAGGTACCGGAAGAAGTTAGCGACCACATCATGGAAGCTGATGAAGCAGAGACAACCTATGGCACCGACACTGCTAGTACTTCAGCTGTCGCTCTGCCACTGACAGCGACTGACACGGCAGAGCAATCACCA
Source organism: Ixodes persulcatus (assembly GCA_013358835.2). NCBI lineage: Eukaryota > Metazoa > Arthropoda > Arachnida > Ixodida > Ixodidae > Ixodes > Ixodes persulcatus. The sequence goes on from JABSTQ010010409.1 coordinate 319,668, forward strand.
GTAGAAGCAGCCCAGGGAAGGCACGACGGCACGGACACCGAGGGCCCAGTCTCAGGAGCGCTCGCACCAGGCACCCCCAGCAGCAAGGAACAGTCCTCAGAAAATTTGGTGTTAAACGTGGAAACAACAGCGCCAGAAAGCACCGCAACCTCAGTGCAAGAAGTCGACTCTGCCAGCGCTGTGGAACCATCACAAGCAGAAGCAAGGGACGGCCTTCCTGGACCAGAGCTCTGCGACTGGTCTGCCTGCAGTCAAATCCCCGACAAAACATCACGCTGTGAGCTGAAGTGGAAAGACACCGCTTTGCGAAAGAGCAGGTTCGACCCAAAGCCCAGAAACACCCCGGTCGACCGCACGCGCGGTCACTCTAAACAGTAAACCTTTCTCCTTTATTATTTCACCTCGCCGTAGATTAAAATGCGAGGGCCGCTCAAAGTAGCCACATTTAATTGTGTCAGATTGATAGCACGGAGACGCAAACAGTGGCTGCTAAACCTACTATTGAAGGAAAGGGTTGACATAGCGTTTTTACAAGAGACTAAGCTATCAGGCGAAAAGCACATTGAAGATATGCTATCTTTTTTCGAGCGGCACTTTCTTTTTGTTTATTCGAAAGCCATCGGATACAGTGCTGGCACAGCGTTCCTTCTTCGAAAAGATAAGGGTTTCAAAATCGATCCGGAATGGGAAACCGACCAAAGCGGCCGTATTTGCTCCATCGATATTATACATGACGATGTGCTTGTAAAACTAGTGGCAGTGCACGCGCCAAATGAAGCTGCGGACCGCAAGGAATTTTTCAAGTACTTGCGGCAATATTTAGATACGCCATGCCCCACCATTCTGGCAGGCGACTTTAACTGTGTGCTGAATGGTAAAGACTCTTCAAATGGACTTCTGCCGGACTCCAGCCGTGTGGAGCTGCGCAAGCCGTTGCGTGATTGCGACTTGCACGACGCAACAGAGTCCATTTCGGCAGATGTGCCGGGCTTCGCATATTGGCAGGCGAGCTCGCACGCAAGGATCGACCGGATCTACGTGTCCAGCGAATTAGAAGCCTCATTGAACGGTTACGAAGCGCTGCCCGTTGCCTTCTCCGATCACGCGCTCGTAATCGTGCGTCTGGGAAAACACAACAAATCGAGGCGGACAAGGACCGACTGGAAAAACTGGAAAATGAACGACAGCTTGACAGAGGATGAGGAGCTGAACAACAAAATTAAGGATCTCATTACGCAAGCAACTGCATTACGACCTGTGGACGCTGCTAGTTGGGAGCAGATCAAAATAAGCCTAAAAATGGAGATTATACAACACAACCAAATGAAAGCGCGTGAACGAAAAAACGATCAACGCTCACTTACAAAATGCCTTAAGCGTTTAATTGAAGAATAAAACGTGTCCCCTGGGCTCTTTACGGAAGACATCCGCAACTGCAAAGAGCGCCTGCTGGCCACCATGGAAAAGGACTATGAGGGAGCAATGATTCGGTCGAGGGTTCTCGCCGTGGAGAAAGATGAAGCGCCTGGAAAGATTTTTAAAACGAAAGAACGGCAGCGTGCTCAATGTAATAAGATTTCGCAGCTTCAAGTAGGCCCGGAGACTGTCTCGGAGCAGGACGCCATTCAACAAGCGCTTCACATGGCTTTTGAAAAGCTGCTGGGAGTAGACAGTTTTCAAGATGGTGAACTTTTACAAAGCTTCTTGGAACAGATGCCTTCCATCCCGGCGGATGTTCGGGAAGCCATAAATGAGGACATCACCGAAGCAAAGATTGCCAGCACGATAAAAGAGCTGTCTCCTCGGAAATCTCCTGGCGTGGACGGCCTTGGAGTGGCGTTCTACAAAAAGTTTGCAGATCTATTGGTCCCTCTTCTTTGTAGGGTTTTCTCCGATATCCTTGCACGAGGTCTTCTCCCTCCATCCATGCGGCAGGCGATGGTAGTCCTCATTCCCAAGAAGCGCTCTCCTCACAGCTGTCCGAGCGTTGAAGACTTCCGGCCAATAAGCATCCTCACGACGGACTATAAAATTCTAGCAAAGATCTTAGCGAAGAGGCTTGACCGGGGCATTCGCTGCGTGGTTGGGGATCATCAAGCTTATGGAATTCGTGGGAAAAGCATCCAGGACAACCTGCACATGATGAGGGTCATGTGCGAAGACGCATTAGTGGAGGGCAGCCCCCTGGCCGCGCTCCAAGTGGATCTCAGCAAGGCCTTTGATCGTGTCTCTCACAGGTTCCTCTTCCGGCTGCTGGACCATTGTGGCATAGGTGAGACGCTCGGCAGATACGTCAGGATCTGTTACAAGAATATATCGACCAACATCAAGGTCAATGGAGGCCTCACCAAACCTATCCCCGTCCACTCATCGGTTCGTCAGGCCTGCCCTATGTCGCCGGTGTTGTTCTCACTCTATCTTGAACCATTGTGCCGGCGCATCATCAACGACAGTGCCATTAGAGGATTCAACTGGGCGCCAAGCCTGCTAAAGGTACTTGCATATGCAGATGACTTAAAGGGACACTGACACCCCACAAATTTTTTTTTCCTTTTTTGTCAGGCGATTTATTATGGTGTCGGAATACTACCCAATTAATATTTTGCTACAGAGTCACGTATTTTTTTAATAAAGCCAAAAAACGCAACTGCGCGAAACCGAAACCGAAACAGAAAAGTGGAGAGGATAGCGTGAGTGGCGGAAGTCACGTGGCTACACCCAACCGTGCGGGTTTTTTTTTTTTTTTTTTCTCTTTTTGCACGTAGCAGACGAAATGCGTTCGTTCGCCGTGGTATTCCTTTGCAGTTATGTTTGTTCCGCTCGCTGTTCTGTACTTCAAGATGAGTTGTTTTGTACATTTAAGTGTTGGCAATTAGTAGTGGGTGCCCGAGTGCCGTGGTGAATTCCCGTGATCAGCTCCGAAAAGAATACTCCCAAGATGTTGCGTGAAGAGTTGCCTCACAAGTCCTGCATCTGAAAGTGGCCAAAGTGCACAAGTTTCCGAAAGATCAACGGGTCGGGATCAATGGCTGGCTGCAATTCCTGTAGAACCATTACGCGAAGCTCAGAAAGCGGACGCTACCCGATTCATATGCTCCTTGCATTTTGTGGAAAGTGATATACATTGAGTTCGCAGGTGTCAAAAATGGAATCTATACAGCGACGTATCGTCCACAACAATCTTTTTTTCTGTTATAATTGTAAAAAAAGAAATGTAAACATCGCAGAATGCTTGACAAAAAATTTAAAAAAAAATAAAAGGTACACCCACACCAGGAATCGAACCCGTGCCCTCTGCGTAGGAAGCGGACGTCTTTCCACTGAGCTGCTGAAGGAACTCTATCACGCGTAGTTATGAAGCGGGTAGACTGTATGTCCTACGCCTCCTGGTATGTCGGAAGTTTGCTGCCGATTTCCCTTCAATGCATGCACTCCCGGCTTGAAGTCGAGCAGCACCACGCATAGGGCACATTCGCACCTCGTAAAGTAACCGTACGCGTTCGTATTCAACTCGAAGTACGCACTTCGTGCTTGACGTATGAGCGAGCGATGTCTTCAGCCAGGAGAAGGGACGACGGCTCGGCGACGTCTTCGTGCAATCGGCTTGCTGGTCGGGCGTGTCGTACGAGATGAATATCAGTTCTTTTGATCGGTCCGAAATTTCTCTTTCGAAGAAAGACAGAATTCGCCAGTACCGTGAACGACAGTTCTGAAGTAGAGGTCCAACGCCCGTCGTCCGCTGCCATCCGCTAGTGCTAGTCCCACGATACGCGAAACGACGCCATGTTGAGAATTATGCAGCGATCGCACAGAAAGCTTCCGGTTGTCTGTGCTACCTTTTTTTTCAATCAACGTATTTGCAGCTTTTTTGAAGCCACAAAAAATGGGTTTCATATTTTTTTCTATTTTTAATATTGACTGTGTGCCTTCAATGACCCACGACTTTGATTAAATTTGGTGGTCGCATCGATACCTTAGAAAACGGCCCGTGACCACGGAAAAAAGAGTGAGCGAGACTCGAACCGGCCAGTTCTTGATCGGCGGTTTTCGGGCGGAAAGAAACCGAATTTCGAGCCGCAAATTGTGTTCTGGGTAGTTGGGCTCTCATATGTCACGCACAACTAAAAACCTCGGCGGGCATAAATACCCTGTCAGTGTCCCTTTAACTCTGTTGTGCTCCTCACGGAGTGAGGTTGAACTAGCGCTGAAGCACGTTTCGGACTTCTGCAGTGTGTCGGGTGCTCGACTGAACGAAAAGAAATCGACCGGTGCGTGGTTGGGAGCCTGGGACGCTCGCCCTGAGAGCTTCCTGGGCATCTCATGGAGTTGCGCAGTGACAAACTATTTAGGCATAAGCTTGGCCCCCGAGTGCCTCAGGACTGGGGACTCAGGTATCCATATGAAAAATTTGCATGCTAAAGCACAGGACTGGTAGGGGAGATATTTGTCTTACTTTAATCGTATATATAGTAGGGTCTGCAATTCGGTATTTTTTCCTACCGTGTGGTACGCGGCACAAGCAATGCCTTGTAAGATCATTGATGTTCAGAAAGTGAACCGGTTCAGCGCTGTGTACATATGGGACTCTAAGTTCGAGCGCATGCGGCGCAGCAATTTGTTCCTTTGCCGGGAGAAAGGTGGTCTCGGTCTAGTGAATGTTGAACTGAAGCTCCAAGTGCAGAGATTTATTTTTTTTTCGCAGTCAACGTAACGAGCATTTGCGGAAAGCAATTCAAAAGCATGGCGGAAAATGCACAGCTCAGTGGATGCCGGTACCTAATGAATGATCCAAGGGAGTTTGCACGCTCAGATTCTACAAAGAAATTGAGTGAGCATTGAAAACCTTTCACGCGATGTTTTCGGACGAATACCTTGCAAAGGTGAAGCGTCGCAGATTGTACTGGGATTCCCTGGAGCTGCTAACCCCCGTGCCCATGTACCGCGCGAACCTTCGCGACACATCGTCCAGTGTTTTTAAAAGGCTTTCGTTCTACCCCGTTCAGACCGGCACAAAGGACTTTTTCTTTAAGTTTCATACTGAGGTTTTACCCGTCAAAACCTGGCTGGACAAGAAGGGCTTCTTTGTGACTTGGTCAAAAAATTGTGCGCTATGCCCCTACGAGGAAGACCTGAGACATGTGTTCTTTGATTGCACGAATGCTCAATTGTTCTGGGCCCAACTAAGACAAACGCTTCATGTCCAGCTGTACCCGGAATGGGAAAGCTGTAAATTTTTGGAGTTTGGTAACGGCACAAACAGAAGCTGTCTCGAGACGCTAGCCCTCCTTGGTCTCCATGCTATTTGGCGCTCAAGGACAGATCACCTCCTGGTGGCAGTAGGTGGGAAACCTGCTTGGCGCCATTTTGTTGATGGCTTCCAGTATGTTTCTTCAGTCCTCAGTACGAGAGAGTGGGCAGGATATGACGACTGGAAGGCGTTCCAAAAGCGTTTGTCTTGGCCGAGTTTCTGAGACTTTTTATGGTGCCCACCGGGGTCGCTTCTGTATGTGGATCGATGTAACCGGCTCGTGGTCCCGACACTCTCCGAGGACAGACTGAATGTCAAGTGTGCTCCTCCTCCGCCACATGAGTCGGGGCTTTTAACATGTACATAGCATCACAAAGTTTCAAATAAAAAAAAAGTGTGCTGTTGTATAGATGTTTGTACGTGCGATGCATGTGTATGCGCTCAATGTATGTTCAGCTGATGCTTGTAGTATGCCTAATGTGTCTACATGTGTGTACAATAGATCCCGAAGCGCCATGGTGGCGTGAGAAAATAAATATTTTTTTGTAGAACGTGAATTGGGCGGTACCTAGCGCCCCCTAGCCTAGCTACTTGCAATTACTCTGCTTGACCCTGCCATCTGGTGGCAAGTGATTTAACCTTCTTTTACGCTACGCGGCTGCGCCATAATTTCGTGTTACCGTGCTGAAATGAGCCAAGAGGCTGCTTCGGATTTGCTTTTTTTAAGAGCGGCGTTTAGTTTCGCGGGCGAATGGTTTATCACTCCTCCGTGATGTGCGGTTGACGCAACGATTGACGAAGGAATTGTGGCTCGAGGAATAGCAAAGGTAAGACATAAAGTGCGTGAACTGGGTGCCGGTTGTCTCCGTTTAGTGCTGACGATGACAAGACTGAGTGACTGCATGCTTTCGAAACGTAAGTTTCTTTACCTGCAGGGGGAAGCCGGCTTCGGAAATAAATACAGTTCGCGGAAAGCTCGTGTTACGTTTTTATTTGCTGCTCTTCTCGCCCCGTACAATAGACTTCCTGTTCTCGCTAAGCCTTATTGAGCTCGATTTGCTCGATTCGTGGCCGCCATAATGAGATGCAGGCGACGGAGGAACTTTTGCTCCCCTGCTTTAGGGACGAACGTTTCTCCCTTTCTGAAGAAACATATGTATCAAGAGCGTTCCTCCTTTTAGGGAGGACTATACTGACCCTTTTTTCAAAGAGTGCAGTGTTGGCTTACTACACCACAGGAAAGCCCATCACACTCTCAGCCGACGCAAGTGAATACGGCGTTGGAGCCGTTATCACCAAGGGAGGAAAGCCACTAGCATATTCGACGAAAAGCCTTACAGCAGCACAAACAAAGTATGCACAGATTGAGAACGAGATGCTCACTATTGCTCACAAATGCACGAAGTTTCGCCATTACATATTGGGACAACCATGTGTAACCGTAGAATAGGACCACAAGCCGCTGCAGGCTATTTTCCCGAAACCACTGCATCAATGTACCATGAGACTGCAACGACTGAAGATGTTTCTCCAGAAATACTCGTTACAGGAAAAAAGTTCTGTTAGTAGATGCCCTTTCACGTTTTCCTGCAATGAAAACAATGAAAGAAGAAGAGGACACGTTCCAAGTAAACGCGCTAGACCATATATCAGTTACTCAAGACCGCCTTCAAGAAATCCGAGAGGCAACCGCAGGTGACGCACAACTGCAACTGCTGCCTCAGTATGCGCAGACTGCATGGCAGGAACAAAAAGACCATGTGCTGCAACTTGGAAGGCTGGTTTGGTCATACCGAGAAGAAATCCACGAAGAAGACAGCCGTGTAGGCCGATTCAACAAGCTAGTCATACCCACAGCTACCAGACAATAGATCCCCAAGCTGCGGCACGCAGCACATGCAGGCAAGGAGAAGATGAAAATAATGGCTCGAGATATTCTGTTTTGGCCCGGAATCAACGCTCACATTGAGGGCGAGTACGATAAGCGCAGCACATGTCAAAAGTACAAACCAAGAAATGTCAGGATGCCACTCTTGAGTTATGCGGTGCAAATACTGCCTTGGCAGCATGTTGGTACGGATTTTGTTACACATGAAGGACGGGACTTTATAATAATCGTGGACTTCTACTCATTCTACTTCGAGTTTGAAGAAATTAAAACCACCACAGCTTCCAAAGTTAAAAAATTTTGTTTGAAAGCCTTCGCAACACACGGACTCCCCTCGAAAATTGTAAGTGACAATGGTCCGCCGTTTGGGAGCCACGAGTTCAAACATTTCCTGAAAAACTTGAGGACCGAGCAAGTGACTTCAAGCCCTTTCCATGCCCGATCAAATAGCATGGCCAAGCGAGTCGTAATGCAGGCCAAACAATTGCTGAGAAAAAGTGCGAACAAGGAATAGTTTTACTATGCACTTCTTGAATGGCGCAACACTCCACGCGACGAGGTCTTCCAGTCACCAGTATAAAGATTGATGAGCTGGCATACAAGAAAACTGTTGCCAGCCAGGTCTGAACATTACTTGCCTGTTATTGGGCCGCAAAAGCCGTCACACAATGCATTACAAAAATAAGGCAACAAAAGAAGACTAGCTACGATAAGACCTCACCAACACTACCAGATATTGAAACAGGTTCTGAAACCACCATCTACAACACCCTCAAGCGCACGTGGTCATCTGCCGTAGTAGTGGGCCATTCTACAGCCAGGTCGTACAACATTCGAACCCGGGAGACCAAGTGCTTCGAAGGACACGCGAACACTTAAGACCAGTGGCACTCCACCCAAGAGACGACCTCTGTGGCTACAGAGACAGCGACCAACGGCCAAGTTGAGTCTGAAATACGCCCGCTGCTTCGAAGAACGACGAGGGATAGAAAGCCATCACAGCGATATGGGGATGACTACGATATTTAGACTGAGACACACTTCTAAACTTGCCTTTCCCGAGAAAGATGTGGCAGGTAGCCAACACTGACATTTTCGCTTAACGAAAAGCGAAAATTAAAAGCATTCGATTCTCGAACCGCCACGTTGCGTGTCGCCTCGTACTATGCTCGTACACAGACTTGGGAAGGAATTCGTTTTGAGTGACGGATTACTTGTAATCCGTTACTTTTTAAGTAATTTTCTAATTGCCACGTTAGTTTTTTTCGGAAGTAATTTGTAATGTAATTTCGTTATAAACTATTGGTAACAGATTACTTTAATTACTCGTTACTCTTTCAAAAATATGAGCATAATACAGTAGCTGGAGCAATACCAGCAGAACATTCAGCAGCTTAAAGAGAGCGAGTTCAACAAAATAGAAAACATCTGTAAGGGGAGATTTGCCGAAAAGAAAACACGATTTTTTGTATTACCGGTCACTAGAACCACTAGAAAAACGGGCAAGGCATGTGCAAATATACAAAAGACAAAGATCAAGTAAGACAACGCCGAGTAGGCTCTCCGTCGCATTCCATCGTGTTTTTCTTCTTCTCCGGGGCAGGAGAAAGCTCTTCGTGTTTATTTGTTTTTGTCTTTTACATCGTTTCGCCCTTTCCAACGTTTTCGACGTCTCCCGCAACCTGCACAGACATCAAAAACGGGTACGTACCTCCTCGATTCGAGGGTTAACAACTCGCGTACCAGACGATGTAGCTTCGCTAGAGGGGGTCGAATTATCTTTGTCTTTTATGTGCGCTACTGTATTCTACCACGCTCTTGAGGAACGGCTGAAAAGCGCCCTGCGCGAAGATAAGAGCATCGTCTTCGAGGGTACGGACGACACTTCCTTTGGTTTACTTGTCTGGACATGGTGGTAGAGTCCACTCCTCACTTTACAGTGAGTCAACTGTCAACGTAAAGGGGGGGGGGGGGGGGATTAGGCCATCTAAGGAGTGCTGGCGGAGAGAAAGAGAGAGAGAACGCGTAAATGTGGTGTGATTTTCTATTGTTTTGTGAGACTGATGGACACCGCGCTTCTCTCGCTCTCTATGCCCTCTTTTGCCCTGGCTTCACGAATATTGGTATGAAAGTGGGAACCGATGAACGATCGATAACCCGTAACCACCACTTATTTTCTGACTGGTAGAGTTTCCGGTCATGGAGTGTACGTCGTCTCCATGGCTATATCTTAATTATATGTTTAAAATTCAGGGCATTAAGAAGAACGGAAACCTAGAGTTTCAGTGCATACTTTGCCTGCCAAAAAACAAAACAAAAAAACATTGTCATCATCAAGAACAACAAACTCTAATCTACGGAAACATATCAAGGTATGCTGGTACACCTGCATTCTGCATTGGCTATACATTGTAATGTTCGTACTAAGTTTATCTTTTCTTGTGAATAACAAGCCAAACACCCAAGTCAAAAGGGTGCTTTCGTAGATCGCTTCTTTAGCTCCGAATCTCGTAGCGGAGGTAGACGCTGCTACTGAGCATGCGCACCGCTAGCTTTGTCTGCACAATTCCAGGGATCATTTCCGGAGGCCGCAAGCTAGCGGAATGACTGATGTGTTTGCAGGTTTCGGTGCTTTGTTAGCTTACAGGTGAACAGAGTGCACCTACACTCTTTCTCTTAAATACAATATTTTATTTTTACAAGGACTACCATAATACGGCAGCGTGAAAAATGAAAAGTAGTGTTGCGGAACATTTCTGAAAAATATCAAAGTTGTTCTTTTTTTTGTTTTCTGAATAAGTCTACGGGAAATGTAACGTGAAAATAATTTGTAACGTAACGAGTAAAGTAATCCGTTACTTTTCAGCGAAAGTAATTTGTAACGGTAATCCATTACATTTGAGGCTCGGTAATTTGTAATTCTAATCCATTGCATTTTTCAAGTAACGAGCAGAAGTCTGCTCGTACAGTCTCTACGTTTTTCTCCCCTATGATATCTCGGTGGCGTCGCAAGCGTTATTGTCACTGACATTTTGGTTGAGAGTAAGCAAAAATAACGACCCCATGGCTCTAACTTACCACAGGCATTAAAGGGAGGCTGAATCGAAATTTGGATTTCGCAATATAAGGCCACTGAAGCGTTGAACGGGACGCTACAAATTCCAAAACATTACTCGAACATCGACACCTCAAACAGATGGCCCGTATGTTTGGAAAAGAAAGGCGCGATCAAGCGAGGATTATGACGTCACGATCTTCCTGGAACATTTGAGAATGAGGGGAAGTAGCCGCCCTTCTCTCCTCCTCGCTCCGGTTCACCAGCTTGAGGGAACGAAGCGAAGAGGAGAGGGAATGAGAATCGTGACGTCACATGTCTCCTCGGTGTTGTCGGCCATGTTTAATCGCGCAATTATCCAAAAGTGCAGTCATCCGTTAGAGATATCGCTGTATGAGTGACGTTTTCGGGTTTTGCAGCGTCCCGCCTACTGCTGCAGCCTTGTTTTGTGATCTCCGAAGGTCGGTTCAGTATCCCTTTAAGCTATTTACGATCGATAAAGATAAATCAAAACTGGAGAACTATTTAGACCGCCGAAAAAATACGCCAACATGTCTTGAATACGGCTAATAATCGCGTCGACCGGAAAGCTGCAATTTCTCTTGTTTAAAATTCTACTAAATCTAGCGGGAAAACCGTTAAATTGGCAACACTGTATATAATTCACATCTTCATCTGTTGGGTGATCGTTTAGCAGGGGGGGGGGGGATAGATATGACTCCCTCCTTCCTCTCAAACGACAAGCAAAAATAAAAGGCCAGCACTTGCTCACTGCCCAGTCGAGTTACGAAAAAAATGGTGAACCATCTACAGTTATAATTGACAAAATATCTGGTTGTTGTTCACACTCACTTCTGAAATATCTTCGTTTTTTTCTTTCTCCTTTTTGCAATTTGTAACTCCGCATTTCACGAACCTCCTTGGAAACTCTAGATACTGTATTTTGAAGAGAATGCGTAACTTATTGGTCGTATTTCAAAGACCAACCTCCCTCTAGAAGCGTCTTAGCTGTTATGACAACAATTGTTACACATCTCAATTCTAGCTTCTGCTGCGGATTTCTTTTTTATTAACAACATTGTCAGTTCGACTGCTTCTCCTCTAGGCAGTGCACATTTCCAATCGTCTATGTGCTTTCTATTCTTCGAAGTGTAACTATGACCTTCTTTTATTACCCCGTTAGACATGTCTGAAGTGTTTGTTGTTGTTTTCAGCAAAACAACATTGCCCTTGGTTATTTTCTTCTGGGCGATATTTTACTTCGAGCCAAAAAAAATATTTATATTTTTTATTACCATTATCGCACTAGAGTAATTTATTACACTTCTAAATTACCTTCTCCATACAGCAGTGAATTACATTACTCATTACTACAAATTCCTTTTTTATTAGTGTAACTTTATTACTGTAACTTTATCATTGTAGTTCTATTACAGTAATAACATTAGTGTAGTTTTATTACAGTAATTTCATTACTTCCACCACTGCACTGTTGAGTACAATTTCTGTAGTAGACGTAATAATTAATAGGGACTTTTACCGAACCCTTACCGTGTTCCGCGTACCGCGCTACCGGAGCCTTTGAAGCATGCTTCTAAGCACGCGCCCCGCGGTCACGGCAGCCCCCGGGCGCGCGCTTAAAAGCATGCCTCGAAGGCTCCGGAAGTGCGGTACGCCAAACACGGAAAGCATTTACTAACAGGTCCTTCTGTATAAAAATGTCAGACTTAAACATACGTAATCGAAAATGCCCGACAGAAAAAAGGCAGGAACGGGGATTTCAATGCTGGTTTATCGTGTCCGAATTTTGCAACTATCGAGGAAACTAAAAAAGAAAAAAGAAAAAAAGAGTATTATTATTGTGCAGAGACGTAGCTGGCAGAATAATTTTGGTAATTATTAGTTACGTTATGTTTCGTGTAATGATCAATTAAAAATAAATTACTTTTTTTGTTTACAAATATAATATTGCGTCGCGTTTTGTTTTCCTTTTGAGCCTGATCTATGCTCTAAGAAAAAGGGAGCGGTATTTAATCCTTCCGGGGACCAAATGCGCTGCCACCCCCAATTAGTTTGCGGGGCACCCTCTTACGGTGAACCGGGTGACGTACGTCACGGCGAGGACAGAATCTTTGCCTGACTCGCTCCGCTCGCCGTGTGGAGGCTGTGATGAGATGACGTTAGCTTTCGGCGCGCTCGTTTCTATTTAGATTTTTTTTTTGTGCGCGCTCTTCGTAGGAAGTGTAAATTTTCATATGTGGCTTTATTGTGGTATGGCATGTAGCTGCAAGCGAAACTTCAACCAACATTTCAGTCATGGTTGACAAGGCAGGCAACGCATGAATCGCAGCTTGTATATGAAAGTGAAGAAATATGGCCACAATTGCAGGAGCATCACTATACATTTGCATCTCACAGAATCAATGCTACTGATGGTCTGAATGAATTGGCAAATTATGTATTCTATTTATATTTCTTTGTGTCTCTGTTTTTAAACAAAAAAGTGAAAGCCGTGAAAGTGAAAGAATCACAAGTGAGACAGCCCAAGTACAGGGATAAGGTAAAGAAAGAACAAACACAGGCATATACACTTATTAGTTGATATATGTTTATATTGCTCGCATTTGGTCTTTGCTGGATTGGGATAGTATTCCAATGGACTCGACTGGTGCTGTCTGTGGACTTCTTTATAATGCAACTCAAGTAATTTACAACAAACGTAGGTGAAGGTGTCTAGCTCGTTATTAGTCCCATAGGCTCTAAAATTGAAATTTTAGCTAAATCAAATTGTACTGAAGCTGAAATACCAGAAGCTTTAATCACGCAAACTATCACCCTTCACAGGTTCCACATTCTCTGCTCTTAGTGCAGCATCTACCACTGGACAGCCGTTTGAATGCTCGCTGTTCCTCCTCTTTTTCTCTGCTGTCAGAGAGTCCAGCTGAAGGGAGTTTGGAGGCTGAGGAAGCTTTTGGGCACCTGCAGCAGTGTCTCTTTTAATTAGAAATGACAATTCATACAGAATTGCGTTTTTTTTCTGAATACAGAAGGCTGGAATAAAGAAAGAATGCCAGGAAAAAGTACAGGCAACTGGGGGCAATTCGGCCGTTTTTCCTACTACCATACAAACTCATTTCCAGTAATTTTGCGTGTTCTAAAAAATAAGACATGCCTTCATACGTGTACGAACTATATCATTAATTCACGAACAAGCTACATTGATGTCAAACAACCCTGTTCCGCGAGCACTTCAAAGGTCTTCAGACCGATGGCCTTTAAGACGTCTGCGAACCGGCGCACGAAGAGTGACACGCGCTAGAGCCGCTGGATCGTCTGCTGCGTGATGGCCAGCAGTGGGCCTGGAAGAAGGAGCAGGACTTGGCCTTTCAGCAACGCAAGGAGTTAGTCATCAAGGCTCCAGTGCTGGTGCACTTCGATCCGGCCAAGCCTGTAGTCCTCACCGTAGATGCGTCGCCTTACGGGGTAGGAGCCGTCCTGTCGCACCGGGGTCAGGATGGTCAGGAACGCCCTGTGGCGTTTGCTTCTCGTCGTCTCCATGTGGCAGAGCAACGCTACAGCCAGCTCGACAAGGAAGGCTTGGCCCTCATGTTCGGGGTTGAGCGCTTCCATTAGTACCTGTGGGGCCGGAAATTCGAGGCGGTCACGGACCACTAGCCGCTGCTGGGGCTGCTGGGACCTGACAAGGCTGTCCCAGTGCAAGCATCGCCTCGTGTGGTACGCTGGGCCTTGACGCTGGCGGCCTACAGCTATAAGCTGGTGTACCGCCCTGGGAAGGACCTGGGACCTGCCGACGCCCTGAGCCGCCTGCCCCTGCCGGAGGTGCCTGCAGCCGCTGCGGTGCTGCCCACTCCCCCTCATAGTGCCAGTTCGCCCAAGCACAATGCTTCACGTGCGGGAGAACTGTGCACCTCGCGCGTGTATGCCGCGGGGGGAGGACGAGCGGTGGCCAGCAGCAGCAGCAGCAGCAGCCTGGTGCAAGCCCGGGTTCCAGCCAAGCCCGCGGCCAGGGTGGCCGTCACAAGAAAACGCGGCGGGGACGAGTGGCGCCAGGCCCGGGTCCCTCTTCAGCCAGGGTCTACGTCGTGGCCGAGGAGCCCCATATTTTCGACGTGTGGCATACAAATAAAATTTCGTCGTCTGTGCCACCTTACTTGGTGTTTGTCGAAATCTGCGGGCACCCCATCACCATGGAGCTGGACACAGGAGCCAGCGTGCCGGTCATGCCCAGGAAGCTGTTCAAGCGGACCTTCCCTGGCGTGTCTATCGGGGCGTCTGAGGTCATGCTGCGCAGCTACTCGCGCAGAGTTGGGGTCGCGAGCTAATTTGCCGACCGCCCAAAGGCCTTTCGTATAAATGCCATTTCAAAGGCCTGCGAAGCGTAATGTAATATTCTACTTAATCATGAACATGCAAGGAATAGAATACCAGCGTCTGCAACACTCACGCTGCCTCTTCACCGACCCCTTCCACGACTGCCTTGTGCCGTGTGGACCGACAAGGAGGCTCATCGGCGGAATTGCCTCCGCCGATAGCTTTCGGGGTTTTTAGCCCAATTATAAAGGTCAAAGTGACAAACACGCTTATAGAAGGAGCGGAAGCACGTTGGTATCGACCCAACCCAGCGTCCTGTCGTGTACACCGAGTAAACATGGTCCTGCTCCTCGAAGTACTTGCGGCGCACAACGGCCAAGCCAGGAAACCAAGGCAGGGAAGCGAGCCGGATGCGAGATCGCGAAGCAGAGTCCTTCCCCTAACGTCACGGTACACCTCACTCAATCAAGGCGCAGCGATCGCAGCGACGCTTGTGTTCGTTCTCGGGGCTAACAGTCCCCTGGGGGACTAAAGGGGAGGGGAGCAACTTTTGCGCTCCTCCCGTTAGTCCCTCAAAGTTGAACCGCCCAGGACTAACCTCTGCGCCCTTTCATTTAGGCCACTGGGACTAAATCTTGAGCACTTACCTTATTTATTATTAAGTTTCGCCCTTACAGACCCAGGTGGCGTTTGTCAACATCAAGTTCAAAATTGGCAAAAAAATATTATCGCTAGTATAGATTTTTTTACGCTAATTATATTCACTTTTAAACATAGCTTATTTCACATTCATACACGTATTATACATTTAACATAGAAAAATAATTATAACACGTGAAACACGCGCAACACACACGCGACGACACGCTAATCCAATCGACGTGCCCAAATGCTAACCATGCGCCTTTTATTCTGATCATTTGAAAGAAGTTGTTTTGTCAGTGACCACCTCGTCCGTGAACAATGTTACAAATATGGTGCTGCTTTCGCACCAATATTGTTCTCCAATACTGTTGCTAAACCTTCCAAGGAACGTATCTCTTACTAAAAAGTGACGGTATACACTGTAATTCATTGCGACAGTCTATAAATCAGCGTTCCCATAGGTTCCCACCAGCGATGTTCTCGCTTCCCCGAATAGACTGCCCCACATTGCGCATGTGCGTCTCAGTGGCAACCGCATCGTCTCTTCCGAAAGAGAAAATATATTTTAAATAATATAAAAATGAAATAAAATACGGAATGAACCATTCCTGTCCTTGGAAATGTTTTTATCGCGTGCTACGTAGATATTTTCATCCCAGTTAAACCCCAAACGAAAATATAAACGCTTCTAAAGAATGCAAAGGGGAAGGACGTCAGGACAAAGGTCAACAGCCGCATGGGCAGTGCATCAACGATGGCCGAGCTCGCGGCAGCGCTGGCTTCCAGGACATGCTCGAACAGAGGCTGCGGTCGCAATAAAGTCAGCTGCATCCAGTGGCGTAGCTAGGAGTTCTATTTTTTGTTTTTGGTAAGGGGGGGGGGGGGGGCTCAGGTGGCTTTGATGTTCATGACTTAGGGTGCGGAGAGGTGGAGGGGGGGGGTCGAAATGCAAGTGTGTATTATAGGGTCGGCTGGATTTCGAAAAGGGGGCGGGGGGCGGGGGGCTGAAGCCCCAAAAGGCCCCTCCCCCCAACCCCCTGGCTACGCCCCAAGCTGCAACCTTTTAACATGCCCTTTTAACATGCAACCATTTAAAGGGATTGTCCGGTCAAATTTTGTATTCGAGAAAACAATTGAATATCATTGTTATTGCCTCGAGAAGTATCGTACGTGCAATATCTGAATTTTATACGCCCCTCTGCGTGAGTAATTGAATTTATGCTGCTCTAATCGCATTCTAGCGTAAACGCTGCTTTCGTTGGCAACATTGAAGCTCTGACGTCACAAAACACAAAGCGAGAATTTTTGTCTGCCTCAGCGTGCTTCGTTTTTGTTGTTGTGCTCAACTTGTTTGGTAGTTGGGTGAGTTTTTTGTTGCGCGGTTGAGTGCCACAACCACCGGGCAGCACATGCGAGCCAAGACATGACTTCCACACTTTTCCACGAGACGTGCAGTGCCGAGCGAAGTGGATCGTTGCCGTGCGTAGGGAATAGGTTCCCGTCAAGATCGAGATCCCGCTTATGCAGCAATCATCTCACAGAAGAGAGCTACGAGCTGAGCTCTAAGCGAACAGAAGGCTCGTAAGCTGAGGTGTGACGCTGTGCCAACGATATTAAACTACGTCCATCCACTCCTCGCCTAAATCAGATCAATCAATTTGATTATGCAGCGAAACCGAAACCAACAGCTAGGCCATCTGGAAACGATGCCAGAAGTTGTTTTTAGCACGCGTGCAGCCCGATTCTGTTTGACCCGCGTGTGAAAATGGAACGTGACTACGATTCACCAAGCTCGTGCAAGTCAAGTGACGACATGCATTTGAACGATTCGCCGTTTGTCTTCGACCCGCGGACATCGCCTCTGAGGGAACGACCCGCAGCCTCATCACCGATCCACTGGATCCGCTGACATGTGTACCCAGATGCCGCTTCGTGTACTTAGGTGCCGCTTCAGAGGCTAAATCTGCATCCTTTGCTTTGCAAGCGCCTCTAGTCCGATCGGTGGCCGTCGCAGTTGTGTTTGCGCGAAACGGCATACGCTTGCTCGAAGCTTATGGCTGTCTGCGAGTAATTTCCTGCTAAAAGGCGTGGCTTTTTTTGCAAATGCTTGGGAACTGCATTAAAAGAACCGTATTTAAGTAGGGTACAGCCTAGGAGACTATATAATTCGAAACAAAATACAAGACATCCATCGACCAACGCTTGTTATCCCGACCATCCGACAGGCCTTTGCGTTTTGTGACGTCACGCAGCACCTACGGATGTCAGCCATTGACACTGGCGAAATTCGGGGTGCAGTATCGTACATAGGCTCATGAAAGGTTTAATTAATAACGGGAGATCATATATCAAAATAAAAATGACGTTTGTCTACATGAAGGCTCCCTCGACGTAACGAGCGCAAGAACTTAAGTACTTCCGGTTTCGACCGGACAATCCCTTTAACATACTACGATTGTCTGCGTATCCGAAAGAGCAAGTGCGTCGCTAACACTAGACATCGGCGATGCAGCAGACGCCGCCATCTCGTCCGCGCGTTTGGGGGACTAAAGCATACAGAGGCACCCTTCCTGAGGACTAATATGGCTGCTTTTGCTCGCGCACGCTTCTCGTCTCGGTTAGTCCCGGTCGAGTGCAGTTGGTCCTCAGCATTTTCGCACGGTACCTAGCTCGAACGAGATGGTCTCTTCAGGAAGCAAATGGGAGATCAGATGACCAAATGCCTTAGTCCTTTGAGACCATTTTTTTTTTCTTAGAGTGAAGCTATTCTTGGTCATGATAATTCATACATTATCAGGTCTTGTCTCCGTCGGTCGTAGTCAGACGCAAATGTGCATTAATAAGAAGAGTAGGGAACGTTTATTGGTACCGCTCTAAGCAAATGACTGCCCCGGCTAAGGACCTTTAGGAATCTTTACTTACTATACAGGGTGTTTCAAGAAAGGGGGACAAATTCGATATTTCAAGACTACGCATCACACAAAACAAAAAGGCTTGTGTCGTTTTGGTCCAAGGCCAGGGACCTATTGAGGAAAATTATTAAAGATCGGGATAATTATATTGATAATTAATTTCGGGTAATGATCTTTTTAAATATTGAGTTTAAGGGCAGGGTTTCATTTATAAACTTGCTGAGCATCATCGAAAAGCACTAAATCAACAAATTGCAGAACGATAGAACGCGCGTGCTATATTTTATGGCTTTCTGAAAAACCGCACAACTTCGACGGGTTTTTAAGTTTCGGTTTGCAATTGGAGCGCTTCTCGGCACCGACGGCACCGCACCCCGTGGAGAAATGGTGCAACCAACCTCTGCTGCGCTGTCCTCGCGCAACGAGGCAAGGCTGCCTGCACGATTTATCAACGGGGCTGCAGATATTTCTTCGAAATCACTGCAACTTGGTACAAGAGTTCTTGGACTTTTATATTGGTAAACAGCGCTGTCGTTACATGTAGAAAACCACGGACAGTCAAATTCATCTGTGGTGTCAAGAGGAGCTGTGCTAGCCTAAACAATTAAACGAGACTCTTGCTAGATCATAATGGCGTAATATTTACTATCCGCGTTGTCACTTTAACCATGCACCCCCTGCCTCTTTCAAGTAAATTTTATTTAATTTACACTCACCTTTTCCTAATACTACATATACTTTCAGAACACGTATTCCGAGTAATTCCCACCAAAACATATCATGAGTCATCATACAGTGTAACCATATTGATGATCAGCATCTGTACCAGGATAGACATCGACGCCGTGCTACTTCACACTGCTGCCATTCAGTGAGGCATATATTCCTGTTAACTGCGCGCCTGACTTTCGAAGAACAAAACATCGAAAACAAACTGACTATATCATGCGCATAAAAACCGCAAATACAGCGACCTGTGTCTGTACCCTGTAGAATAAAACTTGGTCAATGAACTACGACAGAACATTTGACGACGCGATTTGGACCACTGCCGGGATCCCCGCTTCGGCCGGTAAACGCGAGCAATTCACATAATTATTATTTTATTTTACCAGTGCAAGGATACTCGGATGATGATTCCAACTAGATGATTCCAACACTCTTTCCCATATTAAGAGTGTCCCCCTCCCCCGCACACCCCCTTTAAAAAAAAACCGTAGACAAATTGGCAGCACGATTCACCATAACGTCCGTTATTCGCGACTCCAACAAACTATAAGGGGCGCGCTGGTCAGGCAAAATGGCGGACAAAAGGAGGTCCATTTCGTCGTTCAGCACGCGGACCACCATAAATTTTTTGCACTGCAGCGTGAAATCGGAGTGACATATGAAAGCAAAGCGATTTATCGACGGTAGAAACCTTCTTCTAATCAATGCGTAGAAATGGCACGGGGGAAGCATAAGAAAATTACTGGAAACGATGTCTGTTTCTATGCTGCCTACGAGAACCATGCACGCAGCGATAGCAGACGACAGAGTCGAAACGACCTCCTCTTTCGAGCTTCTCGGCGTTGCCGCTACGCGGCGTGGATTTCGCTTGAGTCGACAATAGAGTCACGGACAGCTTATGAAACGCAGAGCGTGGCAAGTGCCAAGCATCCAATGGAATTACGGCGTTAGCCAATAAGCACGCCGAAGAGCCAATCTTGAAGTAAAAAGAGGGAACACCAGAAGCCTCGCTCTGCGTTCGTCCGCCATTTTGCCTGACCAGCGCGCCCCTTATAGTTCGTTGGAGTCGCGAATAATGGACGTTATGGTGAATCGTGCTGCCAATTTGTCTACCGTTCTTTTTAAAGAGGGTGCGAGGGGAAGGGGGGCACTCTTATTATGGGAAAAGGTGTTGAAATCACGTAGTTTCAAGCTAAAGTCCGAGTATCCTTGCACTGGTAAAATAAAATATTAATTATGTGAATTGCTCGCGTTCACCGGCCGAAGCGCGGATCCCGGCATAGGTCCAAATCGCGTCGTCAGATGTTCAGTCGTAGTTCATTGACCAAGTTTTATTCTACAAGGTACAGACACAGGTCGCTGTATTTGCAATTTTTATGCGCATGATATAGGTAGTTTGTTTTTGATGTTTCGTTCTTCGAAAGTCACGCGCGCTGTTAACAGAAATATATGCCTCACTGAATGGCAGCAGTGCGAAGTAGCGTGGCGTCGATGTCTATCCTAGTACAGATGCTGGTCATAATAAACTGTTCCTTTTGTCACTTCGGGACGTTTTTCTTATTCCTTTCATCGTGTCTTCAGCCGGCTTCTGGAATAATTTTGCATCGCAAAAAAATAGACGCCTGAAGAAGGTGAATGAGCCGTTTGAAGAAGCCACCGGTTCAGGAGGTTCTGCAGTGAAAATGCGTGAACACGTGCTCAAGCGAGCGCGGGCACTCCCCTGACCGAGCAAACAAGGTCTTGTTGTTAATACTGATCTTTGTTGATTCACAGCTGGTTACCGGTTAAAAGTTCAGGGAAAGCTCCTGCCACCTCTTTCCATTTTAGCAGAGCGATGGGGAAGAGGCGACTTCTTCTCCTGCGTTCGCTCCACCTAAAAGCCGACTAGCCGTCAGAAAGGACGAAACTCGTCCTGCATTCCTTCTTCCCATTCGAGAAAGAGGGAGACCCTCCTTCTTTCTGTGGGGAGTAGCTCAGAGTCCCGCTCCTGTGGATAGAAAGGGAGGAGAGAAAAGGAAGCGTGGAAACCGGTTTTCTTCCCGGCAGAAGACGATTATGTAGGTCGGCTTCCCCCGAACTCTTTTACCTGTTACCTAATATCGATTGGGCTCCCACAAAGTGTCCTTTGTCCTTATTGCTGCTTACGTTCTTGACCCCCTAGTTTCTTCAAAGACGCTTCTTCCCTCTCCTTCGTGATCCGTGCGTTGTTTCACCCCCCAGAATCCTCGAACCCCGTTTTCTGCCAGGTGGCTCCAGTTACTTTTAAAATGGCGGATTGTCTCTGCGTTATACATTTTTCGATTTCGGAGTCGGCTTTTATTTGTAGTTTTCTAGCGGGCCAGCACAAATTTTGAGGAAATGTTACGGCGGGCAAGTGATCGAAAAACTGGTCTTTGGTGCACCCGGAGGCAAGGAGGGGGCGCGCCAATCTAAGGGCAGCCGAGGGCAGCATATGGAACGAGGAGGGAGCGCGCGATGACGAGGTAGCCAAGCGCGCACCGTCATTAGTTGAGGTCGACGTAAAGACAAAAGCCCGTGGACGCATTTAACAGGTCGAGAAACGGTGCGCAAAAAGCAGGCGAACTTGCGCGCCGTATATCCGCTTAGACATAAACAAAACGAGAATTCGGAAAGGGCCGTCAGTTTATCGCCGGCTAAAATGAAAACGGCGGTGTACCGTTTGTTCCTTTCTTTGGTTTCCCAGTGACGCACACTTCTCAATGGCACCGTCCTTTCTTTATTTTATTCTTTTTATTTTCAGGCATGTTTTTGTTTCGCCAAGTCATTTTAGCTTGAGGCGCACTACTCCAGGACCCATGGGTCCTTTCAGAAAGCACCGCTAGTGTAATCACGGACAAGACTATTCTCCTTTTCTTTGTGTGTGTGTGTGTGTTTGCTTTTTTCGCTTCATATACTGGATATTGGCGCTGTTGCCGCCGAAGGTGGCCGCCGCAATGCAGTACACCGTTTCACCTTACGGTGGACCGCAGCAGACGCTACGAGCCGTACCAGCCAATCCAGCGTTGCCAAAGTATCACGTGTCTAGGTTCCCGCGCGTGGCACCGCCCCTCTCGTAGGTCACGTGACACGAACACGACATGGGATTGGCTTCGACGGCTCGTGGCGCCCTCTATCCGGTCCATCGTCGGCTGGTACGAAGTAGGCAGAAAACAAGGCAGGGCCGGACCTCTTTTACTGTCTCGGTCGATGAAAAAAAAATGAAAAGAGCCCCACGTCGTAATGACGCCGGAAAATGGTGTACGACTGACTGGAATGTGCATTGCCCGCCTAAACCGTTGCGACAAGCAAAACTGCGGTACGTGTATAGCTTCGAGATTGTCGATGACGTCTACGCTCAGTGTTTTATGGTTTGCTGGCCGTCTGTATGCGCTCCTAAATTGTGCATCTGCTTCTCTTGCCCTGATTAAACCCGCGTTCCTTTCTTGACCTTGTACTGTGCGTTTAGAACATCCGAATCCCGGAGAAAAGCTGACCAGAGAAAAGCTCACCGGAGATAACCTCACAGGAGAAAAGCTCACTGCAAAACCGGCGGATGCGGAGAAAAGCTCACCGTTTTTTTGTTTCTTTTTATATGGAGGCTGTTGGATCATGCGTAACATACAACAATCTATTATCATAAAAATTCGTCAGCTTTGTAAAAAAATAAAATGTCCTTTTTTTGCATTATTTGTTAAGCTTATTGGGTATGCTGCTTCCAGATTATTAATTATAGGCGAGTGTTTTCTGTGGCTTACTCTCTAGGCAACGAAAGCCTAACTGAAAACTTTATGAACTTGAAGAACAGGAAGAGGTTGGAAAACTTAATAATGTCTGCCTAAAACCTAAAAATCAAAAGTGTAAATGCCGAAACTCCGAAAGTGCATGGCAATAAACGCTGTGCCTGAAAACTCTTTGAAGTTTTTTTAACCTTTGAAAACAGGATAAAACAGCCAGTAGGATATCGAGGCTTCGTGTGATAGTGCCCTGCTACGGTGAGCCACCCATGACCTCCAGAGCTGCACACTGGTGCCGTTGTTACTGGTGACATATATATAATGTAGACTTCTGTAAAATTGCGAATTGGGCGAGTTGGTAAACGTTATACATGATGAAAACCGCTCAAATGACGACGACGGAGTGAGGACAACAAACACGACAGGACGAAGCTGTTCTCGCAACTAAAGTTTTATTAGTGAAATTAACAGAAAAGGAACAGCGTAGCCGACACTGATTAAATCAACAAACACCTACTTATTTATTAGGCACTACACAATATTTGAAGCTGTAACGGTTCACACACCACTATTCATATTAGCTATCAAAAAACAATACTCTTTATCCGACAGAGCTACCGACAGCGCTCTGTCAGCTGTCAATAAATTGTTGTCTTTTTTCCCGGTGTCCGATGTTCTGATTTTATACTTGCGGCTTTAATATGATAGAAAATGGGGAATTATCGATTTCTGAGGAATTAGTAAATAAGCCCAATAAACTTCAAGAATGTTACAAAAAAAAGGACATATTTCAATGAACTGACGAATGCGAATTGTGTTGAATCGCCACGTGTGACGCAGAATCCGCTAAGCTAAGAAAAAATATAAAGAATTGGTGAGCTTTTTCCCGCATTCGCTCAAAGGCCGGTGAGCTTTTCTTCGCATCTGGCGGTTTTTCGGGGAGCTTTTCTCCGGTGAGCTTTTCCCCGGTTAGTTTTTCTCCGGTGAGCTTTTTTTCCGGAGAGCTTTTCTCCGCCGCCTAGAACATCCACAAATCAAATATTTAGCGTGAGCGCGTGCCTGTTTCTTTTATTTATTTATTTATTGGAGGATAACCCAGCCGCGCCAGAGGCAATATTGCAGGGAGTGGGGGGACGGGGAAGGGGGAGAGAAAAGACTAGAAAAAGGCTACATAAAATTCATTCAATAATTTTTTGGATCAAGTACTGTCCCAAATGAAGCTCTCGTACAAATATATCAAGCAAAGCAAAAAAAAAACAGCATTTTTATTTAGTATATTATTAATCACAAATCAACAAGATATCAAGATAAAAAATACTAACAAAACGTATTTAATAATAACGTTCTGCAAACAGTTTTCATTCCATCTTACATAAAAAAAGAGGACAACGGGTGTTTGCTGCTGCAGTCAACCGCATCAGAAAACGTGATAAAATGAGCAAAACAAGAACGGAACAGCCTGGAAAATAAAGAACTTTACTAAATTTTCATCGTCGGATCCGATATAATAACAAACTGTTAACTCCTCGTCACCATCAGAGCAAAAAAAGAAAAACTAAAGTACTTAACACCGAGGAAGTGCAGTTTAGGAATAAAACGCAGTTTATTTCGCTTCGAGGCCAATTCTTCCTTTTTACTTTCTCATGTTACCGAAACGGTAAAATTTGACCAACTAGACTGCGTCTTAGTTTATGTAAGCATGCCTTTCAGCTGCAAGCTAACTACCCTTTTTTCTAAACCCAAGGTAAAACGTTATACCTTAAAAGTATACTAATTTTGTACTTTTGCAAAAACACCTCACACAAAGTATGAAGTCCACTAAAACAACATTAAAATATACGTTATTTACTGAAGATATACGAAAAGTGTGCGTTTAGTGTACGTTTCTGCTTTCAAAGGACGAAATTAGCATACTTATGTTGTATTGCAATTTTATCAAGTCTCTCCCAATCTTACCTCACCACATTACGCTATCATGTGTTTAGCGGCTTAGACCATAATTCACACTTGCTCAGAATTAGTAACTTGCAGTGTCACACTCTCTCCCTTCTGCCACTTTAATAGCGCTGAAAGCAAATCTATTTTTGTAGGAAAAAAATCGGCTGAATCAACTTGCTTTGCAGAGGTCATCAATGCTGCACATGTAAATTTGTCCCGGACTCAAATTTATACAAGATGTACCCAAAGAAGAAAGCAGCCTCGACTGCTGTTTTCGATGGGGCGTCCTTTTTGTTTGCCAACATCATGATTCTCCAAAACTCATAACTATATTCCTGACGGGAAACCAGACCTGTACGTCACGAGTTAATCGTATCAATTTTATTTTCGGTACGGACGTAACGAGCTAGTTTTTTAAGAGAACAAACAATTAAGTGTAGTTAGTTGCTTCTGGAGAGGAACCTGTACAACACAAGTACCCGACCTAGTTCTCACCTCAGCTCACGCCTGTACTTTGCACGACCAGAACAAGCTAGCAGACTATAAAAGGATGCGTATAAGGTATGTCAATTAGCCACAGTTATCCTCAAATTAAAGTGTTAAAAACCAAGGAATTATAAACAACGATAAATAGACTCGCGATAATTCAAACTCAAACATTTTGTACTTCCCGTTAATTCAAACGAATTAAAAAATTTCGGCTGTCCCGCTTTGTTTTCAATGCATTCCTAAACATCTTAATACAAACATTTGTTTCGCTTAATACACACCATTTGTTCATCGCGGCGGGTTAGCCCCGTTGAGTGCGCTTCTCACCGAGCAGCTGTGTACTGCGCCAGAGCTATACCCGCGAAGCTCGCGGGCATTGCTTTACCGCAGTAAATGGGTGATTGGTGAAAAGCGGCGCACTCGGTACGACTAAAGCGCGAGACACATGCGCGAAAAATCCATCCGATCCGACGTCCGATCCGGCAATACGACTGCCTGATCCGAAAAATTGGGTCGCTTCAGACGTCGGATCGGCGATCCGACGTGCGTCCAACGCGCCAGATAGTTTCGCACGGCAGACGGATTGTCGGATGCGTCCAGCCAATGACAGCACAGCTAGCGCGAACGTCATGATGACGTACCGTGTCTGGCGGGACGGGCGACAGGAAGCCCGACACGTGGATCCCGCTGACTCGTTCGAAAAAGATGGCCCCGGCAAAGAGTGCACACGCTAGCGAGAACGAGCTCCTAACTTCGCGCGTGCGAGCTAAATCGTCAATCTGGGTCCAAAGACCTATGAACGCGGACCTCCGCTGGAGTGCTTGGATCTCCTGGGCGGAGCCAAACGGATCGTCGTGTCGCATGCAAGGTCGGAAGCGTGTGTCTCAAACTGTAGCGTGCGGCGATTCGGAGCGGCGTTCGGACTGTCGGATCGGACGTCGGATCGGACGATTCTGTCGTCCATGTGTCTCGCGCTTAACCCTTCAGCATTATGCAAGCAGTACCGTCCTGACAAACTGCTTTCATTATTCGTGCTCGTTTTTTTTTTTTTTTTTTTTTTGTTGATAGGATTGGTTAATTTTGAGTTTAAAGAAATAATATTTGCATAGAACAAGCAGATTTATAAATTCCCTCGATTAGGACAGCGGGCGTCTCATTATGTTTAAATTTAAGTCAAATCTGCCAGTTAAATATGCTATCTCAATGTAGGCATTGAATTCTCTGAGGCCACAGTTTATAGATATAGTTACATTAAAACTTACTGAGCTTAAAAGTGGGCAAGCGGGAGGTTGAAAACAACCTTCACGAGTTCAGCTGAATTTTCGTTTAAGCAATGTACAACTATAATAAAAGGCTCAGAGAACCTATTCGACATTCGATTATGAAATATTCGGCCAAACTACTATTCGCTTCGGACTTCACCAATGTTTTATATGTCTGCCTGCTTATAAATAGGCCTCTGTAAAGAAAAGTGTAAAAAATCTGCTTTGTGTGTGTAGCTATTCCTATAGCATATCGTTACTTTGCCTCTCGTCATATTTCGATTAATATCTGATAATTCATGCTTCCGATATTTCAAACTAAAGTCTGTGGCTTCCTGAAGTTTGAATTTATGAAAGTCGACTGTGTTGGACGCGGCTGCTGCTGCATAAAAAAACTACATATTGAAAGTAACGAGAGCATTCCGAGTTACTTTCAAGCTGAGGTAACGCCTTTCTTCTGTATCGCAATAACGAGTGGAATACTTAGTTGTTGTTTTTTTAGTGAGTAACAAGTAATGGTATTTAGCTATCTACTTTATTTCAGTAGCATGTACATGTCTGAAGCAAACTGTCCAATTTTTTTCACCACTTCCCAATCTTCAACGCTTTTGGGGCATTTCCTTGGCCCTGAAGAATGTGGCAACTTCAGTGAAGCTTGCGACGATCTACTTGTCCAGCTTTATATTTCACCCATTGCGAATATATTATGTGCGGTCACGAACCCCTCTACATCTTTTTTTTTTTTGTTCTATTTTGGCGGAAACCTGAAAGAGAAGAACCTGACACTTGATCTGACACTTTACCCGTTCCCTAATCAAGTTGGCTTCACATGCACGCGCGCGACCTCCCACTTCGCTGTACTTAGTAGAAAATGCGTTCACCCTTTTGCCAAGCGTTTTTGTTCGTGACACATTCTCGGTTGCAGGTTGAAAGGGGTTTTCTTTTTTCGTATTGCGGCGTTTACAATACACGAGAAAACGCGTCTACAGTTTCTCTTTCTTTTTTTTTATAAGTTGTATTTTGTTTTATGTCTCGGTATACATCGTACTAGGAGACTTAAGAAGTAGTCCGTTACAAATAACGGATTACTTGTAATCCGTTACTTTTTAAAGTAATTTTGTAATTTTCACGTTACTTTGTTTCGTAAGTAATTTGTAATGTAATTTCGTTACAAAATATTGGTAACGGATTACTTTAATTACTCGTTACTTTTCAAAAATATGAGCACAATACAGTAACTGTAGCAATACGAGCTGAACATTCAGAAGCATAAATAGAGCAAGTTCAACAAAATGGAAAACACCAGGAAGGGGAGAATAGCCGAAGGGATAACACGATGTTTTTTTGTATGACCGGTCACTAGAACCACCAGAAAAACGGGCAAGGCATGCACAAATATATGAAAGACAAAGATCAAGTAAGACAACTCCGAGTAGGCTCTCTGTCGCCTTCCATCGTGTTTTTCTTCTTCTCCCGGGCAGGAGAAAGGTCTTTGTTTTTATTTGTTTTTGACTTTTACACCGTTTCGCCCTTTCCATCTTTTTTGGCGTCTCTCGCCACCTGCATAGACATCAAACGCGGGTCCGTACTCCCTCGATTCGCGGGTTTACAACTCGCGTAACAGACGATGTAGCCTCGCGCGAGGGGGTCGAATTCTCTTTACCTTTGATGTGCGCTACTTTATTTTAGCACGCTCCTAAAGCACGGCTCAAAAGCGCCCGGCGAGGGGCTAAGAGCATCGTCTTCGAGGGTACGGACGATACTTCTTTTGGTTTCTTTGTCTGGGCACGGTGGTCGAGTCCACTCACTTTACAGTGAACTGTCAACATAAAATGGGAAGGGGGGGGGGGGGGTGTTAGGGCATTACTGACAGAGAGAGAGAGAACGCGTAAAAGTGGTGTTCTCCTTTATTGTTTTTTGAGACTGGTGGCCATCGCTTCTCTCGCTCTCTATGCCCTCCCTTCCCTGGCCTCCACGAATATTGGTACGAAAGTGAGAACTGATGAACGATCGATAACCCGTAACCGCCACTTTTTTTTGACCTGTCGAGTTTTCGGTCATGGGGTGTCCGTCTCTATGGCCATCTTATGTTAAACATTCAGGGCATTAAGGAGGACGGAAACCTAGGGTTTCAGTGCTTTGCTTGCCAAAAAAACACGCATTGTCATCATCAAGAACAACAAACTCTAATCTACGGAAACACATCAAGGTAAGCTGGGTCACCTGCATTCTGCATTGGCTATATATGGTAGTGTTAGAACGAAGTTTTTTTTTCTTGTGAATAACAGGCGGAACACCCGAGTAAAAAGGGAGCTTTCGTAGATCGCTTCTTTAGCACTGAATCTTGTAGCAGAGGTAGACGCTGCTTCTGAGCATGCGCACCGCCAGCTTTGTCTGCACAATTCCAGGGATCACTTCCGGAGGCCGTAAGCTAGCGGGATAACGGGTGTGGTTGCAGCTTTCGGTGCGTTGTAGCTTACAGGTGAACGGAGTGCACCTACACAGGACTACCATAATACTGGCATATGAGAAATGAATAGTGTTGCAGAGCATCTTTTAAAACTATTTAAATTGTTTCTATTGCTTTCTAGATAAGTGTACGGAAAAAGTAACGTGAAAGTAATTTGCTACGTTACGAGTAAAGTAATCCGTTACTTTTCCGCGAAAGTAATTTGTAACGGTAATTCATTACGTTTGAGGCTCGGTAATTTGTAATTGTAATCCCTTACATTTTTCAAGAAACGAGCACAAGTCTGCATATTAGCTAGCCTTAATTACATAGATGAAAAATACCAAGTCACTGCGCTGTGGACGCATGTGCGGTGTCTGATATTCCTCAGGATGGAGCTACCGCACATGTTCAGAAAGCCTTCGACATCCCAATGAAAAAGATGGCAGCACCCAGCCGGCGACTATAGGGCCCGCAAGTTCGTCTTCTTTTTGCGCACCTTGTGAGATTGTTTACCCTCCAAACCAAATGCGCCCAAGTGCGTTTCTTTCCCTCGGACCTGGACCATTGGGGCGCGATCCTGGCTACCTCGCCATCGCATGCGTTGTCTCCGCGTTCTAGATGTTTCCCTTTGATTGGCGTTCCCCTCTTTGCGTTTCGATGAGCCAAAGACTCATGTTTTATAACGCTTGCTCGCTGTATTGGAACGGACTAGAGGTGTTTGGCTCTATACCTACGTCTAACATATAAATTGCTTCTCCAGTAACACGTTATAAGCATTTTGAGTGCTGAAGTTGCGTGCAGTTAGTTCTCTTGATTCCTTCTCAGTATGATTTCTGCTTTGGATAGCCTGTCAAGAAGATGAAAAGTAGAGGCGTACGAATGGTTTTGTCCGAACTCAATAGCGCAGTGTCACCCCTCTAGTTTGAACGCTGTTGAGAGAGCCGGCATGTCGAGTCTATACTATTTGCTATGCGATTCGAATCACTACTCACACTTTTAAAGAAAAAGTTTCGTTAGGGTAACAACAAAAAAAAGAAGATACTTTCTATTTAGGTCAGGCATATTTACTTTTCACAACGTTTAAACGCAATTGGTTTTCTGCTAAGTATAATATTCACTAAAAAACAGCGGCGTAGACTTTCCATTTTCCGGGGGGGGGGGAGGGGGCAGGCTGAGAAGTTCTCAGGGGGGGGGGGGGGGGGCTTTTCTGCGCAATATTTTTTGCACCGGCAATTATCATTAGTTTATTTTAGGGGGTACATTTTACAGCGTATGTATACCGCCATGTGTCCGTCGCTGTGTGTCAACTGATGTTTATCTTCTCACGCGACCACTTGCCGCTGTTGCTTTAGCTATCATTGTGACAGCAGTGCTTTTGGTCCATTACTTTTTCTAATATTTATTAACGACTTGCCAACTAATATTTTCTCACGCTTGCGGCTCTTCGCGGACGACTGCATCATCTATCGCTTCATTGGGCGCATGAAGTTGTGACTCCACGACTCCGGTTCGGGTAACTCCGTCGGAGTCGCTACTACGGACTTTTGGAACAGCTCCGGATGGAGTAGGCGCCCTCTATATGAGCTTCCGGTTGTTTTTTTGTTTTTGCTTTTTTTCTTGTGGGACATTGCCATATTGCAGGCTGCTGTGGAAGCAGACTAAGCGGACGTAAAAGTGATCGATGCCGCGTTACCTTCTCGCCAGAACTGGATATTGAAGCTAACGAAAGCACGCTGGGATTCCATTTCCCATGTATTTTGTCAATAAAGGCAACGTGGGCGTTATTTTGTTTACATGCCACTACTAGAAGCTCGTTACTCGGCACGTAAACAGCGTCTCGGTAAGGATCATAACCCGAGAAAGGGGGGGGGGGCTTTGCCACCCCCCCCCCCGATCTCCCTAGGGGGGGGGGGCACGAGCCCCGATGCCCCCCCCCCCCCGTAGTCTACGCCTATGGTTAAAAATGTAATTCAGTGAGCTCTGCTAAGATATTGTAAAGTTGTATTTTTTAATCGGAGCTAATCATCATGATCTGATGATCATCATCATTTATTAAAACTTGAAAGCCCTTAGGGCATTACACGTGGTGGGGGTGCAAGCTGGAGAACATTGTTATATAAAGCAATGAAACAGGTAAAATAAACACTCAAACGCTTTTACAAAATAAAAACTGCTAATGATGCATAAAAATGCACAAATAAAACATTTATACAAACACGATTCAAATTTGCTATTGCTACAACGACAAATGCGTGGTTAGTTGGGATAAGAATGTGTAATGATCTGTCTGGGTCACGATACTCTTAGGCAGGCCATTCCAGTCTTATTGTTAATGGCAAGGTAAAGTTAAGAAACGAGACCCATGAAGCGAAAATTCTACGGACTTTACAGACGTTATGGCAATGTCGGCATACACTTAGGTAGTGGCTCGTGTCCCACCACTGTCTTCGAGAATCTTCGGCCCACTCCATCTCGGGCAGGTTAAATGAGGTCACTTTACGTGACAGAAGACATAAGAACTGCTGGGCACGTCTTCGTCCGTCAAAACTACCCCGGGAAACCGTCAGGTCCTCAATATCAAGGGCCATTTCCTGAGATATACAGGCGAACTAATCCATTCGTCATCCGAATCAACGGACAAGACGATGCAGTATCTATACAGTGCTTCAAGCCTGCCCATCTCGACACTTCACCTGAAAACCAAACACACCGACAAAAGAAAGTTCGGTCCAACGATTTGTCAAATCCGCCATAAATCGCCCCAAAAGAAAGCGGAGGGCGGGGGGGGGGGGGGGGGGGCACATCTGTAGTGTCCCAGGATCACGCAGAGCTCAACAACGGATACAAGAGATAAAAGGAGACAGAGAGAACCCCAGGGACTCGAACCGGCCGGTTGCTTTTTGCTCTTTCTCCCCAGAATAGCAATCGTTCTTCCTTTGCAAAACTCGCCTTCTGCTCGCTGCCATCTTTGTCTGCTAGGCTGTGGAACGCCTTCTGATCATGCGCTGTTGATCCATAGAGTAATATACACACGGTAAAGAGTGGACACTGCAATAGGCCCCAGCGGCCCAGATAGACGAGTGACAGGTAGCGGTTCTAGCGGGCCGCATTAAGCATAATCTGATTCCGGCTCCGGTCAAGTTAGTTTCGGTTTCGTTTTCGGCGTTTCTGCTCCGGTTCTCCAGTACCCTTCTCTCTCTCTCTTTCCTCCCCGCCTCGCTCCTCGCTCGGCTCTCGGGAGCTCCTCGACTCCCGAAGCCGCTGTATTTTTTGCGCTTTATTTCTAATATTAATGAACTTTTATTTTAATTATTACGATAGAATCCGCGGAAAATGTGTCAAACAATAGGGAGTTTTCG
The DNA here is from genome assembly GCA_013358835.2 of Ixodes persulcatus. Classification (NCBI taxonomy): domain Eukaryota; kingdom Metazoa; phylum Arthropoda; class Arachnida; order Ixodida; family Ixodidae; genus Ixodes; species Ixodes persulcatus. Next base: position 351,711 of record JABSTQ010010409.1, read on the forward strand.
TAGATCGTGTTCGCCGTCCCGCAACGCTCTCCGCAACCCGCTACGATACCCGGAACTCTGCAGTCAAGGCCCTCGGCGCGCAGGCGCAGTAGCGGCCTCTTCGTTGCGGAGGGCTTAGCGGACGGGGAAACGCGGTTTACGAAAACTCCCTAATATTTGAACTTACTTCACAAAACAGAGGTGTATTAGGGGCGAAGCTCCTTAGGGTCTAGCCTTGTCCATCCGTCTGGCGTCCGTGCTCACATCGATTGCCATCTCATGTCTTCTTAAAAAAAGAAAAAAATGTTTGCGCAGTCGACAGGATTCAAACCTGTGCTGGGAGGCCCCAACGGATTTCTAGTCCATCGCCTTAACCACTCGGCCACGACTGCGGGACGAGTAGGGGGTTCTGAGATGTGGTAGTTCTCTTTCTGACATGGACCGTTGACTTAAGCGGTGGAGATGCATTCCTAGGGCTTCTAGCGGATCCAAGCTGATCCGCTGGAAGAACCACTGGCTCTGCATTTCACCGACCATAAAGCAGTAATAATAAAGTCGAAACGCAACCCGGAACTCAGCACTACCTATGAGCACTATAAAAAAATCAGCACCATCAGCACTACCTATGAACAATAAAATCAGTATCATCAGCACCACCAGAGCTTCACCCCAATCAACATCATTCACCACGTGGAGATGTTGTGATTTTTCCTTGTTCTCTTTCTATTGTAAAACATTGAAGTTACACAATCGCCACATTGACTAGTGGCTGGTGGAGCATTTTGGGGCCAACAACAGTAAGTGGTTCGAAAACGTTTTATTGGACAACATTCATGAACACATGATTTACTTCAGAAGCTCTGTATGTTTTATACGAAACAGATACTCACAAAAATAAATTAATATGTAGGAGTTCGGCATATCCTAGACTTCGTAATAGATTCTTAACGGAACCAAGTCAACAAAACCTTTCCACAGAGAACATGCTGAATGATCCATTCACTTTCATGCCGTCTCTGGCACGGGAAGTAAGTGCAGAAATAAATAAGACATCGCTATCATTACCAGTCATAAGAGTCTAATAAGAGTGCGAAGCACACACCGGATAGTACAAATTCCCAATTTCCGGCTAATATAAAAAAACACCAATTTGCATAGCCTCAAACTCACTGCGGGCAAGCTATTACCAAACAATGAGAGCTCTGTTCGAAATAGGACACGATTCAAGGTCCCTAAACATTCTCCGAAATTGTTCAGGAAAGAAGTATGGCTTCAGAAAAAGTGGCTATAAAACTATGGACAGTGGATACAAAAGTGGACACATTTTCTTTCGAATATTTTTAGCCTATATACACTATTTTCTATAAAAATTCTGTAGAAATTGAATAAATATTTTTCTTACGGAGCCGTGATACACATTTGCTGGAAAAGGGGAAACAAATGTTTGGAATGCAAGCAGCACCGCCCAAATAATAAGCACTTTCTGTTTTTTGTTTGGCAACCGCCTCGGTTAATACACTATTAACAGTTAAGCCTGTCTAGGTGCTTACCAGCCACTGAAAAGTGCAACCGAACTTTGTCCAGATTCGGCTTAAGTAATCGAACATGCCAACACAAGCGTATTCTGCAAAACATTTTTAAAAACCTTTTGTGGCACTCCTCTGAGCGAAGGCTAAAACCACCCAGACTTCAAAGTGTGCGATACAAGGCGGCATACACTGCTCGAACATGTGCCACACTCTCTATTATAGGAAAAAAGTGATTTTCTAGTTGCTGAATGAAATTAAAGGCAGCCTGTGATGGTAATACTAAGTTCCCGAAGAGTTTTCCTGGCACGTGGTATGCGTTAAGCACAAGAAAGTACTGGTGAGGCCTGGTCAAGTTATCAGACTCATCCCATAGCAGCTGAAAACAGCCACAGCTGTGGGTTGTCTGTTCAAGCACAAGCTTGATCAAATAGCCCCAAACGTAATAAGTGGACGAGTCATCAATTACGTTAGACCTGATGTCTGATGCCAGCTCAGAAATATCCTCTAGTGGCGGGAAGTTATCAATTGAAAGACATTCCACATTGTCTGAAATTGAACTTTCATGATGCGAAGATATTGACAACTCCTTGAGGAGGTCAGCCTTGTCATCCTCTACGTTTCCATTGTTCGACAGTTTGAACAGTTTCTTTATCCGTATGTGTTTTACTCCTAAGGTGAACTGATGCACATTTGGGTTTGTGTTGCAGCCCAGCATTTGTCGTATATAGCTCCAAAAAGTTTTTCAAGTGGGTCTTGCTGCAGGCGTGGTGTAAGTAAGAACTTAAAGTCATGGCTGTTTGAAAGCTCATCCCAGAGCATGAGGACACTTTTTATAGTAACTTGCCACGCTATGATGGCTTGTGGCTGCCTCCTGCTTTAGAACTGCCGTGCTGAAATCCATCCGAGTTGCTGCTGAAGGAAATTGAGTATTTCAGATTCTCCCTTCAGAATGGCATGACGCAACTTCTGCCCCGTCTTCTTGAATTGTGAGCTATTTAGACAATCAAAAAGTATGTAACATCCTATCAGAGAAATAGGCTGTAGCCATGGCTGCCTCAGGAAGCTCTTTGGCATAAACAAGGGATATGATTGCAAGAAAGAGTGAGGCACTCAGTACCTGTGCGGCACGATTTACTTCCATTGTTACTGAAAGGGTTTTGAAAAATGTGTATCTCAGTAAGTTTCGAAGCCAATTGCAAGCTCGTCTCATGGTTAGAACGATAAAGTTCAACAATATGGGACCACTCAATGACCTCATTTCCAATGCAACGTAAATGTGCTTGGAGATTGCTCTAGGTTGTTTTGGGGAGGTGCAGAGCATCAAAGATAAAGCAAGCATATTCGTTGTCAACTTAAAAAAAAAATGGCTTATCAACACACACACCGTTGGTTGGCCAAGCTTACGTTTGAAGCCCCCTAATCACAGACCACAGCCTTTACTGTGAAGCCAACAGTCTTAAGCTCCCAAATGAGAGAACTGAGGAGACTGCTTTTAACAGAAGACGTTGTTGGAGTGTACCCAACAGCGTATGCAAGGGGCTAAGTCCACCCCACCTCCAGGAAATTCCAGAGAGCACAACAACCAAGGCTCTATCTGCAATGTTAGAGATTCGTTCAACACCGTCATCTGTAAATCCATGGACAATGTCGTGTGCAGGGTCGTGAGTTAAGTTCTTTTTTAAAACAACCTCATCGAAAATCAAGATGCACCCACGATCAAGTGCAGGCAGACGGCCCGGCGGAAACAACAGCGCGAGAAACGCAAACCGATCGGCTTAACAAATTCACGCCAAGCATGCGAGCACGCGGGCGGTCATGCGTCACCTTGATTGATGCAAAGTCGACCGAACATGATTCAGCAGAAAACACAGACGGGCGGCACGCAGGGCACGGACCAACGACGCACGGACGAGCAGAGGCCATGCAGAATGATGCAGAGGCGACCAACGTTGGAGGCGACGGCGTGCAGGCAGGCAGGCCATGGCAGGCGCCATTCATCACGTGGTTTTTGTGACGTATTCGATTCACACTATTTAGTCGTTCTAAGTACTTTAAATATTTCTAAAGCATGACAATTTAAAAAATCAATACTTCTCGGAGAAAGAGCTCTAATTAATTAATATTAACCAAATTACAGAAAAGCGCCACGTAGCGAAGGGCATTAAACGTACTATCTGGGCCGCGAATCGGCTTCTGTGTCCTCTCTACGTTTACTATATTACTCTATGGTTGATCCTCTATGCGGTATATTGGACGCTGCGCATGCGCCCAGAGCTCAGTGACTCAGCCTTTTTCGCCCGGGTGATAAGCGATGGAATGGTCTATACTTGGTTTCGACTTGAGTGAGAGCAGGGCCAAAGCGTGCAATACACGCAAAAATACATACACACAAACTAAAAGGGCACAGATACGGTGTACTATCTGTTTGTAATCCAATGAGCCGTGAAGAATACTCTTAAAAGAAAGATGACGAAAGCCAAGCTTCGAAGTTGCGCTTTCGGTGTTGCATGTTTATACCACGTTTCACACCACACCCTGTCTGACCGTAGCCAACGCCACGATCAGACGGAGTCGATGAAACAGCGCCAAATGTGCATCCTCATTCTAACCCTATACCGTCGTCGTGCGTTTGCTATCACTGACTGAACCATATCCCGCCAGTGAATGGTCAGTGATCCTGCGCTACTCTCTGAGCGTGATTGGTTTACCCGGTGATAGGGAAACACACAAGGGCGACGAGTGCCATGGCCATGCTTTCAGGCGCTGTTTGATTGGCTCCACGTGATTGTAGCGTCGTCTTAGGCTCGGACTCAATGAGGAACGAAGTATAGACCTTTTCATCTCACTAGTTACCCGACCGGCGGACAGAGGGCGCTGACGCACTCGGCGCCATTGGGTGGCTTCAATTTGGTTGGTTTCGGTTTCAGAGCGCTCTCGGCTGTGTTGGTGTGTTATGTCATTCTCGCCTAAGTTCGTCATACAAATGTGCCCGTTATAGCGCACAACTAATAAAACTGTAGTATTGAGCCAATTCGAGAACCACGAAGTGGTTTCGAGTCATATTCGCGGACCTTTTTACGAACGCTTTACGATGCATCTGGTCATGTTCGTCGCTAATTTCGGTCAGGTTCGGCGGCGTAACGACCGCGATGCACAAGGAGGATTCCATCGTCTACGGTCTGACCCACTGACCATAGTCTCCAGAAAAAATAAACTAATGAAGAGACTAATGAGTTGATATATAGTAAAAATGCAGGTCCACAACCTGATTAAAAACCTCCTAAATCGCGAAAAACACACGAAGACGCAAGTTCACTGACTGATTTTCGCGGACACCAACTTTCTGTGGACTTTAGAAACTCAAAATGTCTCCTATAATACGCAGATATTCTAAGAAATAAGTGATGTTGTCTCGGGCTGTTTTCTTTAAATAAAATAAGTACTCGAGATATATTCGATGGTCCGCGTCCTAGGTCGGGTGGGAAATTCATTTAGCTATTGACCTTGCTAAAGTACTTATTAACAGCATTTAACAACGTTGGCGTTAGAAAATGAACTATTTGTTTTACTGACATTTGATTACGACGTGCTTGGCACATAAGATAAGTGAAGCCCGTCAATTGAAATCTGAAATTTTGTCTTTGTACTAACTTTGCCAAATAAAATTGAGGGTACGAAAGAAGTGATCTCTCGTACGTTTGGTTGAAGTCGAATGCTAGGCACGAATTCATGAACCTTCATGACAGATCTCCATGCAAACTGATGCGATTTAAAATCAACAACCCTGAACTTGTGTGATTTCCATGTAGATGGCTTCTTTTCGGCATCACATAATGCGAGCCCTAGGCACTCTCAAGCTGCCTGTGACAGATTATTTCACAGGGGTCTTTGTCTTTAAAATAAATGAAATTCATTACTTAAATTTTGTACAAAAATGTTAATACCCTTTAATGACTGCAGATATGTGACCGAGCATAGTGTACAGTTTCTCTAAATTCATAAATAAACAAATCAAGCAAACGTTTCTATTGCAAAAACGATTTAAGACTGTCTAACAGATTTAGGTGTAACGTCGTGCACAAACAAATCGCCCGATGTGGACGTTACCATTATCCCAAGCATCAGATAAAATGTGAGTTAAACTTTCGTCACCTGTACATATTATATGTCCTATATAATCAAAAACAACTATTTTAAATTTGTTATGAAGGCAAGGCCGGAGGCTTTCAGGAAACACATAGCTTCATATGCTGCGTAGTATTTTGATCACATTCCTTAAGATTTCAAATGCGCGATTATACATATACATTGCACTATACTTTTTTTCGAATATGCCGCCACTATTACTGTGTAAATTTAAGTTGTCATAAATAATTGGGCTCAATATGCGCCAGGTCTGACGCTGATTTCTGTATCTCCTCCCTCCTCACGCGTATCCGGTACGCCGACGGTGAAAATAAACAAAATCGGTTATAAAATTAACTGCATATGTAGTCGTTTACATAATGATGGCATGCAATTCAGTTGTAAATGTAAACATCGGGCGGCAATTTACAATAAGGCGAGAAACGCGGTGAAACGCGACAAAAAACGCGAATGCCGCGCCTTCGGCAAGGCGCGGAGGGGAGGGTGGAGCGACGAGTTGAAGCCACCTTATGGCGGTCCGTCACGTGATTCCAAGATGGCAGCGCCCATGCGACGGAGGCCGAAAAGGTCTATAGACAAACACGCTGTTCACAAACGAGTCCGCGTATGCCCACACCAGGTGTGGGCACTGCGCGTGCGGAGAAACCAGATTCGCGTGAGATTGAGCGTCTGCGCATGCGCAGTACCGACAGCAGCGCCACCGCACCGGTGTGACGTCAGAGAGTTGAGCTGGTACACCACGCTGTGACGGCACAAACATTTCTCGTCCCTACCCCTCCGCTGTGCTCACACTTTTATCCTTAGTTCTTCCTTTTGCTCCATCGCACTCGCGCAACGACGTTAGCGCCGCCATGATGGTCTCAAGAGAGCAAGTGATACGTTTCAAAGGTTGTCGTTACTCCTCCCTGTAGAGGGACTCTAATACGACCAAGTCGCTAATGAGAGACACTTAGCCAACGAGTGCGACATGCGAGAAGACCCGAAATGTAGTTGGCTATTCGATTGACTCTGCTGACGCCATTCCGCCCCCTCTTACCTTAGTTCTCTCCTTCCAGCGCATTCACCTACTCCCCCGACGAAACTCTCCGGAGAGACTTTTTTTCTCCTTTGAGACGCACCCCATCAATCTTTTTTCCTGTCTCGCTCCTGCACACGCCATTTATCTCGGTTATCTCCCGGGTCAGCGCCGCCGCGAATACTAAGCTACGCCATCAGTGGTTCGCGCGGTGCAACAAAGCGTTCCGCCAACCTAATTAGCATGCACACAATGGTTTACTGTGCCCGCCGCGGCCATGCATTCACCTGAATGGGCTTCTGTTATTCATTGGCTCTCCTTCTCTGGTGGCCGCGGTGCAGTAACCCCCCCCCCCCCCCCCCCTTCCCCATTTCGCCGTCAACTCGTTGTTGCCAGTTCTTTTATTCCCTTAACGGACCCGCGCCACTTCCGAGAGTCGACCTTGGAAACTATAATAATACAGCGGTAGAGTCACTATGTTAGAAGTTTCTAGAGGAACTGGGAGCCACAGGCTAAAACACAATCTAGCTTTGATTGAAAGCCATCTTGACTATCAACCTGAACCCCTGTGTGTAATAATGAAGTTACACACTAAGTCAGTTTACACCATTAAGTGTTTAAATCAACATGTCCCAGGGTGAACACGCCAAGGGCGTTACAGAAACATCCTTAGGGTACTGGTGAACAGCTGAAAATAGGATTCTGGCAATCTTATCAGCATGCTGTATATAATTAAGAAACAAAACCTTGAGACAAGGAAACAATAAGGGACATACACACCACCGTCTCAAAATCAGCACAGCATACAGCTGTCATTTACTTCCACAACAGTCTTCTTTTTTGTCATCCTCCATGCAAAATATACACATTCAACAGCAGGGACACTCACCACACTAAGAGAGCCTCGAGTACACAAACTGAGTCCTCTTCCTTGTCACCTTTTTCTTTTTATTTCTTGTCGTATTCCCATTAATACATGTCCTAACGGCGGCACACTGCAACCACCGAGAACCATGAGTATCGAACACAGGTCTAAAGTCAGTTTTCAAATGTTAAATGCTCACAGGAGAAAATTTCAGAAATTATCCGAGCTACAGCCTACTTTGAATTAAACAGATAAAAACGCTTTAGCGTCTTCGTCTAAAGTCAAAGACGGCATGTTTACACAATTTCCGGCTCTCATGATACTAATGGTCTCCCTAATCACCCTTTTAAAATTATCCTTTTTTTTTTTTGCCAAGCACTGTCGTCTGTTTCCATTCTGGGGAACAATTTCCACATTCACTCAGGTGTTTAACGATTTTTGAATTAGGAGAAAAAGAATTAACCGCTCTTTTGTGCTCCATTATTCGGTCGTTAAGGCAGCGGCCGGTATGACCCACTTACGAGAACCCACAGCCCATTGGCATCTCGTATACCACTGCCATCTCATAAGGGGTTGCCGCATCTTTATGGTTTTTGGGCAACCTTGCCTGCCTTCCAAAAAAGGAGTAAGCCCACTTAATTTGAAATAATTTTAAAAACAACTCTTACACCATGAATTTCTGCAAATGCCTTCAGGTTGTGGGAGATACCATGAAATAAGGGAAAGCATGCCCATTTATCAGGCTTCTTTCTAAGCTCTGTGGTTTTGTTTAAACAAACCAGAACATGTTGCAACACACCGAATCGAACGCTTAAATTATAGCCTGATGCACCCAACCCAATGAGTATAGATGGATTTGTTGAGCATTCACTGCTCCCACATATCGGTAATACACCTTTGCAGCAACGTTTCTTACGATTAACTATTACCACCAACTGCAGACAGAAGATCATGTTTGAGACCCCTGAAGATTGCTCGGCTCTGCAAAAAGTTGTTTCTGTTATGTCAGAGAGTCGTTGTAAGCGTTCGTGCTCAGTCTGGCAAAAGAAAAAAATAAATAAAAAATATCTCCGTCAATTTTATTTTATTGCTACATCTCATGGTGGGAGGCTTAAAGGACGATACTTGATACGATGCAATTCAAAGATGCCAAAAGCACCATATCCTGGCTGCTTCCGTTTCTCGTCTCGGGTGAGTGAGGTCTATAGTCGGTTCGGTTACAAGTCAAGAAGGTAGGAGAAGCTCCTCCCATAATCGTGATGCGACTGCTTGAAATCCATCCGCAGTCGAAAGAATAGTTCCCTGGAAACACCCCTTGTTCCGCTTCAATGAATAGATAATGGCTACAAAGTGATGCCAACTTGTCTCCGACCCCCACGTTTTAAGAAAGCGACCTTTGTATTCATCGGAGAGGAAACCGAGCCCCTGAAAGTGGCCTTTGTATCCATCGAAGGGGGAAGCTAATCCCCCAAAGTCGTTTTTGTTTCCATCGGAAACAAAAAAGACTTCTATAATCTCCCTCTCGTGGCTTCCAGAACGCTAAGTCAAGGTCGAAAGATAAAGCAAATATTCAAAGCAAGGCAAAACCCTCTCCCGCGTTGGCCACGATGTCACGGAAACGATTGGACGCTATTGGATGGGGAGGTGGCGGAGGGATATATGATTCCCTTTGAGGGGCATTTGCCGCTACCTTCTTGACTTGTAACCTACTATAGCACCGAGAATCGCACGATCGTTTTACTTCGCGAAAAAACAATCAAACATGTGCATTCTAATCGTGCACCTTAACGGAAACAAACATTGACACCTGAATAATGTTATAAGCATACTTAAACATGATTTTATACATTGAAGAAACATACTATTAAAATATTTCGATGTATTTTTTTCAACGGTACGGTGCAGGCGTACACAAACTCTACCGCTATCCTCGACATGGCGGCTAGGGTGTACCCACCCGAAACATATTTTAATATACCCTTAGTAAACGAGTCGGAATAAATTCTTCGTATAGTTTTCGAAGTATACTCTTTTTGTTTCATAAAAACTAGCAATCAGGGTTCTCTAGCCTTGGTCTTTGGCCAAGGCTTTTATCAAGGAGTTGGGCTCTCTCCTATTCGCGACTCCAGCGACCTATAGGGGACGCTACTATCGGGCAAATATGGCGGTCTAATCCAGGTCGTGCCGTGCCATGTGCCAGCTCAACGCACAACGCTGGGGCACCAGCAAGTAAGCTTTGGACTCAAAATTGGTTCTCCCGCGTTTTATCTTCCACGTTTCGAACCTGCGTTGATGTGTTGGGGCAAGCGAACTTCCAGAGGCTTGACTTTCTTCGAGGAAACGAGGAAAGGACTGCCCACTGTCCTTCCACGGTGCTGATGAACGTTGATAAACGCAGAATGTCTGGCTCACACGGTTACATAGGTCGCGCGCAGAGCAACCTGGGCCACAAGGTGATACTACGGTTACGACACAGTCACCGGTAGAACTGTTCTGTCGCGCAAACTACCGACAACATGTAAACACGGAAGCCAAAAGAGACATGCAGAAATCGCGAAAGGACCTGTTCCGGCCAGTTCAGTGTTTTCCCGCTAGGTGCCGTTCGTTTTGCTGGAGTCGCGAATATTTCGTTCAGGAGATTCAGTTCCTCAGCAGCTACAATGCTACCAACGCCCTGATATTGCTTTTTAGGCAGCGTTTGTTAAAGAATTTGCTTTAAAGGCCGACGAACAAAAAAAAAAAAGAAAAAAAAAGGACACCACTTTAATATTTTATCTGAGTAGCTTCCGAACTCGGTCCTTTTGGATGAGGAGGAGTAAAGAGCGCGAGAGTATATGAAGAGGACGCCGGAAAAGGGTTTTCTGCCTGGCAAAAAGCACTGCCTGGGCGTCGGCCTCTAAATTGTATAGACCTGATGCACAGCTTGCAGCGCCGCCCGCGGTGCCGGAAGGAATGCCGGAAATTGTAGGTATAGAACCGGTTTTAGCGAACTACCGAGGCGACAGGGGAAACGGGGGGCGAACGGAAGAGTTCAAGCGACCAACTGCTCTTACCTCTCTTTCTTTTTCTCTTTCTTTCTCTTTCTCTCTTTTTCTTCAGTGTCAAGTGGTAGATGTTGCTGGGGCATGAAGGAGCGCACAGGACTTCACGCGCGGTCTTCTGGGATTTTTTTTATAAGGTCTATTTATGTTCGCTTCGGCAATATACTGCGATGAGAAGTGATCCGTGACTGCGGTTGAGTGGACCCTCTATATTTATTTTTATCTCATACCGACAGTGGAGAAGTTCTTCTACTGCGCATCGAGAGGTCATTATGGGCCGGAAGCGACTGTAATCTAATTTTCTCACGTGTACGAATGCCATTACGACGTTCTAACGGGCACTTTGGTCCTAACGTGTTTAATGCCCCCCCCCCCCCCCCACACACACACACACAACTTTTGTTTTACTTCTACTGCAGGCGCTGAAACAGGGAAGCGGATGAATCGTTGAAGACCCAGAAACGACGATAGAATAGCTGAACGCACAGCAGTCACTCAAGACGGAGAGGGCTCCGTTACAGAAGAACCTAGACTGTTTATACCGCGACTGAGAAAAGACAAAAAGTCAGCTAAAAAGACGTGCGCGATCGGGTGTAGGGGAGTGCGGCTACAGATGGCACGCTCAAGAATCAAACGCATCAACAAATAAGAAACAGAAAACTTTTTTTTCAGCTAGTAGAAACAAAAGAGCGAACTAAAAGGCTTCCTTTTTGTTGTCGAAGTGTAGGGTTGTGTCGAGTTTCCCAGATTGTTTCTGGAGAGCTCTCGGACACGAAAACCCTAGGGACGAACAGTTCTGAAAAAACAAAGAAGACAAAAACGAACAACAAAAATTGCCAGACGGCGAGCTGTGGTGTCTAATGACGCTTCGAGATCCAGTAAGATGAAGACTGAAAAAAAAACAATGATAAATGCGTTAAACGCAAGAGACACCAAAGAGAAAAACCCAAGCTCAAGTGGCCTTTTTTTTTACTGTGGACAGAGCAGTCACTTTACTCGCAAAGTAGATTTAGTATTATCCCCAGTGCCAGCTGTATGATGAAAACCCGTTGGTCGACCTCTTTTCTTCAGAAGAAAAAAGAAAACAAACGTCGCTTCTTTATAGTTAGTTTGGGGGAAAAAGAGCAGGCACGCGCGAATTTTTGACCCGATTTATTTTCTGTTTGGTCATAATATCTTTGCATTTTGTTAAAGTTATGGCATGACCTTCTTTTTCGAGAAAGGGGCTGCGAAAAAGGCACTGGGTGGGTGTGCCGGCTTGTGCCCCAAATTTAAAGGGAAAGTTAGAAGAGTAACGGATCTGCTCCTGGTTAGGGCAAGCAGTATACCCAATCTCACTAACAACAGCAAATGTTTCGAGAGTTTTACGACCTGAACTTCCGGACCTCCGCTCGCTACATTCTCCGACTACTGATTATGTTACCTTCCGGGTTTCCAGCACTTATATTTTGTAAGTTCGCTCTTTCATTTCTCAAAATCACGTGTGTAGTTGTATTACGATCCTAAACTCGGGAATTGTTACCAAGAAGCTTCGAAGTCTCACCAGCGGGTATACCCCATGCAACCCTAAGCTGAGAGCGCTGTGGAATCTACGCGCTCTCCGGAGAAATCAACCACCCCCCTTTCAGCACCTGAGCCGCCTTCTGAACGTGGGGTTGGGCGGGGAAGCGCAGTCACGTGGTCGAACATCGACGGATGGTTGGTTTAAAGAGTACGTAGCTTCCACCGCATTGTCAGCTTATTGTTGAAAAAAAAACAATGTCCATCATTTTTGTAAAAAAAAAAAAAAAAGATTTGCTACCAAAATCTTTTGAGCACACGGAGGAAGCTTGTCCTTAAGGAGATTACAGACGTCGTAAGAACAAGATGGTTGAATGATGCTTACGAGTTATCCGGCAGCTTCACATCTCTTATATAAAATAAAAAAATGCGGAAGTGTGATGTTTACTTCCTACTTTATCTGCCCTCAGTAGGTTCGAGCTGCAAGAAGCACACACCAGGCTTCCGGTCCAACTTGGTTGAAGATTAGTGAAATTGTGTGTTGTCCTGTCGCACTTTGTTAAGATTAGTGAGGTTATGTCGCTACGCGAACGGTGGGTTCTCTGTTGTCTGTGAACGCTTGGTAAGGCCATCATGCAACGCATTCTTGTTTTATATCTAACGTTCCAAGACTCGTAATAATAGAGTTATTAATAAAACACGATTCTATATATCCTTTTTTACGCCGACTCGGTGCAGGCTGTTTACGCCCTTTGTCGTGTTAATCGCTCCTTCAGGGTGGCGATGGACTTTCATCGGTTCGTGACCGAGTGCTCCTTCCCGGTTCGAGTTTGCTGGATTCGTCATTAGAGCGTTCCCGCCCGCTCATGTCGCGACAGACGCTGGATGTCACCCTGTGTAGTGCGATGTTTACTAATGGTAGTCTACCCCCTTCCTCTTCTTAAGTTGACGGCCACGGATAGTCTGATTATTTACAAGAAAACTTGGCAGCGCACCACACAATCTTTTATTCCTCCGTGTGGTTCCAACCTCCCTCGAGGTCTCACCCGCCTAGATATTTCCCTCCGAAAAGTTCGTGTGAATACAGCGATCCCACAATCTGTCCGCGCAGGATAGGATCATATGCCTCGAAATCCACCGGCTGTCCCTTTTGTCCCTCCCCAGTCGGGGAGGCGGATCTTAAGCGAATCCTTTGGACGTGACCGGGCATCAGAGCAACCCGTTGGTGCCATCTTAGCCGAATTGGCCTTCAACCTAATGGGCCAACAGACTTTCAATGTTGTTCATATGGCCCGCACCACCGTTCCCTTCTGGACTTCATCCAGGAAACGTTATTGCATTTTTGTCTTTAAATCTATGCCACATGGCAAACCCACGTAATAAGATATATATATATATATTGTGGTTCTCCTTAGGGCCACTGCCTTTGGGAGTACCACAGTCGCGGCGAGACGCTCTACCGCGAAGCGGGTTCGTGCTCGCGTGGCATGCTGCTCGTCGAGCGCAAAGAGACACCAGTCACGTTGGTAACGGTGATAAACTCTGTTTATTTACAATCCAAAACAAATAACAAAAAGACAGCGGCAATCAGCTGGTGAACGCCGTCGGTGTGGAGATCGCCCACGGCCGAGCGGTCGTTCACAAAGATACAAAGGACGGGGTAAACGCTCACCGATGCGCCGGACGGTTCCCCGTTGTCGCCGCCGCCGAAATCCCCGGAAGAAGAGCCGCCAGCTCCCGCTGTCCGCTGGTTTTAAGATAACAGCGGGGCGAAGTGGCCAATCAAGGAGCGACACGTCGATCTCCTTTGTGCGGGGGTTCGTTACGGAAATCGCCCCAAAGGGGGAGAGGAGGAAGCCACTCACAGTGGTAAGCAGCGCCACCTCTCGCTACGTCAGCGCGGCCGCCACGGCGCGCCAAAACACTGACGCGACAGAATGTTGAGGGATCACAATCCCCACAATATATATATATATATAATTAGAGGGAATAGTACAATATGAAACGTGTAGAAGCAATGTGTTTTATATTTATGTTTATACTTAATTTTCTTTAGGAAGAGCAAGTTGGAAAACCTCAAGGCAGTGAAACGCCCATCTGAATTTTAGGAATATGACTGTAAGGTCTTATGTAAGCAAGAACGTTTATTGTGAAGTGATTTATGGACAAGAAAAGGTGACAAAAAACAAAGATTAAGCCCTCTTTAAACAAAACAGTAATATATTTGGTGTATTTTTTTATATGCCACCAAATATTATACATAGCAAAAACATTTCAGAGTGGGAACAAGAAAGGACTGACAACCACAAAGGTATCAGAGATTGTCCGTCCTTTGTTTTTCACAGTCTCGTGGTGTTTTTACTCTGTTAAAGTACCACCAGCTCGTTTGCGCCCTAATGTTCTGCAAATATCATAACTTATGTTTGCTTATTCAGCCTCAGACCAGCTCTGTCAAGTTCTGTCTCCTCTAAGTAAACATCTCACTTGATTTATAATCTCGGATTTCGCGAGGGGAAGTTTATTGAACAAGCTATATTACCGCAAAAGGAACTTATATTCAGTGTTGTAGGCGCTACCGAAAAAAAGTGACGAAATACTTTACTCGTTAATTGCAAAATAAGAGGAACGCGTTACCGTTTCCGATAAAAAGGAAGGCACGTTACCTTTGCGTTACACTTTATTTGTAAATTCACGGTAACAGGTTTTTTTCTTGGCGACATCGTTTCTTGACACTGGGACAAAGGGCGTGGGCGTTGTGATTTTTTCTAAAGTGGGACTTTTTGCGCGGGGAAAAGATGGACAAATTTTTGAAGGTATGTAAAATGAGTGCAATATTTAGTGACTTTGTGCCTAGACTTCGTTTCAACGCAAGTCCAGACGCAGCCGAGGCTACCAGCTAATAAGGGGTTTTCCTGGATCGTTTTCGCCGTCCCGCAACGCGGTCCGCAACCCGCTACGACACCCGGAACTCTACAGTCAAGGCCATCTGCGCGCAGGCGCAGTAGCGGCCTCTTCATTGCGGAGGGCTTAGCGGACGGGCAAAACGCGGTCTACAAAAACTTCGTAATGGCACCAATGAAGCAGCCTCAAAAACGCAACTCACTGGACATTTCCCCTTCGTTTAGGATTGGTTCAGCGATGATAGAACAGGCACAGAAACATGACAAACACCATGCCGTGCCCTTCTGACGACGACCCCATCAGCTCGTAGCGTCGGCCGCGTCCGGAGCTAAAGAAACACGAAAAACATTTAAGTGTACTTTTTTCATGCCTTGGGAACAGTTTAAAAGGAGTAACGTAACTATGTTACCCGTTACTCAAGAAAGTAACGTAAGTATGTACGTTTCCCGTTGCAGTTTTAAAAATGTAACGAGTACGTTACGTTACTGAAAAAAGGAACCGGTTATCGGTGACGCCGTTACTTGTTACGTGTTACCGCCAACGCTGCTTATAATACGTAACATAGAGCAGAAACAGTTGACGCTAGAACCTTTTTATTGACTTCAGTAAAGCTTTCGACTGCCTTGACAATACTACACTATTTCCTAAACTCTCATGTTATGGTAAGCGGGGCACTTCTTTAAAACTTTCTCATTCGTCTCTGGACGAACGAAAGGAGTGTGCCTTAGTAAATGATTATCTTACTTTTTTGCGACTCTTGAAGTCTTGTATGCCTCAGGGCAAATAGACTTATTGGCACGCTGTTATTCAAAGTTTATATTCATCATAGAATCGATATTTACCAACACTCAAGTGATATCGTGAACGCAGACGAGACTAGTATTATTCTCTCTATAAGGGCTATGAATAAACTTATAGGAAACTGCTGTGACAGATAGTGACGCAGCTATTATCTAGTGCTGTGACAGAGAGTGACGCTGCTATTATCTTATCCTAATCTACTTGCCTTCCTTGTTGTTGTTCTGTTCTTTCTTTTGCTCACCAACCCACTAGCTGATAAAAAGAAGCACAGCCCTTGAATAAACGTTCAGTCTGTTCGAGACGGTGTACGAGTCACTTCAGTGGCAACGAGGATGGGATACACTTGCGGAGCGGTGTGGCCGCTGATGCCGACAACTTGGATTGCCAGACATGGCGGCATTACTAAGTCCCCCGCAGTTCGAGGAGACAGTGGACAAGTGGGACGCGTACAAGTTGCGACTAGAAGCCTTTTTTTGCGGGGAACGGCGTGAGCGACACCAAGAAGAAACGGGCATTCCTGGTGGCCGCACTAAGCACACGGACTGTCACGGTTCTGAGCAGTCGGTGCGCCCCAAGCAAGGTAAATGACCTCCAGTACGAAGAAGTCACGCAACTGCTTCAGGAGCACTACTCGCCGAGAACAAACGAGATTACGCAGTCGTACTTGTTTTTTACTAGAAACCAAGAGCCAAACGAAACGGTGAAGGATTTCATTGTGGCTATTCGGCAGTTGGCAGACACTTGCAACTTCGGAAGCTTGCTACAGCGAATGTTGCGCGACCGCATCGTCTGTGGAATACGGGACCCTGACGTGAGAAGACACATGCTCACGAAGACGTCGTTGACACTTGCCGCAGCGGAGGAAATCGCCCTGGCTGCGGAAATGGCCAAGATCAACGTACAGCAGATGACCCGACAACTGAAGCCGAAGGAGGAGGACAACGCGGTGCATGCACTCCACGGCCGACCAGCCGGAAGCCAAGACAGAACGCCACGACCAAACGCTTGGAAGAGCAACAGAGAACCTTGCCCAAGGTGCGGGGGAAGCAAGCATGAAGCAAACGAGTGCAAGTTTCGCAACGCGCGGTGCTTCCGCTGTGGCAAGACTGGCCACCTGGCGAAACGCTGTTTCGCTACCAGCAACAAGCCAAAAAGCACAATGGCCTTAGATATCCAGGCCGATGGAGACGAAGGCCAGGACGGTCTCTTTGCGATGGAAGCACAGGATTTCATCGGGAACCTCAGCACACTCCAACCGTTCATAAAGACCTTCCGTTGGGGGGATGTAGCCGTGGATATGCAGCTAGACACAGGGGCACCGGTGTCCGTCATCACATGGGCCACGTACCAGCGACACAAGGACGTCTGGCCGAAATTTCGCAAGACTGCGACAGAGCTGACGTGCTTCCTTGGAAAACTGCCCGTGCGCGGACAGCTCGAGATGCAAGTTTCACTGGGGAACAAGACTGTAACCGGAACGTTGACAGTCCTCGAGTGCCCTGGACCAAACCTATGCGGCCGTGACCTGCTGCGTGACTTCCACCTGCTGCCAGCGCCAGCCTTCGTCAATCAGTGCCAAGGTGAGCGAACAAGCACTACCAGCGGCGGGCCGATACTTGCGGAGTTCTCCGACTTGTTCGAGCCGGGCCTAGGATTGTTGAAGGGTCCCCCAGCCCGCTTCCAACTTCGCGAGGGTGCGGTCCCCAAGTTCTACAAAGCTCGACCTGTGCCGTACGCACTGCGAGAGAAGGTTTCTGATGAGTTGGACCGGCTGGTAAAGTTAGGCGTATTGTCCCCAGTGGCAACGTAAGACTGGGCGACACCTCTGGTTCCGGTTGTTAAAAGGAATGGCAGCATTCGTCTTTGTGGTGATTTTAAAATGACGGTAAACAGTGCCTGCCGTGTCGAACAATATCCGCTGCCACGAATTGAAGACATATTTGCGGCGCTAAACGGCGGGAAGTCTTTAGCACGGTTGACTTGAAAGATGCATATAACCAGCTGCCCTTGGATGAAGCAGCCAGTATGCTGACAGTGGTGAACACACAGAAGGGTTTGTTCGCCTTTAATCGGCTACCCTTCGGTGTCGCGTCAGCTCCGGCTATTTTTCAAAGACGCATTGAAGCGGTGTTGCAAGGATTGCCTGGTGTACAGGTATATCTGGACGACGTTATTGTGGCCGAGAAACAACACGACAGCAGCCTTCTCCAGACGGTGTTGACTGTCTTTGAGAAATTGTTTTTATGGACTGAAAAATATCTGAAAATAAATTCTGCCAAGGTAGAAGCTGTTGTATTTAGATTTATAAATGCGTACATCGGTGAATCTTATATCCTAAACATTGGTAGCGGCCAGATTGAGATAGTAAACAAGCACAAAACGCCAGGTGTAGGTTTTTCAGAACATATTTAATGAGTTGATTACGTAGAATGCTTAGTTCAAAAACTGCCAAAAACGGCTGGCAATTTAGTTATATTTTGACTACAAATATTAAGGTCCAAATTTATCACGCTTCCATTGGTTCAGAAATTAACTATTCCCATTTTGTTGTGGGTACCACCACGAAGGAATCGTTTTTCCAAAACGTACTGCGTTTTATTGGAAATGACTTGAGACACTCATGCCGAACCATTAATTTTATGCAGAATACTATGAAAGTTTCTATTGCCTATGACTATTGTCTATTATGTTTTGTATTCATTCTCAGGCATGGAGTTATTGCTATTTTTGCCTCATCTTTCCATCTTGACTAAACGCGAATCTATCAACAATAATTAAAGTAAAGAATTTTGGTTCGTTCCTCATTTTCCTACTAATTATGCGCTTCAAACTTTTGTTCATAACCTGCCCACATTGCTTAACAACTTCGTTTTCGGCCGCACTAATATTCATTGCTTAACTAAAACAAAAATAAAAAAGTGTGCACTTTTTGTTTAGGTGGAGGGTTGTTTTATTTTATTTTATTATTGTATCGTGTTCTGTACGTGCGGGGACAGCGGACATAGTCAAGTTTTCTATGAATCTTTTTGTCCCGCGTCTTCGGTATAATTTTTTTGTATAAAGTTCAAGTTCAATACATCATAGGAAGAAACGTGTTTTTTTAATGAGCATTTCAACGAGTTCCACCACCCACACCAAGCTTATATTATCAATATCATTGAATCAGTCCAGCATCGTGCGATATGTTTTATTTCCTCGGGTCATTAATTTTCTTCGAGCGAAACCTTTTTAAATCCTGGCAAGCCTCTTCGTCCTCTTCGAAATTCAGAAATCTTCCACACTCTAAAAAAAAGGGTATCACCTTACACCCTTTTGTCCCATACAATGCATTCCAAAACTTTAGTTCGACGTACAGCGCACTATAGACGAACAGACGGCCCCAAATTTTACGAGGGGCTTGATAACGGTGAGATGCAACTTAATAAATAGCTAAAAATAGTTTCGAAGACCACAGTGGGCAGCGTGGCAGCACAACTGCTACCATGCTTAAACAACGTACTCTTGCACTGCAGATTCTTGGCTGCATTATCTTCAACGGGCTATCTGTCCACGGACGCCCCAAGCTCCCTTCGAACCTCGACGTGCGCGGTCATGCTGATCATCTCGCTACACTGAATGGGAATCCTCCCCCAAGCATGACATCGACTCTTTGGCATCTGGACCTCATCCAATGGCAGCAACCTTCAACGGTGACGTCCCATACTGAACCTGAGACGCCGGCTATAAAAGAAACCCAGACAGACTGGATCTTCAGTGGGCAGCGTGGCAGCACAACAGCTACCATGCTTAAACAACGTACTCTTGCACTGCAGGTTGGTCCTTGTTACAACTTCCCCTGTTTTCGTAGTAACAACCGTTTTATCGTGCTGCTACCCTGCCCACGAAGAGTCCGTCTTTGTTTATTTGAATGCTTGCATGTATTTGTGACACTGCTTCTGCTTAGCGGTGATATCAAACCAAACCCTGGCCCTACAGATCTCGAAATTATGTTACAACTGTTAGAAGGCCAAAAAGAAATCAAAACCATGCAGGCGTTACTAGAAGACAAACTTAATAAATTCAACGATCGTCTGGATACTCTCGACACAAAACTCAATGTTAAAATGAAAGAAGTTAACGACCATTTGGGTTCGGTAGATGCAAGCGTAGTGATGCTTGAAGATCAAGTAAAGTTCTTGCTGAACAAAGATGACGATCTCGAGAACAGAGGCCGCAGAAACAATCTTATCATTCACGGCGTGAAAGAACTACCCGCAGAAACGTCAGATAATTTAACCAACCTTGTCACAAACGAAATATTCAAAACCCGCCTCGGTACGACTGTGACTGGAATTGAGCGCTGTCATAGAATAGGCAGACCTTCGGGAGGAAAAATACGGCCTGTCATTGTCAGATTTCTTGATTATCGTGAAAAAAATATGGTCTTGAACAACTGCGCGAAGTTGAAAGGCTCAAATCTGTACATTACAGAAGATTTCTCGCTTAAAGTTCGTGAGGCCAGGAGGAAAACTGTGGAATAGTGCAGCTAATGAACGTGACCAAAATAAAAAAGTAAAGCTTCGTTACGATAAGATGATTATTGACGGCACGACTTACATTTGGGACGAACAAAAGGGCGAAAGACTTGACATCAAAGAAATTAAGAAACAATGACCAAAAGCATTGGACGTCAGTGGGTTTAAGTTGCTTAACGTAAACTGTCGTAGTGTGGTCAACAAGTCTCTTGAACTCGAACATATTATCGCTGTCAACTCGCCGGACGTTGTCTGCTTAACTGAAACTTGGCTTAACGATAACATCTTTGATTGTGAATTTGTTCCTAAAGATTTCATTGTAATGAGAAAAGACCGAGATACTAGAGGAGGTGGGGTGGCCATACTGTATAGGAAAACATTACCAATCGTGAAACTAGATGATATCTCCGGTGTCGAGGGCGTATTCTGTAAAGCGACAATAAATGGTACAACGTATCTCCTTGGAGTCGTGTACTAGGCCTCCGAATTCGCCCATTTCTGTTCTTCAAAATCTAAAAGCTTATCTCGCGCAGTATATAACGAGTAAAACCAGAGTTATTTTGTGCGGAGACTTCAATTTACCTAACATAGATTGGCTTAATTATTTTCCAGGCAGTGTTGACTTTGAACATAACGAAGAATTGCTGGACCTAGCTTTTACATTTGACTTATCGCAAGAAGTAAAATCTTTCACAAGAGTGTACGGTAACTCGCAGTCTATTTTAGATCTTGTTTTTATTGGTAATTCCGTAGCAAAGTTATCTTCTTGTGAGGTGGTTGAGGGAATTTCTGACCACAAGGCTGTACTACTATCGCTCTCAAACGAGGTTGTTAAAGATGACACTAAGGTCACCAATGTACTGGACTTCGCTCACGCTGATGATACATCAATCCTAGACATGCTTGATTTACAGTTTGATGAGTTTTTCTTACTTTCATCCGATTCCTGTTCTGATGTTAACCAATTGTGGCTTAGGTTTAAGAATATTGTGAACCATTGTATTAAAATGTATGTTCCAGTACGAACTATAAAGCGAAGCCGTAACAATCCATGGGTCTCACGTGAATCCATTCATTTAAAGCGTCGACTGCGACGTTTAAAAGCAAAATGTAAAACCCATATAAATCAGTCCCTAAAAGACAACGTTAAAGATCTTTCCGACAAGTTAAAAGAACAAATGAGGGCAGATAAACACAAGTTTTTTAACATCTCTCTTCCCAACTTAATAAAATCGTCGCCTAGAAAGTTTTGGAATCACATCTTACCAAGCACTACAAACACAAATGCGTTTACGATTGATGGCGTTCTTGAAACAGACTCCAAAAAAATAGCTGATCATTTCAACACGCAGTTTAAATCTGTGTTCACACGTGATGGTGGCATCGTGACCCCTTTTACCAAGTTTGATCACTTACCAGCCCTTGAGAATGTCCGTGTGACTGAACAGGGAATTTTTAACTTACTCTTAAACATAGACCCACGGAAGTCTAGTGGGCCAGATGGCTTGCCAAACGCGTTTCTAAAACGATATGCAGAGCTTGTTTCGAAATATCTTGTCATTATATTCAACAGGTCACTAAATGAAGGCGACGTGCCGGTTGATTGGAGGATGGCCAGAGTTAAACCGCTACATAAAACCGGAAACAAAGAGTTGATTGCTAATTATAGACCTATCTCCTTAACTTGTTCTGTCTGTAAACTTCTTGAACACGTTATTAATAAACATATTTTTGAATTTATTGATACACATAACGTACTGTCGAGCAGCCAACATAGCTTCAGACGAGGATTTTCCACAACAACTCAATTGCTTGAGACAGTTCATGACCTTACCTCCGCCCTGAACAAGAAAAGTCAGGTAGATATCATCTTTATCGATTTCGCGAAAGCGTTCGATAAAGTATCGCATGCAAAGCTCCTAACAAAATTGAATAACTACTTAAAAAACAATCAAGTTATTGGTTGGATCCAAGCTTACCTAACAAACCGGTACCAATATGTAGAATTTAATAATGAGGGTTCTTCCCTACTTTCGGTGGACTCTGGCGTCCCCCAGGGATCGGTACTTGCGCCTTTGTTGTTCTTGCTATTTATCAACGATATTCCCGATGAGATTTCTGTCAAAATACGTCTTTATGCCGACGATTGTGTGATGTATAACGAGGTCAAGAGTGTTGATGACCAAATTAAGCTTAATGATGATTTGAACAAGATTTTGAAATGGTGTGACACATGGCAAATGTGTATAAATTATGACAAAAGTGTTTGTATGTCCGTCACTAATAAAAAGAAGCCACTTTCATTCTCCTATCACATGAACGAACATATACTAAGAGAAGTTACTGAATTCAAATATCTGGGTCTATGGATCAGTTCCGATCTTAGATGGGATAAACAGATCAATTTAATTTCCTCTAACGCCCTCCGTAGATTATTTTTTCTCAGACGAACACTAAAATCAGCCACTTCTGATACTCGACTCCTGGCGTACAAGACTCTTATCCGGCCGACCCTAGAATATGCAAACATTATTTGGGATCCATTTACACAGGTAGGAATTAATCGTATACAACAAATACAAAATAAAGCTGTCAGATTCATTTTTAACGCCTATTGGAAGGCGTCCGTTTCCGAGCTTAGCAAACAGCTTGGGTTTGTCCCGGTTCAAGAACGAAACCGTGTATGCAGACTTCGTTTTTTATTTCAATTAATTAGGGGACAATATAAAATTAACATTGACGAATACATCACTTTCTCGACTGGTTACGCCACCCGAGGAAGAACCCCACTTACGATTACACCTTACCAACCGCGCATCAACGTTTTCAAATTCTCCTTTTTTCCTCGAACGATTGTAGAATGGAATGGGCTTCCTTACGAAATTATTAACCAAGACTCTGTAAGTGCATTTGTTTCCGCTTTGTGTTCTGAATGAGTAACTAGTAACTCTTGGTACTATATCGCGTCGTTTTTATGTTACTTTCCACCCTGCTACGATCCCTGATAGGGATCAGCAGTATTTGTAAATAAATAAATAAAATAAATAAATAGAAAGAAAACACTGAAGTTTTGCAGTAGGGCCAAGGAAACCCCGATGATTTTTTTTTTTGTAGTCAGTAACCCGTACATTAAATATTTTAATAAGTTGTACCATACGACTATCAAGCCTCTCGTGAAAGTTAGTGCCATTAGATCGACGTCAGTGCGCTACGTGACATCGAACTGAAGTTTTGGGGTGTATTATATGGGACAAGGGGTGTAATAATACACCCTTTGTTAGAGTGTAGGCTAACTTTCACCCTGGCAATCATTCCGTGGGTTTCCTTAAGGTCCCCTTCATGGGGCAGCTTCAACTTACATGTGTAATGTACAGTGAACTATACCTGAATGGTCTCCCAAATATTATTAACAAATTTATGCTTATCTTGATCATTCTGATAAACCCGAAGAGCACACAATGTGTCGTGCGTGCATTGTTCCAGCATCCTGATTTGCTATGCTAGTTTACAAAATGCTTTGCGTTGTATTTGATGCGTTTCACGTAAGATACACTCATTTTTTTCTCCGGATTTATCAGAGTATAATCAAGAACCTTTATATAGAACTCGTGACGTCATGAGATCACGTGAAAAGATACGCTTCGTCATTCGAATTCATCAGCGCCCACCGACGGTCACCTTCTACCGCAGGATCCCTTGAGTGATACTTAGTCTCGTGGCTTGCTCCCCCCTCCGCCCCCCCACCCTCAATCCCCTCCTCTTAGTGGCGTCGATTGAAGGCTTTGTATGATCTATATTGCCTGCTATAAACTATCTGTGCTTTATTGTAGCCTGAGCTACACTGACCGAGGTTGAGCAGCTTCGCGTGGCTCCTGGAGAGCCGTGGTGCGCATGCGCAAGGAGCGGTGACGTCACACGGCGCACAGCTGGCGCGAAAAAGTCAAATTTGGGAGTTTTTCGTGCCAAACCAACAACGCGCATCTGGCACGCCCCAGCGGAGGACTGAGGATTAATTTGGGCCACCTGGGCCGGTTTGCTCATCTTGCAGCCGCGGCTGCGGCTGCGGCCAAGAGGGATTTGTCTGTCACGTGACCAGCTCCTTGGGGACAAGGAAGTACCTAGCGTCCCTGCCTAATGACGGAGAAATCTGTATCGCTTCAAGCACAAAAGCCTAATTTCGCTCGCAGAAACTTACTGCAGGGACTTTCAACTGGAGTCCAATTGACCGCCTCTTTATACTGTAGGAGCGGCAGGTAAAGTTCCGGCCAGGGAGGGTAAATATGAGCCGAAATGAAGAAAAAACCACGCGAGATAAAAGCGGTGTCAGTATATTTATATACTTGCGCCAGCGCCGGTGGCTCGCGCCTTCTGCTGTGGTCGAGAGGTAAGAGCGTCGGTACTTATTAGCGGCGAGAGGTTTTGGTGGCGCCCTCCTGTGGTTCCCCCTTGTGACGTCATTACCTTGCAAACAACAAGTTCGATGGTGTTTGTTATTAGCATGGTGGAAGCTTGAAATCATTGCGCTCTCAAAGGAACACTGCTAACACCGTCAAAATTAAACTTCTTTCATTCCTCTTATTTCCGTCGATGATAAATCCCCTTTCCGACGTCATAGTCAGCGTTCGGCCAATCGTTGAAGGCCGACCACAGCGACGCTTTCGGTCGCGCACGGGGCTAATAGTCGCGGCGTGAAAGTTCCGGGTTCAAATCGCGCTGGGCACTTTTTTTGTGTGTGTGTATTTTGCGCGTGTCTCACTTTTTAATTGTGATCCTTTTTACGAATCATCCACTTGCACTACAGCGCCTTACACTGTTTTTACTGTTAGTCCCGCCTGTTCAATTGAAACACCGGGGAACAACAACAAAAAAAAAAGATCAAGGCAAGTTAACGCGCTAATCCAATCGTTTCATAATGTTCATTAAAAGGAAACCAAGGTAATAACATCGGTATGGCTTTCACACCAACGGAGCCGAAAGAAGTATCCTTTCCCCAGCAACCACAATTTTATGTTTTTTTTTTTTAAATATACAACGCTCTTGCTACGACTCCTTTCAATAACAGGAAACGCCTACTTAGTACTAATAAAAACTGCAGTTGTGACAATTAAAAAAAAGCAAAAACAAACTTCCACAAAATAAGCAAAAAGAAAAAAAGACTAGCAGCTCTGGATGCCATTGATTGAGCGAAATCCTAAGGCAAGGCAGCAAGAGTCAAACGTCTGAGAAAGTAGTAAAACCGAAATAAAAGAGATCATACTTTTACTTGCATGGAATATGATAAAAAGTATATTTTTACTCTTTACATTGTTTGTGGCAATCGTTTTGTAATATTAGCACATTACTTGTTGAATTTTAGTTAGAATAGCAGACGATCACAACCGAATTTAAAAATGAAATCAGGCGTCGACATCGCAAACCATCTCTCAAACGCAAACACCTAAAATGAATTTGGATCAACAAATTCAATTAATTAGAGCAGTTGGAAAACGGAAACAACAAATTCTAGAGAAATTCAGCAGCACAGTTACCTGGTGAACGAAAGATACGGGCATAGGAAGATATTGTCAAATTTCCGCGGAGTGTACAGCAGATGCAGGAGGCGTGGCGGGAATTGGTAAAGAAAGACAGAGACATGTATGCGCTTTTCCGAGGTTCCATGAACAACGAAACTGGTGAGTCAGAACTACTTGCCCAATAATTTTATAGAGCTCATAGGGCCTTGTCTACATTCTTAGTGGGAGTGCAGACAAATACAAAAAAAGAGAGAGTTCCTGGCGCGATTTGAACCGGGACTTTCACGCCACGACGTCAAGTGCCGGCGCTCTAACCTCTCGACCACAGCAGAAAACGCGATCCGCCGGTTGCTGGCGCAAGTAGATATATATACTGCCACCGCTTTTATCTCGCGTGGTTTTTTTTTTATTTTGGCTCATATTTACCTTCCCTGGCCGTAACTTTGCCTGCCGCTCCTACAGTATAAAGGGGTGGTCAATTGGACTCCAGTTGAAAGTCCCTGCAGTCAGTTTCTGCGAGCGAAATTAGGCTTTTGCGCTTGAAGCGATACGGATTTCTCCGCCATTAGGCAAAGACGCTAGGTACTTTCTTGTCCCCATGGAGCTGGTCACGTGACAAAAATTACACCATCTTCCCGAGGGGAACCATGGGGTGATGCGGAGCATTGGTGTGGTGCTGACGCTTGCTTGCGCCAACCCCCTAACTGACGGGACTGTTGCTTCCATCGCACTTCATCGGAAGAACGGAGTGAAGTGGAGTCAACAGCGGTGAACTGATGTAGCACGAGTAACTTTGAAAGTCTAATCAGACCACCACGGTAAGGCGGCGCAAAATGCCCTTAACAGCGCTTGCAGGTTTCCTCGTCGAGACCGGGCTGGCCGGCGAGATCTAGGCTGCAACGGACGCGAGCGGTCGGGAAATGCTAGCAGACGACAGCCGCGGAGTTGCGGGGAAAGCTCACCCCACTAGAAAGGCCTGGCCTGGCGCTGCGACCCGCGCGCCCGAAAACGTTCCTCCTTTCCCTCTTCCGGGGAACACGGTTTCGCCTCAGACCCCGCCCCGGTCACGTGATGGGGAACGCGCGCAGCGCGCTACCGCTCACACTTGAAGGAGAGGAGACTAGAGGAGGAGAGTTGCGCATGCGTAGTGTGAGTGCGGACTACGACGCCGTGGGACATAGACCCGAGCAAGAGATGCTCCGCATCTAAAAAATTACACCATCTTCCCGAGGGGAACCATGGGGTGATGCGGAGCATCGGGGTGGTGCTGACGCTTGCTTGCGCCAACCCGCTAACTGACGGGACTGTTGCTTCCATCACACTTCATCGGAAGAACGGAGTGAAGTGGAGTCAACAGCGGTAAACTGATGTAGCACGAGTAACTTTGAAAGTATAATCAGACCGCACGGTAAGGCGGCGCAAAATGCCCCTAACAGCTCTTGCAGGTTTCCTCGTCGAGACCGGGCTGGCCGGCGAGATCTAGGCTGGAACGGACGCGAGCGGTCGGGAAATGCTAGCAGACGACAGCCGCGGAGTTGCGGGGAAAGCTCACCCCACTAGAAAGGCCTGGCCTGGCGCGCTGCGACCCGCGCGCCGAAAACTTTCCTCCTTTCCCTCCTCCGGGGAAAACACGGTTTCGCCTCAGAGACCGCCCCGGTCACGTGATGGGGAACGCGCGCAGCGGGCTACCGCTCACACTTGAAGGAGAGGAGACTATACTTCGTTTCAGCTTCGGTCGGAGCGCGGCCGATGTTATGAGTCGAAGGGCCAATCAACAGCGAAGAGGCAAACGTCATGGCGTGCTTTCTGCAGTTGATAAGACCAAGCCGGTATCTCGCCAGTCTCTCTGTGCGCACTCCTCCGCGGATAGTCCTATCAAGCGCGGAAGAGCACGCCATGACGGTTGCGCTTTTTGCGCTGTTTTGATTGGGCCCTTCGGCTGATAACATCGGCCGCGCTCGGACAGAAGGTGAAACGAAGTATGAGGAGGAGAGTTGCGCATGCGTATGGGAGTGCGGACTACGACGCCGACGCCGCGGGACATAGACCGAGCAAGAGATGCTCCGCATCTAAAAATCCCTCTTGGCTGCAGCCGCGGCCGCGTCCGCAAGATGAGCAAACCGGCCCTGGGGATCTTATGACGTGCAACCGAAAGCTCTGTTACACGGCGCCTCCTCCGCAATAAGCCTCCGTCAGATTGCGGGCACCTCGGCCGGATTCGAACCCGCCACATGGGGATCCGTAGGCCAGCGCTCTCGCCTCGGAGCGACCAAGGCGGCTGCACAGCTGGCGCGCCGGAGCCGCCGCCGCCGCGCGCTCCGCCGCCACCGCGCGCGCCTCGGCGGTCTGCGCATTCCAGAGGAGTGTTGTCATAGCCGCGCCGCCGCGTGCCCAGCTGTGCGCCTCCGTTGCGCAGTAGCCAAGTCTGACGCTGCACCGGAGCCGCTTGATAGCGCCTCTCATTTTGTGCGCATGTGCAGAGGTATCTGTGGGTGTATACATATAGCGGGGCGTTTGCCAGTGTGGTATAGCCATGGAGAAGGAGAGCGAAATTGCTGCTCTGCGGCGCAGAAGAGCGGAGAAGCTTAACTCATTGGATCCTGAAGTAGTCACATAATGCGTATACCGTGTGGTGTGTCATTGAAGCAGCAGTAAGCATGATAATCAAGCTAATCCTAGACAACCAGAAAGCTAAGAATAACCAGCTGAACCTAAGCTCACGCTACGTATATCCTGGCATCTCCGAGCTAAGCCACTGCAATTTTTTTGCTTTGGCCTGCGTGTAACGGCTGTTCGCTACAATTGAGCGAAATGCGATTCGCATAAAATTCAGCGCAAAATCGAATTGTGCGGTAAAGCGGAAATATCGTGAAATTCGCACTGCTGAACAATATTTACCGCATCCAAAAGCGTTTGCCACTTTTAATTTCCAACATCGGATATAACGTTCTCAGCTGGTTTCCAGGCGGACGGTCAAAGCCAGCAAAAGCCTCCACTTGCGGCACGTGGTCAAACCCTGGTCCTGCTGGGTTGCGCCGAAATCAATTACGACGGCGGTTCCACTCGACTGTCTTGAGCCTAACGAACAAATCGGACGGTACTCGGGGACACCGTGTAATTAAGCCTCCTGTCTTCCTGGTCCCTTTCATTATCTCGCTTCTCTCTCACTCTCTCTCTTTCTCTCTGTCCATCTCCTTCTCCTTTTTGGCTGCTAAATGGCTAGCCACGGCACATGCCTTTCCATGGTCCCATTCTTTCCATCAGCCTACAAACAAGCTTTCAATTAGAAACAACGTGCATTGACAGACTCCAAGGGCAGACCCACGGTCGGTTGATCGGGATTCCATCGCGGAACGAGGTTGGACGTCCACTCTGATAAAGATGCCCGTTGAAAGACGTGGTATATATGTTCGGACACGCAGGCTTTGGCTATTATTCAAATGGCTTCGGGAAAACATAGCTCTGAAAATAACTAAGGGCGCTTGAACATAGACGAGCATACGGTTCTTAACAACAAAAAAGAGGGCTCTGGAAACGGCTAAGATCTAACTTTCTCCGGGGTTGCTCTGACGACTGAAGTATATTGAAGTCCCCAAGCGATTTGTGATAATTTGTAATCCATTACAAGACTTAAAACCCCGCTCGCTTTCTGTATTATAGGTTTTGTCTCGTTATTTACAATCCTTCCATGCCTTCGAAATACACCAGGATCGTGAGCTTGTAGTATTGTGAAATATTATTCGGTTAGTTGCTCTGGACGATGAAATAAAAGTCAGAATTGTTTACTCCATCCGGTCTGGATAGTTTGAGGTTTATAAAAAATAAAAATATTTTCTTCCGAAGAAAACAACAAGTATATAGTATCTTTTTTTTCTGTTTTGTATCAACAAGTATATCCAACACCATCGCAATACCCATCACTTTTACTTTGCAAAGGAAGACGTATTTATTTTTATTTCTCTATTCCCCATGAAGAAGCGATGTATTCACGACCCAGTGAGTTCTCAAAAGTTTAAATTCGCCACATAAACAACCTCAGTGGAAACAATTTGTTTAGAAAATAGACCCCGAAACGGACATCTTCGTTGAAAAAGACATATGTAAACAAATCCTGTTCATGGCTTCAGGAAGGTTGATTTCAAATGACTCATGCGCACGCATTTTCTGAGCTGAATGAACACAACGGAATTATCATACCGACAGTACCATTCCCCCGACCTTGACCAGTGTAGATTTCATTCCGTTCCTACTTGGCGATCTTTGCTCGCCCCAGAATACGCAACAAAGAAGTGTCAAGAGCTGAAGAGAGTGACGTGAGCTTTCCGACCACCTCCAAAGCTCGCAGCAACCTACTTTTCTCCCCTGATGTCAAGGCTGACGTAAAAAAAAAAAAAAAATAATAAACTCGAGAGAACTCCCCTAACATTCTAACGCTCCTTTGTGTCTCAAGAAACCATGTCAAAACTTTAGTAACTGCCTTTAAGTGTACTCCCACACTGCAGGACCATTCGAAACACACACACACACACTCGCACACAAGCAAACAAAAATATATCTGGAGAAAACGTGCCCGCTGTGCCAACGATTCCTTCGAACGTATACTATGTAGTTGGAACACGCTTGTGATCGGATACTTTTACTTCCCACAAAAAAACAAGCGCGAAACGCAGCAGAATACTTGAGGCGGGCTTATGGCTGGTCAAGCCAAATCCCGTTTTTGCTCCGTTTCCCAAACATCTCTATTTTTAACCTTTACTAAGTTACTTTTTATTGTTTTATGTCAGTCGAAGATGGGGACTAAAATTGTATTTGGCGGGCGTGATGGGAATCGTTGTAGTGGCTAGTGATAGAAAGAAGCCATTTTAAGGTCAGCGAAACCCTGACACCGCCTCTTTAAAACAATTATTTAGTACGAAAAAAAAACCTGTGGTGTCCCTTTTTCTTTGTTTTACATATTATTAATAGTTTTTTTTTATTATTTCTTCTTCAAGATAATAATTTCCTACCCAAGGATGGACAGGAAGAAAATCTAAATATATCAGTACCTTAAAGGGGTCCCTGCCTTCGGTACAAATGGCAGCGAAAAGCGGCTATCAGCATAGCAAAAATGTTCATAACCATACATAATATATCCTGAACAATATAAATTGCGCGAAACGCCAAAAAAAATACACACACAGTTTTGCACTTTTCCTCAATTGCATGACACACTCGAAGTTAAATATGATTTTCTGCAGGGGTCTACATTAGAACCCCTATTATTTATTCTCTATATACCGTATATATAACAACTATTGTGAGATCTTGGGAGCTTGTGATCTCGTGGATGATACCAATGAATTTGTTTCTTCTACTTTCAGAGCGTCCTTAGAATTTATGACAAAAGCTATCTTTTCAATCTGGAGGTTCGGCTTCAAATGAACAAATTGCGACAGAACATTAAGAAAACATAGTATATTGTTTTCACACCAGCAAATACAACTGTCATCACAATATGCTCTGAGAATGATGTCATTGAGTAGGTAACAAAATTCCTTGGTGTGTGGTGCAATCGGAAAGCTCAATTAAAAGATAATATATAAACATGCTAAGCACTGAGCTATCGCAAGCCGTTGGATACAGATATAAAACAAGAAATCTTATACCCATATCACTAAAAAATATAAAATAATAATTTTGTATTCCACGCCCCATTACTGTAATTTAGTATGGCGCACGACGACGTCAACAAATTACAATCGGCCGCTCATTCTACAAAAAAAAATACAACGGATATTTGAAAACTACAAAGGCAGGCCACAAGATCTTTTTACGAACCAACTTTTCAGCAAATGTGGCCTACTAAAGGCTAATTAATTCTGACATTTTAAGCTACTGCAAATACTACACAGCGATAAGTTCTTAGATAATCCTCCAGATAATACGAATAATTTTACTTATAGACACAGAATCACACGGCCACCCGCAATATGAACAAATTATGGAAAGCAGAAAAAAGAATTTCAAGTCGCACAAATCCTTAACACTATTGGCGATTAATCGAACTTAACTGTTCTTTAGTACAATTTAAAAGTAATATGAAGGCTCTTATTCATGGTGGGCAGTGACATTGCTTTCTGATCTTCCTTTGGCATGAGTAATGCTTATACTGAATAATTATAGCTCCACGCGTTTTTTTTTTTTTTTTACTTTTTATATATATATTTGGTATATATTTGACTGTATCAATTTATTGTTGAAGACAATTGATATTTTGTACTTTTTGTATCACGTAGAAGAGGCTACATAATTGTGATTTTTTTTCTGCTCTGAAAAAATATTTGTTTTCTAGGAATGAAGAGTCTTTTGCTGAAACTGTTAAAGAGGCAGAAACCTCGTCGGGCATCACGCCTTTAGTCTACGCAACCTCGCGTCTTTGACGTCGTCCTCTATGTCGTCCTTGACGTCGTCCTAAAGTACATCGTAGACGTCGTTCTTGGAGTCGGCCTCTAGGACATTGTCCTCCAAGTCGTCCTAGACGCCATCCTTGACGTCGTCCTTAATGACATCCTTGAGGTCGTCTTATAGCTCGCCCTAGAGGTAGTCCTAGACGTCGTTTTGACGTCGTCCTTTAGGACGTTGTTCTCGACTCGTCCTCGATGTGTTCACGGCATTTTACAATCATTTCATCATCGTACCATTTCATTTCCGAATTGTTTTCTCTAACGATATTCCGGTAAAGCTGCAGCATTTACAGGTATTTACACTATGCAGCATTTACAGGTATTTACACTATGGTAGCGCCCCTCTGGCCCTACCATAGTGTAAACCGCAAGTTGAATTCCGTTCTTAATAAACGTTGTCTGACCTGACCTGACGTCAACGTGCGTGTAATTTATTTTTAACTAAACTTATCTGGATGTCAGGAGTGTTGCCATGCAAGCGTAAGCCTTGAGCCACTTTTCCTTTAAGAGCAAACGAGTTTGCGAACGCGTTTTCAATTTGTAATTCAAACATTTCTAAAGCCTTCCAGCGGAATAAAAACTAAATGGTTCAATCATCCCCAATATCCTTTAAGACCAGATATATCTTGCTCAATTCAAAAGGATACCTAACAAATCCAGCGCCTATTAGTTGCAAAGTTCTTCATTCAGTGGAATATGGTAGAAGTAATACTGTGCCACGGTCCTACGAATAAAACATCAAAGAAAATGTCGACCCCAGGTACACTAATTTAAAGCATGACTGAAGATGACTGAAGAGCGAGTGCCCATGCCAGGTTTCTTGGTATATTTTTAAGGTTATGCGCAGACTCTCCCGACCGAAACCAGAATCAGATTCCTTTCAAATCGGTTTGCTTTTACACCCACGTTCGGGATGTTTAATATCTAGAAAACGACCGACCTATACTTCCTTTTTATCAGTAAGCAGCACCAAAACCTAATTCTTTCGGCATAATGAACTAGTACGAGATGCAGAAATAACTTACGGTGCGGTGAGCGCCAACGAACTAATTGGCAAACAGCGTGCCAAAGTAAAATGTTATATTTTCAATCAATATGTTCTTGACATCTTATCAAATGTTTGGATTCTTTTGTTTATATTCAACAAACATATTACGAAAACATTGCACTGGGAATCGAGAGTTGTAATGCTCGAGTGGGTGC
The DNA here is from genome assembly GCA_013358835.2 of Ixodes persulcatus. NCBI lineage: Eukaryota > Metazoa > Arthropoda > Arachnida > Ixodida > Ixodidae > Ixodes > Ixodes persulcatus. The sequence goes on from JABSTQ010010409.1 coordinate 385,161, forward strand.
GAAATAACTCAAGAGAAATCCTCTTGGGCAAATCAAAGCCCGCCATCCTGCTATATAAGGCAACCATATAAAATATTTATCGTTCATCATATCGCACAGAGATGTTTCCAAATACCATTAAAAGCGGCGCAAAACTGTACACCAATGATTTTATTTAAAAAGCCAGAAAAGGATTTTTTTTTTCGCTAAATAGTGCTCAGAATCCCTCCCTAAAGTTAACAACCGAATAAACTTGCCTTAGTGTTTCTTTCTAAGCAATGGCAGTCGGCAAATAAACTCGAGAAATATGAGCATCGTTCATCCCATCAACTTCGAGCCAGAACAAGCGGCCACGTGGCCTGGTGCCTATCCTATGCCGCCAATCTTAATCATAACCACGCGCTGGTGTTGGCAAAGTAGAAAACGCGTGCTGAGCTCCAGGCACTGTTAGAGTTCGGCTATTCTCATCACCGTATGTGGTTGGGCAAGAGCCACTACCCGAGTTTCCGCCGAAGCATTAATTGTTACGAGGTGAATTTGAGGGCTCACGTAGTTTTCGTGTCGAATCCATGAGCCGCGCTCGACTGTCGTCATGCGGGTGGTTTCGATCCCACTATTACGTCATCAAGCTTTGCGAAGGCAAGACTGAAAGAAATAGTCCCCTTTTATCCTCGCGATTTCACCGCGACCAAGAAGCTTCCAAATCAGGTGCGGACCGTGCGTGTATACTTGGGCCATACTAAAGCCAGTACGCCCTTTTTAACTCTATATAACCATTGCAATCTGCCATTGACAGTCGTCCACATTATGTAAGCAGTGAAACTTCCAATGTTAATTTTGAATGTTTAATAATATGACACTGTTTTTAAATTTAATTCATCTCGAAAAGTGGTGTTCATTAGTTTGTCCAATCTATCAACAGAACAATCCACGAACCCAGCTTTTTCTTTACAATTCGTCATTTTATATACTGTAAACGACTAAATTTTCGCGAGGACCTAATTTTCGCGAATTTCGCAAATCGCCTACAATTCGCGAAAAATACGTCCCGCGAAACAATTCGGGCAATATGTGAACGCTACGGAAGCCACACTCGATTCGCGAATATTAGAGCCCACGAATAATTTCAAACTTTCAGCTTTGGCCCGATTCGCGAAACTTTGAGCCCGCGAAAATTAAGTCGTTTACAGTATAGTTTGAATTGCGGAGAACAGATCCATCCTGGACGGGTTTTAAGCTCACACGAAACTTTGGGCAATTCCTCAGTGTTTGTTTTGGTTTGCTAGTGTTTGTTCCGTCTTGCTTATTCCTTTCCTACGACATATGAGAACTTGTCCACAGGGTTTATTGCGACATTTATAGACGAAGGTGCGATCCTTGTGTGTTTTGTATGCTATGGCTATAAGCGCCATCAATCATTATTGATGAAAGCCGCGAAGCACGACTCATGAATGGTGGCGTCACACATGAAGTGCTACAATATGTTGAACAGATCTCCCCTTGATCACAACTATTGCTATAAAAAGCTTGTGAGAAATAGACCGATCTCACCAAGCGCTGGCGCATGCGTAGCAGGCAGTGCCCGAGGCGGCTGGTTCCGTCTCGTGCTCTGCAAGTGAGGAGCTCTAGCGAGGTTGTCGCGCGAGCTTGAAGACTAAAGTTCCTTCGATGCATTGCGGCAGCGGTGGCGTAGCCCAGAGGTGTATATGTAGAGACTTTGGCCATTCATTGGGAAGTATAGGAGACAAATGAGGAGGCACCATTGGCCGAAAGCGGGCTGGGCGTGTTCCAGGGGGTGTTCACAAATTCGAATGTGGCCAACCAGAAGCCGGAAATATGACTCTGGCAGTGGTCGCAAGAAACAAACTTCGTAAGTGCGTCGGAGTAACTCTCGGTGACTGAACATATGGTGCACGTGATGTTTCAATCACGGTCATCCAAAATCATGGTGGAAGAGTGCGACCAGCGGAACGATCTACATACTCCATACGCCAGGCGCCGAGGGCCGGGAATCTGCCCTCCGAGCGGTCACTCCCTGTCCGAGCAAAACAGAGTTCGAGCGGCACATTAGTTTCTTACAGCTTTCTGCATGATCACGATCGAAACATCACGTGCACTCTATTTTCAACCATGGAGGGCTACTACATTTAACTCTTGCGCGCTTATTAAAACGAGCAAAACTGTTTCTCGCTATCATCACTAGTTGATTCTTTTCGGCTTCTGGTTGGCAAAGAGGCATGCCAAGCCCTCTTTCTGCATCTGATGCACTCCCTGGCTCTAGCTCGCGCCTCCCATTGACCAAACTCTCTCTATTCACGGCTCTGGCGTAGCCAAGCTGGATAGTGAGATCGGTCTATAAACCCTTTCAGAAATTAAGTGTCCATCTAGTGGCTCAAATATCAGTCTAGATTGTTATGCGCTGATTGCGGTGAAATATCAGTACTATTTGTCAACGGCAGATGCACAAAAGTAACGGTTCTTCGCTGCACAGTTCTTTCTCCATTCATTTCAGTTTTGATGGTGCCAAGAAACTACAATTCTCAATGTGACCTTTGGCTGAGTGAACCATTTGATAAAATGCGCCACACTTTATTGCCATGAGTTGTCTGGTCCCTGCCAAAGGCGACCTATTCAAGAATTAACACGACACCGTCAAACGTACACAAGTTTCAAATTGTCGTCACGCTGACAGCTGAATAACGTCCGGAATGTTCAGGTCCCGCATCGGCGCCTGTCATCAACTCCTTATTTGTCCATCACCAAAAGGCCGCCATTATCGTGTTCAGATGATACACACTCAGGCGGTGATAGTTACCGGAGTGCTCAGAGTGAATTTGGGAAAAGGTGTATGGACTACGCTTCAAAAGCATTAGTATTTTTTTTTTTTTTTTTGAAAGTCGAAAACTGAGATTTAGGCGAAATAAAACTTGGTGAAACCTGCATAATTATGTTTTCCAATACGCGTGACGTCAAAAAGACGAAAGGACCAGCAGCACGAGATTGGGAGACGTCAAAAAAGACTAAGTCCCACTTCCGCCGCTCCTTGTTGGGACGATGAAATGATCGGACAGCCGTAAGTATACCGCGGCAGTAACTGACAAGGCGGCTCGGCCTAGTATGTTTCGTGTTTGGACGACGTGATCTCACCATGTTCGGTCACTGGCTGTCTTCCAGATCGAGACTGGATCAGTCGAGACAAAAGAGCGGCGGCGGAGGGAAGGCGACCTCAAATCCCCGATCACATCCAGGGGTAGCTTAGCATCGAAAGATAGCCGAAGGAACAGACAACGCCGAGGTAATTTCTTTTTTTTTCTAGTGGCTTTTTTTTTTTTTTCGTTCGGTACTTTGGTCTTCAAGATCACCCGAAGAAAGCTTTCTTTCAGGGCCTCTTCACCGTTTAAGTTATAGTGATGTTGAGGACCTAACTTGGCATGAAGACCACAGCTCCTACCCCTTGATTGCGGCCTTCGTGCGCGTGTGTGCGTGTGTTTGTGTGTTTGTGTGTATGGGGCGCGCGTATGTGTGTGCGCGTGTATATAAGTGTGTCTGTGAGTATGTGTGAGCGAACGTGCGTGTGTGTGTGTGCGTGTGCGCGCGTGTGTGTATGCCTGTGTCTCTGTGTATGTGTGTGTATGTGTATGTGCGTCTAACTTAATTAAACTTTGCATAGCTCATAAGGACAAGATTCGTTCTGCTTCTAAGTTTCTATTATGATAAGATGTTTTCTAACATGTTCAAAAAACAAGTGCACGATAAAGTGCCGCTCTTGTGGCAACTTGTACTGCCACGCTTCATAAAAGCTCTTACTGTAAACGACTTAAACCACTGTTAACGCGAATTTCGTGACTTGACAAATGCCGAGCTATTGATCATACCAATATATACCAACCTGGTAACGATTTCAAAGCATACCACTCCCAATCGTGAGACGCTGTGCCCGCGGAATATTCCTGAAAACTGCACTTCAACAGGTTTACAAAGTATGACACCCGCGAACCTAAAATTGTTTATAGTATTTTATGGGAATTTGATACCACCGACCTCGCAAACACGGTACCATGCAAAAGTAATTCATTGAAAAAAAAACTTGACTCTATAATTAGTTTTGTTTTCTTATTTTATTCACTTTTCGAAATTAAAAATAAAAACGTTGTAACTTGTTTTAATGGTAACTCGATCGACGACATGTTACGCAATTTTTCAATCAGGTTACTATCTAGCACTTAACGTCACTCAAAACTCTGAACCTTTTTAAGCTTCTTATTACCTTAACCCGACAAAACAGTGGACGCTAAGTCCCCTTCGTGCCAATAAGGGCGACAGAGCTTTAAGTACGTCACCGCTCTCCCCAGGTAGGAGAGCACTCTAACCATATGTCGTCACGTGCCGCGCTTCTTAGCGCTGACTGGCTCAGCAGAGCCGTAGACTTTGTCGTTTGCCAAGTTAATAGTGAAACGGAGCATATAGAGCCTGACAAGGGACGATCAGATTATTTTTGGCGCTAAGGACGATGGAGCATGCGCAGCTGAGCAGCGCCTACTTTGCGTAAGCCCATTCGTGTTCGGTCGCTTCTCGGGGTCCTTAATAATGAGCATTCCTTCTTTGTGAGCATCGGTGAGAAGTTGAGAACCAAGTTAAAAAGAATGTATTTTCCATTACCCCGACCGACCGAACATGTTTTATTATGATGTTTTTTTTTTTATTTGTTTTGTGTTTTGTACGCGAGGCGCACATGTTTAATTACCGCGAAAACATGAGACGCTTCGAAGAAACCAACCAACGAACAAACTTTAACGCAAATCTTTCTTTGTTTGCTTGAAGTGTTTAGTTTCTTTCTTTTATTTTCCGTTTTGTTTGCCAAGTACGGTTTGCGCAAGGGGTCTCTAATCATTGCACATGTGGGCGGCATGTTCTTAAAGTGACAACAAATACTTTGTTTTTCGTTTACCAGATTTTTTTTTTTTTGTCACTGAAGTTGATTTGGGAAATATTTGTCGTTATGTAAAGGGTCAGATGAGGTTTGATCGGTATTAAATGAAGGCTCGACGTTATGCCCCACTTACAGCTCGTTTGGTATCAAACGTGCTTATTGCAGATAGTCTTTTTTTTTGCAATCATTCCTTTTGGGGTGTCAAGAGCATCCCACAGACAACTTTCGTCCATTCAACACAACGACAAACTTAAGAATTGGATTTATTTTCTTTTGTCTAAGGAGATTAGTCAAGTTTTATTAAAATTTACCTCCACAATCAAGAACCTACCCACGGAGTGTTGATAGGATTCCGGATTAGAAAGTAAAACATGACGAAACTCGTATAGCTCTGATTGTTTTAGGGGCTTGTGGCTTCTAACGTTAAGAGCTACCAGCCCCCGACCCCGAACCTTGAAGCGGGGATCTAACCTGAGCCCGCATGTTACGAGCTACATGGTGTACACACAGAGAATAATGCGAGGATATCTTGGGGTGTCCTCACTTGTTCTCCAATCGCATTTCGTGTAGACGAATCAATACACTCGTCGTCTAGACGTCGCTTCCGTTAGAACACAGATTAAAAACACACGGACCTGTTTTTGGCTGCAAACATTAAACCTGCTGCACCATTTCGAGGAGTTCCTAGCAAGCTTACTTTTAGCCATAATAGTTCGAAGTTCCCTCTTTGCAGCGGTGAACAAGAAGGCCGGTCGAGGTTAATTGTTTCCGGTTTCAGCATGATCGACGAAGGCTGCGACCGCGTTTTGCTCCTAATTAGGGACACAACCGATCACGCTAATGGGTCATTAGATGCACCTTCTCTGTTTTTTCTTTGTTTTTTTTTGTTTTTTTTTCTTTGCCGAGCTTGTGCCGACATTTTTTTTTTTCTTTTTCTGTCATGTTTAACGACTGATGACGATTCACAGAGCTGAGGATCGGACGTCCAAAGCAGATATGGTGTTGCGTCGCTTTGTGGGGTTGTCACCAAAGGACGGGACAGAGCCCTTGAAAGTTGAGCATCTGTTTTTGGCGTTGCGTGAAAGTCTCTACAGTCACTGACAGAATGAGAACGGCAGAAGGTCCTTCAGTTAGCGCGAGCCAGCTTTGGCGGTAACGCCTTACAGGTAACGGCGTTACCGGTATACGCCTTACTTTTTTTCGGTAACGCGTAACGGATTCGTTACGATTTTAAAACAGTAACGTGTAATGTACTTACGCTGCTTCTTTCGAGTAACGGGTAACTTAGTTACGTCACACGTTACTTATTCTTTTCAAGACGTAAAAACATTACGCATCCATTTTTTCCTGTTTCTATTCGCCAAGCCATGTGAAAGTTTTAGTTGTTTTTCGGAGTTTTTTGTGTTTTTTTCTTCGAAGGTTTTAGGTGAAACGGAAAAGAAGGTAATAATGTTCAGTTTCTGCATGGACAAAATATTTTATGAACTGTAGTACGGTTGATATATGGGCTAGTTGGTAGTCTAACATATTGAGGTGCAGAAGACACAAATGGGGATATACTTACAGGGACAGAGGACAACGCACACAGTTCTCTGTCCCTCTAAGTGTATCCTTTTTCGTGTTTTCTGCATTTTATCTCAAACGCGCTCCCTAACACATAATAACATATTGAGGTATTTAGAGCAAAAAGGTAGCGAGAAGAACAGGACAGAAAAGATCACTAATCACAACTATAGGTTTACTGAAAGGAGACGTAAGAGAAAGAAGAAGGAATAAAACACCCCGGACACGTGCATCTATCACCAGCCCCGTTATGACAGTCGCTCTTTAGTCCAGGCTCGTGCGGGGCCTTCGTTGTCTTTTAAAGGAATAGACCAATCTCACCAGCCTATTTTACTACGCCACCGCTGCCGCAATGCATCGAAGGAACTTTAGTCTTTCTGTACGTGCAACAACCTCGCTGGAGCTCCGTGGGTGTAAGCACGAGACGGCACAAGCCCTGTGCAATAAAGTTATGCCGGCGTCACGCATGCGCCGAAGGCTTTGTGGTATCGGTCTATTCTCTTTCCTTGTTTGAAAGCATCACCGATTCTACTCTTTTGCAGTTCTTGTCTTCAGAGAGGATGTGGAAGGCCTCCAGCCCCTCGCGGGTCAATTTGACGTTGTTCCGACGCAAGATGTTTGCCTCGCCGAATAACTGTCTACATGTGCACTCCCTACAATGAATTGGAAGATGTCCACCCACTGTGGCCTTCAAGGAGTAATTATGCTCACGGAGTCGATCACTGAGGCATCTGCCAGTTTGGCCTAGTTAGCTCCTGACACACGAAAGTAGTGTCTTATACACGACGCCCGAAGCGCATGGGAGAAATGGCTTTGCATGCTTCTTTGTGCACTTGTGTATTGTGGTATCATCAGCATGCACATTCACTCTAGGTAAAATTTGACTAATTTTCTGCGGTGCTGGAGAAACTACTCTGACACCGTAAGAACGTTTTCTTTTTTTTTTATAATGAGACATTTTGTACAGGTACAGTATTACCATTCGCGCTGTGACCCGGAAGGGGTCACTGATACTTAAAGCAGACTGTTTTTAGAGATAGGAAGCAACTTGCTTTTGCGGCTTGCGTTAATCCGGTTACCCGCAAGCGCTGGGTAAGTAGAGCGTTTACATCTGGAGGTCTTATTCAGCTTAAATACACATAAAGAAGCGTTCCCATTTAGAGTCACTGTCACAAAAGAAGGATCTTGGCAAAAGCAAGTTGTTTCCGATCTACAAAAACTACTTTCCGCTTTAAGTGTTAGGGACGCCTTCCGGGTTATCAATTCTGCGTAGATAGTTTAATATGTCCGGCTAGGGGGTCGTGAGAAGGGTACTGCATTCAGTATTGATGCGGAGAACTGCATTACTCCTTACCAGCTACCGGCCTCGATGAGGAACTGTATTGAAGCCAACGGAGAGCTCGCTTTCCGAAGTTCCAGTGGGGTCCCCCTTAAGAGCTTTATGGAGTTGTTACAGTTCTACCTGATGTTAATGATAGTTGAATAGCGGGATGGGTGCTCTCTGCAAAAGTCAGGATTATGTATCGGCTCCTGCGTCGTCCCAATCATTAGTAACATCTACCTGGGTGTGGTGGACTGTGCAATAGAAGGTATGCTTGGAAACAAACAAGTTAACAAGGTGGCAGGCTACGTTGTTGACTTCCTGGTAATTCTTGAAGGTGGCGTATGCTGAGACATACAAGTGGCGGAAATTATGGCGACCTTTGCTGAGTACGGAGGTGGCCCTAGGTTCACATTTGAGGTGCCCCAAAAAAAGGTACTTCAGTCCCTGGACCTTTCGCTCCAACGGGGTGACACCCATGTTGGTCGTATACTGTCCACGTTCCAAGGAAGGCATTCTAGACTACGGTTCGACCCACTCAAAATTGTCAAGACGGGCATAGCTCTAACATGTCTAGGCTCTGCAATAAAAAGTCGTGCCATCATACTATGGCAGTTAGATTCAATATGCAAGTCGAGAGAATAAGGGAAGCCGACTTTACGTCAGCCCTAATGATTGATGTGGCAAACGCTCTGGTGAAGAAAGCAAAAGGCTTCCAGATCAACAATACCAGCGCCAGGAAAACAAAGCCAGTGGTAATACCATACCTGCACAGAATGTTCCATAATATAAAAAAACACTTTGCAAGCCGTTAGTCAGAGTAGTTCTTTCAGCACCGCAAAAAAATGTGTGAAATTTGCCCTAGATTGAATGTGCACACTGAGGGTACCACGAAACACAAGTCACCAAGATGCATGCAAAGCCATTTATCCCGTGCACTTTGCGTGTCGTATATAGGATACCACTGAATTCGTATGTCAAGAACTAACTAGGCCAAACAGGCAGATGGCTCAATGATTGACTCCGTGAGCATGATTACTCCTTGAAGGCTACAGTAGGCGGACATCTTCCAATTCACTGTAGGGAGTGCACATGCAGACCATTATTCCGTGAAACAAGCATCTTGGGGAGGAACGACAACTTCACCGGCGAGGTTCTGGATGTCTTCTACATCCTTTGTGAAAACAAGTACTGCATAGGTGGAGAATCGGTGACGCTTTCAAGCGAGGAAAGTTATGCCGTCGGGCGGCGTTCACCAGTTATTCGCCACATAATTCGTTCATGGAGTTCAGCATTAATTCCTTCAACAGACAATGAAGGCCTTGCACGAGCCTTATGAACGAGAGACCGTCATTCACGGGGCTGGTGGTAGATGCACGTGTCGGGAATGAATAATTTCAGAGCCGTATATGTAGAGGGTTTGGTCATTAATTGCTAAGAATATGGCAAAAATAAGGGCACGTCATAGACCAAAATAGTTTCAATGGCCTTGGGCGAGATGTTCGACAGCTCTTGTGACCAACCACTAGCCACAAATATTCCCCCATCGAATCCAATGAGCTTAACATATAACCTCCAATCACAATTTTTAGGTAAGGATGTAATCAAGTATTTCATTTCAGCACGCTAGAGTTGAAATTTGCGACTATTCGTAACTGAAAGGGCAACGCACGTGACGTTGTCGTAACGACGAAATTCACAATGCACTAAATCTCTATTTTGATTGCACTCGCGGCCGCGGGTGTTTCCGCGAAAACGACGGAGTGGACGGTAAAAACTGAGGATTGGACTCCGAAGTTGTGTTGTTTCCATGTTTACACAGCCTTAATGCCAGTACGCCTCAACGGGTGACTTGTCTCTAGGCTGTAGATGAGATATTTAGCCTGTTCAATACAACCGCTAACCTGGGGACTTGAACGTGCACCACACAGTAGTGATGACACAAACACGTGCCGGTACGAAACTCATCCTGATAGAAGCGGGTAGGTGGTGAATATAAACCCAGGAGGTTCTGCAGCGCAAGCTTTCACTCCACGCTCTGAGTTGAGATTTGAGACGCGTTAGCCCACTCGGCCACCGATACTCCTGCAATCGGCTGTGTGTGGGTTTTGACAGCAACCCCACACGCGCAACCTCCGTTCGCAGTTTCGCCTCATGTTTCAGGAAACTGCGAAGTAGCCGGCGCTATTTCAAGGCTGCCTAATTTTCTATAGCATCATCTATTTTCTTCTTCTTCATCTTCAGGGAACCTTTCTCGTTAATGTCAAGTTTTTTTAGCTCAGTAAACTCACTCAGCCACCTTAAAACTACCTATATTCATCAATCTCTGACAATTATTCATTCATGTACTTTCAGCATCATTCAGGAAAGAAAGGAACACAATATCTGCGCCGCGGTACGCGCTTCCTTGAATGTATCTCAGATAGTTTTACTTCGCAGGAATCATCACATGGCGAATACGCGGCGCTGGCGGCGGTGCCGCTTTCGCCGCTGCCATTGACCAAGCTCTCTCTCTATACGGCTCTGGACCATTCCTTGTGCTTTGTCTTTCTTTTCTTGTAAGTAAACCTATAGTTGTGATTAGCGCTCCTTTCTGTCCTGTTCTTCTTCTATGAACCTTGCGCGCTAAATACCTCAATATGTTTCTTGAAATTTGGCGCTTATGCACACCCGTAACGTCAAAACAGTAAAACGTGTAAATTAATAATTAAAAAAGTAGCGCAAAAGTAACGTTCGTTACTTCTTATCCGTAACGATAACAGTAACACGTTCCTTCGATTTTTAGGTAACGTAGGACGGTAACCCGTTCCTTTTATTTGCAAGTAACGAGTAACGTAGTTTGTTAGCTTTTTTCGGTAACGTATAGAACACTGGCGTGAGCTTTCTACCTTTGATCACGGTCCGACGTCTCTGGAACTTGGGTACGCAAACAAAGCAGGACGGAAGGCAAAGAGGGCGTGAAGGTGGTCAGGCGTTCGATGGAGAAGCCCCGCTGTCCTCGTTTTGTCAGGAGCATGGCATATACAACATGAAACGTCTGCCTAATATATATTTTTTCGTGATGCTTTGATGAATGAAACGGTGTGCAGCTGTCTCAGTTTTGTTGAAAACTATAGTTCGCTACAACAAGTAAAATCACTGTCGCACATACGTCTTGTGGTAAAACCTACCATATACAGATTAATGCCGCATATCTAGTTGAAAACCGGGGTCTATTGGAAGGGGTATGAAATAATTGATGTAACTCATAGTCAAAGGGCACTTTATGTTTCTTTTTCCAATGCCTCGGCACTGCTCCAGTGAGGTGTAGTGAAAGCATACAGTGATAACGCAGGCTCCGTATGGTTTTCAGAAGAATATGTCCGCGGAAAAAGCACTAATCGACATCAAGGATAATATTTCTGAAAATATTAAAAACAAATTGCTCACTCTCGGTTTTTTTTTTCTTTACTGATGAATAGCGTTTGATACTGTAAAACACAATATTTGATTTAAAAAAAAAGCGTGAAATATATGGTGTACGAGCAGCTGCGCTAAGACTAATATAGACAAATCCTTCAGGTCGGTATCAATATGTATCTATAAATGACCATTCATCTAATTACGTAATTATACGAAATGGCGTTCCTCAAGGGCCCATTTTAGAGCTATATTATTATTCGCGTACGTTAATGACATTACGGCAATACCAGGGTCCCCCGGAGTGATAATGTACTAAGACGACATAATATATTATTATTATTATTATTAATATTATTATTCTATTATGTTTTCAGAGAAGTTGGCTCATGAATATCTTTCGAAATTATCAAAATGGTTGCAAAGGAATTGTCTATATTTAAGTACGAGTAAAACTAATTATATAATTTTTAAACCACAAAATAAGCGAGAATACAATTTTATTAATATAGCATTCCAGGGCACATGCATAATTGGAGCAGATGGCAGGAGGAACTCTTTTTTAGGGTGTGGTTTGCTGACGACATGTAAACAAACTAACGGTTGGTCTATCCCGGGTAACAGGAGGCATTTGCAGAATGCAAAACTCGATGCATACTGGGTTAAACCACAAATTATATGATTTTTTTATAACTTCAAAGTTAGTTATGGTATTTTCATCTGGGGAACTACAACGTCGACCAACTTTAATAAACTTACTATTTGGCATAAAAACATCCGACGAATGTATAGAAATGATAAAGAGGACACCAGAAATCTTAGAACAGAGCCACCCTTTATTAAATATAATATGCTTAAAACAGACCAAATACATTACTTCAGACTTTTAAAATGGATACATAAAAATAGCCTTTACACCACACCAAACACAGCCTGAGTGCATATCCGAGTAGAAACCCAAAGCGAAGGATGCCAGACATAAGAACCAGCCATGGCCGACAAACATCAACTTTTCAAACAACTAAAACTGCAACTAGAACGGACCTAAACATTCATTTTAATAACTCGTTTTCTAGTTTTAAAAGTGATTGCGGAAATTTCTTGGTTGGCGGTGAAATCGTATTTTTATCTGGATAGTCTATTGCACCAAGAATGCATAGTCACTATATATAGCAATTTTCAAATAAATATGCCTTCATTGCTATTTCGTCTGATTTCGCTGTTGCTGACATGTAGGATATATATTAGACTACATTCTAGTATATTTGTTATTTGTTTTTACATGACTAACGTTTACTGAAGTTTAGAGTATTTTTTTAGGAAATGAATGTAGTGTTTATTTATTTATTTATTTATTTCATATACCCTCAGGGCCAAAGATATTTGAGAGAGGAGTGGGAACAATGTATAAGTAAAAATTAAAAAAATGCAGTGATTATTAGTACAGTAAATTGACTCCTAGTTATACAGTATTAGCTATGGCGTTCTTGAACTGCTGGTTATCTTTGATTGTTGCTGTTGGGGCGGGAAGGCCAATTCCACCCCACTGATGTGGGAGGAAAGAATGACTGAAAAAAAGCATTAGTTCTACACGATAGAACCCCGACTTTATGAACATGATCTAATCGAGATGGGATGTATTGGGGGGGGGGGGGGGTAAATATGTTTGGCGCGCAAGGAAGGATGAAGAAACAGTTTGTGAAAGAGACAAAGACGAGAGGTTTTGAGGCGGGATGTTAGGAATGGCAGATCAAGGTTAGATTTTATTGTACTGATGCTTGCAGTTCTATGATAGTTAGACAATAGGAAACGAACAGAATTATTTTGAACCATATCAAGCGAGTGTATCAAGTTTTCATGGCTGGAATCCCAAACTGAAACGGAATATTCGAGTTAAGAGCGAATTAGGACCTTGTATAGTAGTAGCTTTAGGATGAAGGTGCTTTTGCAAAGTTACGTCGAAGATAACCCAACATGCGGTTAGCGTTATTAATAACGTACGAGGTGTGAACGCTCCAAGTAAGGTTAGATGAAATGTGAACACCAATATATTTATAAAAAGATATGTCGTCTAAAGGAACATTTTTAAGAAAGTAAATGGGGGAGTTAATATTTTTTTAGAGACACGCATAAGTTTACATTTGCTAATGTTTAGTTCTATGCACCATGCTTTGCACCATACAGAGATGGCGTTAAAATCAGATTGAAGGGGGGTTATATTGTTATCACATAACATTTCCCGGAAAATTACACAGTCATCTGCAAACAAATGAATATGGGAAGAAACACAAGAAGCGAGGTCATTAGTGTAGATATAAAAGGAGAGGTCCAAGCACAGAGCCTTGGGGCACACCAGAGTGGACGCCACTTGGGGAAGATGTGAGACTGTTAGCTGAAATGAACTGAGAACAGTTAACAAGAAAATATTCGAGCCATATAAGATGTTTGGGATAGAGATTAAGCTGACTTAATTTAAGAAGTAAAAGCTTAGGACACACCTTATCAAATGCTTTCGAGAAGTCTAAAAAGATGCAGTGGGCAAGTGATGATCGGTCAAGAATGGCGTTTAGTTATGAGTGAAAGATACCAATTGAGTTTCGCACGAATAAGTTTTACGGAAGCCGTGTTCTTAAGGTGTGAAAAACGAATTCGATTCAAGAAAGTTGGCGAGATTAGAAAACAGAATGTGCTCTAAAATTTTACATGGGATGCTTATATTCCCTTGTTGCTTTCACTTTTTTATTGTGTAATGTTTCGTAAAATTGTTATTATGTAACTATCTTAAGCTGGGGAACCTTTGGGATCAGAAACTTTGTCAGGCACCACGCGTTCGTTTCTGCCCCCTACGCGCCGAACCCAGGAAACAACTCAAAGAAAAAAACAAATTGTGACCGCCCATGCATATTCAGTAAAAGTCGCCGTCCACAGAAAACATGAAAACAGATTCAAATTGACGTGAGACACCGGTAACAAGGATAGTTGCTTTCCCGCTCCGCTTCGCCTATACCTCCGAAACCGGCAGTGCGCGTCGAAGCGAATTCGGAGTCGGACATCGAACCGATTGAACGGTGAGTTTGTTTTGATTACTTTGGTCATTTGTAGAGCAGAAGACGATAGGCCAGGCACGTAGCCAGGGGGGGAGGAAACCAAGGGGCCCGCCCACCCCCCCCCCCCCCAAAAAAAAAAAAAAAAAAAATCTTCCATTTTGCTGGGACCTCCTCTGCTCCCTCCCCCTCGTACAGCATTTTGTCATGCCCCCCCCCCCCCCCCCCCCACCCGAATCAAAATCCTGGCTACGTGCCTGCAATAGGCGCTTGCTGTCCGACGTGGCCAGGCGCGTATGCACCCTTGTAAGCGTCAGTGGGAAAACAAAAAGGCCTAGTGTTTCGAAACTATGCCGGTGGCAACCAATTCTTCGAACGACGTTTCATCGGCAGATCGTTTCGTCGACACTGCGACGTTTCGTCGACAGTTCGTTCCTTCGAAAGGTCTCCGTGGAGTTCGTTTCATTGACACTCCTTGCGACGTTCCATCGAAAGCCTCTTTCCGCTCAGATTGTCTCGGCCTCCGGTATCAGCGGTAGTTCAGCTTGCCGAATCCTTGGCGGTTCCTATTAGGCCTGGTGCAACTTCGAACCTGAAATTATATTAAAGTTTCACACTGATTTCGTTGGGCAAGAGGAATAATCGTATCCGCTATGCACAAATAAACGTATTTTCAATCAATATTAATTAAAGTTTCCCCGAGCCCCCGGGCGAAGCGAGGGGCGTCCGCACATACCCCGGATTGTTGAAAAGCTTAGGATTAGCGCTCGCGAATATAGTTTCACTTTATTGGAGCAGCCTGGAAAAGTCCGGTTTAGTTCAGGTATACTTCCAGCGAACGAAGAGTAATGCAATCCACTTAGTAAAAAAAAAATATATATATATACTATAATTCGTTGTCGACGAAAGGTTTCAAGAGAATGCGTCCACGAAATATCGCAGTGTCGACGAAACGTGTGTTCATGAAACATCGCAGTGTCGACGAAACGTGTGGCAATAAAAACGTTTTCACGAAGCGTATTTCCATGTCACGTGTTTCGACGTTGTTTACGAAGATGCTAGGGAAGTTACTCATTTGAACCTTATTTTCACTAATTAAAAAGATAATTAGTATTTTGATTGTTATTTGACTAATTAGTATGTTTCTTTGCAATCCTTGACATCTGCCGTGGCTGACACTTTAGTTCTCGGAAAGAGTTTCTTTTATTCTCAGCAACCCTAGTTTTAGAGATGTTTGAAAGCCTTCGCAAAAACGCCCGGTAATGTTAATAAAGGGCAATCTGTCGAATATTTTTCGGCAGGGTTGAAAATTGCTTTCTTGTGTGTGTGCGAAATGAAAGACAAAATGTTCCCTGTTAGCAAAAATTCACAATTAGCATACAACCACTCTTCCCAATAATCCTTGCAATTGGCTTCGCAATTCGTCTGGCCGTTTTTGTTTAATAAAATTTACACATGCGAACGTTCGCCAAGAAAACATAAGTATATCGTTACACAAATTAAGACACAATTTTCAAAGCAAACTTGGGAATTTTGATTTATTTTCTACAAAAACCAAATTAAAGATGACGCTTAAAGAGGCAAAGCGAAAGCACTTTTCGGTAACCCTTCTTAAGTTTATAAAAACTGCACCAGAGACGTTCTGACTTTTTCTAAAAGGAAAGAAAGGAACGATTGAGCATATTATTGAAAATCACGTTGTCATTATAACTAGCCCAGTAATGGCAGATTGGTTTAATTTGTTATTTTAAGTGGTATTCACAACCGATGAGTCACAACTTTTGGATGAGATAACGCGTGATGACACCGAAACAAGTACGCCAGGCGTACTTAAAAGCCAACTAGGAACTTTTGCTAAGTTACTATCTCTTGATGTAAAAACAAAATTCCAAGGGTCTAGAAAAAATACCAAATGAATTCTTGAAATTATATGCAGATTGGCTGTTTCATTATCTTAAAATATTATTTTACAGGTCACTCCAAGCTCAGTGTCTTCCGGAAGAGTGGTTATCTGCCCGTGTTGTCCGCGTTTTTAAAAAAATGCAACAGTCTGAAGATAGACAATTACCGCCCTATTTCTTTAACTAGCATATCCTGTAAAGTGAGGGAGCACATAATTTCGAAATATATATTAACTTTTTTGGATGGGCGCAGGACGTTTTATCTATATCAGCATGGTTTTTGGAGTGGTCTGTTGACCGTGACACAACTTGTGGAAACGTTTCACGATTTTTACTTCACCGTAAACAAAGAACAACAGATCGATGTTATCTGCATTTATTTTTCAACCGCATTTGACCGTCTACCCCACAAAAAATAGTATCGAAACTCACAAACTTAGGCCTGTGCTGTAACGTCGTGAACTCGATTCAAGCTTGTCTATGAAATCGAAGTCAAAGAGTTGAAATCAATGGAAGCCTGTCGGCTACTTTACCTGTATCGTCAGGAGTCGCTCAAGGTTTGGTCTTGGGGCCATTTTTTTTACATCAATGGCATCGCTTAAAAAATGAAAAAAAAAACTAAAGTTATCTGCAGATGAATGTCTTTATTCTCAAATAGACAACACAAATGATCAATTAAACCTCAACAGGAATACGGAAATTGTAAAGCAATGGAGCGAGGAGTGGAAAACACAGAAGTCGGTATACATTTATATATGAAAGAAAAAAGTGTTTTACCGTTTTCTTATAATATGAGGAAGTTCAACTTCAATAGTGTAAACAGTTTCAAATTTCTTAGTGTAACAATTTCTCAGAGTTTACAGTGGCGGACCCATATTGATAATGTCTCCTTTTCTGCTTATCGGAGTCTATGCTTCATAAGACGGAAGTTAAAAAATGCAACTGGTGAAGCCAAGCTGACTGCTTACAAAACAATAATACGCCCTATTTTTTGAAGTACGCGAGTGTGGTCTGGAGTTCAAAAAAATATATTGACTAAGAAAAATTAGAAAAAGTTCAAAGGTTGGCCCTACGTTTTATGCTCACCAAGTACAAACGAACAGTGTCTGTTTCTAAATTGCTTAATCGGTGTGGCCTTTCGTTATTAAAGACTAGAAGGAGAATCGCCCTATTGAAAGTGCTGTATTTGATTTATAATTGACAGTTCAAAATTAGCTTAAAATTATATATGAAAAAAGTGTAGAAACGACCACGTAGACTGAATCCCCATAAAATGATTCAGCCATACCACAGTAGGATAGATATCCTCAAGCATTCATTTTCTGTTGAAGCAATTGAAGAGTGGAAAGAGCTTCTAAGAGTGTGTTAACTCTTCTAACGTGCGTCATTTTGAATCTTTCTCGGTCCATCTGTTTTCCCAATAAAAAATAAATGCGTGTCATTAAATTTTGAGCGTACACTACCAGTGCTAATTTTTTAATATTGTGTTCTTATATGTATAAATTTAAGCTAAAGTTGTAATATGCTTTAATTTTGTTCTCTTCTCGTGCTTTTTAGAAGTGATAACTTTGTGCAATTTTCTACGTATGATTTTTACAAGTTTGGTGAAATTATATTGGCGTCTTTCAACCTCTCCTGTAATGACCTCCAACACAAGGCCGACAGTATCTATAAATAAAATAAATACAAAATATTTAATAAAACGAGTCGTCAGTTCGAAACAGCAATGTTTTCAAAGACAAGCCAACACAACAAACAGTTTCTTATAAAAATATCTGTAATTTCATTTATTTCATTCTAAGAAATGCTTAACAAACTTGGCTTGGCATATTAATCGAAATACGTATTACACCTAGTGTGGCCTCCTCACACATTTCTAAGATTAATGTGCAAATTTCAATGCAAGTGCATTCGGAATAACGCTTTAGAAATAATAGTAGGGTGTTTTTGGATGATTACGTATCTCAGAACCTATAATGTTTAAAAAGAATGAAGTGGTCTTTGTGTCGTTTTTTGCAATTTCGTCTTCCCTCAAATATACCAAACACTCTAGTTCTTCTGGCTTAACACACTAACATACTCAAAACACTCACACTGCAAAAAAGAAAATCCGGTATAAGCTTTTCTTTTTATAGACAAAAAAAACACCAGCAGTTTATAGAGAAAAAACGAACAGCTGTTCAGGATACGCGTGAAGTCTGAAGGGATTGTTTTTGTAGTTTTCCTTTCACTTGACAAAAATCTCCACGTCTACACTCAAAAAAAACATTTCTGTGTTTATGAGTGCCTTTAGAAAACAATTTTGCGAGCTAAACAATATTTTGAATTATTAGAAAACCCTGCTCCATCTATTCTAGCGATCGGCACTTCGATTTGCATCGAAGTGTCACGTCCCTTTTTTGTTGCGATACATAATATGTATATAATGTCCCAGTTACTTTTTCCATACATCGCTTCTATTCTTTGAAGCAGTGTTAGTTAAATGATTTCCCCCTAAAGATAATTTTTTTAACACTGCCAAGATTAAAAAAATGTCTGTAATGGTGAGCATGCTTGCCATCTAAAAATAGTTTAAAGTTTACTTTCTTTATTACGTTACTGCCATCCAAGCATGCTGTGTTAACCCACGAACGCAAAACCGATATGCGGTGACCTTGAATCTCTGCCTTCACGTTTCAATGGAGGAGGTCATTAATCCGGTTCCAAAATGTTCGGCCAAAATTAAATTATACAAGACCCTTCAAAGCCATTAAAGCTGTTATATCTAGTTTACTCTAATACATCAATCTAATTTTGATTCGCATTTTTTAATGTTTGTTCCACGCGCTCGTGTAACGCTTTTTAACATAATTGTCTCAGCACTTTTTTTTTTTTTGGGAGGGGGGGGGGGGGGGGGGAAGAGTTCAACACAAGCTTTCGCCAGGAGTTTCGAGCCCATGATCGCTCATTCTTCTCAAAGTCGGAGCTTTCAGCTCAAGCGTAATCGGTCATCCCAAAATAAAAAGTCTCCCCGTTTACGTTAACATTTTTTTTTTCATTTTTGATTTTGGTACACGTTAGTTGTTTACTACTTTGGATACACACATTAAGCTGTCCTGTTTAAACAAAAATATTTTTCTTTTTTATTGCTATTTTTGTGAAATTTTGTTTTGGCATCGATCCACTTCTAATGTTGTTGTTTATTTCATTTTGATAACTTCCCATCTTAAAACGGTTATAGTCACTGAAAAGTTAAGAAACTCGGTGCGTGGCAATTCCAGAACATCATATTATCACTACGCAGACAATGAGGTAGCAACATCTTCAGACAGGAACACGGAGCCGACGACGCCGTCTAGCGGCATAAAATTGGATATACCGGCTGGTTGTAGCAGCACAGCTCTCTGGGTAGGCAACGATGTGATTAAAATAGGGAAGAAGGGGGGGGGGGGTTAGACTTGGCTATGGTAGACTACAATAACTTGATTGGAACTCGGCACGGGTAAATCGAGCTGGATCACGAGAGGCAATCACCTTGTCTCCTCGAAAGAAGGAGAACGAAGAAGGTGGGGTGTTTTCAATTGAATTTCCACAACAAAGAAGTACATGAGCAGTTTAATGTATTCTATGCAGGTAAGCCCTCGGTATTTGATAGCTGCATCTTGAGTGGTGACGCGTCCTATACCCTTCACATGCCATGAATTAATAGCATACCCTTCACTGATATCCTAATCGGAGCACCGGCAGCAGTTTGGAATCGGTCCCATTGCCTTAGGCAGAGTAGTCGTGAGCACAAACGTGACGACGAGTCTGATACAAGGCTCCCATGATTCACGCTCGCAATCTACTGACTGCATAAATAAGAATCTTGTGAAACATATGAAGCTCAGTGACATCGCAGCTATACTAGCACTGCAGCTTCTTGCGCTCATCGCACACTGTTTCGCGATTCTTATGCTTTCTAATATTATTTGTGCACCCGACGACGACGCAGTGACAACCAGACAATCGGAGATTTTCGGAAATTGTAGAAAAACTCGAAACTAACTACGAATTCTGTCTCTATGCCTTTTTGCTCATGCCCTCGGCGTTTGCCTATCCTGTATCAGCGGGCAATTCAAAAATGCACCGGGTCGAAGGTGCGTCAGTTGCGCTCTGGTATCAAGTTATGCGAACAACGTTTATATTTCACAACAAGGTTCCCGCGAGTACATCACCAAAACGTATAAATAACGTTTAGGGAGCTAATTTCCACTCTCGCTTTTAATTAAGTTATAGTACCACTCAATCGTTTCTTTTTACAAGCCGAAAAAAACTTCCTCAGCGCATGATAAAGAAGCGACTGTTGAATATTTCATTCACGACCCCATCCCCACACCAAACTCGTACTGGTTATCTAAACAAACTGGGAACATCCTTCAAGGCGAGGTCCGCTCCCCAATGTACCCGACAAACCTACAGTAATCTCCCGAGAGACGCCCCGCCCCCGAAAGATAACTCGCCACTATTTTGTCAGGATACGCTATTTTACAGGAACACCGAAATATAGCCCACTTCTAGTAAATACAGGGCTCTAACCATTTGTGACCTCGTCAGAAATGGCGTTACTTAAGCGAACATTGCTAACAGGGAAGGACAGTCGTCTTTGGTTCATCGCCTACCCCTGCAATCACAAGTTTTGTAGGTGAGAAAATCTAAAACTAGCATTTTTTCAACTTTATTTTATTGCACACCGAGAGTTAGCCCACTCCCTATTTTCACCCGATTTGCTTTTGATTTTAGGTGCGCTACCTCTCGGTATATTACGGAAGCTTTTTCTTTTTTTTCCCTTTTGCCAGATGTTTTGAAAAGTTAGAAATGTAGGTCCGCTAAATTGCACTGCCGTGTTTAAATTGAGCGGACCTACGTCCCAATAAAGTTAGCGGGAGGCATTCATGTGACAATGTTGCGTCACGCCACGCCATGACATTGCGTGCCACCGAGAAGTCACGCGACACCGTCAAGTGACGTGACACAAAATGTCCGTCAATTTCAGCGATTGAATTCTCCGCTAAATCCAGCGGGAAAGATTTCCCACTAAACTTAGTGGATCACATCCCACACGAAACACACACGCGTGATCCGCTGCGAACCATTTCCAATAACGGCTATTGTCGTAGAATGCAAACAAAGCGAGCAATGGACATCTCAAAGCCCATTAACATTTCGCAAAATGTCTCCATTAGCTTCGCCTCTAATAATGACTGTCTTTCGAAACTACAATCGAAACATAACCCATAAAACCTTTCATTTGAAAGCTCATTAGCCGACCTTAGTTAATTGCATAGCTACCTCTTTGTGACGCTTATCTCCCACATATTCTCCGACGACTCAAATAACACGCAGTGAAGATGGTAATAATGTAACGGTCAGCCCCTTATCTAAGTTATACTTGGATGGAATTTAAAATAAACAACCTGCTCATGTCATCAATGTGTGATATTAAGAATTTTTTTCACAACAAAATTTTACTAGTTTAGCCTTTTTCCTTTCGTATTCAAAATAAAACCATATTTATCGAGATAAACTTACGCGATGACACTTAGCATTGCCATTTTCTCCCCTTTCTGAGTTTAGGGCATGCATTATTTTTACGCGCACTTGTATTGTGTAATACTCGTTTAACACAAACCGAAGTAATGAAGGTGCTTTATGAGTACCTGACGTGCACACCTAAATATATATTCTAATAAAGAATCAAGGTAATCAAACCTGTATATTATTATTATTTGCATACAAAAATGTGATCCTGGGTTGCGTGCAAGGCTGTGCAGACAGGAACACGGAGCCTACGACGCCGTCTAGCGGCATAAAATTGGATATACCGGCTGGTTGTAGCAGCACAGCTCTCTGGGTAGGCAACGATGTGATTAAAATAGGAAAGAAGGGGGGGGGGGTTAGACTTGGCTATGGTAGACTACAATAACTTGATTGGAACTCGGCACGGGTAAATCGAGCTGGATCACGAGAGGCAATCACCTTGTCTCCTCGAAGAACGAGAACGAAGAAGGTGGGGTGTTTTCAATTGAATTTCCACAACAAAGAAGTACATGAGCAGTTTAATGTATTCTATGCAGGTAAGCCCTCGGTATTTGATAGCTGCATCTTGAGTGGTGACGCGTCCTATACCCTTCACATGCCATGAATTAATAGCATACCCTTCACTGATATCCTAATCGGAGCACCGGCAGCAGTTTGGAATCGGTCCCATTGCCTTAGGCAGAGTAGTCGTGAGCACAAACGTGACGACGAGTCTGATACAAGGCTCCCATGATTCACGCTCGCAATCGACTGACTGCATAAATAAGAATCTTGTGAAACATATGAAGCTCAGTGACATCGCAGCCACACTAGCGCTGCAGCTTCTTGCGCTCATCGCACACTGTTCCGCGATTCTTATGCTTTCTAATATTATTTGTGCACCCGACGACGACGCAGTGACAACCAGACAATCGGAGATTTTCTGAAATTGTAGAAAAACTCGAAACTAACTACGAATTCTGTCTCTATGCCTTTTTGCTCATGCCCTCGGCGTTTGCCTACCCTGTATCAGCGGGCAATCCAAAAATGCACCGGGTCGAAGGTGCGTCAGTTGCGCTCTGGTATCAAGTTATGCGAACAACGTTTATATTTCACAACAAGGTTCCCGCGAGTACATCACCAAAACGTATAAATAACGTTTAGGGAGCTAATTTCCACTCTCGCTTTTAATTAAGTTATAGTACCGCTCAATCGTTTCTTTTTACAAGCCGAAAAAAAACTTCCTCAGCGCATGATACAGAAGCGACTGTTGAATATTTCATTCACGACCCCATCCCCACACCAAACTCGTACTGGTTATCTAAACAAACTGGGAACATACTTCAAGGCGAGGTCCGCTCCCCAATGTACCCGAAAAACCTACAGTAATCTCCCGAGACGCCCCGTCCCCGAAAGAAAACTCGCAACTTTTTTTGTCAGGATACGCTATTTTGCAGGAACACCGAAATATAGCCCACTTGTAGTAAATACAGGGCTCTAACCATTTGTGATCTCGTCAGAAATGGCGTTACTTAAGCGAACATTGCTAACAGGGAAGGACAGTCGTCTTTGGTTCATCGCCTACCCCTGCAATCACAAGTTTTGTAGGTGAGAAAATCTAAAACTAGCATTTTTTCAACTTTATTTTATTGCACACCGAGAGTTAGCCCACTCCCTATTTTCACCCGATTTGCTTTTGATTTTAGGTGCGCTACCTCTCGGTATATTACGGAAGTTGTTTTCTTTTTTTTTTCCCCTTTTGCCAGATGTTTTGAAAAGTTAGAAATGTAGGTCCGCTAAATTGCACTGCCGTGTTTAAATTGAGCGGACCTACGTCCCAATAAAGTTAGCGAGAGGCATTCATGTGACAATGTTGCGTCACGCCACGCCATGACATTGCGTGCCACTGAGAAGTCACGCGACAACGTCAAGTGACGTGACACAAAATGTCCGTCAATTTCAGCGATTGAATTCTGCGCTAAATCCAGCGGGAAAGATTTCCCACTAAACTTAGTGGATCACATCCCACACGAAACACACACGCGTGATCCGCTGCGAACCATTTCCAATAACGGCTATTGTCGTAGAATGCAAACAAAGCGAGCAATGGACATCTCAAAGCCCATTAACATTTCGCAAAATGTCTCCATTAGCTTCGCCTCTAATAATGACTGTCTTTCGAAACTACAATCGAAACATAACCCATAAAACCTTTCATTTGAAAGCTCATTAGCCGACCTTAGTTAATTGCATAGCTACCTCTTTGTGACGCTTATCTCCCACGTATTCTCCGACGACTCAAATAAACACGCAGTGAAGATGGTAATAATGTAACGGTCAGCCCCTTATCTAAGTTATACTTGGATGGAATTTAAAATAAACAACCTGCTCATGTCATCAATGTGTGATATTAAGAATTTTTTTCACAACAAAATTTTACTAGTTTAGCCTTTTTCCTTTCGTATTCAAAATAAAACCATATTTATCGAGATAAACTTACGCGATGACACTTAGCATTGCCATTTTCTCCCCTTTCTGAGTTTAGGGCATGCATTATTTTTACGCGCACTTGTATTGTGTAATACTCGTTTAACACAAACCGAAGTAATGAAGGTGCTTTATGAGTACCCGACGTGCACACCTAAATATATATTCTAATAAAGAATCCAGGTAATCAAACCTGTATATTATTATTATTTGCATACAAAAATGTGATCCTGGGTTGCGTGCAAGGCTGTGCAGAAAGGTTATAACCCGTACGCGAGTGCGCCTGTGTAGTTCAGGTATAAAAAGGTTTCAGCCCCGTAGGTGTTAAAGATTATCATCCAACTTTTTCAAGTAAAACAGCAACAACATTGATTGCAGTCACCCGATCAAGTCTTAACTGAATTAATTATACACTACAGAACGATTTAACATGAAGCTTTATGAATCTTTATTCTCAATTAAATTATTACTCAAATTTGCAATTTCAACAAAGTTTTGTTGTAAAACAGTGATAGAGTAGAGGTGTATACAAACACTGGGGGAAAAGGGGGAGGGGGCGTTTCACAGCTGTAATTTGCCCTAATTGGTAAATACATAACTTGCAGAAAAATAAAACGACTTGCAGGTTGTAGCTGAACCCTGTTGAAGACGAATCAGCACCAGTAGATCTTTAATGTGTGTCTTCTTTTTTTTTTTTACAAGAGCAGTTAGGTGCCACAAAGAGCATCTCACGAGCTTTCTCGTTCAACAACTCTTCGTGACAACCCTTCTCCTGGAGCCTAGACGAAGCAGAAATAAATTATCGACTAAATTTTTACTCGTCTTCACATGCACATGGTACTGTCTTTACCACAACAAATAATATATGATTCGCTACAAGACTTCGTAGAGTCCATAATAAATGATTCCCTACAAGGAGTCCTACAGTCCATGTCAGTTTAAGAAACACCGGTCGCGGTGTATTATGTTCACACACTATTTCCATACTTCGTTCTTAGGCGTTTATATCAGTTACCCAGTTATTACACTGGCCAAAGAGCGATAACCAGATGTTCGGGACACGTTACTCCCGGCGTTCCTTAAACTGCCAGCCATCATCATCATCATCATAACCATAATTATTACCTTCATAAAGATGTTCAAAAACAAAATCCCAATCACCAACATGCAACTTCAAGGTTGTCGTTAGCTTCCCTTCGAGGATTTACACGACAAACATGCCAAACCATCACAGCGATTCGATGTAGTAAGCGGTGATGGGATTCGCTCTTGCAGTCGATGTGTTGTCCGCAAATTAATGACCGATTCAGGCCTCGGTGAACACGGAGCGCGTCAATCCGATTTAAGAGGGATGCCTGATCCGCGTATTTTGTCTGGTGGTTCAGGGTCACAGCGGATATAATTGTTTATCTAGGGCGGATTACCGAAGGAAGCCGATTATGAGGTTGTTCCGGCGTGGCCGCGCACTATATCGCACAAATCTGTACGAGTCGGACGTGCGGAGTGCGTGTGCTGGATTCAGTCGTAAACAGCGTGTTGACGTAAACAGATTAGATCCAGCTGATACAAGCACCATCTCACGGCAAAAAAAACTTAATTTATTTCGCTCTTTTCTTTTACTCTCTTTTTGTTTCTGTGGATTACGTAGATAGTAACGATTGAAAAGCAAATATTGATACTGACAAATATGTTTAAATATCTTTTTTAGATAATTATATATTTTTCTTTTTTTTTACCCTTGCCCTTAGCAACAAAGTTCACACCCGAGGGGAGGGGGGGGGGTGAAAAAAACAAGACATGATACATTTTAACAAGTAACACAATTTAGACGAGCTAAGGCAAGAAGGATTGACAGCTGTGATAAAAACGCGAACACCTTCCATTTGCCTGGCGCGGGCAAAACAATGCCCCCCCCTTACCGCCAGTTTCACGATTCAAGATGGCGACGACTACACGGAAAATGAGTATTGGCAGTAGGTGTGCGGCCGACCCTCTAAAAAATCCGGAGCACCTACTTTCCCACAAAGCACTTGAGACAGCAAGTCGCTGGAATCTACAAGTCTCGGCAAATGACGCTGAAAATGTGCTTAAATTTAAAACACAATTCTGCCCTGTGGCACTGAGCGTGTACTTACGTCATGCTCAGTTTCATAGCGCAAACGTGTTTTTCTTTTTTTTTCCTCCAAACATATTTGCAGTTTCGGCATCTGTTGAGATTCCTGCATCGATTGCCGCCACGGACTCTTTCAATGGCCTTGAGAGAAAGCACAGGAACAAGGTTTGTTAGACTGCACCATTGCGTCGCATACCATTGAAATAGATATGGTTCAGAGAATGCAGGTGAGTTATACGGCCAGGGGGACATAGTATAGGGGGCGAATTAAAACGATCAGTTGGCTAATGAAGTAAAATTTTTTAATTATCTTTTTTAATTTGTGAAAATGTGCATATGGTTCCAATTAGAAACTTGCTGAGCGTCGTCGAAAACCCCTAAAGCAACTCTTTTTAGAAAAAATATAACGCAGGGGAAGCATTTTACGGCGTTCCGTAAAAACGCTTCATTTGGACGCGTTTCTGGGTTTTGGTTTCTTATCGGAGCGCATCTCTGCACCCGCGGTCCTGCTCCCCAGTGGCTGAGACTCGGAACACACGTGCGCACTACTTCCCCCCCCCCCCCCATCCTGCGAGGGCGCCGAGGGTGTGGCTTCGCGCGGCGACCGCCGGGGTGCAGGACCGCGGGCGCAAAGATGCGCTCCGATAAGAAAGCGAAACCTAGACGCGCGTCCACACTAAGTGCCTTTGCAGAACGCTGTAAAATGCTGCCCTTGTCTTATAGCTCCCTAAAAGACTTGATTTAGTGGTTTTTAATGATGCTTAGAAAGCTTCTATTTAGAACTATATGTCTATGTTTGTTGTGTTTTCTTATTTAATAAATTATTGAATTTTGCACCTTTGACAATAACAGCCAAGTTTCAATCGAGCTAGCTTTCTCTGTACAATTATTTAAGGCATACGAAACATATCAATTAAAAATTTATATCTAAGACAATTTAAAAATTAAAATATTATTAATTTAGGTATGGTTCATATGAAAGAAATGGCACTGTGAACTTGAGAAGAAATGCTAAGAATATAAAATTCAATGTCATTTGCAAAAAAAAAAAAAAACTTTTTTTTAAATATTTTTATATGTGAAGCTTTCGATTTGTTGTTATATACGCAATAAACATTCTTTGGCAAAAATGGCTTCGTCATATTTACCAGTGCGTTTAAAAAAAATATTTTTACCTCCATTCAAAGATGAAAAGTTATGGGCCGTTGCCAAATCTTTTACGTAGTCATTATACAGGTTTTTTTTTTTTAAGCTTTACAGATTTGTTTAAAAAAAACCGTGAAAGTTACACTTATGCGGTTTGTGCTGATGAGTTATAGAGCTAGGGGGACGTTATGTGTGTGGATAATGTTTGCGATAAGTCGGCTAATTACTTAAAATTTGTTAACTTTTTAATTAGTGAAAATATACATTAGGTTTCAATTAGAAACCTTGAGAGCGTCATCAAAAACAACTAAATCAACTCTTTTTAGAACGACTTGAAGCTTGTGGGAAGCTCGGGAGTGCACCACGTTTACCTGTCGTGAAGCAGGCGCAAAACTGACAGTGGCGGAACGCGATGACAATCTATACTTCGTTTCATCTTAGGTCCGAGCGTGGCCGATGTCATGAGCCGAAGGGCCAGTCTAACGGCCAAAAAGGCGCACCGTCATGGCGTGCACTCCGCAGTTGATAGGATCAGTGGTGTTCGCCGTCTTTCAGTGCATGCTCCTCCGCCAGCTCGTCCTATCAAGAGCGGAGAACACCATGACGTTGCGCTTTTCGCGCTCTTTGATTGGACCTTCCGCTTATAACAACGGCAACGCTCGGACCTAAGCTGAAACCAAGTACTTCGTTTCAGCTTCGGTCCGAGCGCGGCCTATATTATGAGCCGAAGGGCCAATCAAACAGCCAAAGAGGCACAACGTCATCGCGTGCTCCTCTGTGCAGTTGATAGGACCAGCCGGTATTCGCCGTTTCTCTGTGCGTGCTTCTCCACCGGCTAGTCCTATCGAGCGCAGAGAGCACGCCATGACGCTTGCGCTTTTTGCGCTGTTTGATTTGCCCTTCGGCTGATAACGTCGTCCGCGCTCGGACATAAGGTGAAACGAAGTATAGCCTCAAGTCGCTCTAGAAAAAGTTGATTAAGGGGTTTTCGATGACGCTCTTTAAGCTTCTAATTTGAACCATATGTCTATTTTCGCTAATCAAAAAGTTAATTAACGAATTTTAAATAATTAGCCCACACATAATGTCCCCCTGGCCGTATAACTCACACTGCACAAACCGCATACGTGTAACTTTCACGTTTTTTTTAAACAAATCTGCGAAGCTTAAACAAAACCAAAAAAAAACTGTATAATAACTACGTCAAAGATTTGGCAACGGCCCATATCTTTTTATTTTTGAATGGAGGAAAAAATATGTATTTTTTTTAACGCACTGCTTAATATGACGAAGCCATATATGCGAAATAAGTTTTATTGCGTATATAAAAACAGATCGAAAGCTTTATATGTAAAAATAAATTTAAACAAAAGTTTTTTTGTAAACGACATAGAATTTTATATTCCTAGCATTCAGTAAAAATGAGGCATAGCTGGTATGTTATAATTTAAAAAAAAAATGTCTTGCGCGTCGTAGTTAGGTGGGCTAGTTGGTTCATAGTCTTTAAAATTTAATAGCGCCGAAAATACAGACAAGACGAAGAAGTGAACGAACACATGGCGGTTCAGAACGTAGAATTCTGCCAATTCTTTTGGCATGGCCGATGGATGGTTGTGTTCTAAGGAATAGCACAGTAACGTCCTAAAGGTAGCAACCTTTTCGAATAGCATAGGCATAGATCCTAGACCGGCAACA
This sequence comes from Ixodes persulcatus, assembly GCA_013358835.2. Lineage (NCBI taxonomy): Eukaryota > Metazoa > Arthropoda > Arachnida > Ixodida > Ixodidae > Ixodes > Ixodes persulcatus. The sequence goes on from JABSTQ010010409.1 coordinate 414,277, forward strand.
CGAGATAGCAATGACATAAACTAAAGGGTAGACCCACTGATGATGGGTGGGGGAACAGATAAAAGAGCCCGTTGTAAAAGAAATATACTGCTGCGAAGTGGTTATGTGGGCTAGTTGGTTCATAGTCTTTAAAAAGCAATTGCGCCGAAGCCACAGACCAGGACGAAGAAGTGAACGAAGAGAAGGCGCTTCAGAACGTAGAATTTTGCAAGTTCTTTTGGCATGGCCGGTGTACGGTTGTTTCCCAAGGAATAGCACAGTAACGTCCTGAAGGTAGCAATTTAGTCGAATAGCATAGACATAGATCCTAGACCAGCAGCACGAGATAGCAATGAGATTATTGAAATGGTAGACCCAGTAATGATGGGTGGGGGAACAGATAAAAGAGCCCGTTGTAAAAGAAATATACTGCAGCGAAGTAGTTATGTGGGCTAATTGGTTCATAGTCTTTAAAAAGTAATAGCGCCGAAAACACAGACAAGGAGGAGGAAGTGAAGGAACACCAGGCGCTTCCAGTATAAAAATTAATTTTAAGAAACCTCTATGTCAGCAATGGAGGGGCGAGATACATTATTTTCAAAAAACGAGTGGGCCGAGTACGAAATTTTGCTTTTTTCACGCGGCCGCATTTTCATGTATACTGGCGAGGCTCGTTTATAACTTCTCGACTTTCTTTGTATTCGAGGCAATAACAAAGACTACAAATAAACGAGGAAATGTGTAACAAACATAGCATTTTTTTAGTATTATAAGCTCACAGTAACGTTTGTGGTGATAAAAGAAAACGTGATTTTAAGTGAGGTTAACAGTACTCTTGAGGATTCGCTTTTTTATCTCTTATCACAACCTTGAAAGACCCGACTCTATTTTTAGCCTTCATCCAGAAGTGGCAGGATTTAATGTTTGTTCACGAGACTCTAAAAATTCCATTCCTTTTTCACTGTGTCACGGTATTGGGCGAGGCATGCTGCTTCACTTTTGAGAAGTACAATTCCAGGCGATTTCGGGGCTACTACACGAGAAAATTCATCAGGACGTCCTTTGGTTTCCAGTTCTTACGACCTGAGGTTGTGCAAGGAGGCTTGGTGCTTGAGGACTGTCCCCAGGCCATTACACGCACTTTTGCCATGTCCCGTAGCTTAAAAAAAAAACTAATTTGGTCACCACTTGTCTCTTGCGTATCTCGTACAGTTGATGAAACCTATTTTTGAAACGGCTAGCCTCCCCCTCGGAGGTGTGGACAAGTTTTGTAAATATCGAAATGTTTTCTTCCAGCCACTCTTTAACTGTGCGCAGAGCGAACAGTACGTGTGTTATTGTGCACGATGCCGTTGCTGACAACTCCGAAGCTGTAGATTTTGCGCTCCGTTGTTGCGACGCAGGTGAAGACAGATACGATTTGGTTCTTCTAAAAAATCAGACATGTACACGTTACCCAAAAAAGTAACTAAATACCGTTACTCGTTACTCGCTCAAAAAGTAACTAAATACGTTACTCGTTACCGATTCTCAAAAGGAACGCGTGAGTTACCTCAAAAGTAACGAGTTACTTTCCACGTTACTTTGACGACCAAATACACAACTGTTTTTGTTTCATGGTTTATTGTTTTCTTTTTAGTAGTCATTGCCCTTCAGCAGCAGCTGCCTGTAGAAGTTTTCATCAGTTATGTTTCCCCGCTTCCTTGAAAATACATCTCCGGCGACGCTGAAGAGTCGTTCTACCGACGCGCTCGAAGGAACGGCAGTGTTGTGCTTCAGGAAGAGCTGGTGAATCTTCGAGAACTGCGCCTTCATTGAGGACAGCGGGTAATGGGTTATGTGCCTCCCCGTGTTTGCAAACTCCGGGTTTACATTCGGTCCGTACCCGTTTCTAGAAGGTTCAACCAACGAACCTGATTGTGCTCGCTGGGTGAAGGACATTCCCAGCTGTAGAGTTCAGTACAGCAACGTTTATCGCTGGACACGTCAGTCGAACCGTTCGACTGACGTCTTCAGCGATATACGTTGCTGTACTGTCATACTTGTTAGTTGTTTTTCGGGTTGCCCATCTGCCTTTGTCACAATAGACGCATACTCAGGTTAGAATAAAAACAAGGCCGTTTAAGCGGTGTTGTAGACGTGACTCCTCAAAAGTAACGAGATACCGTTACTCGTTACTTGGCCTTCAAAGTAACTAAATACCGTTACTCGTTCCTCTTCTAAAAAAGTAACTAAATACGTTACTCGTTACCGAAAATAGTAACTAGGTACAAGTAACTCGTTACTTGTAACGCGTTACGTAAATGTATGCTTCTAATGAAAGCATTGTACCGCTCGCGGAAGAGCGACGCTCCAGTTTTCAGCAAAATCAAAGTGCAATACAATGGTACGAGCCTTCAGATGCGATTTTTGTGAGCTTCTAGCAAGCCGCTGAGCTTGTCGGATGAATTAATTGAAGAAATACTTTGTTACGCACTTTCTGAGTTCACTGCAAAATGTGTTACTTACTAAAGGAAATGTAAAAATAAACGCACCCAATTCAGAGATTGCTAAACACATTAGTGAGTGTAACGATTGTACGGCACGATTGGTCGCAAACTGACGTTATTCACAGAGAGCGCAACAACACTAAGAGGCTCATAAGAGAGACAGTTCGTATCAAATCCTTCGGTAATTGTATCAGCCATGTTTCGATGCAACTCGGAAGTAGTTCCAAGAAGTTTCTTAAAATGTAAAGTTTTCTTGTTTTTTTTTTGTAATAGTTGTAAGTGAAGGTGCAATGAGTCATTTTGCGGGCAGGGGTTCAGTTGGAAGTCATATCAGTTCTCGTTTAGATAAAGCACAGCCTTTCCAGACTCCGGCTGGAAAGGAAGTGTGTCCGTGTGTTTGTTTTGTTGTGTTTGTTTTGTTCAAGGTCCTAAGCTTTCAGTTTGGGATTGAGGTCACCGTTTACGGTTGAGGTGAAGACTAGTGTGCGTAGGATTGTATAGATAATAAAGGTTGACCTTGTGACGTCGGTGGTCGGTGGTTAGGTTGTGGGTATATAAGACATTGAGGAAATAAACGCAGTAGCTGAGTTTGAGACGGTCTTTTCCCCTGTCTTTCTTCTTCGACCAAGGTTTCCTGCTTTTACCACAGTCTCGGGTTTTCTACATCATGATCAACATCCACCAGCTCGCCTGCGCACTCACTATCTTTTCATTGTTACTTCCCGTTTGTTTCTTAAAGCAATTCGCTAGATTCCCTCCAAGCTACCTCAATTTATTCGTCTTCTTTCATTGGCAACGATTCCAGGGTTTAACCATCTCTTTGTGTACACATCTTACCGCTCAGCAAAAAGCACTCCTTAAGGCCTGACCACACTAGCGTGAACGGCGCTGCCGGGCGGCACCGCCGTCCGGCGTCCCAACGCGAGGAGTCCACATTGACCTCCGTTTTGCGGGCGTCACGTGACAGCACTGGATCTCGCGATCGCGCCTCCCATCGGATTTCCCGCTCTTTCGTCGTCTGCTCTTACTTAGATACTTCCGTTTCGGCTCTATCTTTCGCATATATCAGCATCGAAACCGCACTCGCTGCCTACATGGTAGGGGTCCATGATGACCTGGTGATCAGTGTGAATGTGATTATCCTAGCCTGCTCGTTGATCTTGCGACGTCGCCGCGCTTTGAAGGGACGGAGGCGCAGGTTTTGGGTCCGGCCGAGTTGGTTCTACCGAAACACCGAAGGACAGGTCAGTGCTTTGCTGCCCCGGAGGCGCGTCAGAGATGAAGGCTACTTTCGAAAGTGTCACCAAATCAACACGACATCCATCACAACACAGACGACATGCAACAAGTGCCCCGGAGAAACTCACTTGTAATTCCGAATACCTCTCCTACAATTTCCCAGCGGTTGTTCTTAGCGTCATTATCTAGGTAGTCTGGCTGCGTCTTGTCACATAAAAAGGGAAACAGTCGCACAGTTTCAAGGAACCGCTCCGTTGGGGAAGGCATCGGGGGAAATAGGGATAGCAGCCGACACGAAACCACGCTACGTCCTTCGGAACGTGAAAGACGCGCGGAGGACCAGCTTGAGCGTTGCCATGACATCGCAACGTCACTATCTACGCCACCTCCCATTGGCTCCTCTCTTCTGCGGCGAGCAGCGGCGAGCTCTGAACCGCGCAAGGAGCGGTTGTCTCTGCGGCGCTGTGCGTCGCGCCGCTGAAGCCGAAAACTGGTTTTGGTCGGCAGCCGGCCCCGCCGACCGTCGCGCCGCAGGCCTCCGCGACGCCAATGTGGTCGTGCCTTTAGTTGGGTTAGCACAAAGCCAAAGTCGCTTAATGTCTTTAAGGCTGAATTCTTGGTCGCCCACGTTTAATATTGCTGCCAGGCAAAGAGTAGTTGTTCCTTCTCTCGGTATTAGTTAACCGTGTCTAACAAACTAAGGTGCGATACCAGATATGTGGGCAGCATACAACCTACCAGTGAAGCAAAACGAAAGGAGAAGGCTGCCGCTCTGGAAGTGGCGGCACATAAGCTTTAGCTCTGGTAGCGCCTCCTGGTAATCACAAATCTTCTATAGCTTCTTCCTTTCTATCACTTGCACGAATCGTCGTATGGTGGTGTTCATAGTGATCCTGTCTGTACTAAATAAACAATCATGACAGCTATCGAAAACGGGGATGCGACACTCATAGAGTTAGAAAGGATGGCGGCATGTCTATGTCCTGCTCGGCCCGCGGATTTCCCTTTCGTTCCCACGTTCTGTCGCGAAAAAAAAACCCCAATTCAGTGTAACCCTGAAGGTACTTATATCTTATATCTCAACAAGAAAAAAAAAGGAAAAAGGGCAAAATTAGGGTAGACGCGCCTATTGCAGAAAAGCGAAAGTGAGCGCCGAAGCGGTGCGATGCTATCAGAACTGATAGTTTCACCTTATATCATTCTACAAGATTTGGAACGTACGTTTGGTTTCGCAAACGTAGAAGTGCCAATAGTAAAGACGGAGTTTGGGAGGTTTCAACAAGCCTATAGCTTAGCTATCGTGTAAAGGACGTGGCCTGAAGAAAGAAAAATTCATGCACGCTTATTGGGGTGCTTGGAGGGCCGTCGCTTTGAAATGTTTTTCCCCGCAAGTGCTCTATTAACTCAAGGAAAACTTTTAAAAAGTCCTGTATACGTTTGTTATCTCATATGACAACGCTTAAACGTTATTTAAGACAGTTTTCATTTCTGTAGTTTACTAAGTAAGCAAACCGAACGTGCGGAAGAACCCCTTATCGTATTATTTTATAAATACTATCGATGTATAAGTTTTCTCAAACTGTGTGGGGTCTCGAGAACCATTAAAACTATGATCATGTTAGAAAAAAACTAGTATCTGAGTGAATTATGAAGTTACAGGGATATGCGTCATAGAATGCAGGTACACATTTCTTTTCAAACGCACTGCCTAATATGACGAAGCCATATATGTCAAGGAAATGTTATTGCACTTATAAGAGCACATAGAAAAGTTTAATACAAAAAAAAATTAGAAAAAAGAGTTTTCTTAAAATGATTGAATTTTGTACTTTTAGCTTTTCTTCTCATATTTGCAATGTTGTTTCTCTTATATAAACAATAGGTAAATTAACAATATTATACTTTTAAATAGGCTTAGATAAGGTTTCATTCGATATGTTTCTTATGCCTTAAATAATTGTACGTCGAAAGCTAGCTTGGTTCGAGCTCGACCCATTATTTTCAAAAGGGCAAGATTCAAGAACTTTTATTTTAAAAAGTAAAATAAAAAAAACACTTCCAGTGAACTTTAACCCTTTATATGAAGTATTAAAGTAGTAAATAAGTTATCATTGTTGTTACAAAGATTATCTAAAAGTTGCGAGACTCCAAAATGCGTCACTAGTGAAAGCTGCAAACATTGCAAGACCTACCTTCCGCCCTTTCAAAAGCCCAAAACTCAAGAACAAAAAATTTTCCGTAGTTCTAATTTTCCGTTTTGTTCTAGTGGCACATGTTCTACCAACATATATTTTTGCAAATTGTTTTGAGGACCCATCATTTTTTTCTTACACGATTTGTTATGAAATTACCCATATATTACTTTTGCTGTTTGCTACGACCCAGAACTTGTTAAATATATAAAAGGGGCTAAATAAAAAACAAACATAAGCCTAGTTTTTTGTTTGTATTTTCAACTTTAGTCGCCTTTTTAGCAATTCAGGACATCAACAGCAGAAGCGAAATCGGCATTCTTAAAAAAAAAATGAGAAAAATCTGCCTTCGAATAACTCTAAGGACTTCGTCAGAATGTTTACGTGCTCTCCATCCACGCTCCATTCGTTTCCGCGTCGCATCCCCCGGGCCACGTGTATGTATTCCCGGCGCCGAGATTAACGGAGGGCACATTGCCGCGCACACCCCAAGGAAAACAAATCGAGAGCAGATCGGCTCGGACAGGATGGGTGGGGTAAAACAGAACTAAGGAAAAAAGAAAGAAAAAAAGAAGAGCGAAGGGAGGCACCCGACCGGCGATGTGGTTTTAGCGTGCGAACACCAACACACTGACAGAAAAGGCCGGCCAGTACGACGACGACGACTTCGACCTTCGGACAGATTGCCCCCTCTTTCGCATGCGGTTCGAACCCCGGCAGGGACAGCTGCTGGCTGGCTCCGTGAAGGGGAAAGAGCGGGATAGGGAACGGAGGGAAGGTTCCCGAAAGTTGTGTTGGTCGACGTGGACTTGCCAAAGTTGACGTGTCCATGCGGTTCACGCGCCGTGTCGCTTTCGGGGAAAAGAAGCTCTCGGACACCATTAGCAGATTGAATCCGGCTCGTGGGACGTAGAAGAGCCTTCCCTAAAAGGGGAAGAGGGAAGTTATCCCCAAGATACGGGGTGTATAAGTCGCCCGTGTAAGGCCAACCGCGATTGGGAGTCCGCCTTAGCCTCTTTTGCGTGTCCAGAGCTTCGGGTGTATTTAGTTTATACGTTTGGTATGCTTCTCCTTTGGAGGCCTCAGAACTGATTGAGTTCCTTGTGGTTTTGTGTGCGTGCGTCTATCTACGCCTGCCTGCATGTTTTTTTTTTTTTTTTTTTTTTTTTGTATATCGGCGAGGTGAGTCTGCATGAGTTGCGCGTTTAGGCCTTTTTCTTCTTCTTTTTTTTTGTGTTCTATTCGAGGTTTGGCCCAACAGCGCTGTGATGCCGGTCTCACTTCGAGATCCGGCATCTAGATGTCGCTTTCTAGTCTTGGCCCATGTCGTTCTAATAGGATGGGTACTGAGTCTCGTCTTTCGCACGCTCGTTCAATAACGATGGCGTCTAATAATAGGCCGAGAAGATTTTGTTGATGCTTTGTGTGGGCGGGTCCAGGGCCGAGATTAGGGGCCCTTCAGCGTATTACGTTTCTGGAATGCTCTTGGACGAGATTATTTTGTACTTTTATGTCTCGGATGACGAGAAGAACAGTCGCTCTTAGGGGAGGGGGGGATTGCTGGAAGTGCCCCCAAAATGGACGAGTTGTGCAGAAATGTGATTCGGGTCACGGCATCTGAAGCGTTTTCTCGCTTGACTCAGAGTGGCCGCATCTTGTGGGGGAGGTCAGCCGAGGTCAGCGCGGTTATTCGACTCCTAAAGAGCACTCTAATTTCTGCTCACTTTCTGGTCCGGTACACGCGGCACAACTCGGACCATCGAGGTTGTTTGCCTGTGGCTTGTGTTTGTCTTCCATTGAGAAAAGGAGTTGTCCCCCATTGTATCTCTTGTATCTCTAAGCTTCAGATGGTTCATATTTCAGTGAAAGTAATGTGACTTATTTTTGCTTTTACTTAACACTCCGAATTACGCAACCAGTTGGACAAACGTCGTAAGAGCGAGTTTGCGCGCTTCTTCGCTGACTGAAGCGGAAAACGAAAATTGAGTTGAGAAATGTGCTCGCCCATTCTTACAAGTTGTAACCGTCTTTCGCCTTATCAAATTGTTCCCTCCCAGTTTTTGTTGAACGTTTGATCTCTTTCATCCCACTAATGCTGTTCTAGCGCTTTTAGTTGGAGTTACAGAGATAATTCATTTTTCTTTTGTGTGTTTATAGAAGTAAGCTAAGCGCAATTTTAAAAAAAAAAATAGCAATTCGTGAGCTAGACAAGCGTTATCAACTGCATAATGTCCAGCGAGGAGCTCGAAAAATATCTCATAATACTGCCACCTTTTAATCTAAAGTTTTTGTGAGCTCCAATAGCGCGGTGTATGCTCTTAATGTTCGATGGTGTCGTAGGTTCAGTCATGTGTGCCTGTCATATTGCATAATTCTATTTTAGTTTTCTCCGCAAGAAAGCAAGTGGTGTCGTCATTATTTTTTGTGATCACGCTGGTACTGCTGTTTTTCTAGTGATGCTGGTGTTGCTCTTGTGCTTGTTATTGTTGGTCGTTATTTAATAAGCGTCGGAAAACTTAACGTTTGAAGCGATCAAAACTGATCGCCTCAAATGTTAAAGTTTGCGTGTGAGAAAAAAGGCAACACATGGGAATAAAGAGCAACTTTCCTGGACGTGTGTCCAGGAAAGTTGCTCTTTATTGTTGCTCTTAGACGAGCGAACATTTTATATGTTCGCTCTCTTCTTTTTATACATTTTGTTAGTAATTAAAGAATGGTTCTTTTGATCGAAAATCTGGTCATTGGATAACTTGAAGCTCGCAATGGAAAAGGGGGAGGTGAATGAGTATGTAATGTCAAACGTGCTTCTTAGACATAATATTACTTTTAAGCGTAATCGAATGCCTCCCATTGTTTTTACTTTAAACAACTACTGAAACAATTACAAAACCACTTTAGAAAATATTTCATTACAAATAATTCGATTACTTTTAATGTGTACCGCACGTGTCCCTCTATTAAGCAAGCACCTGACTTTAGGCATCACCAGTATTTTTTTTTTTCGCGGAAGAAAGACAAAAGAAGTCGCTTCGATCAGAAACTCTGGTAAAGTCTGAGCTGCTTCACATCATTCCCGGTGCAAAGAGAAACTCAAGACAAATGTTTGTCTTTCGCCTCACATCGCAGAGTGTGAGATTGGTGACCCTGGTTACACACAGCTGCTTCCCTCTTACGTCTGCCTTTAATTATCATGGTCATCGATTTCTCCAGTTATCTGCTGTTTGCGTACTCTGTCCACGCGCGTTTCTCAAGTTCGGCGGATTGGATTTTCACTCGCTTCAAGCAGGCTTCGGGTCACATGGTGTGCGTGTCAGAATAACTAGTCGTGCATAATAAATTTAACTTTTATGGCTTGCTTTTCTTTTCCATGAGCTCAGCTCGTACCTGTATACGGTTCGAACAGCATCGGGTACCGCTCCACCAACAATAAACAAAACACCGAAGTCAGTCACGTCAAATAAAAATAGTTATATATTAATATTATTATAATAACTTTTTTTTTTTTCGGGTGCCCTAAAACGGCCAAGCGGCCTTCTCTTAGGTGCACCAACTTGTACAATAGAAACTCTTAAACTATAATCCTACTCCTCAAAAAATAATATGTAATATGCATATACACTGACGCGCTATGAGGAGACCAAAAGTTCATCCAGCTGACAGCGATATGTAGACAGGGGTGTCGTGATGTCAACTTGAGGTGGCACAATGCTGTTTTATAATGTCTGTAAACGAGAAAGAGGTGACACATGGCATGGTTAACAAATATCAAAACAGGTGAACTGTCTCGTAGCGCGGAAGGGAACATGAAAATTGATTTTCCTAATAAGCTATGAAGAATCAATGACGCTATTAATGATCTTATGCAGGAATACTAAGTCACAGACAGTTTTTCTATGGGATAAAAGCTTCAGCGAAAATCTAGTTAGTAAGCATTCGTGGTCATATTACACGCGTCGTCCAATCCATCTATCGTAAACATTTCGAGCAAATAGTTTTTCTCACATGTTCTATGATCAAAGCCTGAGTTCAGATACTGAATTTCAAATCACAGAAGCAAATTCAAGACTTGAAACCACTAAGGAAATAAAAAGATCACTTAAACAAGGGGGCTTTTTAAAATGTTTGGTCAAACGCGGTATAACTCCTAGAACTTTCATTGCAGAGCCGACAACAAAAGAGACATGATTTTTAAAAGTTAATCCGCAGTCAACGAACACACCAAGATCCTTACAATTGACACTCATTCAATCGGCTTTCTCTCAGGATGATAAGTGTTATTAATGATCACACGGCATCTGCACGAAGATATCACTTTTGTTTTAAAAGTATTAAGAAATAACTGATTTTGTTTACACCACTGTGCTATATGAGACACATCATCTGGTATTAAATCACAATCTAAAGAGCAATGAATACTTTAGAACAACTTGATGTCGTCAGCAACTAAACGCAGTTCGACGTTTTTTACACATGACGCTATATCATTTATACAAATTGAAAACAGTAGAGGACCCAAAATTGATCGGTGGGGTGCGCCTGATTTTGAGAAAACCTCTTTAGAATAACTGTCAGCGACCCGAACACTATTTGATTGAAGAGACAGATAACTCTTAAACCAGTTACACAATTCTGGATAGACACCATACAGATGTAATTTGCACAAAAGCAACGCGTTACTCACTTTGTCGAAGTCTTTTGACAAATCAAAATGTATCGTATCTACTTGATCTCTATTTAAAACGCACGGCACACAGTAATCTAAACAGACACACAAATGTGTTGCAACAGACCTACCTTTAAAAAATCACAACATCTCCACGTGGTGAATGATGTTGATTGGGGCGAAGCTCTGGTGGTGGTGCTGATGATACTGATTTTATTGTTCATAGGTAGTGCTGATGCTGCGGATTTTTTTTTTATTGCTCATAGGTAGTGCTGAGTTCCGGGTTGCGTTTCGACTTCATTATTACTGCTTTATGGTCGGTGAAATGCAGAGCCAGTGGTTCTTCTAGCGGATCAGCTTGGTTCCGCTAGAAGCCGTGGGAAAGCATCTCCACCGCTTAAGTCAACGGTCCATGTCAGAAAGAAAATGTGTGGTATGGAGCGTGGTTATATACGCATTTGAGAATTTGACCGCAGCGCCCTCTCGTCTATAAACGTTGAGCCAATGCATGCAAAGTTTAACGCGATTATATACGCATTTGACCACAGCGCCCTCTCCTGTATAGACGTTGAGCGGCTACATGCAACGTTTCATCCATGACAGACAGATGGATGACACATGGCCGAGTGGTTAAGGCGATGGACTAGAAATCCATTGGGGTCTCCCCACACAGGTTCGAATCCTGTCGACTGCGCAAACATTTTTTTCTTTTTTTTAAGAAGACAGATGGGATGGCAATCGATGTGAGCACGGACGCCGGACGGATGGACAAGGCTAGACCCTAAGAAGCTTCGCCCCTGAAAAAACTGTGCTGCAAGGGCGCTAATATTTGACGGAAATAAAAAGTCATCCTGCTACGCACAACACTCTCAAAAGCCTTGGAAAAACCACAAAGAAGGGAAACCGGACGGTAATACGCAACTATACAGGCGTCACCGCCTTTTAAGATAGGAACTACAACTGCTTTTTTCCAGAGCGAAGGGAAAACGCCTGAACTGAGGGACTTATTAAACACGTGTTTCAAAATAGGAATGAACAGGTCACCGCAACCTTTGATAACGAAGCCTGGTACACAATCGACGCCAGAAGAAAACTTAGGTTTTAACTTATCGCCTCCGCACTGTCAAGAGAGTCCACTCTTATGGAACTCAAAAAATCGTGACAAATCAGCTCCTTATCCCCAGGTTGAACAGATTGCCGATTGCCTGAAAAACATTTGTCAAAATAATCAGCGAAAACATCTGAAACTTCATGAGGTGATGAAACATAACCCGGAGCGTTATCTGAGCAGATGATAGGACTAAAAGTTTTTGGGCGGCGACACAGGCTATTTTCTACGCTGTCAAGGTGTATGCGTTTATCGCGCTTGAACAGTTTCTTCGCTGAGGCCCGATATAAACTGAATTTGGTGTACATAAGTGAAGAGCTGTATTTTTTTATAAAAACAGTGGAAAAGTTTTTTCTTGACTAAATAACATTTTAAATCCCTGGAAAACTATTCAGGATATTTGGATGGCTTCGTTGAACGTTTCAGGACAAAAGTGTCGATGGGATCTTTCACAATTGTCGCTAGAGTCTCGGTAGTACAATCGACATCAGAACATTAGTCCATTCGAACATTAATCCAGTCGAAAGTTATAAATGTTGTTGTACGCTCGGGCGTTATCAACTGGACGTAAAAGATCATCAGTTCGCGAATAAGCAGATTTAAAAACAAATTGCTCTAATAAAAAATAAAGCTAGTTTCGTGGGCAAACAAAAACCAAGGCTTGTGGTGCTAGTGAAAACAGGTTCTAAGGGCGACTCTCTTTACACCTGAGCGTGCAAGACGATATTGCGGGAAAAGAATTGCTTATAGGTTGCTTCCGTTCGCGATTGAGACGTGCAATCTTGTAGCAATGTTGTCAATTATTTGACAGAATTAATACACAACGGGTAAAATAGACCCCCTCAGATAGTGCGTGCTATCCAGTAGCAGTAGTCATCTGGTCAGTAATCTGAGTCCGCCATTATGTGAGCACATACTCTGAGCATGCATTGAGCAGGAGGGCTGCTTCAGCGTTCGACGTGAACTCGGCTCAGCTCGTGGAAAAAAAGTGCTTCGTCCTCGTGTGTCAAGGACTCGGATTCAATCGCACGCTTTATATGCCCCAAAGATGGCGACAGCCAGTGTCTCTCGACGAAGTTTTGAAAGGGGTATTTTGTCTTGGACATTACTTTTGCCGTATTAGCAGATGCATATCAATTTTAATGCCTTTCACATTTAAAATAAGGACTCGGCCCTACGATGAACACCCTTAAATTTGTGGCGATTCTTGCGTATTTTCTTTTTATTAAAAAACAGTGTTTCTGCATAAAACTTCTATCACAGGAATATATGAATTCACGAGTTTATGAAGGCCTATTCAGTAATTGTATTGTATCATTCCTTCAATTCTTTCATATCATGACTTCAATATCTGTGCCACAGGGATGTTACAATGTGAAAGCTATTTTGTGTGCTTTGCTGGTGCATATGAAGCAATCCCAAATTGTCACGAATGACAAGAGAAAAAACTGTTGATGACTCGAGAAAAGTAGATGTTTAATGAGGCCGAACTTGTACCAAAACAACAAATCGTACAATAACGGGTGTCGACGTCTCTTAGGTGACGGAATCGAGCATAGGCGAAAGTCTGACATGGTGCTGCGTGCTACGGCGGTTTTTATGCACGGTCTACGTACCTGAAGGCTCCTATCCAGGAGACACAACAACTAACGTGAATGCACTGGACCTTTGCTGCGGGTCAAGGAAAGGCAAAACGCAAAATGCACGGCGGAATGATTCAATCCTGGTTCACCCATGTCGGAGCCACGTGCGTTGCCCACTTGGCCACACACGCGGGAATATACGAGTGTAAACGTGGTACGAAAACATCCATGCTACTCGTGTAATCGGAAATTAATAAAGATATTTCTCTTTACCCATCGTGAAATTTTGCGCCTTGTAATTTTATTTCAAATTTTTTTTAAGAAAATTTAATTTTCAGGGATATCCGTAATCTTAAAAACATGCATAAAATAAACATATATCGGGAATTGATGCTTTAATCAGGATTAGTTTTTTAACGGGTTAATCGGTTAAATGTGGACTAACTAAAAGAAAGTAAAAATTTAACGCTTTCACCACACAGTGGTGTCGCTCTTGCCGGACCATATCAACGAACATCTTATCTGTGAGACTGAGTGTCTTTGGACTGTTCTCAACTATGAAGATCGATGTTTTTTCATAATCGAAATCGTACATTGCACCGTTTACCGCAATATTAGCACGGGCAAAAAGTCAAATTTCGATACTGATAATGCAATGAATGCAATGAACAAGGAGACAAAGCAAAAGGACAAATGACAAACACGAATCTCCAAACACAACTTGGTAACTTGTGCGCGACTGAAAAAAAAATACGCATGGTTCTGGTGTTGAAAGAGGGACCTCTCAATTTCCAGTGGAGCGCTCAACCAACTGAGCTAACCAGGAGTTAACGTCAGTAGAGCAAACGGGTTTTAACAGCTGCCACCATTCTAACACCCACAAGGGGGAACGATTTGCATTTTAAGGTGATACTGATAATGCAGTTAAGGCAAAGGTGGAAGTGAGCTGGACAAAACTAACGAAGACTGTAAACCCTCTCCAGGGTTTACAGTCTTAAAAAAAGGGTCTATAGAGTCCTCCCTAAAGGGAGGAACGCTCTTGACACATATGTTCCTTCATAAAGGAAGAAACTTTCGTCTCTGAAAGCTATGGAGCAAAGTTCCTCCGTCGTCTGCACCTCATTATGGCGGCCCCGAATCGAGCGAATCAATCTAGGGATGAGGCTCAACGAGGATGCTACGTCTATTGTACGGGGCGAGCGGAGCAGCAAATAAAATCGTAACACGAGCTTTCCGCGAACTGTATTTAAAGAGTTTTCGTAGACCAGGTTTCCCCCTCCGCCGATGGCCTTGACTGTAGAGTTCCGGGTATCGTAGCGGGCTGCGAAGAGCGTGGCGGAACGGCGAAAACGATCTACGAAAACTCCCTAATATTTCCGAAACCAGCGTCCCCCACAGGTAAAGAATCGCGTTTCAAAAGCAGTCACTCAGTCTTCTCGTCGTCAGTTCTGCCATATTAAACAGAGAAAACCGATACCCAGTTACTTCGCGCACTTTACGTCTTACCTTTGCTATTTCTCGAGCCACAATTCCCTCGTCAACCGCAGATCACGGATCGCGAAACCAAAAGCCGCTCTCAAGAAGAGCAAATTCAAAGCAGCCTACTTGGCTGTAACCCATAGAGTTATTACAATAAACGCTAGAGGCTCAGCTGGCGTTAGTGTCTGCGGGACTTTCGGTTGGCAAATTGAAGCAGACAGCAACCAGTCTACTTTTCCAGTTTTCGTGTGTATTCCTATGGGAAAGAATAATTGATATTTTTCTCGTGGCCATGGAATAATAGAAATCAGCGTAGTTTCTTTACTTGTTACAGGTACAATGTAGTTTTATTGCCATTATAAAAGTGTAATTTATTTAGTTTAAATATTCTTTTTTATTAATGAGCGATGTTTAAGTAATCGAAAATGGAGGCCCAGGTCTATGTTGTACAGCATGATATGTCAATACAAGCTATCAATTCAAGCAATAAGAACAATTTAAAAGTGCCTAGAGTTTATTTCAGTGGTAATACCATTCCATGACGGAAATTCATGCACAGTTTGTTACAAATCCAGTACGTGTTCTTCGTTCCATAACTTCATGATTCCATTTTGTCTGTTTCGATCTTTCTATTAGGCATATATTAGCATCCTTTCGGTGTTGAATCAAGCTGATTAACTCTGTGTCTTTCATAGTATTGCCTATTTGTATAAATACGTGCCCTATATTAGCAGTCTGCAACGTCAACAAGTATTGTGCATGTGTATTGGGCTATTTTATAGCAGTGTTCGACGCCATGAATTCTAAAGAAAAACGCTCTGGCACATATTTTTGTGACTGCGATTGTAAAACGTTCCAACCTTTTTTATTCTGTCACAACACTAAGCAATATTTGCTCTTATAATGGAGCGCGAAGAGAAAACGCATTTGCATTTTAACATATATGAATGCATTACCGGAAGCTTCAAGTTTAGACTGGTTGCTGTATGCTTCAAAATGTGACAGCACACTAGCACGGCCTGAGCCTCTAGCGTTTATAGTTAATAACTCTATGTTGTAACCAGAAATGATCCCGAAGCGTGAAAGAAGGTTAAATCGCTTGCCACCAGACGGCAGGGTCAAGCAGAGTAACAGTAGAGATTACCAAGCAAAGATTAAGTGAATGGTGGCAGAAAGCGAGAGAAAACTAGGTATTTTCTTATTAACTGATGGCAAGGGGGATCTATAGCCTCACTTTCTTTTCAGTACCGAGTGAATATAGTTTTCACATTTAAATATTCTAAGCATAAAGGGTAAGACAAAATGGCTAGGTGGCGTAAGCTACCGCCCGATCCAAAGGGCTCAGCCGTATTCATCCATCCATCCATCCATTGCAAGTAGCTAGGCAAGGTGGCGCTATGTACCGCCCAATTCATCTGCTACAAAAAAAAAAGTATTTTCATTTGCTCACGCCAGCACTACGCTTCGGAACCCTTTATTACACACACGTGTAGATACATTACGCATACCACTATCATCAGCTGAATATACATGGCACATACAAACATCAACACATCACAGTAAACCGATCCCAACAACTGAGGTCTGCGTTTCCGCCCTTTATACTGGTCGTTTTGAAGGTACGGATTTTCTCGGTGACCACCTAAGCAATAAAAAATATTGACAGCATGTTTTCTTTCTTTTTTTTTCGGCAATAACACTATCTTTGAGAGTATATTGAACGGCTGAGATGAATCACTTAATAAAAAGTGACAGCTTATGCAGTAATTATTTGAAAGCCAATAAATCAAGCCGCTCCAAAGCGGTTCCACTCCACGTGTTTGCTTCCCCGCACGGCACGTCGTAGCCAGTATTTCTATTGTTGCATTTATTTTTCTATTTGTGCTGTTTGCGTGCGACTGCAATTGTCGTCTTGAATTAATCTCTGTAGAGGGAGTATTCACTCAGGTGGAAGCTAAGTTTCACGGGCAGAAAAATCGCCTTTCGATCAACTTGAATGCAGTCAATTCGTGACTTCCCGCTGGTGTTATGTGTACGAAGCTACGCCGTGGTGATCTCGAAAATGTCTTGCACTCCTCCCAGCGCGCTACTTGGAGGGCAGTTTCTCCAGAAATCGTAGTATATTTAAACAGCAAAACAAAGAAAAGCTTTTTTTTAGTTTCTTTTTTGTCGATGTACTTATTATTTTTCTTCAATGCTAAACTTCCAAACTGTAAATATAAGTACTTTCCATCATAGTTTCATACTGTTCAGTCCTTTCTCCAAAGCGCAATTGCCCTTGGGAAGGAGACAACAGGACACAACAGACAACAGTAACACCCGCCAGACCAGCATTCCAGCATGAACATCCGCACGTCGATCGATTGCACCGTAATCCCTCAAGCGGTCTTATACCCTTTAATGGAAAGCGGAATGTCAACCTGCGACACCCCGCCCCCTCCGATCACGGCCCGACAAGCGGTATTAATGCCCGACAGTTTACGTCATCTCATATCTTGTTGTTACACCACTGATGTGCGAACACAACACAAGGTCACATCGGCGATAACTCCAGTCTTCTGTTCACAACGCACAATGCTGCCTTCGCGAAGTTGCTGCTATGTTGGTGACACGCAAAAATACAGAACCACGTTGATTGCCGGTTGGAACTCGGCACCGGAAAACAGAACCGAACTAAGCACAGAAGGTACCCAGCCACCCGGCAGCAAAACCTGCCTGCCTTGGACGCAGTTTCCGCGGTTTTCATAATGTCGTAAAAGTCGACACGTCGTTTCCCTCCGCAATTGGAGGCGGACATCTTAGCCCAGTGCACGTAGCGCTGCTGGCGCTGCTCCGGAACTTTGCTGTTTCTAGCGGCTTCGTTTGCGCGTTTGATAAAATTAGTGGTGAAAACGGCAATACAAACCGAACTCTTCTGCACGTTTGAACTGCGAGACGGAATTGCAGGCGGCTTTCCCTGCCGCTTAAGCTCAATCTAATCAACAACATTTACTAAACAATGCGCGCCATTTGCTCGAAAAACGAAACGAAAAGAGATGAGGCGGGAGGGTGGAAGCTTTCTCCCGTCTGCCTGGAGAAGCAGAAAAACGACTCGTTCTTACCTTCTTCTCGTGTCTGCTTGGGGGCGCGTCAGTAGAAGGGAGGAAGACGCGCCGTTGCTACCTTTTTCCTTCTTCGTTTCTTAGAATGCATCCTTGATCTGTGCTTCTGGGACGTAAGTGCAGATCAGGGTTGTAAAGTATCTAGGTACAACTAACTGGAAATCGGTATCTAAGTACTTTGGTTGTACCTGAGGTAGAAACCTAGGCACTTTAATTTCTCGGTATCTGTATCTGTATCTTAGGTACATTTTCCAGTAAATTGTAACTTAGTGAAGTTACATTTTATAGGTATTTTTCCATTCATTTCGTCAAAATGGTAGAAATTAAAAATCTTGAGGTATGAAAACACTACCATGTGTCGTGATTAACGTTGAGTTGGGTACAACCTTGGAGGCACTGACTTGATCGAACGACTTTTTAGCGAAAAAAATCCCCGCCCATGATGTTTCATTGTACAACACTTTAGCAAATGGAGGTGTTCGTTTGAGCAAACAGTGGATTAGCGATGGCGTTCTAGCGACACCAATTTATCGAATCGATTCGGAAGTCCGTTTAGGGAAAATAGCGACCTGCTTCCTTTATCTCAAACCAAAAGCGACTTCATTGCGTGTTTGAAGCTCCTCTGACAGCTATACAAGGGAGGAGATTACTTGAAAGATGTGCGCAGTTTCTGTTGCCTGCATCTCGTCCTAGTGGTGGCTCTCTTCGGTCATAAATGCAAAATAAAATATAATTAAAAATAAATTATATTTACAATCGTAAAACAATCTAACATCGCGTATATAATAGTTTCTACTTAATAAATTGCACTCAAATGTTGCAGTGATCAAAACTAAAGAGGTTCAGAAAAAAGAAAAAAAACTTATTTTTCTTTGAATTAACGAAGAAGAAACAAAAAAAAAAAAAAAACGAGGCAGTTTGAAGCCTTTTTCCCGTCTTTGCGGATGTTGGGTACATACACACTCGACTAATGTGTTTCTTTATGCGGCCGACGTCTTCTGGGCCCGTCGACGTCAGCACCGGCTCTGAAGGCAAGAATACCCACAAGCGAGATTTGGTGGTTTCGGCGTGACATGGTAAACATTGGAAGCTGTGGCCTCGGTGAACTAATTGGAGCGTGGAGATAAGGCACGTGAAGACTCAACTCCGATGTGGACATCGCACTGACACCAATAAAGCACATTTATCGAACTCGTGTTTGTGTGTATCCTTAGTATAAAAAGCTTTACTTCGAATATATTCTGACAAATTTAAGGAAAATAAGTAAAGTATTTTTGAAGTAACTGTAGCTTTACCTAGGTATATTTTTAAGAAAATACCCAAGTACATACCTAGGTACCTTTTCGTATGAGTAACTGTAACTGTATCTTAGGTACATTTTTGAAGTAACTTTTACAACCCTGGTGCAGATTCGACATACGCACTCGCTGATCCTGAAGCGTGAACAATGAAGCAAAGTACCGAGCAAGACGGCTTCCCGGGACATATTTGGTTCGTACATGCCAAATTCAAACGTAACTTTGAAACATGTTTGTTTCTGTAAGCAAGGAATACTTTGCAAAATTATATAAATTGGTTCGTGCGTTCTTTTCCTTCGTGCGTTCGCGAAAGCCCATGACAAAGCATGTCTGCCTAACCGGTTTATTTACCATGGCAACATAGCAAATCAGACCAATGTACAATTCAGAACTAAACCAATATGCACTCATCCCCCATCAGGAATTAAAAACAGAGCCTTTCGATGCAGCGGCTAGTGCGTCTTTAATTATAGAGTTATTTCACACGCCGATACTCTTTGTAGAGCAAGGGGGTATTGTAGAGGGGGGTGACGACAATTACTAAATAAAATATGTTTTTGCTATCAGAAACGACTCTTTAATATTATAGAAACAACGTAAACGATTGATCTTTAAATAATGCGTTCAGTGCATTATACGACTTTAAACGTAGCGGTCCCCGCTAGTTTTTTGTTTTATTTTTCCAATAATCTTTTTTTTTTACATTTAGCTAAAACTGAAGCAAATTAACATCCAGATTAAGTACAGCCGCAAATAAATTCTCCAGCGTCCAACAATATGACGTCCCGTGAATACCCCCAATAGCAGGAGTCTCAAACACGCGGCCCGCGACTCGCTGGGACACGGCCCGCAGACAACCGCCTACAAGTCCCGCGGTTCCCATGTCTCGAGCGCTAGACATGGCATGCGTCATAGTGATCTCATCTCATCGATTCATTTTCGCTCGAAAAGTACCACTGCTCTTTTAATGTATTCACGTAGTTTATAATCATCCGTGTCAATTTGCCCTTTGTTTCGCTTTATTTTATTTTTTTTTTTGCTTTTCAGCTTTTTTAAGTGCACGCGCGAGCTATTCGTTGAAGGAAGGATCTCGGCTGCGCGATCTCTCGATCAGCAAGAGCAGCTGCCAAAAATAAAGCTAAGAGATCCGAATTCTCGCCTTCAAGAAAAAGGAAAATAAAGAATATAACCACTAATGGAGCCATGAAGCGATTTTTCTACTTTCGCTAAATGCTATTCCAAATCACTCCCTAACGTTAATAACTGAATAAAGTAGTTTTTCTGTCTATGCAATGGCAGTTGCCAAAAAGCTTCGAAAAATATGAACATCGTTCATACCCTCAACTTGGAGCCAGAACAATCGGCCACGTGGCCTGGTGCCTATCCTATGCCGCCAACGTTAATCATACCCACGTGCTGGGGTTAGGAAAATAGTAATGCGTACTAAGCTACAGGAATTTTCAGAGTTCAGCTACTCTCATCACCGCAGTGGTTGGGCGCGAGCCACTACCCAAATGTCCGTCAAGCTATTGATTGTTACGAGCCGAAATTGAGTGCGCACGCAGTTCTCGTGTCCAATCCATGAGCCGCGCTCGACTGTCGTCAGACAGGTGGTTTCGATACCACATATATGTCATGAAGCTTTGCGAAGGCACAACCTGAAAGAAATAGTCCCCTTTTATCCTCGCAATTTTCACCGCGACAAAGAAACTTCTGAAGCAGTGGCGGTTTCTGCCAGTATACTTGGGCCAGACAAGGACCAGTAAGCCTCTGCAAAGTAACTATCATTCTGGCCCGATATCGTTTCATGAAAACTTTAATGAGGCAAGCTTGTGCCTACAAACATAAAAGAAAGATGAAGAGGTTCTCGAAAAAAACTAGTTGGAGGTGAATTCAGAGTATTCTTATCCCATGAATCTGAATATCATGTTCGCTTTCCCCGAACATGTAACGGAACGCGAGTAACCCCGAAACACCTCCGACCAATCGTTACGTCATACCCAGATCTTTCGGCCGCCAAGCGCGTGTCGTTCGTGTGGGCAGTGCGTGCAATTGAAAGCTTGTCAGGCATATTCCCCCGAACTGACATTAGTCAGCACGTATTTTGTTTGTTTACTTTCTTGAAAATAGCGAGAGTGTGTGTGCATAGCTTTGATGGGCGCTGGAAATGCGCGAGAGCGGAGGTTCCGAAAACTCTGGATATGACATCACGCGCAGGGAGAGAGGGGCTTCAGCGGTACTTGGAAAATTATTTTCTGCAGCGTCCGTGCACCGAATTGAAATACAATTTCAATATTCGTGATACTGGAGGAAAAATAAAGACGATATAAGTGTTTTTCAAATTCAGAGCAGCTTCTGTTTCTTTTTAAATAAATGGCAAGCCGACGTTATGTCATGCGAGGTCGCAGAGTTCATTTCCTGTCGAATTTTTGTTTCAGTTTACGAACAGCGGCACTAAAGAGCTGACATGTCAAAACCACGTGAACATTCCGGTCACGTCTTTGGTTTAGTTTTCATTATTTATCTTTCTATATGCTCCACCCTCGTTTTCAGGCCATGAAACAGACATTTCAAGCTAGCTATGTACATTATGCAAGACGCACTCAACCCGGCCCTGGATTGCTTCGAAAGTAGAACTGGTCTCTGTTTTGGGACTTTCATATTGGTTGGGCTTTTTTTTTTATTAGACTCGTACAATAGGCATTTAAATTCAGGCACTCCGGCTAAGAATTCAGGATAAGTTCGAATGCCTCTAGACGTTGAAAAAAATTAAACTTGTAGAATGTACTCAGTCGCTTCAGCCCGCTGCTTTGATTTAAAAACTTCCTCCTACAAGACGGCGCCGGATGAACTTCCACTTCTTTTCATACGGAGAGCGCTTTTTCGGTTGCCAAATCAAAATTCACGGAAGTGGGGTTCTGAGTGGGATTATTTGTTTTCGTGTTTTTTTTTTTAATATTTTATTGTGTGCTTTTTTGGTTTAACATATGACGGATAGTGGAGGGTAATGTTATTGATCGGGAACCGAGAAAAACTAACAACCGTATAAATCAAAAGTTGCCATGTAAAAAAAAGGAAGCCTAACGCATGCGAAAGTTAATCAACATCTGCTTGTCAACATCTGACTTTTGCGATAAAATTAACAAATATTGTATGTCTGGCAGGCATGCATCAGGTGCAGCTTCTAACATTACACAGATACAGCTAATCAGCCTTCATTTGAATGCAAAGGCCAAAACATGTTAGCACAATGTGGCAAACCCAATTCTATACAAGCCTACATCTACCCGAAGATGCGTGGCACTCTTATATCGACACAGAAGTGGTCATATGCCCTGAATCTCACCAAGTAATTCAAGCTGACCAAAAGTACTAATGCCAAGGGATGACGTCAACGGAGGAAAGTGTTCAGGCCATGTTGCAACCGTCTGCAGCGGCAATTCATATTTATTTCCTCGTGACTTCTAAAGCAATTCCTATCTTCTATATACACTCTCTCCCCCCTTCCTCTTTCTTCCCAACCCTAGCTCCACCGTAATGCGGTCATCACTGGAAACGCATACTTGTTCCCCATCTCCCCGCCCTCTTACAGCTCACCAAGCAAAGCTCGATCTATTTGTACATACATAGTAGCGTTCTCGCAACCCTAATGATTACTTGGTGACGCGGCCCAAATCTCCCTAATTCCGAAAAGATTGCTGCTTCGTGCAGCTTTCTCGCACGACTCGCTTTGCCTTAACAGGGTCAAATTAGAGCGTGGCAGTTGATGTGGCCGCCGCAGCAACTTTGCGCAGAACCGTCCAGTCTCGAGCTGTTCATGTCCGAGGGAGGCGTTCAAAACTGGTCGCTGGCCGCCGCTCGGCCGCTGCAGTTTAGCGAGGGGGAGGGGGGGGCAGGCAGTTGACTTGGCGGAGACTCAAATTAGGATTCCTCGAATTTAATCTCGTCGACTAGTCGACCAAGTTCGAGACACAGTTGCGAAACCTGTAGCAGTGATACGGCGTTAAAAAGGCTCTCGAGTTTGTAAAAGAGTTTCGAAAGCGAGGGAGTGAAAAGGAGTGCGGTTCGACGATTGGTAAACGCTGCCAACTCTTCAATGATGTAGGGTTATTGAATGTATCAATGACCGCACGTTACAGGACGAAGACATGACAGGACCCAACTGACTAGCTGCGACATTTTAACCACGCGGTATATAAAATGTCTCTACAATTGTCGTGATTAGTCGTATATAATTTATGCCGCCCGATGGAAAAAAAAATCCTGTCTTCGCCTTATTCGTTAATTCACTTCATTTATTTATACGACTTCTCCAGTACTTTTTGTCTTTGTAGAAGGATCTTTGTATCAATTTTGTGGTGCCACACGAAGCATTTTCTTTATGTGGCGTTTGTTTGACCCGTATCTCACATCTATGGCTGATTGTACGCGTTCTTTCTTCACGAAGTGTCTTTGTACACCAGCCTGCATTGCCTCAAGGGAGCTTTGTATCGTTTCAGTTGTCGGCGTATCTTAGGATGTATATTTCGCAAAACTATATAGATTCTGGTGATTGTTTTATAATTCTTGAGGTACAATGGAGGGGCTATATGCAATGGCGCTAGGTTCAGACATAAAACAGTCGATCCTTCATGTTTCATTCCCCGCTCAACCTTAACCATTTCATTCATTCTTGTGAGAGCAGATCTTAAATAATAAACTATTTAGAAAAAAAAGTAGTGAGTCTAATCTTAACGTTGAACCAAGATATGAGAAATTCCAGAAGACAACTTGTACCGCTTCTGCATGAAACACATTAGTTATAATTTTGTTTTCAATTGTACGAGAACCGAGTATTAAAAGTAGATTTTTGTTGCATAACAAAACAAGCAAACTAAACTGCCTATTGTAAATCAATCAATCAATTTTATTCAGGGACATATCTCGCATACAAATATATATTTCTACGAAAGCCTATACGTGGCATGATTACTTTCTGGTTCAACTGAACTTTCTTTTTAATTAATGAACTACAAATTACGCGCTCGTAGATGTTAGTAAACGGGAAAAACGTTTCTTTTAATTAAATTCCTTTCGGAAGAAGCTATTTCTGGTTAACAGGAAAAGGGAGACATATACTCCCCCCCCCCCCTCCCCCCAGAGGCATACCGCTTTGACGTGATAGATCCAGGCCTGCCTATATTCGTCCTTGCAACTATGTGCTGGAAATAAATCTGGCATGAAATAAACCTGGATATGAAAGAGTGATGTCAGGATGATCGCACCGTTTCTTTTTGTGGCCACGTCGTATGCTGTTTCCGGGTGTTTGACAGCCCTTACAACTTAGAAACAAAGCCAAACTATTTCGTCGTGCTCCTCAAAGTGAACGACAGCAGCTCTCACCACAACGCGCGAACGAAATCAACACTTCCATGAACCTTCACTTTTTTCTTTTTTTTTTCGTGTCTTCGAGAGGATGATTTCTTTTACATATTTTACCCCCAAGCTGACAGCGCGGTGGAAGTTACGCACTTGCCGGACCAATCAGCCGCTATCAGAATCATCATTACCCCCCCCCCCCCCTTTTTTCGCTTTCTGCGCGTGGGTGAGGGTGAGAGTGTGATCACGTGGCTAAAGATAGATCTATGACAGGTCCAACAAGCGCGTAGCTTCCACCACATTGTCAGCTTAGGTGGGAACGGAGTATAGGTCGCTCTTTTCTCTCATGCTCCTTGTGGGGGGGGGGGGGGGGGGGTCTCCTATTGGAGGATCCATAAATTTTGCGCCGTCACGTTGACGGCGCATTCAGGACGTATCTCCAAGAGTGTGCCAGAGACGAGATTCAAGAAGTCACAAAGATCGATGCCGTCGATGACCGCCGACGTCGTAAACTATCACGCTAACGGGGATCCCACAAAGACAGCATTCAATGCGGTCGTGTCCTGGATGCGAGACTTCGCTTAACGACGGCGGTTCTCATTGTGCACAGCAGGTAGTTTGATTTCTATTGTGTAGCTTGCATCGTGCACCCAAGCGGGATCGAATGCGTTTAATATTTTAACTTCTTGAACCCGCCTCTAGCTGATTCTAAAAGCAAAGCCTTAAAAAAAAATAAACTTAATTTTTCTTTTTTTAAGGTTTAAGAGCATAGATCGAAGACGCATTCAAAATATCTCAGACAAAAAAGTTTAAAGATGCCTTGGAAAATCATCTTTAAATTCGCTTTATCTCTCGCTGCTGCCATTGCGCAGTATCTGGTAATATGTTAGAATGAACTATTTACCTCCCAATCCTCAAGCGTTTTGGGCCAGTCGGATTAAGAGAAAAACAAAGAATGTGGCTATGGGTATGCGTGTTGTTGAGTCTATAGGCCCGCTCACACTCTTGCGACCGAGTACGACTGAGAGAGACGAGATATCTTAAAACTTAATTTTTTTTTAAAACGAGGGAACACACTGGCATTGTGGCGCCATCTATGCGGTAACCCTGGAACTGCATTTCACAAGAGCGAAGGTTTTGCGGGATTTCCGAGGTCAAATGTGCGTAATACCCATGGAAAGGCTCATTTATAACATTGACAAAAGTTTTTCGAGCCAAGAAAGAAAGGATAATGCGCGAGAGAAATAAAAAAATATGCCGGACCGCTAAGTTTACACTGCTACCCAATAGATGGCGCCAGTGTGTCCTCTGGTTTAAGAAGTTTTAAGGAACCCAGGTTTAAGAGGTCGCAAAAGTGTGAACGGGCCTTATTTCTGTATTTGATAGACTTTTCGCTGCATGACGTCGGACATTCTGCCCTGCGGGTGTTGCTAGCGCGCACAAGGTCATTTGTTCATAAAATTGTTTAGTTTGACATGCATGCCTGATACGTCACCTTGTAAAGAGTACCAGAAAGCTCCTAACTTGAAACGCTTTTTCTCAACATGCCATGGAAGAGAAGGTGGTTTATAACCGGTTTATGAAAAAGGTTTTGCTGTTGTTGCAGTTTTTTTTCTTTTTTTCGTGTGGGCTAGTTGATGAAACTTTTTAAAGTTATCTCTAACTCAACTTAGGAAGCTTGTTCACTCTTAGAAATTCTTGTTCACTTTTGTTCACTTGTAGAAATGCTTCGAATCATGAAGTACAAAAAAAAAAACATATCCGTTCATCCTCTACTTGCCGATTTAAAATAATAAAGAGAGAACTGCGGGTGTCGAGAAATTCTAAAATTACAGGAGTACACTTAAGACTGCGTGCAGGAATGCTTTCGCATTTCTACACGCAGCGCATTTTTACAAGCCGCGCGCCCGCTGTCCGAAGTGCGGAGGACAGCGAGCAGCGCGCCCCGCTCCTTCGAGGCTCGACATGGCTGAAAGTAGAGCTTAGAACGTGTGAGGAGCGGAAATTTTCAGCTCCCCCATACCCCCCCCCCCCCCCCCCCCCCTCCGGGCCTCCGGCCGCGCCTGACACGTGACCCCCAACTTCCAAGAGGGGTAAGAAAGAGTCTGACACGCGACCCTAGAGGGGGGAGAGAGGGGCTGCCGAGCGCGCGTCACCCTCTCTTTAGTTGCTCGATTTTCGCCGTCACAAACAACGCCGACTGCGCTCCATGGGACAGTTAATGCTTTCCCATTAATAACATCACTCGTGAAGTGCTCCAGGTGTAAACGCACACTGGCAACGGCTGTTGACTCCTTTTGAAAACTAATGTTCGCACTAGTTGCTTTTGCTCAACTACGGTAGCCGGGTGGACAGAGGGAATACGCATCTTCACTTCTTCTCGACTGCTCGAGTTTTTCAACTCGAGCAGTCGAGTTTTTCAGTTTTTCAGCAGTTTTTCAGCAGTAAATAAATGAAATGATATACAACATCAACACGGCTACCAACATAGCAAACGAAAAAGGCGCGAACAGACGGCGCCAGCCTTCTGAGTTCATCGCCGGCAGAACCCTTCTGGAAATCGGGGAGAGGACCACCGATGCCGTATACGTTTTGGAACTGATACATTGGGCGCGCACTGGCGGCCGACTCTCTTTACCGGCCCGCTTTAAAAACAAAATTGAAGACAGGCCCCGAGTTATCGGGTCGGCAGACGGCCGCCCTGCCAGTCAGCCTTCTAGGAATAGAGCACGCCTGCTCGTCTCTCTTACGTTTAGTTTGTTTGTTTGTTTTTGTGTGTTTGCGTGTGGGTGATATCGCGTTATTTTTATCCGCCGCGGTCTAGACCCATATTTCAAGCCTCCCACGATTGAACCAGGAGTTCTTGACGGCGGGTCTATAACCGTTAAACTTTCAAAATACACAAAAATGAACCGTAGTCCGGTTTAACATACTTCACCTGTCTGAAGACCGTCTGAATGACCACCGAGATCCCTCGAAGAATAATCCTCGTTGAGTGCAAAACGGTGAAACGTGTTTCGGAGAAAATAGTTACGACATCTTTACGTTAGCCAGTTGCGTGCTGACTCCGAGCGTGAGCGTGAGAGTTGCGTGCTGAGCGAGGTCGATACATACATTGACGTCGCATCGGCAAACATTGTGGTGTCTTTTTGCTGAGCCCGTCTCTTCCGGAGCACACACCGAATTTGTTTGTCTTTGCAAGAACACGTACCAATCACCACCCGTACGGTGACGTGACGTCTGCGTCGTGCACGTTCCTCCAAAACAGGGACGATAGCTCGTTCATCATACTTCTTCAATCTGGGAGCGAGGTCCCGTTACGAGTTTCCGGCGATTCGAAACAAACGCGTTCCCGTTGCGTTTCTAAGACTGGAACGTGTCGTTACATTAACGTAGCTTTTGGGTAATGTACTAAAATATTGTGCCGGATAATCCGTAGATAAAATAAAGCGAGGAAGTGAAAACATAGACATCGAACTACGTGGCGAGTCGCCAAGATCACATTTATTTCGATTCCTTGCTTTCGACTACCTCTGGGACACTTCCATATTCCTTGAAGGTTGAAATAGTCAAGAATTAAAATCACCGTTCCCCCTGCCGCTGCCTCGAACATGACACGAGTTCTCGTTCCAGTTCCACCGATACGAGAGGGAACGGCGGCGTTCCTCAGTTCCTCCTAAAATGTACGCGTTCCACGAACGTCGTTCCTTGGATGGAACTCCGTTCCATACCATACTGGGTGGCGTCACGTTCAAGCCACGTGTACACCTTTCCAGCGCATATCGTCCAGGCAAAAAGTGCTGAGTCGCCGGGCCGCTGACGCATGCGCGGCGTCTGATCTTCTGCAGACAAGAACTACTGCGCACGCATTTAACGCGTTCCACAACCTCAAAAACCATAGTAAAAAAAAAATAGATTGACTTTTTGAGAAACATATCTATAACTTCGCCCTTCGTGGGTTAAATTAATATATTTGTGGGTGGATCCTAGATTAATTCAATGTTATGTTATCACCAAAAGAACGAACGACGCCAAAAGCGTTGTTCCTTCCTCCATCAACCAAATATTCTAAAAAGTACTTCGCCCAACACAAGCATAATATAAAGAAGTTTTTTTTTGTTTTTTTTTTATGTTGTGACAACGACTTTATACGTTTGCAGATGCGAGTTCGAAGCAAATATAGCATTGTGTCAATTTATAGCGTCCAATGCGTAGAAACACCATGGTTCTTATATATTTGTCAGGCATTAACGAGGAGCTACACATGACTCAGCGATATTGGTCGGGGCCTACCGTTCGCACACTCCTTATAGAGAACGTTCATACATCGACTTTTTTAGTGCAATCAACTACAGGCTTGTAATGTTAATATTATAGTCGCCGGCAACTTAAAGGCCTGTTCACCCACAGCGGAGCGCTAAGTCAGCGCTACGTGAGCGCTCGAAAGAGCGCTCATGTGGCACTTCCTATCGTTGACTTAGTTCTAATATAGCTCGCGATTAGCGCTTTTGTACCGCCTTGTTTAAGGCCTGTTCACACATGCAGCGGAGCGCTACAAGCGTAGCGCTTACCTCGCGCTAAGCGCGTGCTGACGGGGGCGTTCACCAGCTTTGTATCGCACCGTCAAAACTGTTTCTCATGGCAGACTATAAGTAGCTGACGGCACGTGAGGAGCGCTACATCAGCGCTTCGCTGCATAGTGCCTTCATACACACGCGCGCTTTTGCTTGAGTGGTGACATCTCAGCCATTTTTCCGCCCAATCGTTTTTTTTTATGCATCTTGAAGTGCGCGCAATCTGGTGTCACTCAGCTCGAGCGCGTAGCTTTGGCTAATGCATAGACGCCATTTTAGCGCCCAAGTCACGCACCGAGTGCGCGAGAGCGTCTCGCGCTGGCACATTCAGGGCAACAATGGATGTCTTCACCCTGAGACAGACAGACATTTAGGCACCCTAGCCTTGTTAGCGCTTCAGTAGCGCCTTGTCAGCGCTGTTTGTACCGCGGTTACTGCTGAGGATTAGCGCGTGCACTGCGGCTTCCGGTTCCTGTGGTTGGGTGTGCATCAGTAGCACCATGGCGGACATGTGGGATGCTGAAATAGAAATGCGGCAAATGCTCTTACATACGCGATACTTGCATATGTGTGTGGACGGCTTAACGACCAGAAGAGCCTTCTGGGTGCGCGAAAACTTTCGCCACCGAGATACCGACGGGTACCTGGCGAACCTTGTTCCCAGGCTGAGGGTCCGAGACACACAGCTCTTTCGAAGGTGATTATTTTTTAACTGCGTGTCTTTGAAACCAGGGTCACGCATGTCGAATAGAAAGCGATGAGGTCGTACCCAATCAATTAGTCGCTCAAAGTCCATGACTCTGGATCGTCTGCCCGACCGCTTGCTTGGAGAGCGGCTCTTTTACTTCCTCTTCTTTCAATGCCAAAAGAAAAACAACAAAAACAGAATCGTCGTGCACGCGCTGTTCCGCAGCAGCAAGCTCGGCACAAGGAGCGTGAGAGCGCTTACACTGCGCTGCTGAAGCGCTAACCGAGCGCCTACTGAAGCACTTCTGGAGCGCTAGCCGAGCGCTACGTCACGCCCAAGTCGGTGCCACATGAGCGCTGCTTCCAGCGCTCATGAGGCGCTAACTGAGCGCTCCGCTGTACGTATGAACCGGCCTTAAGAGACACAAGGCGCGGCAAGCATGTAGTAACGCTCAGCGGCCATTGAGAGAACGGCGTTCGTCGCTAACAACACCGAAGAAGGAATCACGAAGGAAGGAGCGTGAACTTAATGAGCCCACACCCTGCTCTTAAACAAAAGCTAAAGCACTCTCCAATAAATTTGAGTTGGGAGCAGACTCTCCTAGGGCTCTAAACTTATCGAGCACAAACTTGAGGCCGAAGTTGACGGAGCGCGCCGATTGGCCTATTACGACGATGACTTCGCGCTCTTTTCGACGACGTCCAATCGGCGCGCTCCGCGAACTTTTGACTCCAACTTTGTGTTTGACGAGTTTAGGGCCCCTATGCGGAGCGCAAGGTCGTCTGCTTCTTGCACAGAGGTTGCGATGATGTCAGGACGCCGAGCTCTTATTGGCTGATTGAAACAAAATATAGTGGGTAGACCTCAAAGCATCTATCATTGAGGTCT
This sequence comes from Ixodes persulcatus, assembly GCA_013358835.2. Lineage (NCBI taxonomy): Eukaryota > Metazoa > Arthropoda > Arachnida > Ixodida > Ixodidae > Ixodes > Ixodes persulcatus. The sequence goes on from JABSTQ010010409.1 coordinate 444,916, forward strand.
ACCAACTATCCTTTCAATCAAAGCTAATCAGAACTCAGCGTCGTTCTGACGTCACCGCATCTCCTGCGCAAGAAGCAGACGACTTGCTCTCCGCATATTTTTTGTCCCACGAATTCAGTTATCGGACTTCGTCAGAAGTTAACGTAAACTGCATTTAGTTTCCTAACTCTTGTTGTTGTTGTTGTTTTGATACGTGCAGCGTATGGGCACGTTCAGTAGCGGCTCCGGAAGTCAAGGAGCTCGCGCTCCTTCCACTAGACGGCAAAAAGCGACTGCCGGTGCACGTTACTCCGTAGTAAAGGAGTCGCGCTCTCGTGCACCAAGTCCTGAGACGGTACACTCTAGGAACAAATGGAGGAAAAAGGTAGCAACGGCGCATTTTCCTCCCTTCTACTGACGCGCCCCCAAGCGGACACGAGAAGAAGGGAGGAACGAGAGGTGTTCCTCCTTCTCCATGCAGACGGGAGAAAGCTTTCGCTAGAGCACTATATAGCTCCTACGGTGCAGAGTAGCGCAATACTTTGATCCGCGTGTTTTGCCGACAACATGGCCGACGGAGCAGCTCGGCGCGAGTCACGTGGTACTCAGGGGTCCAGGAGGCGGCCCGCCCTATGGGAGAATACATGGAGATCGACGCAACACGGCTAATTAAAAAATAAACGGCGGGTTCACACTTTTCAAAGCTAGTCTGTCGTGAAGTTGGTAAAGCACTAAACACTTTATCAAAGTTTTAATAATATCGGATGCGTGTGCAAATTTTGAGAAGGCAATTTCCAAGGCTTTGGCGTTTGAAGCAGACGATTTTTGCACGCAGCGGAGATGGGCCCTTTGGGTTGGCCGGAGCGGGTCACGTGAACGCTGTGACGTCGCCGCGTCGTCTGCTGCATGATGCTGCCGGATGCCGCTCATGCAATGTTTAAAAAAAAATTACATCCTTACTTGGCACACAACTCAGCGCAAATGATTCTAAAATGTTTCTTTATTATGTCAAAAACTATTGTCGTTCCGTATATCTCCACAATATTGAAGAAACAAAGATTTTCTCACGTTCCCCGTACATTTCTGACCGGAGTTGGAACCCCCGAGTGTTCGCCGCTAGTCGCCGAGAGATGGCGTTCTAGATTGTGCTACTCTGCCCCGAAGGAGCTATATAGCGCTATAGCTTTCGCCCTCCCGACTCATCTTCTTTCGGTTTCGTTTTTCGAGCACGTCACACACGTTGTTAAATAAATGTTGATGAGTTGATTGAGCTTCAGCGGCAGTGAAGGCCGCCTGTAATTCCGTCTTCTAGTTCAAACGTGCAGAACATTTCGGTTGCATTGACGTTTTTACCACTAATTTTATCAAAGGAGCAAACGAAGCCGCTAGAAACAGCGAAGTTCCGGAGCAGTGCCAGCAGCGCTACGTACACTGGGGAAAATGGCCGTCTATGAATTGCGGGACCCACGCGGAACTTCAGTAGCGGAACCACGCGGTTCTGTGTCGACGTTTCCGACGTTATGGAAATCGCAGGAACTGCGTTCAAGGCAGGCAGGTTTTCCTGCCGGCTGCCTGGTTGCCTTCCGTGCTGAGTTCGGTTCTGTTTTCCCGTGCCGAGTGCCAACCGGCGTTCAACGTGGTTATGTATTTCTGGGTGTCAGCAACATAGCAGCCATATCATGATGGCAGTGTTGTGCGTAGTGAACAGAGGACTGGATTTATCGCCGATGTGTCCGTGTGTTCGCGTATCAGTGGTGTAAAAACAAGATAAGATTACATAAACTGTCGGGCATTGATGCTGCTGGTCGGGCCGTGATCGGAGGGGGCGGGGTGTCGCAGGTTGACATCCCGCATTACATTAAAAAGTTAAAGACCACTTGAGGAATTAGGTGCAGTCGATCGACGTGCGGATAGTCATGTTGGAACGCTGGTCTGAACGGTAAGCTCCTATCAGGGCCGGCCTTTGGGGTGGGCGACCTGTGCAGCCGCACAGGGCGCCATTCATAGGGGGGCGCCGAAAAGGGCGCCAGGTCATGCAGGGCTCAAACTTCCAGGTAATAAAAAACAAAAACAAAAAACGACCGCATCGCGAAGGGCGCCCCCCCCCCCCCCCCCCCAACATGTCGAAAAAGGTGGTGGCGCTCGCCGTTTGGCAATTCGGCCGCAAAACCAACGACTAAGTTCTTGTTATAACTGGCGTCCATCAACTCGCAGCCACCTGGGGATGTTTTACTATAGAGAACCTCTCCTCCGTGAGATTCAAAGCGCCATGGAATGAATCATGAACGACTAGGCAAGCGATCACCTCCGCACAGCTCTCAAATTACGAGCCGAGCAAAACCTGACTCGCAAAAAGCGATGGAGCCAGTATGCCGCACTCTTAGCGCAACTTACCAAACGGTGGCGCCAAACTGATCGGCGAGCAAATCAGTGTGTCGGAGCGAGTCACGGGACAAAATACTATTGGAACGGATTTTTGCTCTTGGTTATCACGTGCTTCGCTCAGAGTCTCTGATTGGCTCGCAGAAAATGTAGGCTTCGCCCTTTGCCAAGTTATTCTGAGCCGAAGAATGCCTTCGCTCAGGAAGTCTGACCGAGGGTAAAATGAACTCGATTCCTCCCGACATTCGAGCTGCGCTTTGGGCAACGCTCGCTGTAGAGTCTCTAGCAGTAAGCTAAACAAACCAATGCCCCCTCGGCATCCGGTGAGTCTCTGTACCCAGAGGCTTCAACCCGACTGAAAATAATATGTGTTAAGAACTTTGGATTCGCAGCTCTTTCTTTTTTGTGTGTGGGAGCGACCAGCGACGACTCCGGACTCGCAATGCCGATCAGTGTTGCCAACTCAAAATTCAGAAACCCGCCGCAAGAATCCCGAAAACTGCTAAAAACAACTAAATTTATAACGTTGCGCAAGAATGGCCGAATCACAGCGGGCAGACCCTGGCGTCCGACATGAAGCTCGAACTCTTGCAGGGCAGCTCACGGACCTTTACATTGTTGTGTGGTACGACATTCTTTTTTCAAGTTAATGTTGTAAGCAAGAACATGCAATGCAAAACGAAGGACATCGTAGCAACCACCCAGCTGATGAAAGCATGCAGCGATTACATCGACAATTATCGCGATGTCGGGTACGAAACTGCAACTGACAACTGCGAACGGTCTTCCCGAGGGCACGGGTGTTGACAGTTTGATGAAACCGGCCCCTCAACTGCGGCGGAAAAAGCGCCAATTCTGTTATGAGTGCCAAGACGAGGTTGATGATGTCAAGAGAAAATTCAAGCGAGAGTTCTTCTACGAGATGATTGACACCGTAAGATGTTGATTGAAGACCGCTTCACGCAGATGGAGCAGCACATGAGCTGCTGAGGGTTCCTTTACGGCCTCACCCGACTTCACGACAAAGCACAACTTCTTAAACTTTGCCAAGGCCTTGACCATGCACTGAGAGTCTGAGGCACCTAGAAAGGACAGACATCGACGGTACAGATCTCTATGAGGAGCTGATCTAACTACGCAGCCTGCTGCCCACTGGATGCAGTGCTCGCCAGGACGTCCTCCAGTTCATTCTGGACAACAATCTATGTGACAAATTCCCTTATACGTGGGTGTCATTGAGGATACTCCTCACTTTGCCAGTGTCAGTGGCCACCGCTGAGAGGAGTTTCTCAAACTTAAAGCTTATTAAGACATACCTAAGATCAACCATGGCAGATGACAGAATATCGTCATTGGCACTTTTGTCCATTGAAAACAGGATAGCGTCTAGCCTGGATATGTCGCAAGACGTATCCCAATTTGCGATGTTGAAGGCTCGGAAGGTTGCCTTCTACGGTATTTGACATGGTTAACTTGTGCTTTTGTTTTCTTTGTCCATCAGACGATAGCAGGGGCGGATGCAGGAATTTCCCTGAGGGAAGGGGGGGGGGGGGGGAGGTTAGGTGTTGGTCAGCGTACCATATGTTTAGGAACCCCCTCCCCCTCTCCCTCGTTTCACGCCCTACATTTTACACATGCAAAAATCAAGAGTGGGGTCAGGACATCCGGACCCCCCTCTAAATCTGCCTCTGGACGTTAGCTTGCTATGGGAGACCCACAGCTGAAGTTTGGTTAATCTAAGAAATATATGATTATTGAACCTTTGAACACGGTGCCGACAAAAGTCCCAATGCTCGCTAACGTCGTTCGATTTTAGGATGTGGTTTTCGACTGACAACGACAAAATCGCGACCATTCGCGCTAGGTCACTGTGGCATGTTTGCTAACAACGTGATGTTGGTGCGAAAATAGTGGGGGGGGGGGGGGGGGGGGGGCGCCACGGCTGCAGTTTGCCCAGGGCGCTTGCTGCTCTAAGGCCGGCCCTGGCTCCTATCGTACAGTGGTCAATGTGACTGTCGGTCCCCGAGAGCGATTGTGCTCTGGGAAAAAGAATGAACAGTACGAAATTATGATGAAAAGTACGTATATTTGCAGCAGAATTTTAGCATTAAAAAAAAAAACAGGTGAAATATAAAGAAACAGGTAAAATTTAAAAGAAAAGCTATCCTTTATTTTGCTGTTTAAATATACTACGGTTCCTGGAGAAACTGCCCTCCAAGTGGCGCGCTGGGATGAGCGCAAGAAGTTTTCGAGCTCGCCACGGCGTAGCTCCGTACACTTAACACCTGCCGCAAGTCTCGGCTTTGACTGCATTCAAGTTGATCGAAAAGCGATTTCTCTGCCCGTGAAGCATCACTTCCAGCCGAGTGAATATCCGCTGTACAGAAATTAATTCAAGACGACATTTGCTGCCACACACGAACAGCACAAATAGAAAAACAAACGCTACAATAGAAATACTGGCTACGAAGTGCCGTGCGGGGAAACAAACTCATGGCTTGGAACCGCATTGGAGCGGCTCGATTTATTGGCTTTCAAATAATTACGGCTTGATCGAGCGTTTTCTTTTTAATAAGAGATTCATCCTTTATTAAAAATGCTCTCAGATGTATGACGTTGCTGGGAAAAAATCATCATGCTTAGAATATGGTTTCTTGCTTAGGGAGCCACCGAATAATTCCGTACGTTCAAAACGACCAGTATAAAAGACGGAAACGCAGAGCTCTGGAGTAGTGATCGGGTTAGTGTGCTGTCATTGGCTGTTGTATTGATGTTTGTATGTGCGATGCATGTGTATGCGCTCAATGTATATTCAGATGATGTTTGTAGTATGGTAATATCTCTATATATGTGTATAATAGAGGTTCCCGAAGAACAATGGTGGCGTGAAATATAAAAATATTTTTTTAAACATGAATTTGGGCGGTACCTAGCGCCACCTAGCCTAGTTACTTGCGATTACTCTGCTTGACCCTGCCACCTGGTGGCAAGCGATTTAACCTCCTTTTACGCTACGCGGCTACGCCAAAATTTCGTGTTACCGTGCTGAAATGAGCCAAGAGGCTGCTTCGAATTTGCTTTTTTTTTTTGAGAGCGGCTTTTGGTTTTGCGGGCGAATGGCTTACCACTCCTCCGTGATGTGCGGTTGACGCAACGGTTGACGGAGGAATTGTGGCTCGAGGAATAGCAGAAGTAAGGCAAAAAGTGCGCGAACTGGGTGCCGGTTGTCTCCGTTTAACATCGCTGTGCTGACGATGAGAAGACTGAGTGACTGCATGCTTTCGAAACGTAAGTTTCTTTACCTGCAGGGGGAAGCCGGCTTCGGAAATAAATACAGTTCGCTGAAAGCTCGTGTTACGTTGTTATTTGCTGCTCCTCTCGCTCCGTACAGTAGACTTAGTGTTCTCATTAAGCCTTATTGAGCTCGATTTGCTCGATTCGTGGCCGCCATAATGAGATGCAGGCGACGGAGGAACTTTTGCTCCCCTGCTTTAGGGACGAACGTTTCTCCCTTTCTGAAGGAACATGTGTGTCAAGAGCGTTCCTCCCTTTAGGGAGGACTATACTGACCCTTTTTTCTAAGAGTGTACGAGGAGTGAAAGGAGCGCTGTATGACGTATTTCCCGATCGCTGACGAAGTTCCGGTACTGAAAGAGAAAAAGAATGGCAGGAGAAGCTGCGTAAACTGCAGCGTGGGTCCGCGGTTTTCTCGCTTTTGTTAATGAAAAGTGTTAAAGGTACGACGAATAACGCGTTCAACTTTCATTTCTAGCTCAGGCTCTTTTCAGAAAATGCCTTAGAGCGTACTTTCGTATGTTTCAAATATGCTAATAAACCTCGTAAACGTTCAGTTGACGCCGTGTTTTGATGGCCGTTGCACAGAAACTCGGAGATTATCGACGATAGTCCTGACCATGTTGAAAAGAGCAAGGCAAGGGTATGAACGTGACTATTGGCGACGTGAGCGATTGAAAGTGTCGCTGTGGTCGGCCCACCCCAATTGGCTGAATGCTGACTATGAAGTCAGCAAAGGATGTCTCATCGACGGAAATAAGAGGAATGTAAGAACTTCAATTTTGACGGTGTTGGCAGTGTTGTTTTGAGATCGCTATGATTTCAGGCTTCCAGAATGCTCATTACAAACACCGTCGAGCTTGTTGTTCACAAGGTAATGACGTCACGAAAGGTAACCGAATGAGGGCGCCACCGAAACATCTCGCCGCTAATAGCGCGCGGTTGGGCACTCACGCAGAACATGATCCCGAGTAATGTTTTGTTTGCGTAGCTAAATCGGGGTGTATGCGAGTATGAGACATTGGCCGACACTCGGTTCGGCCCAGAAAGCGATCGTTAAGCGCAGCCGACTTCACGTGTGTAAACGAATTTATTTTACAGGAAGTTTGTCAAGAAGTGCAGAACAAACGTATGGCCGTAGAAAGTATCTGAGCTGGCGGCGTAAATTCACCGAGCTCCATATTTTGCGTACGAGGACGTTTTCTTGTCGTTCTTTTATACTTTTTATAACAGTAGCAGGTTTTGCATAGCCCTGCTAATGGCGCGATCGCTTTGGATCGCTTCAAATAGCAGCGCTAATGTCTACAGTTGCTCGCGTTTTTTTTTTTTTTTTCTACGACCTTGTCGAGGTTTTTTCAATACCGGCGTCAAATAAAAAAACGAACGTGCTCGCCGTTGTCTGCTTACATTTTATTCGGAGACCGCCTGCCACAGGGGAGGAACCGGAAACTACCTAAAAGAGACTAAAAAGCTGCGCTTTTTTTTCCTTTCTTTTCCGGTTAGTAGGCGTTTTGAGTACCCCAATTCGAGTTATTGCGCTCGGAGCTGACAGAGCCGCTACTGAAGTCGCCCATTGACGCAGGGTATGCGGCGAGCCTCTCTGCCCCCTGTTATCTGTTTCAAGCGTCGTGAACTCATCGTAGGCATCCCCGAGCCAGCGTAGTGGAGAACAAGGGTCATCTGACTCAATACCTAGAGATCAAACTATCGTCGAGCGCGTGGAAAAGTGACAGAGCCGGCGCGTGCCGGCACGCTGGCTGGGCGGCCCGTAACATCCAGTGGGAGTGCTTGTACGATTGTTATTTACGCGTTCATGAGAAGGCCTAAAAAATAAATTTGCAATTTCTTGTCCTCTGGCACCTGACCTTGTTTCGCTTGTCCTGTCTCGTTCTACCTCTCGTGCTTGTCCTTTGCGCTTTTCGCTTTTTACGATGTGTAGCCAACTGGCTCAACAATTACTTTTATTCCAGTTTCTATACTTAGGAGTCTGAGCAAAAACTGAATTCTAGGCTTTTTCTTTTTTGAATAATAAGGAGTGGAAACAATCTTGATAAATACTCTTGAGCACGGCCTTGCCGCAAATGTTTAATTGGCTTTTATAAAACAGGAGAAATCGCTGGTCTGAAATTACAAATATTTTAATTTGAAACGCCTTCAATGATTTTTCCAGTCTTGTCATTTCAATAAGGAGCTTTATTGAAAATGAAGCAATCCTGGAAGTGTTGTACACATACCTAGCAAGATATAGTCTTAAAAATTATCACTTTGCTGGTATTATTTTTGGCAAATTTAGTAAATTCTATTCTGGTGGCAAAAAAAAAATGTTAATATTAATATTTTATTAAAATGGTATTACGTAAAACAAAAAAGCATATGATTAAAAGCTTTACCGTGGTAGACATCGAATTCACTTCTTCGCACCGAACTGAGCCGTAAAAGTTTAGCATTCGAAACAGAAAATCACTTTCTACCACTTCGATTGTCATGGGCACAAGGAATTCGCAATATAACTGCAACTAATGCTCTTTGCAGATGCCCGTAGGTGCTAGGATATGCAGGGCATGCACATATGTGTGATATATGATTTGTATCGAAGTCACCATTTGCTTTGTAAAATTCTAACAAAAAATGAAAGCCGTTTACAACACCCTGTAACGCCGAATTAGAGCGCAGCTCTTGAGGAGGAGAGGAGGGAAGGGTACTGAGGGGAGGGTATGCTCCTCCTTCCTCCTACTCACCTCCTCATCCTACCTGCTACTCCTCCTCCCTCCTCCCTCCTCCTCCCCTCCTCCCCCTCCCTCCTCTCCTTCTCCTCCCTCCTCCTCTTCCCTCCCCTTCCTCCTCCTCCTCCCCCTCCTTCCCTCCCCCTCGTCCTCCTCCCTCTCCTCTTCCCTCCTTCTCGCCGCGCGGTGCATTATGGGATATTTTCTATTATGCACCACGCGGTTACGCCAACGGCGACGCCGCTCAAGCCGGAAACGGGCGCCTAAGAGCTGCGCTCTAAAATTTATGGACCTGTAACGCAAGAGTAAATCGGTACAGATCTAAAAAAAAAAAACCGATTACTTTAAAATGCTTTCTCAACTGTGGGATCAATGAATAAAAACTAAAATTGGCAGAACAAATTTTTTTTTTCCAAACTTGTTATACAAGGTGAACACTGAGCACCATAGTTTTAGCAGGTGGCTCGCATGCTAAACGCAGGATAAAACGTTCAGCCTTTCCACTTTGGTGAAGACTGAAGAGCAGCGGAGCTGTAGCTTCTGTTCTCGGCGTGGCTGAAGCGCTCGGCGGACGCAGTGTAACTTTAGGCGATAGCGGCCTCGCGGCGGTTACGAAACCATTCGCGCTGCTGCGCACTTCGCCGCTCATTCCGTTCCCGCTCTTCTTCCTCCGAAGAAGTGCTGCCGCGATCCATGAGCGACGGCGGCAAGCGGACAACCGGCAAACACAACACTCTGGACAGCTACCGCCATCTATGATCGACAGCGGCAACCAGAGTTTTGGGTCGACATTTCTTTGCGGGGGACACAATCCCGGGGAAACTAGCGCTTAACAGCTCCGCTGTAAAAAAAAAAAAAAAAAACCATTCACATACACATGCGATATGTTTTACGGAGGGATATTTGTGTATGATTATGAACAAACAATATTATGATTATGGACAAATAATGTTAAGAATATTTGCATTATACGATTGAAACATTACACTATATACAAACACTATATTAAATAAAAGGGGGGGGGGGGGAGCTTTATCAATGCGGTTTTCACTCCGTGTTTATATGGCTCGCGGACATTACATGGGAATATAACCATCACTATTATCAGACTAATTAACTACAATTCGGTAATTAACTTTTTTAATAACTAATTGGGATATATGTTTATATGACAGACTATTATGCGGTCGTATGCCAAGACTGTTCCATTTTGTAAAATTAACGTAACCAGCCCGTGTTCCGAGATACGTGCCCCCGAATTTTCTACTTCATCCGACTTCTTTTCCACTCAATCCGTCAAACTCGCGAAAGTGGGCACTATAGCCGAACCTCGCTACATAAGACCGATAAAAGTGCGAAATTGGAGGACGAATATCGCGGAACACGGGCTGGTCACGCAAAATCCAAAATATTGCCGCGCGCGCAGTTGGCCAGGTAGGCAGCGCGGCCGTGGCCTAACGGTTATCGCGCTATCCTTCGACGGAGAAAGCCAGGGTTCGATTCCTGGCCGCGGGTACGCATTTTTCATGACATCTAATGTGATGTTCTGGTAAATTCGAGAACCATGTTGCTACTTACAGTCTCAAAAAGTAATCGAAAAATTACTCTGAAGTAATCGGTTCCTTTTCATGAACTTTTTTTATTACATGAGCATAATCCTTGGAATCTCGCGCTCAGTTGTTCCGAAAAAAAAAAAAAAAAAAAGTCTTGATCGTTTTTTTTTTTTTTTTTTTTTTTTAAGCTCAGTGAGTGACGCCAAATCACCCAATTATTCTTGTGGAAAGAAAATAAAAATAAAAAGGGCACTGTTTAAATACATTAATCACAAGAGACCGGATAAGATCATTTTTCATACCCAAACGTAATCTCCGGTGTACAAAAAAAAAAAAAAAAAAAAAAAAGATTGACCCAGAAAATGAAGCGTAGTGAAGTGACCCACTAAACCTCAAAATCCTGTGCTAATAATATCGAAAAACAAAAATTGACTGTTGTCCAGAACTGATTAACTAGAGCACACCTAACGACACCCCCCCCCCCCCCCCAAAAAAAAAAAAAACAAAATTACAAAAATTGTAATGGGTAATTTTGTAATTGATTACAGGCAAAAAGTACTCATTACAAGCATCGTTACTCCTTAAAGGAAGTGATTGAAGCGTTACAAAATTACAGTAAAATGGAATGGCTTACAAATAATCCTTTACTTTTAACCGCGTTACGTACAAGTTTGGCTGCACCCCGACGAGAGGTCTCTTCGCCGCAGTACGCTCCGCGCCAAGAACAGCGTGGACCTCGAAAGACCAACGTGTGGTGCACGGATGACGGACGCGGGGAGGCTGACCACGTCTACCGAAGTGCCTCTACCGCGAGCTCGGTCTGCGAGAATTCCCGTCAAACGACCGTCGACCTCGTTTTGGGGAACGACCAAGGGACATCGAGGAGTACCTCTGTCGCCCTCCGTCACCAGCGCCAACGGCACCACGGGGTTCCCGTTCTCCACTCCCCCGACGTTCCGTATCGCCTTTCCGTCGGTCGCGCCGTGACAGCCTGTCCCCCCTATCTCGTCGGGAAAACTAAGTGCGGCAACGCCTGGAGGTGCCGTTGCGGAAGGCGACCCAAGCAAAAAGCCTCCAAGAACGCCGGGGCGCTCCCACTCTCTCGACGCCACACATCGAAACGACGCCCCTGCAATGGTGTCCAGCAGCCTAAACGTCGTCATCGACGGCCACGACGCTTCGGCACTCGTGGACACCGGAGCAGACTACTCAGTCATGAGTGGGAGGCTTTCTCGCCGCCTTCGAAAAGTGACGACGTCGTAGGAGGGGCCGCGGATACGAACTGCTGGAGGACACCTCATTACGCCTGTCGGAAGGTGCACTGCTCGAGTTGAAATCCACGGTGAGACGTGCCCTGTCAAGTTCATCGTTCTGCAAGACTGTGCAAGGGACGTCATCCTCGGAATGGACTTTCTCTGCGAGTACGGCGCCGTCATCAACCTCGGAACAAAGCGGCTGACGCTACGAAAACCGGCTTTACCACCGGAGGAACCCAAAGCGACGTCATCCGTGTTCCGAGTCCTCGTAAAACACGTAAACTTACCATCGCGGTCGAGTGTTTTCGTACTTGTCGGGATCGATGAAGCTTCTTGCGGCGAAGTTCTTCTCATGGGAAGCCTCCGATTGCTCCTGGGAAGAGGAATAGGCGTCGCAAGAGGAGTAGCTGAACTTCAGGATGGGCGGACTGTGGTCCTCGGGACGAACTTCTGAAATGAAACGCAACACCTCACGAAAGGTGCAGCCGTGGGCCATGTCGAGGAGCTCCAAACCCCGCCGAAATCGCCGCGATTACTGACGAATCCTCGCCACCTCAGCAAGACAGTACGTCGCCAGCGCAGCTCGACATTGACCCTAAGCTTCCGGGCCCAAAATGACGGCAGCTGACTTAAACTCCTCGCCGAACACCGCGACTGCTTTGCGACGTCCCTCGAAGGTGCGCCAAACCGCCATAGCGAAGCACCGCATCGTTACCGAGACGACGCGCGCCCTGGTGCATCGATCGCCGTACAGAATCTCCACTAAAGAAAGGGAGGTGATCCGAGAGCACAGTTCAAGAGATGCTGAAGGAACGACATAATCTAAACTTCAAGTAGTACGTGGGCCTCTCCAGTCGTGCTGGTGAAAAGAAGGACGGAACACTTAGGTTCTGCGTGGACTAGCAGCAGCTGAACGCGGTTACGAAGATAGACGTCGGCCCACTCCCCGCATCGACGACACTCTGGACCGTCTGTGCCACTCTCGATATTTTTCATCGATGGACCTGGAGAGCGGCTACTGGCAGATCGAAGTCGACGAACGGGACCGAGAGAAGACAGCCTTCGTCACGCCGGGTGGACTGTGCGAGTTTCAAGGTGATGCCCTACGGATATGCACAAAGCCAGCAACTTTCCAGCGTGTCATGGACACCATACTGGCAGGGCTGAAGTGGCAGAGCTGTCTCGTCTACCTTGACGACGTCGTAGTATTTTCAGCTGACTTCGACGAGCACTTGCGACGACTCCGCGCGGTTCTCCAGCCATACAGCCCGCCGGGGTCACCTCGAGCCGTCAACGTGCCGGTTCGCCTATGGCGAACTGGGATTCCTAGGCCACGTGGTTAGTAACGAAGGCGTCCGCCCAGATTCCGAGAAGACTCGCGCCGTTGCGGCATTTCCAGCGCCGACAGGCAAGAAGGCCATGCGAAGATTTCTTGGACTTAGTGCCTATTATCGACGCTTCGTTCGGTATTTCGCAAGGATTTCCGCACCGCTCAGAAACCTCACGAAGGACGCCGAGATGTTCGAATGGGCCGAGGAGCAGCAGCAAGCATTCGACGAGCTGAAGCGAAGACTCCAGGCGCCTCCTGTCCTTGGACGCTTTGATCAGGATGCGGAAACCGAGATTCACACGGACACTAGCAATGCAGGACTTGGAGCGGAGTTGAAGTGCAAGAAGGCAGCGAGCGAGTCATCGCCTACGAAAGTCGGACGCTGTCCAAATCGGAGAAATTACTCCACGACTGAAAAAGAATGTCTTGCGGTCGTCTGGGCAATCACGAAGTTCCGCCCGTACCTGTACGGGAGCCCGTTCCGCTTAGTCACAGACCATCACTCGCTCTGCAGGCTTGCGAACCTCAAGGACCCTTTCAGGACGCCTCGCTCGATGAGGTCTCCGACTACAAGAGTTCAAACTTGAACTGGTAGTCCTACAAGTCAGGCCGCAACACAGCAACGCCGACTGCCTGTCCAGGGCCCTGCTTCGAGACATCCTTCCGGCAGCAGCGAACGACAATGACGACGAGTGCTTCCTAGCAGCAGTGACCCCACGACGACCTGCACGACGTCAACAGACGACCCTGAGCTGCGCGCATTAATTGAGCACCTGGAAAGGTGCTCAATTCGCCATTCGACAAGGTGTGCTCTACAAAGAGAACTTCGGGGACAACAACTCGCCGTGGCTGCTGGTGATCCCGACCGACCTTTGAGAGGAGATCTTTCAAGCCTGCCACGAGAACCGACGCCCGGACACCTTGGTTACAGTCGGACGCTGGCCCGTATTCGTGAAAAGTATTACTGGCCCAAGCTCCCCAAAACCGTCCATCTCTACCCCGATCTTGCCACGAGTGCCAGCGACGCAAGAAACTGCCGACGAAGCCGGCAGGTCTCCTGCAGCCAATTCCTCCACCAACTGCACCGTTCCAGCAGATCGTAATGGATCTACTTGGTAGTTTTCCGCCGTCGACCCTGGAAAACCGTCGGATAATCGTCGCCACAGATTATGTCACACGGTACGCAGAAACGAAAGCCCTTCCTTCAGGGACTACTGTTGAAGTCGCCAAGTTTTTCATCGGGTTCATCGTCCTCCGGCATGGCGCTCCCGAAGTTCTGATTACAGATCGCGGATCATCGTTCATGGCACAGCTGACCCAAGAAATCCTCCGGCTCAGTCATTCCAGCCATCGTCGTACCACTGCGTACCACCCGCAGACCAACGGGCTGACGGAGTGATTCAACAAGACAATCGACGACATGATCTCTATGTATACGTCGACGTAGAGCAGAAGACGTGGACGAGGTGTTGCCCTACGTCACGTTCGCCTACAATACGGCGGTTCAAGAGACCTTGGATTCACACCTTGGCAGCTGGTACATTGTCGGAAGGTAACGACCATGCTGGACGCCATGCTGCCCCATGAGCCATCTGACAATGAGAGCGACGACGCCCAGGTAGTTGCCCACCGCGACCTGAAGTCGTCCCCGTCGTGCGCCTGAAGCCGTACTACGCTCGATAGGACTATGCACCTTCTGTGTTCTAAATTACTCTTTAGTTTGCCGTTCTTTTTATTTGCTTTGTTTTGTGGTGCATCGGGGCGATGCACTTTTTAAAGAGGGCAGAAATGCCGCGCCCGCAGCTGGCCAGGTAGGCAGCGCGGCCGTGGCCTAACGGTTATCGCGCTATCCTTCTGCGCAGAAAGCCAGGGTTCAATTCCTGGCCGCGAGTACGCATTTTTGTTGACTCTAATGTGATGTTCTGGTAAACTCGAGAACCATGTTGCTAATTTGAGGTTAGAATGTTCTACACGCCGAAACGTCTACGCTGATTGTTCCACAAGCCCAGGCGTGTACAAAAGGGGCTCCTCCACATGGAAAGCCGGAGACAGTCTCGCCCCAGCGTTCGACTCTGCTCTTACGCCGACTTCAACGCCCGTGACGCTCTGCTGATATCCTCTGTTTCCTATATATCTTTGGGCGCAGGTTCGCTTCATTAAACGCTTCAGTTTCCCTAGTTATTCTTTGTTTCACCTTGTCATTTGTGACAATATGAAGCAGTCTGGGCTTACGATCGCGTCAAAGTTTGTAACATAAACATATATCCTAATCACAGTAATTAAAAGGTTAATTAACAAAGTGCGACCACAGCGACGCTTTGGATCGCACACGTCGCCAATAGCGCACACCAGCTCGGAGCACGTGGAGCGAAAGCTCGCGCTGTAGAACCCAGGATCCTGGGTTCAATCCCCACCCTTGCCCGTTTCGATCTGGATGAGCATCGTACCGGCGTGCGGTCGTGTATCACTACTGCGTGATGCACGTTAAAGACCCCAGGCTCGCGGTTGTACTGCACTGGCTAAATTGCTCATCTACAGCTGGGAGACTCGTCGCCCGTTGAGGCATACCAAGTTCTAGGCTGTATAAACATACACACAACCCAATTTTTATTTTTTATCTAATGACCTCCGAGCCATGTAAATATAGAGTGAAAACCGAATTCATAAAACTTCTTGCCCCTTTATATAAAAATTTGGTGCAGCTAAAAAAAAAAGAAAAACATCCTGTATTAGTACAGCCGATATACATATATGGTTGTGGACAGAAAACATGTAAGAATATGTGCACAATACGATTATCTGCATTACACTATCTAAAAACACTAAATATGATTATGCACAAACTGGAATTGACCATGAAGCAGTTTTGTTGCTTCCCAGAGTTTGAGCTTTTCGTTTCTTATATTTGTAATGCCGCAATCTGATTGGCTATGGAGCAATTAAAAGGTCCTCGGGATTCGCCACACCCTACGTTTTCTAAGCTGTCAGTCAATGACTATAACAAAGACCGGAGATACCGATGGCAACTCGTTTGAATTCGAAAAGGGTCGTAACTCTCCTTGCACATCGCGGTACCAACGTATTGCGGCCTTCCAAATTACGATTTCGAGCGACGACGACACCCAGACACGTCTTCTTTCGCAATTTTTTATTTCTATACGTGCTCGGCTATTTACGCAACCTCAACTCGGCCATGGACTTACTAGCTCGAAAGGGCAATAAAAACAAAATCTCAGATTGAAACCAGCAGCGTTAAAACGACTTCTGGGCACTCATAGAGTATGTATGGTTTTTGTCGGCGTAGACGGGTTAAATTTAACCACGATAATTCATCCCCTTGCCACCTCAGTGTCGTCGACCACCTGCGTTCGGGGTCTTTGAAGTAGAAAGCTTGGTTGCCAGAATAGGGGTGATGCATCAAGGCGAAGTTCTAGGTGAATTCATGAATCTCTTGAATCCGCTCGCCACCTCCCGGATCATCCTGTCACCATTTTTTTATGAACGGCTCTGTTTACGCTCTGTCTGGTAATATCTATATATAGCATTCCACATGGCGGAACATTCTGACATTAAACAATAAACGCAGGACCCAACACGCAACCTCAGCTGAGAACATATCTCGCTGACAGGAGGCGATTTCTCGCATTCGGCAACGTTTCTATAGCGGAACAAATCACATTTTTTATTAGGAAACTAGTCTGGTTCCTGGACACACGACTTTAGAAAAAATTGTGAAGGAGGACTCTAAATGAAATATTTGAATTATTAGAGATCAAGCAGTCAAAGTGTTTCTAAGGAACAGAGTGCTCATCATCGTCCGAGGCTGAAGAAGTTCCGTTAGCAGGATATTATATTTAGGTTGAGGTTTTGATAAATGGTCATTCCTGACTTTTTGCTATTCCTCTGACGGTTCATCGTCAAAACGTCAGTTATGCGATATACCTAGTAAGGTGAGCATTTGAAGGGAGGACACAAAAGGAGGCTATAAATATCGCAAATAAAAAAAAAATCTCATGAAGCAAAACAAAGCGGGACCATTGCATCGTTGAGACCCGAAGCTGCAACAGATGACAAATCGTTTTTCACTCTCAGACAGCTTGTCTGACAGTCATTGTCCCACAAATGTTAGGGGGCGACTATTGTAAAAAAATGGGTATACTCTGGCCCCAACCCACTCGTTATATCCTCCAACACGCCTTCTTACCCAACGCACTCGCACAATAAAAAGAAAAGTGTCATTGCGTCTAACCAAGAACGTCAGAGTAAATGCAGGTTCTGGATAAAATGCGAACGCTATTAAAAATAAAAAATTGAGTGAAGCAAATCTTTGCAACCTATGAGCCAAAATAAACGAAGCCCCTTTTGATAGCTCACACTCAAGTTATGGAAGTTCTTTCACTGTAATTTATACGATAAACTAAAGTCTTACAGAAACTAAAAATCACTTTATTGCTGGGATATTGGGAAAAAAAGTATTCAGATTTTTCGTACCAATATACTGCCAAAATTCTACTGTCTAGTTATTTTCTTCTTTTTCTATGAATATTATTTGTTGCTTTCCATGGCTTGTCTGGCTGCAACCTCAGACTTGAGGGCTTCTCTCAAGATCTTGCAACTGTCCGACTTGGGTAGCGAGTCCATGAAAATAACTCCGCCATAGAGATGTTTGTACACTGCTGTTTGACCTGAAAATAGCAGAGCGACAAGAAAAAAAACGTTTTCTACTTCACGCTCGAACAACGGATTTTGAACACCCAAAGATTACTTGCTACTACTCTAAAATCCGTGCTGTTATATTAACACCAGCTTGCCATCTGGAATTTTCTTTTACCACAAAAAGTTCCACTTAAATGTAAAGGGTAGTGCGCATAACCAAGGATTATACGTCACCGATTTCTTGCAATAGAATGGTTGAGCACGCAGCAATTGAGTAGCCAAAAGTGCCTTGTTTACTGGATTTTATCTATTCTTTTATTTTTGTTTTCGACAACGTTTTCGGAATATCGTTTTGTTCTGTGTATATTTTTGAATATTTTTGTTGCCTTTAAAGTATAAAAACCCCTATCTGCAATGAGCTCATTTTTAATGTCTTAAGAGCAACTATGAACTACACTACTTTCCTCTTAGGCGGTCACACAAAATACTCGGGTATATATTACTTCGAAAATGTATTTCAGTTACGATTACGACTAATTTGCTCGATTCGCGTGTAATCAGACTTAGAAGACCAATAGCGTACAAAAAACAATGCCTTAAACTTGCTCATTACCTTCAAAATGTAACGCCATTAGTTCGCAATTGAATTCCTATCAAGCTACCCGATTCCAATTATGTTTATGTGGCGGCATTTGTCTGCGCTTGCATCTTTCTCTATTTTTCATTTAAAGGGCAACTCCGGACGAAAACAAAACCAAAATATATGACTCGTATCGCTTTAACGGCACGAAATGTGATCACAGCCGAAATACTACGTCAAAGTGAGGCAGCGTCGTCCACTAAAACCTATTTTAAAGATGCGAGCAGCTGATTTTAGCGGGCTGCAAGCGGGTTTTCTTTTAGTCAAATAACACTGGCGCAGCACGCTCGTGACGTCACGTCGC
Organism: Ixodes persulcatus; assembly: GCA_013358835.2. NCBI lineage: Eukaryota > Metazoa > Arthropoda > Arachnida > Ixodida > Ixodidae > Ixodes > Ixodes persulcatus. The sequence continues at coordinate 463,033 of JABSTQ010010409.1, forward strand.
GGCCGTACGGCTGATGATCAGCATTGATCATCATACATCTAGCAGATAGTTTTCGTTTTTTCGTAGACGCCCGAAACCAAATTTGAGCCGCGATATTTATAAAACCACACAAAATATCGAGAGAAAAAAAAATATACCTTGTAATTCAGGGACATTGCTTTAACTGTAAACTGGCATAATCCAAAATTCAAAAATAGTGACCGGAGTTGCCCTTTAACCGTTGAATTCAATATACAGCTTGCTAAATTCGAAACATACAGTGCCATCGTTTTCCCTACCTCACAATGTGATAAAAGAGTAAAGTTCTGGGCATTATACATGTTAGCTGTTCTATTATATAGTAACGCGGCCAAGATCGCTGGTGTTTTCTTTTTTTCACAACAGATCGAAGCCCAAGTTTGTCGCGGGTAGCCCTGGGCTAGCCACGCGTAACGTGGGAAGAAGCAGCTGACCACCGTGAGACCCAAAACACCAGTGATCTTCATATCAGCCTTATGGCGACCCACACAAGCCATAGGATGTCCCCGCACGCGCCCCTGGCCCGCGATGCCTTCAGTGTCGCACGACATGTTGTCCTGCGTCACGCCGCGTGAGCGCATGCACTCGCTACATCCCGCTACATCCACAAATTCTCGCGAGGCCAATTGAGGCCCATTATCAGAGACCACTACATCTTGGATGCCAAAGCGAGCGAACGACCTCTTCAGCGCTGCATTGACTGCTGTGGACCATGTCGAGGTCAGGCTCACCGCTTCGGGGAAAAGGAAGTCAAGCCTGGTTCAGACAGTTGCGTTTGACTGCGTTTGACTGCGTTGCGGCTACAAGAAACCAGGACATCCCTGCTACTTATATCGCGTGCCAAGATGATTCCTTGAATGAGATTCCACGTTTCATACGAAGCACGGATGTGCCGGTGACTCGCTTTCGGTTCTTGACGCAACGCAGTCAAACGCACTCAAACGCAAGTGTCTGAACCCACCTTAATAATCCACGATTAGGACGTAGTGCCTCCCAGACAGGTCAAACAAGTCGAGGCTGGCTCGCTGCCAAGGGCGATATGATGTGGGCGTGCAGAGGAGCGGTTCAGAGCGCTGCAGTCTGGTTTGCGCACACCGCTCGCATCCCGTGACGAGCTGCTCAATCTCGCTGTTCACGGTGGGTCAGCACACTGCCTCTCAGGCACGTGCCTTGCACCACCCGATGCCTTGATGGCCTTCATGGATGAGCTGGAGTATGTCATTTCAAAGCCCGTGTGGAGTGATAATGCAGCGATCCTTCAGCAGTAGTCCATCGCAGACCGTGACACTGCAAAGCATCTTCCAATAGTCACGCAGATGAATGGGATCTTTTGAATTCTCCTCTAGCCAGCCACTCTCGCACAGCCGCGAATCAACCCTGCGCAGACACCTCCTTGCGCCTAATGTCGGCGAAGACTCTCTGGTCGAGGCGACGTAAAATCTTCGAATCCCTTCACGACATCACTGACAAAAAGTTCCACTGCATCGACTTTTGTACCTTGGTTCTGCCTTGCTGCGGTTTCCAGGGGTGCACTAGAAATTAAGGGTTCCGCAGTTGCAAGAAGCTTGTCTGGGACGTAGAGTATCTGTTACTGGTATTGAATGAGACGCATGCGCAGACGCTGGATGCGTGAAAGAGCAGACCGAGTTCAGAGGTACACAAGAGTGTGAGGAGAGGGCGGTGGTCGCTCTCTCTCTCGAATTTGATGCCTCGCACAAACTGGTCAAAGCGTTCCACAACCCACCTCGCAGCCAAAGTTCTTGTTTTTTCTGTCTGGCTGTATCACTGCTCCGAGGCCGTAGGAGCTGGCATCGGCAGAAACCGGAGTGGAGTACGAAGGATCGTACTTTGCCATGCAGACCTCCGAACTGAGCATACTCTTCAGCTGGTCGAAGGCGGCCTGTTTTGACTGGCACCCCAGTACCACGCGCTAGACACTTGCAGGAGCGCTCGGATCGGGGCGGATACATCACATAGGTGTGGTAGAAAACAACCGACGTGATTTGCCATTCCTAACAATCTTCAGACTCTACTAACATCTTTCGCCTCCCCCCAGTCTACCAAAGCCTGGATTTTCTCTGGATCTGCGCTGATGCCTGTCGAACTGACCAGAACGCCCAGAAAGTTTACCTTCTCGCCAGAGAGAGCGCACTTGGCTTTGTGAGCTTCACGCCTGCCGCTTCGAGACAATTCAGTACCCGCTTGAACCCCCTGTCGTGTTCTGCTTGTGTGCTACCGAAGACCAGATTGACGTCTATCATGTTGACAACTCCGTCTTGTCCTTCAATAATGCGGCTCATCTGTCGCTGAAAAATCTCAGGACCTGATCAGATTCCGAATGGAAGACGACAGAAGCAGAACCTCCCAGACGGCGTGATAAAAGTTGTAAGCTTTTCGATTTCGTTTGAAAGGTGGACTTGCTGAAAACTGACAGAAGCATCAAGCTTCGAAAAGATCTTGGCTTGTCCAAGTCGTCACAGGGTGTGCTCAACGGAATGCAGAATGGGCCGTTCCCCAAACATGACTTCGTTGGGACGAGTTTTATCAGCGCAGATGTGGTAGTCTCCTGAAGCCTTGGGGACGACGACAATGCCTACGCACCAGTAATAGGGTTAGTCCACCTTCCTGATGACGCAATGGGACTGGAACGTCTTGAGCTCTTTTCGGACAACGTCGTGAAGCGGTATGGGAATTCTTCTCGGCGCGCTGAGTGAGAACGGTTGTGCACCAGGACTCAGTAAGATGACGCACTCCTCCCTGAGTTTTCCAGGGCCGTTGAATAAATCCCTTCCCCGCAGCATGCTTGGGGAGGACACGTTGTCGAAAAAAAATTGTGAACTCCCAAAGCTTCAATGGCCAGAAAGCGTAGAAGAGGAGGGTCTTGCGCTGGCATGACGTAGACCTGCTACACAAAGTACTTGTCCTTCCAGCGTAGGGTTGCCTCGAATTGGCCCAGGACTTGCAAAGAAGTTTTTCCAAGTCCGGCCAGCTCGCCGTCTACCTTCTGCTATTCTCGAGAAACGCCTGGAAAGGAGCTTGGTAGCACCGCCACCTCCGCGCCCGAGTCGACGTTGAAGTGGACCGCGTAGCCGTTGACGTCCACCGAGACGAACTTGGCTCGGCAACTCGGTGCGACGGAGTGCAGTTGGGTGGAGCTCAAGCCTCTCTTCTTTTTGCAGACTGCGTCAAAGTGGCCTAGCCGCTTGCAGTATGGGCACTTCGCTGGTCTGGCCGGACACTTGGAGCGTTGATGGTTTTCTTTCCTGCAAAGCTGGCAGCTCTTCGCGGTGAAAGTAGACGCGAACGACTCTTCTCCTGTGCGATGCTTGGGCTTGAAACACAGATTTTCCCATTGACCTTTCTTGACCTTCGGCTCGGCGACCATGTGGCGTTTTTTTCGGGATAACGCGCAGCAAAGCAAAGCAACGTGTCGCTTTCCATGAGGTGGCTTATCACTTCAGTTCCCAAGCCACTGAACATTGACTGCAATCAGCTCCGGACCGCTGTGAAGCAAAATGGGGACGCAAATATCGCCTTTAGCACGTGACCCTCCGGCGTCAAACGAGGGTTGTCCTTCGGGCGTGCGATGCGCGTTTGGATTCGATATTGAAAGATTATCAGAACAAAATTTGAAAATTAATAACGCGAACTGCGTGCTCGATTTGTGATTTTTAAAAACTGTGGGCAGGTCTTCATCATAGATTGCCTCGATTTCTTCGATATAAACAAGTGCCCTAAAACGTCCAATTAAAAAGGTAATCAGTGAATTTTTGTTAATTAGTCATCTATTAGCTGAATTCTTTATTAAACTTAATGTTCGCCTGGCAAAGTAACTAACTTGCGCTGACCGCGTTTGTATAGCGTTCTCGTTTTTGTGTTTTTTTTTTGTTTTTTTTTTAAATAAAATTTTGTATTCGCTAAAAAAAGATGACAGAAGTTACAAATCTCTGCAACGCGAAATTAGAGCGCAGCTCTTGAGGAGGTCGGGAGGGAATGCCCATCCTCCTCCTCCGTACCCTCTCCTTCTCCTCCTCCATCCCCTCCTATTCCAATTCAGTTCCCTTGCTAAATTTAGCGGGGAAAATGACGTCACCTTGGCAGAGAATTGAATTGGTTTTGAGGTCACGTGACGTCAATTTCCCCGCTAAATTTAGCGTGATTACGCCAACGCCGCGAAACACGGAAACGGGCGCCTAAGAGCTGCGCTCTAAAAACACCCTCACATAAGGACAATACCTTATGTGATCATACATGTTCTCATGCGTTTAATGGAGGCACTCATATATTGTTTTGCTATAAAGAAACACCATATTATCAAAATATTTGCTAATACAAATACAAACAAAAACATACAAACTTCAAAACTTCAAAAACATACAAACGCTAGCACTAAAACTTGGCCCTCACTATCTTGTCGAAAAATCTAATTCTTATGAAGACAGTACCTGCCACGAGCTGTTTCAGTTGTTCCTCAATGACCTTGTGCTTCTCTTTGTAGGCATCTCTGAGGACCACGCAAGCCGCCGGGGCCTCCCCGTACTTGGCGCTGGGAAGACCGATTACCGATACTTCCTTGACCGCGTAGTGACTCATCAGGATTTCTTCAAGCTCTGCCGGAGCAAGCTGGTTGTCCATGCACTTAATCATCTGCTTCAGTCTGTCCACTATGTACAGACGCCCCTCGTCGTCGAGGTAACCTAGGTCACCTGGAAGCAAGTAATTAGGCTTTCAATTAAGTGGAGTACAAAAGTCTGAAAGATTTCAAAGATAGGGCAACTCAGCTTCATTTTTGTTTTTGGAAAAGCAATGCAGACCTCTTCAGTATCACCAAGGAAGACCCCATGTCAAATAACACAACATACTTTAGTGTAAATGTTTGTTAAACGGTCCCGCAAACTTTGCAACGCGCCAAGTTGCCGAAATCATTAGACTCTAGCGGGCGAATTGCGGCGCAACCGACAGCGCAGTCAAGGCTACGGCGTTGGCGTAGCCAACATTAAGCTAAACGTCATCACCATTGCCCCTTTCTGTTTGTCTTTAGTTCTCCGGGTAAGCATAACGGCTGACGTCCGCAACGTTTCCCCTTGGTGCTCAGCGCTGTTTACGTCACCGCCGTCGTCGTCTCACCGTTTGTTGTTATTATCTCTCGGGCTTCCGTTCACACTACGAGCGCAGATTGATGCCGCAGTTCTGCAGACGTCGTCGAATGTCGTAGACACCAAAACGTGGTGAACAGTGCGGTGCAGACGACATTTGCGCCTTGCACACGCCCGACCCAACGGTGGCCCGCCGCCCCGTCACGATCCCACCCGTCGTTTCGTAGAGGATCACGTGACGTCTCGTACCACGTGATAGCCATGCTTCTGGCGGCCCGAGGTCAACATTGTCAGACGGAATCGAAGTTTCGGTTTCAATTTCTGATCGCGTTTAAAGTAAGATTTAAAAACGTATATCCATTTTTTCACGAAACAAATGACGTAATGTCTTTTCTTAGTGTGTTTTAATGTGAAATCACTCACCATCCCGAAATTTTCGCAATTAAGCGGAATAGACAGATCAAACTAAGCGTTCGGCGCATGCGTGACGCCGCCATAGCTTTAGTTCACGGGAGGCAAACGGCCGGACATGGGAGAACTCGTGCTGTCTCGTGCTCCACACGCGCAGAGCTCCAGCGCGGTTGTCGCACGTGCAGAAAGACTAAAGTTCCCTCAATGCATTGCGGCAGTGGTGGCGTAGTTACCGCTCATTCACACTGGAAGCGGATCCGTGTTCGCAACCGCGTTGCGAACGCGGATCTGCTTCCAGTGGAAATGAGCGGTTAAAGTGACTGGTGAGATCGGTCTATATTGCCCTTTAACGAGAAAAACTGGCACCATAGCTCACCGAATAAAAGATCGCCCTCAAAAAGTAAACCAGATCAAAGGTTTCCAGACAAACCTTCACCTGAGGAATGCTTACCGCAAAAAAACCCACGGCGAAACTCAGACCCAGGTTTCAACATACCTGTGCGAAGCCATCCATCGGCGGTTAGTACAGCAGCTGTGTCTTCAGGTCGCCCGTGGTAGCCTTTCATAGTAGTGATGCAGTGGATCCAAATTTCGCCATGCTCAAACGCGGCCATCGTTTCGCCGCTGTCAGTATCCATAATCTGCAGTGTATATAAAAAGCATAAACAGCGCTCTGCTTGTTCACGGCGTCCTCATGTCTCTCCTGTTCTATTTCCTTTTAAATGCTAATCATTTCGCCTCATGATGAGTGGCAGACGAGGAATAATCAAAATAACGTGTCCACTTAATTTTCCCTGGCGCTTGAGGTCTAGATTTATTATTTATTAATTTAAGAATAGCTGCCTATATCGCAAGGAGATTCTAGCAGGAATGGTGGTGCACTACAAAGATAAGACAAACACAAAAAACATGGCATAAACAAAACATCGCATGACAAAATTGAGACAACTGTACTTAAAGGGAAAAAAAAAACATTAAGAACTACACGACAAGCGAATAAACGTATCTGCTGAATCCAAGTCAGATACGACGCGAGAAATTGCTAATGAAAAACTTGCGAAGGCAAAAACATTGACGAACAAAACGAGACACAACCATCTCTTTTAACTATGAAAAAAGGGTTCTATTCCTGCACTGTTTGTAAAAAAAGGAGAAAAATTGAAATAATTCCGATACTTCAATAAAAGTATGTATAATCTACGCCATTTTCCTGCACAACAGCCAGAGAAAATGTTACGTAATTATAAGAACAATTCTATGATGTCCATGAATAATTTGGTGTAAGTATCTGAGTTTGCACACACCTTCACTTTGCAGCCAGCGACCGGAAAACCGACGTTGTCTGTCGTCACATGTCCAGGAGCCGTCCCACAGACGGGCCCAAAGGCTTCAGTGAGCGCGTAGATGTTGGCCATCGTTTCAATATCAAACACCTGGCACATGTCTTTGCAAAGCGACTTCTGAACAGCGCTTCCTCCGAGGAGTACCTTTTTAATCTGAGGCATGCTTGCTCCCGTTGCCTTCACTTCTTCAATGATAGCTTGCATCTTCGTGGGTAGTCCGAAAAGAGTGGACACCTGTGTTTCAAATGAAACGTCACCCACACAAGGAAGCTTGCTGCAAGTTGCCGTTTACTGAGACGTTAAGACCTAAAGTATAAATCAGGAAACTTTTTCGCAGTCCTCTAAATAACTAGATGTCATAAAATATATATCGATCATGTTGAAGCAGCTTTTAGTTTTTATATTAAAGCCGGATACAGATAACGAATTATCACACAAACGGTATTGTTTGCAACATGATAAAACATGGATGTTGTGTTAACATAAAAGAACCGTGATGATCATAAGCTACACCTCTAACGGAATGAAATGTATTTTAATAAAGACTTGTAAAGAGCCTCCATTCTGAATGACATATTTCAATCTAGCTTTCCTAATTCACTAGCGCTGCCCCACTCGTCGTAGTCAAAAATCTCACTTTGTATGTTTCAAGGTCCTTCACAAATTCTTTAAAAGGCAGAGAAGGTTCTCTGAAAATGGTCGTGGCGCCAATGCACATCGTAAACACGTTCACCGCAAAACCAGAGAGGTGGGTGATAGGGCTCCAAGCAAGAAGACATCGTCTTCAGTCATCAACTTCAGAGAACTGAAAGTGACAAAAAACGAGCTGTAAGTTGCTACACTGATAGAGCTGTTATATTTTATTATTATTTGTACCACGATAAATCTGCATTCAGTTGTTTGGTTTGTGACCGCTAATTCAGTTGCCATATGACTCCTCTGACCTCGAGTTCAGACTATCATATTTAGCACCTGGTGTTTTTTTAACACCCAAAGAACTAGTCACCCTATCCAAGGACGTATATACTCACACGCGTGCCAATATGTGGGCGTAAAACATCTTCACATCTTTACCTGAACGTAGAAGATGTCAACAACAGTCATTTTGTCTCACCCTAAAACCCGTTCGTTAATAGACACATAATTGTTTTTTTTTTCTCTTTTACTTCCCGCGCCTAATTTGGTGGCGTTCCCTGTGCACAGTCAAAATGTAATGGTGAAAATTAGTCATGTTCAGTTAAAGTTTAGGCTTGTGGTTTTTTATATTGACACACTTACAGCAAGCTTGCTCATGCACTGCTCATAAAAGATTCAGAATGTGTTTTCGAAATCCAGACATGAATTTCAACTCGCATCATATCTCGCATCAGTTTGTTTTAGTGACCGCATCAAAGTCCAATATCGGGGTTTTACATGTCAGACCACCAAAGAGCATCTGGCACGTCCCAGTGCTTCTGGCACGTCCCGTGCATCTGGCACGTCCCAGTGCATCTGGCACGTCCCAGTGCATCTGGCACGTCCCGTTTGACCATCCGGAGTTCTCCTGACGTGCAACCGAAATCTGCGTTATATGGCGCCTTCTTCGTATCAAGCCTCTGTCAAATAGCGAGCACCTTGACAGGGGTCCGAAGCCGCCATCTGGGGATCTGTAGGCCGGCGCTTGCCGCATCAAAATAAAAAGTCTAACATCAACAGCTGGCACAACAAAAACACTGACGCCACCCATCTTCATGAGAACCCGGAGGAAAGGTATTGCTCATTGTTCAGTATTGTTCATTTCGTATTGGTATTGTTCAGTTCGAGAAACGAAGCAGTTCGTTTTACGTAATTATAATTTAAACGTTTCGTTAGTAGCTTGGACGTGAATATTTTCGTAAACTTTTTATTGGCGTAGTATCGAAACTACTGTACTACTGTTACAGATCAGTCAGTGCTTACAAACAACGTATGTAATCACAGTACTTTGTCCTTTCGTTTCAAAACTACGAGTCGAAAAGGTAGGCAGTGAAAAGTAATCTAGGAAAACGGTACAGTAAAATAACGTGTAACAACTTATCACCCAAGGTTTACAGAACAAACAAACGGGCTGAAAACACTCCAGTTATTGTAATACTTGTTCTTACTGAAAAATTCAAAATAAATTATACGAAAGAAGCGGCGAAGAGGGACTTGTGTTCCCACTTCTGAGAATCACCCAAAAGTCGGCACTTTTTTGTTGTGTGTTTGTATGTGTATATGTGTGTGTGTGTGCGTATGTGTGTGTATCGTACTGAAAATTTCAACACCAAGCATGGGATGTTATATGCAGTTTTTCTCTCTAGAAGCTGCCGAGAAAATCGCCGCCAATAACGTAATGAGCGCACTTTCACGAAAAGTGTATTTTATGAGTGTATCTTACCTTTGGAATCTGAAGGTGTAACGTTTTTCAACGGCGTACGCCGGCGCAGAAGACCGAGTTAACCGAGCGTTGTGGTTCTGACTAAATCTTCAAAATAAAAAAAAAAAAACAGAGCAAGGATACGACGCCACCACCGTCCTCTGGACGAGTTCTGTTGTCAGCTTACTACGTCTATCCGGAGATGTCTCTACGAGCACAACCCTCGGTTGCACTCGGCTGTGTGCTTCGGCATCCGTTGTTGAAAACGCAATAGCGTTGATTTGTCTTTTCCAGAAAGAAAAGTTCGCCATGAAATTTCACAATGTTAAATGTACACTAGAACACACCTTTTGTAAAAATGTAAGCTCGCTGTCCGCATGCTCTGATTTTCCAGATTAAATTTAGATCGTGCCCCTTAATTTATAACACCCTTCACTTGCCACTTCGGAATATGTCTTCGTAGAAACCCAAGCTCGAAATCCATAAAGTTCCGGCTTATGATCAGTTTGTGGATATATCTGGGCCGACAGAACGTATCTAATGCTGAAGTAAAATACCTACTCAAATGCTTCAAAACTAGAAACGTAAGCCTTGTGCGAAGCCTCAACGCCTTTTGGAGGTCCAGTCGAGCCAGATGTATACATAACAGCAATGAACCCTCCGTGTTGCTACTAGGAGAATACTCCTTGAACGAAGACTCTGAAAGCTCTTGGAACGGGCTGATGTCCGTGAAACCTGGCACGTCTCCCAGGCAGAACAATTCCTGCAAGATCAATTGCCATGTGCAAAGATATGAATTAGTGGGCGGAGCGGTGATTAACAAAGATGAGAGCCGATAAACTGCACTAAGAATGTTTGTTCTTGCAAGATTTGTAAAAAAACTGATATACCACGCAAGGTCGACTTAGCATCGCGTAGAGTAATCAAAGCCTTTGCACTATAATTTTGACGTCATGACAGGAGATAATTATACTTTATTCACACTTCGGAGATGTTGATCCTGGCCTTACTTGTATGTTGTTCAACTAATCTACTCAAGTTACTGTAGTTTAACTACTTTCCTGAGAAGTTTAGTAACTTTCAATTCAATTTTTATATCTCTAATTATTAGTTCACTTTAGTTACTTTTTCCGAGTAACTTCTCAAATTACAAATTACTTTTTAATTTTAGTGGTAGATTTGCTGGTCAACAAAGCTACCATTGTCGGAAGATCAGCTGATATTTACGAAGAGGGAGAAGCATGTGCCGTAGGCACGGGGTGGGAGGGAGTGGTTTGGAGGGTCCGAAACCCTCTAAAATTTTCACGAGCCCCCCACTGCAAGAACTCTGCTACGAGGCACGGCAAGCGGACAGACTTAGCAAGTGAGGCCCAGTAGATGTGGGATTTGCGGCGAAGACCTGGCCTTTCTTTGTGTCCCGGAGCTAAAGGAGGCTTTGACGCGCTTAAAGAAAGCGTTTGAAAAAAGTTCCACAAAATGCAGAACCCGCTCTGAAGCCATCTGGTGCCCCGCTGTCTGTGCTGTACTTGAATGATCGCGTGCTAAAGGGCATCGCAAAGGTGACCTCTTTGCGTTGCCTTTCCACAAAAAAACTCGGGATATGCCGGTCCTCAAAGATTCGAAGGTCGTTCGAGACGCTTGATAATTCCGCCAACGCCTTCACAAAAAAAGAAAAAAAAAAAAACTTAGTTGGGATGTACTTTTAAAACATGGTACTTAAAGTACTATTTCAAGTAGGTTTAGAAAATGTGTACTTTAATTGAAGTATATTTTCTGAGCATGTACTTGTACTTTACTAAAGTATTTTTTCTGGTAATTTCTCAAGTAAAATTCCCGACTTCAAAATACATCCCCCAAATTTGGAAACAAAAAATGGCGTATCGTCTTTCGAGACGTCATCTGGTCAATTCTCTGACTCAAGTAATGACGGCTATAAGATCGATAGAAATAAGTGCCTTATAAGTGTATTGTGTTAAATAGTTCGTCAGCGAGAGTAAAAGAAACTAATCTGTGGCAACTTGACTTTATCCAATATTGACGCTATTTCCGAAAGAAATTGTTGCTCCTCCGATTACCCCTGGAGCAATGCATACCAGTTAAAATAAAGTACAAAGAAATATAGGGTAGGAAAGAGCATCATGAAAGAAGTATTTGTACTTTACTATAAAAAATATCAAAGTAACTTCAAAAGTAATTCGCTTCTTTGTTACGGTAGTTAGTAATTTTCTTTTGAGTAACTTCTACTCTACTCAAATTACTTTTGAGCCCAATGTTCAAAAACTTATCTTAATTACTTTTTTGAGTAACTTGTACATGTCTGATCCAGACTTACAGGGTCGCAAAAGGCGGTAATGCCCATAGCACGCAGGCTTGCGGTCCCAAGCATGTGCTCATTATTGCACAAACAGATGTGCAAAACTAAACTTCAAAGGAAAAAAAAGCCACAAAATACACAACAACAACAACTACAACAACAAAAAAGAGAAGAGAAATTGGGAGGGAGGAGGCCAATTTCAGAATCCATCACACGTGCTGCACGGCCTCCAGTATAGGTCCAAGGTCGCGAAAATCAGGGGGAAGTGTTTGTGCGAGTTCGGGGTGCAGCTGTCGCCACAGTACTACAGCACAAGGCAACCACGAAGAACGTTGTCTTCCTGCTCGAGTGAGGAGAGGCTAAAAGCGGACTGTGCGGTTGTTGAGGCGGGGAGCATGCACTAGTTCTTGGTGACCAGGAGCCAAGAGTCGACAAAGCAGACGATGGTGGCTGCCTGCACCCTCGATGCAATGGGCCTGCCATGAGGCAAACCACAGCAAGCCGTTTGCTGTAGCCTGTGTATATGAAAGTCGTTTAGCCGAAGGCTTGCAGCGGCTGTAATATATGTAGGCAGCACGCCGCTGCATGCTGGCGAGGCGAGTCCGGAGAGCAACCAGATGGCCCAGCAGTACTCTAGGCAGGGTAGCACAAGGGTGGTGTAGAGCTGCCGAAACGCTATTGGTGCCATGCCAGTGGTGGTGGGAGCAACAAATCCAAGCATGCGGCGGGACTTGGCGACTGTTCCGTGAATGTGGGTTGCGAACGACTGTCGTGCATCGAACGTGACACCGAGCACAGTCACAGAGAACACACGATGAATTTCCCTGTCCCCAAGAGTAAGTGTGGGTACTCCTGGGGGACGGCACAGTCCAGTAAAAGTCATTGCACAGGACTTGTCAACGTTGAAATTCACGGGCAAGTTGTGCTCCTTGGTCCATCGGTGTCACATGCCAAGGTCGGCTTGGAGGGAGACATAGTCAGCGGGGTTGCGAGTAAGGTCAGGTCGTCAGCATAAAGAAGCGGGACGCAGATGAGACTCCGGGTAATACTGTCGATAAATATGGTAAAAACGCTCAGTCTTTGCACTCTGGTGAAGAAGGAAGAGCAGCGGAGCTGTACTATGTGCCGCCGTCGCTTATAAATGGCGGTAGCTGTCCAGAGGGTTGTCACGAGATTTATTTGCCCACGGAGATGAAACTGGGGAAACCAGCCCTTAACAGCTCCGCTGTAAAAGTGTTGGGCCGAGGACACTTCCCTGGGGTACCCCCGCTGGGACGGCTGTGCTCGTAGAAACTTTGCCGCGGTATATGACGCGTTGAGTCCTGTCGCTGATGAAAGATGCAAGCCAGCAAAGCACAACATCTGTGATGCTCTTGATCTCAATGCTACCAAGCAGAGCAGCGTGAAGTAGGCGGTCGAAAGCACGTGACAAGTCAAACTGTACGAGTTCGCTTGAGATACGACGGTTGTATCTCAAGCGGTTGTGGGGAAAACCATGCTGGCCCAGGGACAACAGTCCATGCTCCTCAAGATGGGCATAGAGCTTTGTTTTCAGGATGCGCTCAAAAGTGCGACAAACAATTGCAGTGGAGGCAATGGGCCGATATGATGACAACAGGTCTGCGCGGGCACCATGACCCTCGTGAACCGGTATGATGTAGGCAATTTTCCACGCATCGGGTGTCTTGCCGGAGTCCAGAATTTTCGAGACATAGAACAGAAGAACTTGGCCTTGGAGGGAAAAGAATATTTGAAGATCAAAGAATGGATGCCATCGGGACCAGGACTTGGAATGCATTGGTGAGAAAGACAGCCTCTAGAACATCGTGAAGGGTTAGTTTCAGGGTGGATAGCCTGGGTTAGAGCGGTACCGTGGGCGAAACATCGTCGTCTGCAGGTCTGAGGACGGTACAGGATGGGTCAGGAGCAGCGGTTCACACCAAAGAGAAGTGATGGCTAAATGATTCTGTAAGGAAATGCGGAGAAGAGACTGCATCACCACTGAAGAGAAACGAAGGACACTTAAACTGCTTTCGCTGGGAATTGACGTAAGCCCAGAAAAGGTTTCGCTCCTTAACCGCTCTGCTGGCGATGTCCTCAACGAAGCACCAAAGGGCCATACAAATTTGCTTCTGGACCTCCCGTTGCAGTTTCTTAGCAGCTATAATGTCATCCCGGGAGTGGCTCTTCCTGACACGGCGAAGCAGCTGATGTCGCGTGTAAATCCACGGAGCGTGGTGCTTGTGACGGAGGCGTTTAACCGCAACAGTGTCGGACGCCAGGGAGCTCATTAGAGTGGTGAAGAGGTCATACATGTCGTTGATGTTTGGCTCAGATAGCACAATATCCAACGGGGTGAAGGCAACAAGTCGCTGTAGATGAACAGAATGTAAATTCCTATAGGAATGAACGAGCCTGGCATGGGGGCTGCGAGTCGGGATGGATGCGGACGTGGTCAGGTGAATGGCACAGTGATCAGACGAACTCAGTCCAGCTGTGATGGCGCACTCCAGTAGAGTGTGGGGTCCAAGGTGAGACAGCGATCGAGGTAAGAAGTACCACCAGCAGGGAGGTGTAGGTAGGCTCGGTGCATAGTTGAATAAAGCCAGACGACTCCATAGTTTCAAGGAAAGAGTATGATACAGGGGACTGGGGTGGGGGGTCACTCCAATCGATCTGGGCGTTAGAGACTCCAAGAGTGTAAACGTTCCGGAAAGTGCCTTGCAAGGATATGACACGTTCAATCGACGGGTGGAGGAGCCTGTAGGATTCGGCACGCCGGCCTGGTGGGCAGTAGACGCAGATCCCTAGATAGCTCTGGTGCTTGATGGTGACCTCAATAAAAAGCGATTCCAGGCTTTCCATTTCAAACGCCTGGCGCCGGCAGCGCAACAGCGAGATCAGTACGGCTACGAGCACACCACCATTACAGCAGGTGGAGCGATCCCTGCGGAAAGCCGTATACTGGCCAAGCGCGTCAAGTTGCCCGTCATGATTTGATGCATCCAGCCAAGTCTCACAGAGGGCGAAGATCGTGTTGGACATCGATGCCATCGTTGTCTGCAGTTCGGGCATCTTGTTCCGGATATTGTGTGTTCGAGCGCCAGCTCATAGGACTGCTAGGAACCGAGCACTGGGGAACAGTCGAGTTTGGAGGGTCCAGGGGTGGGTGACTTGCCGGTGGCGCTGTAGGGGTCGCACAATCTCCGGCGAAAAGAGCGTCATGAAATGCTGGGAGTTGGCACGGTGCGCAAAACCAAGGCGAGGACGACACGGAAAGGCGGCGATACGTGCCGAGGGAGACCCCTCGCTCGATCGGTGCAGCCAGCGATCATAGCCGTCACACTGGAGCGCAGCAACGTGGTCATACACAGCACGCTCACAGCCGAGATATACAGGTCGCGTGGGTAGTCCAGGATTCGGGCTGACATCGCCGGAGAGCACAAGCAGGTGCAGCCAGGAGACAGAGCTGGCACGGCGGGTGCCATGCTAGTCGAAAGGCTTAGCGACGGGCGGTCAGGTTGACGGATGTGAAGTGGTCTCGTACACAGCACGTTACACGGTTGGAATGCAGTGCAAGAGCTGCAGCAAGTCCTTGGTGAGAACCGGAGTAGCGGTCGTAGTAATTATCCAGTGTAACACGAAAAATAGCAAGTAAAAGTCAGGCACAAAAGACCGGCGGAGCACCTAACGACATGTTGCCAGCTGCTTTTTAGTCAGTGCTGTAAACAGCTCCGATATTGCTAATGCAGCGCTGACTTTGCATGAATTAGTGATACTGTGCTGGCATATCGCTGCATCATTGTTAAGTTATGTTCCAGGCATCGCTGCAGTAGTGCTGCAATGTATCCGTGAACTGGCCTGAAGATGCCGACAATCTCGAAACTATTTTCTGCAGTGTGTCGTCACTATACGCGACCACGAAGAAGGGAAGATTAAGCAAAGACTCAGATTGGGCACGAGAGCCGCTTCAGTGTCCGGCTGCACCCCTTGTCCAATCAAGGCGTTGAAGAACGCTTGACATCGGTCTCGGGTCTAATTCTCATGTTTGCGCCATCCAACTGTGATGCCGCTTTGTGGAAGAGGAGGAGAATGTTAGCACGCTTTGATTATTCTAGATGGAGTTGGTTGACTCCGATGTGAGCTGCTGCTACATCGAATGCAGTGTCGTTACATAATTGAGTTTTTGCCCGTTTTTTGTTTTTAACAGATAGTGCACCTAGATTAATTTGCTTTATAAATCTAGTATTGTAGAGGACATGCACTAAACATGCCCCATGAAACAGTGCTTGCAAAGTTTTCATTGGAATGATTGACGTTAGCTCAAAGAATAAAAAGGCGATTGACAGACAGGGGACAAACCTCAAGACGGTGTCCTTTCCGCACTTCCAGCACTTTGATGCTGCATGTTTGTCTGCGAGGACGTACCGGCACTCGCTATCTTTGATTATATAAAGCAACTCCCCTGAAATAAGACAACAAACGAATTAACATAGGATAGCAATCGAAACGTTAATGCTGTGGTCTAGGATTGCAATTTTCTAACACTATCGTTACTACCCTTTTTTTTCTAAGAAAAACATTACGGGCTTAGGTGTTTAATTTTTAACGACGACAGATGGGTGCAGTATCGTAAACAAAGCAACGAACATATAACATGCAACTCTGGAGCAGCTTCTGTTGTAAACCTACTTGTGACGAGGGTAGGCTTAGCCATGACGACCGTGGCCCCAGTGAATACGACTCCGAGCACCGCCGCTACGTTGTCCACGGTGTTAGAGAGATGCGCGCACACGTATCTTCCGGGCCTCAAGCCGCTACGCTGAAATCCCAACGCATATCGCTGTATTCTTCTTAGCAGCTGGTTGCCCGTCAACTGGTGAACGTTGTCGATCTAGGAAAGGGGACAGAATATTGACTTTAAAACTTTGACGTAACTTTTCTAATAGTTTAACACGTTGATAGGAACATTTCTTGTTTTACCAATTATGACACACCTTTTTACTTATACTTCAGTGCGAAACAAAATATTAGGGGCGAAGCTCCTTAGGGTCTAGCCTTGTCCGTCCGTCCGTCCGTTCGTCCGGCCGGCGTCAGTGCTCACATAAAAAGAAAAAATGCTTGCGCAGTCGACAGGATTCGAACCTGTGCGGGGAGACCCCAATGAATTTCTAGTCCATCGCTCGGCCACGACTGCGGGACGAGTAGGGGGCTCTGAGATGTGGTAGTAACTGAAGAGCTGGGGTTTCTGTCATGGATGAAACGTTGCATGCAGCCGCTCAACGTTGAGGGCGCTGCGGTCAAATGCTCAAATGCGTATATAACCACGTTTAATACCACACATTCTCTTTCTGCCATGGACCGTTGACCTAAGCGGTGAAGATGCGTTCCCACGGCTTCTATCGGAGCCAAGCTGATCCGCTAGAACAACCACTGGCTCTGCATTTCACCGTCCATAAAGCAGTAATAATGAAGTCGAAACGCAACCCGGAACTCAGCTCTACTTATGAGCAATAAAAAAAAATCAGAACCATGCGCACTACATATGAACAATAAGATCAGTATCATCAGCACCACCAGAGCTTCGCCCCAATCAACATCATTCACCACGTGGAGATGCGGTCATTTTTTTTTTATTACTTACAAACCAAAATCTTGTAACAAAACTCGGCTGTTTTAGCTGGATCACTTGAAATATGCTTGATCTACAAGTACGGCCTTCGTGTAAAAATAAAATAAATTGCCAATACGAATCTTTTACAAAACGTGACTACTTTCAAGTATACGTTAAAGTAAGAGCACGTGTAATTGTGGCATAATTTATCTTATACAGCTGTTTCTGAGTAAATGGCCATTGTGTCTACAAAATTAGGTACAGTAATCATAAAAGTATATTTTAGAAAAATGTTCCAGCAAAAATGTAGCGAAGGCATTGTATTCATGTGCGTATCCCTAACCTCCCTCCTTAACTTGATGATATAACCACAATCAGCTTTAATAGGCCGCTAAATAGCGTTTCACAATTCCTTTTTGGGGAGCCTGGTCTGTCGAGTAGCAAGCTCTTCTATAACACTCTTTTTTATTTATATATCAATATTCAACTAAACGTGAAACTTCTTTAAAGCACAGGCATTAAAAACGTTTTTCACAAAGAAACCGTAATTAACGTCTTCAAGCCTGCTATAATAAATTCCCAGCTCTTGATTTTGCAAATTGATTTGTTGCCCATTTGCTTGTCCCGTGGACGAGTAAATGCGCAATAAACAAAAGAAGCATGTTCATATGATCAACAACAAGAGCGTAATTAGGAACTATTCATTCTTTAGAAAAACATATAAAATAGCGCAAAAAAGACAAGGACAGGACAGGCGCTAACTTTCAACTTGTTTTATTCAGGAAAAGCAAACATATATATACACACGACAGGCAAAGCAGCACCACGTAAAAATTTATTAATTTTTACCCGATCATTCAAAAACTGAAATTCATTACAATAAAGTACAAGAGAAGTGTCGCTGACTTAGGATTTTAGGAAGAAGCCGTCTCTCGGCTTCTTCCTAAAATCCTTATCTGCAGAAGTCGCGGAACACAACCACACGTGTTGCAATGTATTGGCAAGTGCGAGCCATATTTATTTTTACTGATAATGCGTGCTCCCGTGCTCGGTCACTGATGCACCGCCCCGTCTGGGCGATGTATACCTTTCCACAACTCAGTGGGATTTCCTAGACCACTTGCCTGTCGTGTGTATATATATGTTTACTTTTCCTGAATAAAACTAGTTGAAAGTTAGCGCCTGTCCTGTATACTTCTTGTCCTTGTCTTTTTGGTGCTATTTTATATGTTTTACTAAGATGAACCAACTAGCCCAACAACGTACCCTACTAAATCATTCTTTAGAGTCGATGATACGCAGCTTTCTAGTGCAATTCAAAGAAGACTCCAACTCACCGCGACAACTTTCTCTCCAAACTTGGACAATCCCTCCGAATAACCCGGGGTGCGCAGTGATTCTGGACGTCGAAGTCAGGAAACGGAGAATACACAACTCCATTTACGATTTCCGCCGTCATCTTCCTTCTGGCTCTCTTAGTGGCAGGAACGTGGATGTCGGAACGGACAAAATGAAAGAAATGAAAGACGTTTACACTTCTCAGTAATGCGAAATGAGAGCGCAGCTCTTGAGGTACTTTGACCTTGCGATATACCATGGTAAAGAAAAGATAGGCAAGAGAGAAGGAGAAGGGCGTGTGTGTGTGTGTGTGTGTGGATGGGGGGAAGGAGGTCCTGTTCGGTGGCGGCGATTATGCCGAGGGGGTAAGCGAGAGAGACGCGTACGATGGGGGCCCTGCTTGGGGGCGGTGAGAGGCCCTGTTTGGGGGTCACGGTTACGCGGACGCCGCATGCTGGAACGAGCGCCGTCGGGTCGACCTGTGTACACAGAGTATAGGGAGTGACGGACTGCGGTCGGTTGCGTGTCAATTCGCCCACTAAATTTAGCGGGAAAACTGAATTTGTGTGTAGGTCATGGGACACCAAGGCATGTGACGTCATTTTCCCGCAAAATTTAGCGAGGAAATTGAGTTTGCGTATAGGTCACGAGAGATCATGTCACGTGACGTCAATTTTTCTGCCCAATTTAGCGGGGAACTGAATTTATAGGTCACGTGACGCAGCAGAGATCTACAAGCCTCTAAGTGCTTTTAAGGTTTACGTAGTTTCCACAGTGCTCCAGGTAGTCAAAGTTACCTTGGCGAGAGGGTGACTTTGTTGACAGTTTTATTCGCGCAAGAACACTTGCGAGGAGGACGCAATGTGCAAGCCACATGCTCTTGAACTGTGGAATCTACGATATAGCCTTGACAACGTAGCACTAAACATTTAACGCTGAGTAGTTGTACTGCCTAGTGTTTACATGCGTTGTGTGTCTCAGACCGCGTGCCCGTCGTTCATGAAAATAATTAAACTCACGTTTCTCTCGGAGCTTTCGAAGATCGCTGGTGTTAGCACGACAACCTCGACTTCGGTTTCTCGTGCCTCGTCTTGATGCGAAGATTTTCCAGCGACGTGGCTATCAAACCAAGAATTTTCACGTGACCGATAACGAAAGGTTACTCTCCTTTGTGTGAAACGCCCCGTTTCTGGTAGAGAGCTGGAGAGGAGGCCCGCCGCGCCACACACACAACTGATAAGCGAGAATGCAGTCTGGATCATTATCGTCATCAGCAATTATGAGATACGCGAGAAGTATCTCGCTCTCTTTAGTGCCGAGTAATTCCGAAACCCCGCTGCGACGATACCAAATAATAGGGGTGCACAAATAATTCTAGGTCATTCCATGCAAACGTCAAAAACGATGATACCGACATACCCCGATTACTTCTAAAATATTGTAGTTGTTTGCTAGGTTTCGAATCGACTTTAGCCAAATAGTTTTTTTAGAAAAATATTTTGTTTTCATTCCGTGTGCGCTTTTTGGAATTTCTGCAGTGAATTCAAATTAGGTATAAGGTAAAGAATTGCTGAAAAATCGAAGTTATGAAATGCTCCATTATTTTAAATACTCTACTAAGATTCTTCTTTCGTGCGCTCCTTTTGTCCTAAAGTCCTTGATACGTGTTTTATAAGTAACGACAACCAATACAAATGACAAAGCATATTCCGCTGGAACAAAATGGCGTCATTCACTTCAGACCTCTGTTATGCGCCACCATTCGCTTTCTCAAACCTGCACCGTCACGCAGCCGGCACTTCAACGAATGTCGCTACTTGTAGGAAGCTCTTATCTAGGGACTTTATCTTGTCCATGTCTCCTCCCCCCATTTGTCCGTGTTTTTAAGCGCGATCAGATCGTCTAAGATTTCTAGTTTTCGTTGCTTGTACGCCGAATGTTGTAGGATATATCTTCGAATCCAACAATATTTTGTGACTATTCGGGAGAGATCTTCAAATCCAACAAAATATTGTGGTTTGTTTGTATTCGCCTTTCTCAAAAGAGGGCTACCGAGGAAATCCGGATCAGCAAGCTTCATCTCGGGCATTCAGCGTGAGGTTTCACAGGAAGTTTCCTGGACATGGCTTCATGCCTCTCGGATGCTACATTTACATAACAAGAATATCTTCTATCTACCTAATGAAGTTAGTATAATTAAGTAAATAGGACAGGAGGTATTGGTAACAAACAAAGCAAAAAAATAAAAGTCATCGGATAAGGAATATTTTCCTGCGTTGAGACTGAACGCTGTGATTCAGATACTGAAAGATACTTAGTTCTTTGTTAGCAGGACAAATACAGCTTGTCAAATATTCACCTCTGTCTTACAGATGTCGTAAGTTACTATCATTCTAGTAATGGATGCCAAGACTTGCCACTGGTTGATGTCTGCATGACCCAGCCAGCTCATCATAAGCCACAACTGGCATGTTCGCTCAAAACACGCGCACAATATTTATAAGGCCGACACGTTTTAGGGATAAACTATAGGAAAATCTGCATGTCTCGCGATAAATTTCAAAGTTTATACCAAAATTATACATATAAACAGGTATTTCCTCATATACAGATGTTAAAATAAGGGCACCATTTATGGTGGATAGTCAGGTCAAGAGGAAAAGAAACAAGAAAAGAGCAAACAAATAAGCTTGACAACAACGCAAGGTTTCCCTTACATCAACCGGGCATTCCTTTTTTTTCTACTCATACGAAGTCTCATTTAACCACCTACAGGGAAGAAACCATAACGTAGAGTAATCCAAAGTTCCGAGTAACACACTAAAACGGAAGAGTCCTACACACCTTTATAGCACAAAATATGTTTATACACTGGTTATCTGCAAAATATTGTCACCCTCGGCTGTGACACTGGGAACCCAAGTGGTTACCTTCTTTGGGGTTGCCACCTGGCCCAATCGCGCTACAGCAAATTGGCTGTTAATACTGATAGGGAAAGGCTGTTAATACTGCTGAGACCATACTACTCCAACATTCAAGTAAGAAAAATAAGTTATCTTATATATACACAGTGAATGGTGTTCGCTCGAAAGAAGTGACCTCATACAAATATCTAGGTGTAACAATTGAAAATAATCTAAAATGGGGTAAGCACGTTCCCAACATCCGCTGTTCTGCAAAACGTACGCTGGGATATTTAAAAATAAATTTTAAGCATGCATCTCCGAGTGCTAAGCGCTTGGTATATAAAACGGTCATACGACCGGTACTAGACTACTCAGGTGTAATATGGAACCCACATAAGAAAAATGCATTCAAAATGTAGAAAACGTACAAAGACTTGCAGCTCGTTACATACTAAGTAGATACCAACGAACTTACTCTGTTAGTTCTATGTTGCAACAACTTCGGCTTTCATTGCTTTCTGATCGGCGTACGAGTGCTGGACTAAAATGCATGTTCATGCTGTACCATGTTTTTTTCGTAACATTGATTGTGCCCAGTATTTAAAGCCTCTATTAAATCGTTCATTAAGAAATAGCCACGGCAAAATTATCCAACCATTTGAAAGCAGAACTTACGTATTTCATTGTTCATTTTTTGCTAAAACGATAGAAGAGTGGAACATTCTGCGACAGGACATTGTAAATTCGGCTTCCCTTGTAGAATTCATAAACAGTCTGGGGGACCTAACACTTAGCGATTCTTGAGATTAGCATTGAATGACACTCGTTGGAAACGTGTGTGCTGGGATTTTGCACGTACGCATGTTTCATTGTTAACTGCTACAATTGATTTGTACGATTTGCAGTGCTTTTTTTTCAATGATTGTGTAACCACACGAGTGATTTATTTTGTTTTTTAATTGAACCACTGATGTTTGATTTTTTATGTATATTTGTATTCTATCCCCTTTAATGACCCCAAAGCGGGGTTGACAGTATATTTAAATAAAAATGAAGAAAACAGGGAGTCGAACTGGTCGTTTTTCCTGTTCGATTCGGGTTCAGTCGCATTGAATTTTGTTCTGGTTCGGTTCTGGTTCAGTGATGCTTTTGAAATAACTGTTTGGTTACCGCATCCACCAGTGCGAACCAGCTTAAACCAGTTCTTGACAAATAATGGCTAATTCGGGTGGTCATTTCCCGGCAAAATATTTTGCCATATCTCCGGCAAGGGCGTTCGCGTGGTCAAAGGCTGGCGAGTGCGCGCCGTTCGGGTGGCGCTTCTCAGGCGTGTGCCGGCAATTTACCGGCACAATTTTTGCCCGAGCTTCAAGAGGTCGGGCAGCTTGTCTGCCAGACTGTATCCGGTATTGTCATATCCGAATCGGGAAAGGGAACCCAACTAAACAATGCTCGCCGATAGCGGGTTCGAGTAGAAAATGAAGCCATTGAGACAGACACCCCTCTGTGGTCTGAGAAAAGGCAACAAAAAACAACGGAGATAAAGATAACATATCTTCAAGAAAGCTTGCGCAAGATGACTTTGCTATGGGACACACCGTTTTATTGCACCGCTGTAAAAAAAAAATGCATTTATAGTGCTGCAGCTCGACACTTGAACGCGCATTACTATTTCAAAGGGCTGA
This sequence comes from Ixodes persulcatus, assembly GCA_013358835.2. NCBI lineage: Eukaryota > Metazoa > Arthropoda > Arachnida > Ixodida > Ixodidae > Ixodes > Ixodes persulcatus. The sequence continues at coordinate 486,135 of JABSTQ010010409.1, forward strand.
GCCAAATAAAAATGCTGAGGATTCCAGAAAAAAAGTAATAACAAGAAAATAGAATATAAACAGCGACGCTGGTGAGCCTTCTGGGATTCTGGTAAGATGGAGATAGTTCTTCGGGAATCCAAACAAAATATATTAAAATTTGTTTACCCACATCTCACAGTCCAAATATATGTTGCTGATTCCTACAGCGTGCCTATTGTATCATAAAATAATCGAGGAAGAGGTTAACAAAGTTCACGCGCGACCCAGGAAAACAGAAACGCCAGTTGCCGGCGCTTTTTGTTCGGGTGGAGAGGGTCACGTGGTACGCCGCTGGCGCGGTTTTGGTTGCCTGTGCCGCCGGCGTGGGCTCGCCGGCGATTCACCACCCGAATTCGCCATAAGAGAGTCCACAGCTCCCAGCCGTTAAGAAGAAAATGATAGTTTAACACGGCGTCATCTGCATTAAAAAAAAATACACCATCTTCCCGAGGGGAACCATGGGGTGATGCGGAGCATCGTGTTGGTTCCGAAGAAAGAGTCAGTTGCGTGCTGACGTCGAGAGATGGCGCCCCCGACTGCCCTAGCGTTACCCCCTACGCGAGCCTTTGTCGCGGCTCGCGGCAGAGAATCTTGGAACGCTCGCCGCTCGTCGTTTATTTTTTTTCACACTTGAAGGAGAGGAGACTAGAGGAGGAGAGTTGCGCGTGCGCGCGCGGTGTGAGGAGAAGCGAACGCACGCGCAGTGCACGCAGCTGGTAGAGAGAGAGAGCGGAGAGAGTAACGCGCAGCTGTTGGAGAGAGGGAAGGAGGAGAGTTGCGCGTGCGTAGTTCGAGTGCCTACTACAACGCCGACGCCGCGGGACATAGACCCGAGCAAGAGATGCTCCGCATCTAAAAGAATTAGGTCATCAGAAGCCTTGCTGCGGAAGCGAGGATAGCAAAACAAATCTGTGCCCTGTTTCCTTTTGTGATCTTAAATTTTTAACGTGTTGTGTACGAGGTGACCGGCGCATCGGCACGAGCAGTGAGCGCGCACCAGCCACGAGCAGTGCGTTCGGACACTGCCATCTTGGAGACATTCCAGTGAACCCGCTGCCGCACAGGCTCCGTTTTGGATCTATTAAATGAAGTATGCAACAACTGGCGACGAATAAGACAACGAACCTTCTACCTCAGTAGTCATGACTACTCACGGCTCCATGGAGGAGTTCTCCGGCAAGGGCTGGTCGTCATGGGCAGAGCGGCTACTATATTACTTCGAAGCCAACAGCATCGGGGACGATGCCAGGAAACGTGCTGTTTTGCTGACGCTGTGTGGCCCGACCACGTTCGAAACAGTGAAAGCACTGGCAGCACCGAAAACGCCAAGTGAGTTTTCTTTCGGCGACGATCGTCGCCATGCTTCAAGCCCATTTCGATCCGCGCCCCTCGGAACTCTTCAGCCGGTGCAGATTTCAACGCAGAGATCAGCTACCGGACGAGACTGTCACCGCATACGTCGCAGCCGTCAAGAAGCTTGCGGCGGACTGCAATTTTGGAACGATTCAGCCTGTCGCGACCACCACCGCTGCGACTGTCACGTCCAGCGGCTCCGGTTCCGATGGATCAGTTGGAACGTCCAGCGGTTCCAGTTCGGATGGATCAGTTGGAACCTTTGGCAGCGGTTCAACACCATCTATAGTCAACATGACTATGCTGCCAATGGACATCATGCTCCGAGACCGTTTCGTCTGCGGACTTCGAGACGACCATCTGCAGCAGCGTCTTTTCGCCGAAAGGGACCTGACGTTTTCTAAGGCTTTCGACGTAGCCGTGCGAGCGGAAAACGCCAAGGACAATCAGCGTCAAATCAAAGAAGACTTCAAAGAAGTGAACAAAGCAGAAACGTCTCGTTTGTCAAATCGACGGCGTGAAGAGACCCCAGTGGCAACAGTAACGTCTTGTTACCGCTGCGAGGAGCCTCACAGTCCAAACTCATGTAAATTTAAGAGTTCAACGTGCAGATACTGCAAGAAGGTGGGACATATAGCAAAAGCCTGCTTGAAGAAAAAAAAGTCTGCTGGCAGCAGCACGGTTCATGATGTCAATCCAAATCAAACGAGCGATTCGACTGCTCATGAACCAAGTCATGCAAGCTCACTTCATGACCTCAACTCGCTGAACAATCGGCGGCAGTCGACACACAAGCCCATGGTGAACCTATAAGTTGAAGATGTTCCTTTTCGTTTCGAGGTGAACTCGGGGGCAGCGTTTTCACTTATCAGTGAAGAAACGTTTCGATCGGCGTGGCCCAGCACAACCTCCCCAGTTCACGCAAGAGGACATTGCCCTGCGCACCTGGTCAGGTGAAAATCTAGAATCGCTCGGCACGATCCAGGTTACGGTGCAGTTCAAGAGCTTCCGAGCGCAGTAACCACTCCTTGTGATGAAGCGTCCCGGCTGCAATCTACTCGGACGGAACTGGTTTGAACCTCTTGGTATTGGATTAAGCGGCGTGCATCAGATCGGGCTCGACAAAAGCTTGCTGAATGTCATCGATAAACACGCTCCACTCTTAGATAGTGACCTGAACCAGTTCAAAGGCCCTGCAGTCAGTCTGGAGCTTCAAGAGAATGCAGCGCCAAAGTTCCTGAGAGCACGAACCGTGCCATTTGCGCTGAAACCAGCAGTTGAAACCGAGTTGCAGCGTCTCACGAACCAGGGCATCCTGGAGCAGACACAACATTCGGTGTGGGCCACACCCGTCGTTTTAGTACGAAAAAAAGACGGTGGAATACGACTTTGCGGAGACTACCGCAGCACCGTCAACGCTGTCACGCGCAAGGCGGCGTATTTTCTACCTACCGTTGTAGAGGTGCTGGCGAAGCCCCGTGGAGGAAAAGTATTTTCAACGTTGGATCTTGCGCAAGCCTATCAGCAACTGAAGGTAACTGAGAGAACAGCTGATATACTCACGATCAATACTATCAAAGGGCTCTATCGGGTTAAGCGCCTACCCTTTGGAGTGTCAGCAGCACCAGCCCTTTTTCAGCGGTGCATTGAAACAACGTTGGCGGGACTACCCGGAGTCAGTGCCTACCCAGACGATATCATCGTCACGGGTGCCACACCGAAAGAACACGCGCAACGTCTAGACGCCGTCCTGACACGGCTCCAAGAGGTTGGCCTACGTGTTCAGAAGACGAAGTGTCGTTTTGGCGTTGCAAAGGTGACCTACGTGGGACACAGAATCAACGCAGCAGGGGTTCATGCCACAGACGACAAGCTAAAGGCAATCAAGGATTTGCCAGAGCCAACCTCCAAGGCCACTCTGCAGTCATTCTTTGGAATTCTGGCTTTCTACGATCGGTTCATGGAGAACAGGGCAACAGTGGCTTGTGTCCTATACACGCTGCTAGAGAAAAACGTACCATGGAGATGGGAGAAAGAGCTCGCCAATGCCTTTAAAAGACTGAAGGAGCTTTTGCTACGCGAGACAACTCTTGTCTACTACGATGAATAGAAGCCGCTTCTTTTGTCATGCGACGCTTCGCCATATGGCATTGGAGCTGTGCTCGCTCAAGTGGACCCAAACGGCACAGAAGCTCCCATCGCGTAAGCGTCGAGAACACTAGGTGAAGCTGAGAGTAACTACTCCCAGTTGGACCGAGAAGGACTGGCAGTGGTGTTTGTAGCGGTCCACTTCCACCAATACATCTCTGGACGCAAAGTGGTCATCGCCACTGACCACCAACCTTTACTTGGGATCCTAGGTTCCCAGAAGCCGGTACCCCAGGTTCTGTCTCCCAGAATGCGGCGCTGGTGTGTCAAGCTCTCAGCTTACGACTACCAGCTGGTCTACAGACCAGGAAAAAAGCACCAAAACGCGGATGCGTTAAGCCGCTTACCTTTGCCTGAAAGCGAGGACGAACCATGTCCTCCAGGAGACGTTCTCATGAATGAGACACCGATGGATACACCGCTAACAGCCGAGCGGATCGCAGAAATGACACAAGCCGATCCAATACTGTCACGTCTCTATAAAGCTGTGCAGCAAGGAAATCTCCAGCAGCTAAAGGAGGCAACGTTCCAGCCCTTTTTGAAGAAGCACACCGAGCTGTCGACACAGCGAGGATGTTTGATCTGGGGCTCAAGGGTGGTTATACCAGAGGCTGCACGTGCTGACGCAATTAAGCTGCTGCACGCAGGACACAAAGGAATTGTAGCCATGAAGATGGCAGCTCGTAGTCACCTGTGGTGGCCAGCCATCGACAAGGAAATTGAGAAGGCGGTAAAAAGCTGCGCTACCTGTCAGGAGTCCAGACCGGTTCCCAACAAGGCTCCCCTTCCAACGTGGGATCATCCATCCAAGCCCTGGGACACAATTCATCTGGACTTCGTGGGTCCCTTGGAAGGGCAGATGTTCCTAGTCGTCGTAGACGCCTTTACAAAGTGGCTGGAAGTGCGCTATATGACAACGGCCACGACCGCAGGAGTTATCAGAGAGCTGAGGGCTCTGTTTGCGACTTTCGGACTACCTCGAAAGATCGTGTCCGACAACGGGACAGTTTTTGTTTCAAAGGAAATGATTGATTTTTATCATAACAATGGAATACGTGCAGTGACGAGCGCACCATATCATCCTGCGACGAATGGCCAAGCCGAGCGGATGGTATATGAACTCAAGCAAGGGCTAGCAAAGGACAAGAAGACACAAGAAGGGACTTTTGTCGTTGCGAATAGCGAGGCTACTCTACAAACATCACACAACAGTTTCTAAATCGACCGGGAAGGCACCCGCTTTTATGATGTTTGGACGAGAACTCGCCACAAACATCAGCCGACTGATGCCCTCTCCAGAGAGTGAAAGAAACAAGTGGATGAAAGTTGCCTGCATCCAGAATTTTCAAGGAGGGACAACATGTGGTTGTCCTTAATTTCAGAGGGACTCCCAAGTGGATACACGGCAGGTTGATAAAAAAAAAACGGGCTGTCGCTCTTGGCTTGTTGAAACAGCTGGGGGAAATATCCGGCGACACCTAAACCATATAAGAAGGTGCTCGTCTCCGTTGACTCCGCCTGCAGCCTGGTCGATTGGTGGTCACGACTGCACACCGGTTCGTCCTACAGAACAGAACATACCGCCTCAAGCAGCCACAACGAATGGAAATTCCGGCAATGTGGCTGTAGCACCTAGGAGTGCCTACCCGCCGAGAACCAGACGTCCACCCGATCGTTATGGCGACTGGGTCTAAGGAGTGAGAGATGTTGTGTACGAGGTGACCGGTGCATCGGCACGAGCAGTGAGCGCGCACCAGCCACGACCAGAGCGTTCCAACACTGCCACCTTGGAGACATTCCAGTGAACCCGCTGCCGCACAGGCTCCGTTTTTGGATCTATTAAATGAAGTATGCAACATAACGCAAACACCGATCAATGAAAATTACGTGGCTATATAGGCGCTTGAAAAACAGTACCAAAGTAGAGTACTCACGTGTTTAGTCAATCAGACAGCACGTACAGTGACACCGTGATGGTAGCCGAACCACACTCGCAAACTACCCGCAAAAACAAATTAGTCGAAAAGTGTTCAGACAGCAGGAGCTTAGTCTGCCAGAGTATAGCAACATTGTTAACGTCTGTAGATGAGAAATTTATCCGGTGCAATACGGCTGCTAGCGTGGGGTCTTTAACGGATATTACACAGTGCTGATACACGACCACACGCCGATACGATGGTCGTTCGGACCAGACGTCCGAACGAATTTTCCGAACGACCAAGTTGAAGAGGAGAAAGACAGCAAAGGCCCGTCGAGAGACAATAAAACCAGAAGGGAAAAAAATTCAACAGGCGACCTGCTTTTTCTAGAAAACGCACACACACACACGCACAGAGACAAAATTACTTCAAGCAGCGTGCAGGGCGACTGGTGTTCCGACGACCGGCGCCGCAGTGTCGCGTTCGTCGCGGCTTCGCCTCTTCGTGCCTTCAGATTTCGCCACCGCGGAACAAACGCGCCGACAGCCGTAAACTTTTTGTTTTTATTTTCAAGTTTATGTTTGCTTTAGCCTTCGTTGAGGAATATTGCCTAAAAGCAAGAAAAGAACATACCCACGCGCGCGCCCAAATAGCTCATTAGGCTCGCGGCATAGTCGGTAATACTCAGTTTCAGTTTTCTACATACCGCGATGGACGCTACAAGCTACACTGGCCCATCCGTAGTTCCTATAATTTTAGAAAAAAGGGTCAGCGTTTTCCTCGTTAAATGGAGGAACGAGTCTGACACATATGTTCCTTCAGAAATGGAGTAACCTTGCCCCCTTCAACACGAGAGGAAAGTTCCTCCTCCGTCGATTAGGAGACATATTTCAAAATGGCTGCTCCAAATCGAGCATCTATTGCAAGTCCTACCGGCACGCCATCGACGTTTCACCAGTTTCACCGCAACGCAAGGAGTTCGCATACTCACAGGACAGGCAAATGCCTCCCGCTCACTGGCGGTCTGCCACCGTTTGCTCGGCAACGCTCGGCAAAAAAGCACCGCGTTGACCGCCTAGCAGCGACGAAGCCCACCCAAATCGGGCCGACGGTTCCAGGGCACGATGAGCACCCAATGACCACAGAACACGCGCTTCGCATGTCATATATTTATTGGCAAATCCGGCTGCGCGCGCAGGTAAGAAAATCCGCGCTGCAAATCCAATTTCGCGTCGTGAATGGAAGAAAAACAAATTTCAGATAAGTATTGAGCCACAATGGTCAGTCAATTTCGTGTCACTTACCCGTGCTCGTTCTCATATCGCAAATCCTCCGTCGCAAATCCTACACAACGGATACGAAGCTCTAGGACCGATGCGTAATCCTACACAACCTATACGGTGCGCCGAAGGGTCCTCTGCAACTCGCAAAACGTATGCTACCGGCTGATGCGAACCTCAGCCGAAAGAAAATACGAAGACAGATGCACCGTCCACTGCCAGATGGCGCGCGCAAGCGAACTCTAAAAGTACTGGATATACAGATATTATCCAGCGTTTAAAGCAAACTACTCCAGGTGGCGCTGCTACCGTCCAATTCAATATTTCTAAGAAAAAACAATATCTTATTCTAGTGGTGTTACAGCATACCCAACATTCGCTTTCACACTCCCCATTAATTCGCACTGGAAGATAGAATGCACATACCCATTACGCACACAATGCACTCAACCACATGTCTCATACATAACGTGTTAACAACGCACACATACATAACGCGCAACAGAACCCCTCATTGCTAACACCGTTGGCGGCACCAGAGGTATATACCGTGCGGATTTAAGGCACCTATTTCCGCAATTACTGCCTGAGGGGAATAATATTACAAAAAAAATTGTAGAGCCCTTACACTTCACGTGGAGATGGAGGACCAGCGGAACTGTTATTTTTACGACGTCTAGGACGATGCCTAGAGGACGACGTCGAAGACAACCTCAAGGACGACTTCTATGACGACCTCGAGGTCGACGCCTAGAGGACGACGTCTAGGACGACCTCTTGGACGACCTCAAGCACGACTTCTAGGACGATCTCAAGGACGATGCCTAGAGATGATAACAAGGTATCAGGGCTTACTATTTAATAATGCCAAGAAAGGCTGACTCACGCTGGCTGCCCCCTCTTTTTATTTTTATTTATTCATACTTTCCACGAACAATGGAGAGTTTCCTGTGAACATCCGCGGACGCATTTTGTTTCCAGATCCTAGCGCATAACAGCTTCGCTGTAATGAATTACTGTTCTCGCACGAAAGTCTGTTGATAAGAATGTTTTTAAACGTTCAAAGGCATACATCTCTAAGTAGAATGTAAGCTTGCAGAAGGTAATTATTTGCGATAGTCGATAAAACAACCCCACCCGCCGGCACCCAAAAAGAAACGCGCTTATGGGTGAGTTGGTAAGAGCTAATATTTCCGCTTCCCGCGTAGCAGTTCCGGTTACCCAGATGTGCGTCCAGAAAGTTCAAAACGACGCGAGCCAGGCGTGTTTCAGGTGCTAGTCGAGAGAAAAACAAGAATGAATAGCTCTTGCACTCGCTGCTGTTCGCAAGGAATGGCTGTCTTTACTACGTGATTAACTATATACCGCATGTAGGCGATCTTGCGAGCTAGAAGACAAGCGACGGCGATCCGCTTCACTTTCGCTCGGTCATTTGCGCGACTAGGCAAAGCGCATAAAAGCGACGGGAAAAGGCGACCAAGGCAATGAGCGAAGTTTGCTAGAAGTCCGAAAACCGAGCGACGCGACGGGCAACAGTGATGCCCGCGTCCCACTAGAGCGACAGACAGAGACAAAAGACAGCGACAAGCCTCAAACCGTGCTCGCGATAGTACCTTTGGCAGGCGTTTAGTCGTTCGGTGCTCGTGAAGTAAGCACGAGCGATTGCAAGCCTGCCAAAGATACCCTCGCGTGCATGATGCTCGTGTTTGAGCATAGCCTTCCTTATTCTACAAAGCCTCTCAAATCGCGAAAGACTCAGGTTTGAGGCTTGTCGTTGTCTTTTTGTTTCTGTATGTCGCTCTAGTGGGACACGGGCGTGATGCCCGTGTCCCACTAGAGCGACAGACAGAAACAAAAGACAGCGACAAGCTCAAACCCATGCAGCAAGCTCGCGATGGTACCTTTGATAGGCGTTTAGTCGTTCGGTGCTCGTGAGTAAGCACGAGCGATTGCAAGCCTGCCAAAGATACCTCGCGTGCATGATGCTCGTGTTTGAGCATAGCCTCCTTTAATCTGCAAAGCCTCTCAAATCGCGAAGGCTCTGGTTTGAGGCTTGTCGCTGTCGTTTTGTTTCTGTCTGTCGCTCTAGTGGGACACGGGCATGAGTGATCTCCATCTATCGTCACTGACTCTCGTCGCCTGTGCCGTCGGTCGGTAAATCGCTTACATGCGGTTGAGAAATTAAATGCGAGCGCGCGGATAGCTTTGATCGGTACTCATCGTGCGTGAGAGCTCGAGTTTTTGTACGTTTGAAAAGGCGTGGGGCTTTATGTGACACGACGACCCTGCAATACTTTCGCGCGAAGCTTAGGTGTAAGCCCTAGCAAAATCTGTACCGAGGTTCTCCGTTGTAATTTTCTTGTGGTTGCTGATCATGGCGTTTCTGAAGGGAGATCGAGGTAAGGAAGCTAGAGGCAGAAATACCCGAAGTGGCCTCTAGGTTTTCTTCATAATGCTTCTGGGAGCTAGAGAAAATCAAAACAAGGCAGCGAACCCCAGTTCAAGGTCTGCTGCACTGCACGACAGTCCTAGCAGCCAGGTATCCTCCAGCTACGTACTCTTGCTGTAGATTTATAAATGCCCGGTAAATATGTTTTGTCGATTTAGGGGTGGGGGATCAGGCTATCTTGACCCTCCCTTTTAAACTCTGTTTGTGCAACCTTTTAAAGGTACCAACACCTGTTCGCAATGCAAGAAGGAACAGCCAGGATGTGGTCATGCAGCGCCACAGTTAAGTGCCAATGTTTTGTATTGTTTACCAGGCAGGGTGTTCAGTGTTTACACTCAGTACACAACTCGGTACTTCCCCAAACATCTTATGCTAAGTCAATCTTAAGTTATCGCCCTGTCTCAATCACATCAACCCTTTTGTACAGAGCTCCGAACCCGGGGGGGGGGGGGGGGGTGCAATTTCCCCCGCAGGTTCTAAACCGGTGGGGACATGCCCCCATACTCAAAAAGCTGTTCCGACCGCCCCCCCCCCCCCCTCTTCTCTCCTCCTACCACCTGCGAGGCTGTTACATGTTGACGCTGCACTCCATAGGCGATGAGGCGCTAAACGCTAATCCGACCCAAAAGACAAACCATGTGCGGAAAGTGCCAACACCAGGCTATAGACGCTTTCAGCGCGCGCCAAATTGAGCCGCCATAGCCGACCTTCTCTTGTCTTACCGAGATGCCGAGCCACTGAAGCGGGCGTTGACGAATCTACACAAGGGTCTATGCTGGGGAGAGGGACGCGGTAGAATCTAAAATGCAGTGACCTGACCTGCAGTGGTAATAATGAAGTGGAGCGAACGAAATAAGAGGGAACAAAAACTGAAGGTCGGTTATGGCGGCGTCCTTGCACAGCTGCCTGGAAGCGTCTATACCGCGTTGGAGCCTCCGCTGCGCTGTGACTACCGAAGCGCTCCCTGTCGGCGCTCGTTAGTGTCAAGACGCAGTACTTAGCTTCCCCTCTCCTATATATATATATATATATATATATAGAGAGAGAGAGAGAGAGAGAGAGAGAGAGGGAGAGAGAGAGAGGGGTGAACTACACGATGCTACATGAGCCCCCACACATCCGATATATTTCCGGAGCCCCTGCCTCTGTAGAACATTGGAACGTCTCCTCAACGGTGCTGTTTTAACTTTTCTGGAGTCGAATTTGCCGCCCCCCACACATCCGATATATTTCCGGAGCCCCTGCCTCTGTAGAACATTGGAACGTCTCCTCAACGGTGCTGTTTTAACTTTTCTGGAGTCGAATTTGCCGCGGTTATGCTTTAAATTAGTGACAGGACTGTGGTCGTGTGGCGTAAAGAGTGCGTTACCAATCATCATCATGGTGTTTTCGAAGAAGAACACGTGAAGCCAGAACGAGACCAAACGAACATGTGTGTCTCGTGGTGTTGGACGGGCCCCATGATGTAATATGTATTTTCCTTTCTTTAATTATTTTTTTTAATTTATTTAATTCAGTTTCTCATCTTTCAAAAATTCAGAAGTGGGATGAGTTGCTCCTCATTCGTACCTTACAAATGAGGACCAGCGTCAAATCAGTGGTGCGAGGCCTTACATCGTAGCGAGATCCAGATATTGCGATAGGGCGAGTCGACCTCACTTTGATACCCGAGATCTTACTGACTGTGATCTGTTACCTGCAATGGCAAGCAAAGTCAAAAGGCCCAACTCAACAGGCGAGGTCAATGCAAACGTGATGGAGATGATGAAACGAGTGCTATGAGAGAATCAAGACCTTGAGCGCCTGTCATTGATGCAGTCCAGTCGACCGACGTCTTCGGATATTTCTATGCAGGTGGCTCCGGATGCGTTAACTGCGATTCCCAAGTTCACCGCAATTGATAGTGACATCGCGGCATACGAGTGGATTACCGAGTGTATCCACATCGCTAAGTTAGCAAGGGGATCCACATCGCTAAGTTAGCAAGATCACAGTGGCCAAATTGAATTGTCAGGACCGTTGCGTGACTGGCTGCAATCCTCGGGCAAAGCTTGCAAGGCTTGACCGTCCTGGGAAGCCGCTTTTCGGGACGCTTACATGCGCCCACCGTCGAAAATTCAACAGTGGACTGCAACGGCAGGATGAACACCACGAAACCTATGTTCGCGACAAAGAAAAGCTTTGTCTTTGTCTGGGACTCAATTTGCAGGAAACGAAGCAGGACATTATCACGGGACTAGCGTTGAGCAAACTCAGCTGCACAATGCGAAATCGATATCACCTATCTATAACGACCTTTTACGTGATATTAACAGCTACGAGTGTTTCTAGAAGAATCGCGACGCTAGATTCCTGTCGGACCATAAACAACAAGACGAGAGGCCACGGCAAACTTCGAAAGCTGAATTGACGTAACGAGCTGGGAATGACGATTCCAACCCTGCCCAGAATAAGGGGCCGAAATGTTTCAATTGTCAGAAATTGGGCGACATTGCACGGATTGTCCGGATTCATGACGGGAGAAAATGTGCACTCGCTGTGGGAAGCAAGGACACAGTTACAAATGATTGTCATGATCGAAGAAAACTTGCACTACAAGTGGTCAAGGATAAAGACCGGCACTAAGTTTGTAAATCGTCGCAAGCGTTGAAATCAGTGAACATTGATGAAGAACCAACAGCTGCTCTTCTAGAAATTGGTGCGCAGATCAGCCTGATCAAGACGAAACTTGCCGCCCAGCTGGGCAAAAAAAATGTAGCAGTTCCTAGCCGAAACGAACAAGTTTGTGGCGTAGGCGGAACATGCAAAACCTTAGGCGAGATCCAAGCAGACCTAGAAGTAGACAGCAACTTCTTCAAGGCTTTAAGAATGCAGGTGGTTCCAGACAACATTTTCACGGGCCCCGACATCATCGTGCGAATAGACTTCATTGATACACCAAACGTTGTGCTACTGCGGTAAGAGGGAACAACTATGCTGCTAGGCGAACGAGACTTTTCATTTCTTAAAGAAATCAAGGTTGACCATGATAATATGCGAGTTGCGCTGCCCAACAGAGACAGGGTAAAGCTTGAAAAAACACTGTACAATAGGTCACACTTGTTTTAGATTATGAAAAACAAAACAGTCATTTCCTTATAGCTGGGGAGGACGAGATTGACTACCTGTGCGAGTTAAAAGACGGGGAAACAAGTATTCCTATCGTAAACGTCACCAACTCTGACATCATCCTCAAGAAGGGGCAAGACAGTTAAGCGTGGAGACCCGGTCGAACTTCAGGATACCGATGAGCTACTAATTTCACAACCCGTAGTTCACTACGTTTGGGCGTGGAAAGAAGCGCCTGTCTACAATCAACATGGAAGAGATCAAGGTCGGACTGTCTGTCACCAAGAGACAGAAGAAAGAAATCTGTGAGATGTTGAACAAAACGCGTGAATACTTTGCAATGAGCACCAAGGAACTGGGACACATGACAGTTGCGGCCATGACTATACAGGAGAAACAATGGAGTTCACCCGTGGGTCGACCTCCTTACCGTGTATCATGGAGAGAGCGGCAAGTACTTCGGCAAATCACCGACGAGCTTAAGACCAATGGACTCGTTAGGGACAGCGAGTCGGAGTACAGCAGCTTAGTTATCTTAGTTAAGAAAAAGCAGAAGAAAACAAATCTGAGTCAAAAAGAAACAAGAAGAAAATAAAACAAGCAAGCAAACAGTCAGGGCGTTTCCAAGACAACGTGACTAACTCTGACTAAGGACAGCCAGCAAGTCAGATTTGGCCGAGGGCTGTCGTGTGGCGTATACAGTACAACAACAATCATCATCATGGTGCTTTTAGAGGAGCACGTGACGCCAGAACGAGACCGAATGAACATGTGTGTCTCGTGGTGTTGGACGCCCATGATGTACTATGTATTCTCCTTTTTTTTAATTATTTTCTATTTTATTAAACGTATTTTCTCAACTTTTAACAGTATCGACGGTCGCATTCCTGCTGATGATTCAACTGAACCGCAGTAATGCGCTTTACACACTCGAACACGCCATCCTGATCAGAAACGTCGCTCAGGCTGGTTTCCGAGGCTTATTACTGCTTTGGTTGACTCGCTTTATGGTGGGTTGTACCGAGCGCGTGTTTTACTCCAAGCAGCACACATGGTCCACTGGATATTCTCAGGACCTCCCGACGTTCCAGGGATTCCCTGTGGATGTGTATAGAACACTTGTGCTGCTAGGGACCATAGGTCAGTGTCCCAGAGCTTTCCAGCCCTTTCTGGAGTTCCACAAGGCTCCGTACTTGGTCCAACTTTGTCCTTGTTCTATGTTAACGACATGCGCAAAACAGTAACACTCTAGTTGAACAGTATGCAGACGACAGGTCCATTGCCACCCGCATCACTTCTCCTGACTGCTCTGTCCGCCTTCAAGGCTACATCACTGGCTTTTCACGGTGGGCGCATGCAAACTGCCTGATCATGAGTGAGCGTAAGAGCATAGTGATGCGTTTCCACAACACCAAGACTACCAGTATTCCCCTATAAACTATCTCAAGTTCCACCTTACGGAAAGTACAATGCGCATTAATCCTCGGGGTAACGCTTGTAATGTTTGCACCACCACTAGATTTATCCCTCAACATTTCAAACATAGTGGCTAAGCCTCGGTGCACTTTGGGCTTTGTGACACGGTTGTCGAAATTCTGTGGCTTTTCAAGACTTGCTTTACACTGCACTCGTTTTACCAAAGTTGGAGCACTGCGCATATGTGTCGCACCCATAGCGAGTCCACTTGACTTCCCAGCTGGAGGATGTGCAACACCGTGCCATTCGGACACTTCACTTGTCCCGACCGCCAACGTAATACGCTTCAATCATACGAGACGAGGTTCAAGAGTCCCAAGTGGCAGACGGTAAAGCACAGCCTCACTGTGGCTTGTGTTGCCCTCCAATATCTGCACACTGGACGAGTCACTGAAAGGCTCCTACATCTCAGTGGGTCGACGCAGTAAACGGACAGGACAGCCCGTGCCTTTATATCCCAGAACAGTACAACATCAAAACGCGGTGTTGCCGGCTGCAGTTCGGGACCTTCTCGGAGTCCCTCTAGGCGTTCGGACGCACCCCCCCCCCCCCTTAAATTCGTGAAGAATCGTGAATTTTGTGTCGTGAACTCCCTCCGCACTTGACTTAGCCCCGTCACCTAGTTATATTTTGTGTTTGTTTTTCTTATTATCCTTCTTCTCAACCTTAGGCGATTACCCTGACAGGCGTGCTGCGTATGAATTTTTACCTTTTTGTCAAGCCTCGCACGTCCTTCAGGACCACACGTCGTGCAAATAAATGTTATTAGTACTATTACTATGCGTAGGTAACTACAAAGGTTGCGAATTGTGGAAAACAGACAAGGCAGAGAAAACAATTAAGTGTGGGGCAATTGAAGCCTCTTTTAATCCTACCGTAAAATACCGAGCAAGCGCCCGTTCAAATTCTGAAGATAATCGCGAAAAAATAGGGGATGAGCGCATAGTACACATATATGCAATGTCCATATTTTTTCAGATCTTTCAAATTTTCGGGGGTGGGCACTTAGAGCGGAATGGGCGGATGCACGGTATTCTACGGTAGTTAAAAGAGCCCTTGTTAATTAGTCTGCAAACAATACCGCCTTGTGTCAGCTGCAGACTTTGGAATGTTACGACCCGTCTGTTCACTTGACTTCAGTGTAGGACATCAAAAGATAAGACTTTCGATCGTTGCCACGTTACAATTTTAAAAGTAATTTATTTAATTCGAAATCATCGGAACGGTTGTGATGTGCTTCTGGAGACACTGCACCATCACGTGCAACAGTTTGTGTTGGTTGGGTGAATTAAGACGTGGCCGCACCTCTCTCAAAGGCGAGAAGCGCACTGGCAGGCTTTCACCAGCTGTCACCGAAGAAAGCGCTCCTGCTGTGGAGAGGCTCGTTAAGGAGGGTCCTCAGCTGACTGATGGTATATCACAGGGTCGCTGAAGATTAGTTCCCCGAGTGTTTCGGCGATTCTTCACGATCACCATTGTCTGACAAGTTTCATCTATTTGGTTGCCACAGAATTCGACGGAAGCTAAAAACCAGGTAAGGGTGGAATGGTTGCAAGGAATGCCGTACCGATTCCAAAGTGGCAACCCTAAGAGTAAATATCTGGCATTGTAACGAGCAAAAAAACGTGAACCGTCCAGCGTTCTCTCGAAACCAAGCACCAGTCATCCGTTTGGATATTGTCTGGACAAACTCCACTGCTGAGGCTCAAAATGCCAAGAAGTGTTAGGAACAAAATGGTGGCGATCTTCTTTACAACCAATGGGCAAGTTACCACAGTTGCGCTGGTAAGCCAAAGAGTGCACAATGATATAGCACGGTTTGCCTGGCAGCAGTCTACGAGGGGAGAGACGACCAAAAATCGGCTTAGGATGATGAAGAAGAAAAAATCAAAATAGGAAAACAGAGATTAACCAGGTTTGTTTGTCCCGGTTTGCTACTCTGCCTAGAGGTAAGGGGATATGGGAATTAAAGAGAGAATTAAAAAAAAGAAGACAGAAAAGTCTTGTCTTTCAACATCGAAGCAAGTGTGAAAACACAGGCCAGCTCGTCTACAGCTCCCATGACAATCCCAAGATCGGCAATAATAAAAAGACGGACTATCACACACAAGTCTCAACCACTTGATGCCTACAAGAAACAAGCTGGAAGAGGCAGTCACGACAATGCACAAAAAGCCTGATCGAAGTTATGTTTCGATCAGTTTCACAACATGACTCTCCACAGGTACATCCACTGCACAGTAACCGCTCATATGGTTTCCTAAAACGCTCAAACGCCAAATTGAATAGCACAAGCAAAGAGCATGCGTCAACTTCCTATAAAACAAAATGTGAGCTTGGCGGACTGTTGGCGTCTTCGTTCACAACCACTTTCACAGTAAAGAGCACTGCCATAGCGATACTGAAGAAGCGCGGAGCCAAATTACCAAGACGATAGATGATCATCAGTTGACACTAGGACACACGGTGCCATTGGCGACGGTTCGCGTCTTGGGTCACGACCACTTTTACAACCGGTAGTACTGCCATAGCGATGTTGGTTATGCGTGGAGTAACAGAACACAAGGCGATCATCGGTTGACACGTTCGGTAAGAACGTAGTACGGTAGACCCACAGACTAATAACAGGCAGAGTCGCTGTAACAATGGATTTCACGGTCATCATAGTCAGGGCTCACCGTCGTGACGCTCAAATAGGCTCAATCAGACTCGGGCGACCCTTGCGCATCCACCGTTACCGGTGTACGTAGCGCCATTTTGGAACTTGGCGGTTCATGATGGCTTCGTTTACTTATTTGACGAAAGGAAGGGTAGAAACTACCATACTTCTCTGCGTTTTTAGGAGAATATAATATGGACGCCTTGTTGTTTACATACAAATGTTCACAATTTCAGGAAACTTGCGCTGCGTGGACATGCATGGGCGCACAAATACTGCTTATCAAACTGCGCGTGCAGCGTATCTGAAAGAAAATAAAAAATAATTCACAAAGCCCTTAGCAGCCCACAAAGATAAGGTGGAATAACTTTCCTCCCGTCAGCCTCAGAAAGAAGGAAGACATATGGTTCCTCCCTGCTTCTCGGATCCGCTTGGGGGCGAGTTAGTGGAATGGAGAAAAAACACGCTGCTGCTATCTTTCTCCCTTCTGGATCAAACTGTGCACCTGTGACACGAAGAGCTTGACGCGGTCCGCAGTAGACGCAGCTGGAGCGAGGACCTCGGGGTTTATAGACAACATGTCGACAGTGGCGAGGCACCTGCCAGGAACATACATCACAGTGAACTGGTAGCGCAGCAGCCGGATGCGGAACCGCTGGAAGCGACGAGGCATAAGGTCGAGGTCGGTGGAGCCTAGCACCCGTACCAGCGGCTGGTGGTCGGTTTCTACAAAAGAGCTCAGATTGTGCAGAAGCTGTTTGAAACTTTGGATGGACCACAAGACTCCCTGCACTTTCTTCTCGATGTGGCTGTACCGCTGTTTGGCAGTAGTCAGTGACCGCGACGCAAAGGCAACCGCTCGTCGCTTACCAGATGTTGCTCCTGCAGGAGGACGGCGCCCAGGCCGTACGAGGTGGTGCCCGCAGAAAAGGTTGCTGTGTACTCTGGGTTCTATTGAGCCACGCAGGAGCTGGATGCCACCATCTTCTTTAGTGAGTCGAAGGATGAAGCATGACCAGTCCCCAAGGTTCAGACCGTGTCCTCGTTCACGACGAGACTGATTGGTGCAGTGGCGGCGAACAGGCTCTGCAAGAAATGTCCGATGTGGTTCATCATTCCCAAGGAGGCGCCACACGCCTTGCACGTTTGTCGGAAATTGCATGCCCGTGATGGCGGGGTAGCTTGTCGGACTCTGGTGCTATGCCGTTGGTGCTCAACTCCACACCGAGAAACTCGATGGACGACTCCCCGAGGCGGCAATTGGAGGCCATTCAGCGTAACGCCCGATTGCTGCAGTCTCTCGAGGGCAACATGGAGTATGCTGTCGGGTTTAGACCGGTCCCTGCCAAACACCAGGATGTCGTCTACCATGTTAATGCATCCTTTAATTCCCTCGAGAATCAGTGACATCAGACTCTGCAACATATCTGCGGCCGACATGATTCAGAAGGGCCGGCAGTGATAATAGAGTCGCCCGAAGGGTGAAATAAACGTCATGTACTCCTGGCAGCTTTCGGAGGGGCGTACCTGGTGAAACCCAGACATTGCGCCCAGTTTCGAGAAGACGGTAGCGCTTCCCAGCGACCCTAACACCTGATTAACGGTCGATATCTTACGCTGCTCTCAGAGGATGACCTGGTTCAGCTTGGTTAAGTCAACGCGCAGTTGATAGCCTCCCGCTGCCTTGGGGTCCCGAGAAGGCCGGCGCACCCTGCTGTGGGAGCCTCGACACCCGACCACTAACGAACGCCACGGTTCGAAGACAAGGACAGTCTCCTTTTCGCAATATTTCAACGCTGTTCAGCCTTTTTTTCCGAGAGCACCCAAAGTGCGGCTAGCATAGCACAGCACCCAGAAAACAGCGATATTTGCCATCGTACGGTCGAAGGTACTCTCTATATCAGCGCCACAGCATGACAATCCGCAAGTTATTGAGTGTACCATAGTGGCACAAACGCTTCCCTATAACACTGAAATCTGAAATAGAATAGCAACCAGGGAGCATATGTCATCTTGCTGTGAAACACAGGGAGACCTGAGTACAGGCGCGTCTTCGTTCACAACCAATTCCAGGATAGGCAGCACTGTATTAGCGAAACTGGTGATCGTCAGATAATCGTCAGATGACCAAGATGATCGTTAGAATGATCGTCAGATGACCAAGATGATCGTTTAGATGATCGTCGGTTGACACTCGGACACATGGCAACATCGGCGACCGCTCGCACAGTCGTTCATGATCACTTTCGCAACAGACAGCAGTGCACGAGCATGTTGGTTATGCGCGGTGAAACAAAAACAGGGCGATCAAAGGTTGACGCACTCGGCAAGAATGTAATATATTAGGCGCACAGACAAATAATCGGCATGGGAAGTCGCAGCTATGCGGATTGCGCAGTCTCACTTGTCACGGGCAGGCAGCGGGTCTCGAGTCTTGGATGCACTTGTATTACAGGGCCTACAACTGCCCGAACCACTCGCATGCTATAGCATACGAGCTAATGACTGATGACTCTGAACAAAAACCGCCTCTGATCTGCCATAACGGACGTGACATTGCGAGATGTGCTAAAGACAAAAACGAGTGCGATGACACCTAATATCAGAAGCCTGACCGCAGCCAAAATGTGCAACACGTCGCACTAAGTGCAGCCCTGGACAGTTTTTAATAAACATAATTTTGGCCCGCCTAATTTTTAGTTGTGCACAGCTGGTCTAGCACTTCCCAGTAGATAATAGGGTTGGTAGGAGTCGTACCATCGCTCCTAACACACATTTCCATGAGTTCCAAGAGAGCTGCCAGGTGACGCAGTATGTATCAAAAACAACATGTTCCGCCATTCGCATTTCATCATGCTCCCTGTACTTTGACATGCAAAGGGAACAAAATAACATTGAGGGCAAAAATGTAGAGCAAGAAACAACAATAATAAGGGGGTTCCTCTTAAATCCTCTATAGCCTACTAAATAAACTGGTCTTTGACGAGTTGGGATCTGCAAATTGACCCTATGACGGAGTGGCGTATTTTACAATTTGTCTCTCGACAAATTGGCCTTTGACCAACTGACTTTCAACAAGTTGGCCGGATACCACGACACAAGGCATGAGTGCCCGCAGAAATATTCCCGGAAGGAGGAGAGGGGCCGAAGGAGAAAAGAGAACCCTCTTGATTTCTTGAATCTTTCCCATAATTAGGACGCTGCAACTTACTCCCCACCCCTCCTTAGCGCCACATCTCCTGGCGCCCCTGCACACATGGGACGTCGACGACCGTTCGCGCCTTCGTTCACACCAGCAGCACTGCTACCTGCAGCTCCAGAAACACAAATTAATGTGATGGTCGGGTGACACGATAAGCGGTAACAAGAACGAACGGGCGCCCATGCACACAGAGAATGTCAGCAACCGTTCGCGTCTTTGTTCACAACAGCAGCACGGGCCTCTGCAGCTCCGGAAACACAGAATTAAGGTGACGATCGGTTGGCAACCAGTAAGGTGTGACAACGCGAACGTTGCACAGAAGGACGCACAGATAAACCACACACCACAGTCGCTGCACAGCGGTAGCGAGAACAAAAGACCTCAAAGAGCCACAGCTCGCTCGCAGTCCTCGTAGAGTAACAGCGTTGTAGTCTTTGCACCGTTGGTTGCAGTGGCCACAGCCAGGGTCAGGTCCCGGCAGTCAATGCAGCCACGATATGTGGCCGAAGTGGTCGAGGCTCGAAACCCGTCGATATCACAGCTGATGGCAGCAGTCATCTAAACCCAGTGTACGTAGTAGTATCGGCATCGTTTCGAAGCTTATCTGTTTATGACGGATGTGTTTAGTATTTTTTCCTTATGAATGTCGAAAATGCTACGGCAAAATAAACGACTGAACGACCGACCTCGTCGTCTTAGCCACTGCATAAACGGCCTAGATCCATGATTTAATCAGCGAAGAACGTTAGGAAACAGAAGACAGGAAAGACGTTCAGCGTCTTTCCTGTCTTCTGTTTTCGTCAAGAGTTTCCTAACGTTGTTTGCTGATTTCAATCACGTGTAATCGGTACCATCTAGCCCAGCTCACGACCTTTCTACAGACCCTAGATACAACCTGTGTGCCCAAATCCTGTTTATCAACCGCGTGCTGATGAAGTGTGTTGGAAAGATATTGTATAGTTCTTCTTGGCGTCAGTGGATAATAAGGACTTAAATTTTCCTTCCATCGGTTTGGGTTTGATATTTTTGTTTTGGTAAATTAAGAACCAAAACTTAACGAACAAAAACACTTTGCTCCTTTTATGGATTGAGCCTTTGGCCCCTTCGTCAGTAGTCCGTTTGTTCTACATCTGCCACCAAGTAAACAATGAGAAATGTGACCTGTTCCTAACTTCCTTCTCAGGGAGCGCGTCCACGGGTGGTCGCGCTGCTGGCTGGTTTTTCATCCGCGAAGGTCGGCAGGTTCGGCGATGCCAGGAGCCGAACCCAGCCGTCTGGTCGCCGCTGGCAGACAGGCTGCTCTGCGGTATGTGTGGCGATCATAACAGCGGCGGAGGAAGACGCCTCATAGTACTGAGACGCCATATTTATGAAGTAACCAGCCATTTGACGCCGCGTCCCGTCTCGTCTAAGACCTCCTGTTTTATTAAGTCCCCTCATCGACCGAATCAAAATCAACATGGAAGTTGCCGTGTCGGTGGCGATGCGTGTTTCTGAGATCGGCTACACGGTTATGTTTGTAAGACTGAACCAAAACGGGTATTTTACAACCTCGCATGATTTTTGAACGTATTATCCATTACACAACGTGTAAATTTATGCTAATTTGTGTAAATAACATGTTTTTCACCCCAAATATTCACTAAATATACGTGACTTGCTAACAGTGCACACTATGCTACACACGGCGTGTGCCTGTCGTGTGCATAAATGCGTGGAGTGTCAAGAAAATCAAACATTGTGTCTACCAAATCACTGATTTCAAATTCCCTGACTTTTCCAGGTTTTTTTTCTGACTATTTTGATAAAAATCCTTGAGTTTTTGGGTTGAAGGATGACATTTCGGCAATGTTATTTAGCATGGCCGTGCCGATGAGCATCCGCCGTGCCACTTTCACTGGTCATTTTCCCTTATTTATCCCCCTTTTTTAATGATCTCCTGACTTTTCCAGATGATCCAAAATTCCCAGATAACTAAAGGTTTTCCAGGTTGGTACACACCCTGTGAAAGTTTGGCATATGTTTGCGGGGTTTCGTGATCGGGAAGCTGCTCGAAAACGACATAACTAAAAGAGAAGCTGGCACAGTTTTGTTCACACGACTGTCAACCTATCACGGTCGGCACTCGGCAGGCCGGAGCCGTCGTCCGTCCGGAGTAGCCGCCGCTGGTCCTTTTCACGTCATTACGGACCACGTAGTACGGTCCAAACATCGAGCGCCACGGACAATGCGCACGAAGGTTCGTACTCGAACCAGTTAGCTCAGGGAAGAGCAGTTCGGAGATTTTAAAACTTCTCTTGATGCATTATTTCGAATCTTGACCGCCGAGCTAAGAAAATTGTCCGGGCACGTCCGCCATACCTTTAGAACTCTGCGTTCTGGTTACGCCCGACGTACCTCTAGACTCCGGCTGCCAGTTTATCATTCTAAGGCCCTCTACCTCGTCGACAAGTTTACGCCTCCACCCCGACTTGACGACGCCAATTCGTGGTGTACATATACACTCTAAAAAAAAGGGGAGCGCGACTTAGTCCCCGAGGTGAGCAAGTGCGTTGCCACAGCCAGTAGTCCCTCGGGGACTAACGGGAAAGGGAGTAACGGTTGCGCCCCTCCATTAGTCTCTCGCAGTTCCTCCGATGGGATCAAATGTTGCGCCGTTGCAATTGACCCCTGGAGACTGTTAAGCCCTTGCACTTGGTCCCCTGGGACCAACTGTTACGCCGTTTCAAATGAACCCCGAGGACCAACTGTTAGGCTTTTGCACTTGAACCCCTGGGTCTGAACGTTGCGCCCTTAGATTTAGACCCCTGGGACTAAAGTTTTACCCTTACATTTGGTCCCGAGCCACAAATCTCCGAAACAAAATTGTGCAGTTCAGGTTGAATGTAGCTTTATTGCCTCGTAGATACACATCGCATTCAAGGATGACTGAAGTCGAAGTTCCTGGGCGGCAGAATCCACGATAAGGCCAAATTCCGAAAAGTGCACTTGCGTCGACGATGGCTTGGACACTGGGACGTCTGTCCAAACCGGTCGTGGTCCAAGCACCGTTTGCGAGGAATTTGGGTTATTAGTAACAGGGCAGCGTGAAATACCCGATCGCTCGACAAAAGTATGAGATATAACACACGCATAATAAAATAAGAAATAGGCTGCATAAGTGCTACGATGGTTCACATCCAACATGCGGTCTGTTGACAGCAGACCAGCGCCATATTCGATTTTAGTACACCGTTCGCTGCGAACTACAGAACCACCGTGTGCTTGCTCAAACTATGCTTCAAAGTGGCGGCACGTGATCCAGCCATCAACGCGAAGGTCTAGTGTACAATCGAATAAATGTCTCCATTAATGCCGGTTCTCACACGCAGCGGAGCGCTGATGTTGCGCTGCTTACGTGTCGTGAGCTACTTTTCGTCTGCCGTGAGCAACAGTATTGACGGCGCGATACAAAGCTGGTGACCGCTCGCGTCTGCACGCGCTTAGCGCAAGGTCAGCGCCAGGCACGTAGCCAGGGGGGCGGCCCATGGGGCCCAGGCCCCCCCCCCCCCCGAAATATTTCATTTTGCTGGGACCTCCTCTCTCCCCTCCCCCTCATACAACATTTTGTCATATGCGCCCCCCCCCCCCCCCCGAAACAAAATCCTGGCTACGTGCCTGGTCAGCGCTATGCTTGTAGCGCTCCGCTTCATGTGTGGACAGGCCTTTATGGTCAAGTGATCATGCCAGGGTCTGCAAAACACAAAAAAATAAGCCATCGGTAGAACTGGCGTTTCGCTCGATACGATTGAATATGAGGTCTCTGTGCTGCATAACAAAATCAACAACCATGGTACCAAAAAGAATAGAGCTTGGCGCGCGCTTTGCAAGCTGGAGAACGCGCTCAAAATAAACCCCTTCTGAAGCCGCAGTTATTGAATACACCATAAACAGAGGTACTTCGACATACCTTAATCGTGGTCCCTTGACTTGTGTCTTCAGAACAGATCAAGTGCAAAACAGGTTCTTTTCAAACTAAGACCCCTCCCCATTTTCCCAACGGACCCAATCTGCCCAACCCCCCGCGCGAGCGAGGAGTACAAGAAAGAATGCGGGGTAGGGGGTTGGTGGGAGGGGGAAGGGCGCGCTGAAGAAAATCTCTTTTCCCCCTCCCACTACACACAACACACGGACACAGCACAGCTTGGCACAGCCCCGAGGACGGGAGAAGGTTGCCATTTTCAACACGCCGGTCGAGTGACGTACAAGCAAACACGTTTTCGGTTTTTCTTTTATCTCTCTCTCTCTCTCTCTCTTACATGGGTGACTTTTTTTTAGTACGCATTTGTTTTGTTGTAGCAGGGTGTTGCCATAGATGACGTTCCGGGCGCGGCTTCTACAAACTGTTAAGTTTCATTTAAGAAAAAAAAAGTGTTAGTATTTGGAGGTGTTGCGTTTGGATAAATGCTCATTTTTCGCGCGAAGGCAAATTACGTGAATGTGACTTGTGAAATGTCAACAGATCATTTTTGACGAGATAGTTGGGTGAGGTCAAGTGGACACATGCGTTAACACGCATTCATACAACGCGCGAAGCTCTACCATGTAATGTCTTAGCGTTCGTGGCACATAAAACAAATTCGCCAGTTTCGTCCGAGTTTTGTCAACACTTTCAGCCATGCTGGGCTGAGTCTCGCCGATCCCCAAGACTAGCGAAATAGCATCCGTCTTCCTGGCAAACATTCCGTTTGCCTTCGGGGACTAAACCATACAGATGCACCCTGACTGAGGGGGACTAAGGGATGCTTTTGCTCGCGCACGCCTATCGGTTAGTCCCAGTCGAGCGCAGTTAGTCCCTGGCGTTTGCGCACGGTGCCTAGCTTGAACCAGATGGTCCTTTCGGGGAGCAACTGGGAGTTCAGAGGACCAAATGCTGCCGTTAGCCCCTTGAGACCAACTTTTTTCTTAGACTGTAGGCGTGAAATATAATTATTTGTTGCATTATTATTGAGCTGTCTCCATATCGTCACTGCCGTTTGTTTAGTCAAAACTAAGCCGCTAACGCCACCGTAGCGAATATTTAATTGCCTTCGCGCCGCCACCGACAAGAAGGCGCTGCTCACATTTCACTACGCCGAACCGTTTCCAGTGAATCGGCAACCGTCACATGAGATTACGGTTCGTCCCAGTTTGGCTAAATATCAAATGTTTGATTTCGATTCGAGTTTTGTTACGGTTCAGTTGAAAATAACGGTTTTACTCCAGTTTTCAGTTTGGTTCGACACCCTGGTTAAGAGCTATAGCTCGTTACCAGGGTGTCGAACCGAACTGAAAACCGGAGTCAAACCGTTATTTTTAACGTAACCGACAAAGCGGCTAGTAATCATGCGCGATGAGCATGTATACATGCTAATCACGAATGATTACTAGCCGCTTCGTCGAGCCTCGCGGCGTTAGGAACGACACCTTATCCGTCTACAACTATTCAGTTTTGGTTGCTTCACTGAGTATGCGCCATTTTCATCCTCGAAGGAGCATAAGCCAGTGAGACAATGAAGGCGTAAGTCACTTGCAGTGCAATGATACTGTTTCAAGAGCGCATTTACCAAGCGCTAACGAATTGCTTCATCAGCCCGTAGGTCCTAGATGGAAATCGACGACACAGGTTGCATAAGAACCGAACCTATTCCATTCCCACTTCATTCCGGGCAAAAGGCGTCTAATTTCATTCCTATTCCATTCCCCCGAGTGCTGCCGCCATTCCATTCCCATTCGATTCCGGGGTCGGGAAACTGCGGAATGATTCCGAAATTCTTCCAATTCCGGAGTGGCATTTCCGCAACACTGGCAGATATTAAACTTCTGAACTAAGAAAAAAAATACCTTGAAGCTAGGCCCACCTTAGATGACTTGGCAAGAAGAATACAACCTCAACCCTGGTTCTGGCAGCTCACTGTTCTTTTGGCATATCTCACTCAGTAGTAAGTATCAACTAACTTAGAAGAACTGTGCAACATCCAAGCCAAATGTTCCACTGGTGGTGTTGTCTGCTCCAGCTGTTGTACACTGCTTTCTAGCAGTAAATAACTAATCCCTCACATTAAAGAAAGTGCAATTCGCCTTTTTTTTTTTTTGCTGGCATAGACAAAGGAGGAGTGTAAAACAGAGAAAAAAGTTATACGGGAAAACGCCCCTGCTGGAATAAACTAAAACTAAAACTAAGGTACTGATATTGAAAAAAAAAAAAAAACATTTGCCAGAAGTATTGCGATCCGTATCAAAACCGTATTTGGAAAATTATTAAAAATTGTATGAAAAAACAAATTCACAAAAACCATAAAATGTGCAAAAAGATAAATATTTATGTTCATTCCCCTAAAGCACTACGTGCATTTCTGGCACCCTATGATTGTTTAAAGCTTTAAAAGGGCGATATCAACAATTTTTCTACTTTCAATAAATACTGCTTAGACTTGTTTCTTGACATTTATGACCTATGAAATGCACGTTCTTTTTTCTTGCGCAACGGTAGCCGCAAAGAACGTCAAAAAATCTAACACCGTTTACTCTCTCAGCTCGCAGCCAGAAAAAGCGGTCACGTGATCTGGAGTCGATTATATGCCGCCAACGTTTTTAACATAGCCACGAGTGAGGGTTGGCAGAGCACAGGGCGCGCGCTGAGTTCCACGGATTGTTAAAGTTTGTGTATTCCCGTCATCCCAGCGATTGTGCCCGAGCAACTACCCGAATGCATGTCGAGGCATTGATTATCAAGAGCCAAAATCGAATGTCGACGCAGTCTTCGGGTCCACTTTGTGAGCAGTATTTAAATATCGTCACAGCGGGGATCGCAAAGCTCGATGAAGCACTACTTTGGACCGCGTTGTTAGCATTGTCCCCACAGCTTCGTCATCAAGTTTTGCGAAGGAGAGACTGAAGGAAAAGGTCCGGTTTTATCATTGGTATTCCACCTCGGCGAAGATGCTCCTTAGTCAGTGGCTTTGCGTTCGAATATTCTTCGGTCCCACTAGTGCCAGTAAGCTTATGTAAAGTGAGAAAAGTTTCTACCCAATACCGTTGTACAGCCCCTTTAAGTCACCGATCACAGACATTGGCAAACCTCATAGAGATACGGCCAATCAGCCTGCAATGGCAATGCCATGACCGCATGGCCACTGGCTGATAAGGCTTATTTCCGGATCTGTCGAGAACTCGGGGATTTCATATTGCTGACGCAAAGGCGGGGACCGCGGAAAGCCCTCGAACACCAGGGGGGGGGGGGGGGGGTTATTTTGTGTTTGAAAACAACCAAACTATATTGGGCGCAAGGCCCAGCGACTGTGGAAAATGAGTGACCAGCTCAATGTTGTTTTTTGTGAGTATAACTTTTGAATACATATTGTCCAATGAGCCGAAGCATTGTCGTGAAGAAAAATCACATCTGTGACCTTTTCCGTTTTTATTACTGATTTGTTTCGCTTCTTTTTGTCTTTTTTTTCCGCGGGAAGAAATTATTTTATTCATAACGTCACTGCAAAAAGCAAACGTCAGCGCTGTTTTTTTTTCGGGAAGCAGTGGGTGATGATGACGTCTTGGTACACCGAAAAATGGCCGCCATCATCTTGTTTGCACTGGCGATCATACCCCGGGAAACCTCACTCCACCCCTGGAAACCATAGCTTAATGCAACCCACAGTTCTTAAAAACACCAAAATGGTACAGTCGGACACACCTTTATAGCACAATATATGCTTATACGCTGGTTATCTACAAAATATCGTCACTCTCGCCTGTGAAACTTGAAATGCAGGCGGTAACCTTGTTTGGCGATGGCAAAAAAAAAAACAAAAAAACACTTGTGCTACGTTATAAAAATTACGTAAATCGTTCAGGTGATTTTGCGGGGAAGTATTTGCAGCTGTATGTTGAGCATATTAAAAACGTTTTCTTCACTTGTTTCGATCTTTTATTGTTCATCGAAGGTTGAAAGAAAACAGCCCCTGTAATTGCGTTACATTTTTTTTTTCAGTAGGCATAAGGCAGATTACAGACTTTACAATTAGGAACACCTTTGAAAGCGAGGCCTACCTTCGTATGACTCGATGAGAAGAATGCACCCTCAACCCCCGTGCTGGCAGCTCACTGTTCGGTTGGCCTATCTCACTCAGTAATAAACAGACTTGTACGTAGGTATACTACTCTACTCGAGTTACTGTAGCTTAGCTACTTTTCTGAGTATTTAGAAATTTTAAATTACATTTTTATTTT
The DNA here is from genome assembly GCA_013358835.2 of Ixodes persulcatus. Classification (NCBI taxonomy): domain Eukaryota; kingdom Metazoa; phylum Arthropoda; class Arachnida; order Ixodida; family Ixodidae; genus Ixodes; species Ixodes persulcatus. The sequence goes on from JABSTQ010010409.1 coordinate 513,997, forward strand.
GGTAATTAGTACTTTAATTAACTTTTCCGAGTAACTTCTGCTCAAATTACAAATTACTTTCAAATTATAGTGGTAGGTTTGCTTATCAACAAACATTCTTGCACAATAAGAGATAAGATGTGAGAAGATCAGCAGATATTTGCAAAGGGGGGAAGCAAGTGGCGTAGGCAGTGGCGGCGGTGTTGTGGGGAGTGATTTGGAGGGTCTGAAACCCCCTAAAATTTTCACGAGCCCCCACTCCAAACATCAGCTGCTATGTGGCGCAAATGCGGACACACAGGTCGCAAGTGAGGCCGAGTAACAGGGATTAGCGCCGAAGACTAGCGTTTCGTTTTGTCCCGAAGCTGAGGAGACTTGACGGATTTGAAGAAAGGGCTTGTCCCCGCTTTTCCAAAACGTAGGAACTCTCGCCTACTACAGGAAGTGTGCACACTGCATCCTCACTCAAAGGAGGCAACATAAAGCAGCACCCGCTCTGACGCTCATCTTGTTATACCGTGGTTTGTGTTGTACTTGAAAAATCGCGCGCTGAAGGGCAACGCAAAGGCGACCTCTTTGCGTTGCCTATCCTACCAAAACTCAGAATGCGCAGGCATTCCAAGATTCAAAGATCGCTAGAGAAATTTTAGTAATTCCGCCAAAGTTTTGACATAAAAAATAATAAACAAGCAGTGTTGGGAAGTAGTTTAAATACGTGGTCCTTAAAGTACTACTTTAAGTTGGTTTAGAAAACGTGTACTCTACTTGAAGTACATTACCTGAGCATGTACCTGTACTTCACTCAAGGATTTTTTGGTACTTTCTAAGAAAAGTACAACTTCCGACTTTTAAGTACATTCCCCAAATCTGAAAGCACGAAAATGGCGTATCGACATGTGAAAACGCACTATCGTCTTTCGAGAACTCATCTGGTCATTTCTCTGAGTGAAGTAATGGCGGCTAAAACAGCCATACAAATAAGCGCGTTATAAGTTGATTGTGTTAAATAGTTTGTCAGCAAGAGTACAACAATCCCCTGTGGCGACTTGACTTATCTATATTTGTCACCATTTCTGAAAAACAAACTGATGCCCCTCTGATTACCACTGGAGCAATGCATACCAGTTAAATAAAAAGAAAAGAAAACAACACTGTAAGGGGATGAAAGAGCACCATGAAAGATGGTGTTAGAAAATACCTGTACTTTACTTTGAAAGTATGTTATATCTAATGTACCTTAGTTCAAGTAAATTGCACTCGGTGCACTTACGACATTACTTGAAGTACATAACCTCTCAATTTACTTTGTATTTTCATGAGGTACTTTCAAATATCCTCTTCGAAGCACTGTAAACAAGCAAACATTTTCTGCAAAATCAAGCTCAGGCAGTGCTGAACCTCAAGGTAGGAATGATACATCCGAAGTACATCATTGACCAAAAACAAAAAAGTACAAAACAATCAGGCACGCAGAAGCAGAACCAGAAATTAAAGTATTCCTGTGAAAACACAAGCCGCTTTCTCTTACGCTAGCAGAATTTTTCTAGCGGGTCAAAACCTTTTTGTTTTATTGTTACCATTAAAACCTGTAAAAGTAACTTCCAAAGTAATTCGCAACATTTTTTAGGGCAGTTTAGTAATTTCCGTATTTACTTTCCAGTTTAGCAATTCCTACTCTACGCAACTTACTTTTGAGGTAAATTCTCAGTAACTTAACTTAATTACTTTTCTTTAATAATCTCTACATCTCTGGCAATAAGTACCGACTACCAAAAAAAGAACTGTGCAATATCCAAGTCAAATGTTCCACTAGCAGTGTCGTGCGCTCCACCTGTTTTTTTTTTTTTTTCAATATTTTTAAACGCGACGTTCTCGTTTCGTGAGATAACACCGTGATGGGACCGCAGGTGTATATGCAGTGCAAAAATACTGGCTTTTCAAGGCGCCGCACTGGCAGTCTCCACGCACGTTGCGCTTTGCGCGAAAATAACGAGACGCCGCTTTTTTGTAATAAATTATCTCTGCCTAAAAAAAAAACATGCGTCAGACGCCTTTTTTGTTTTTGCTGGGGCAGGAATAATTGCAGCTGGTTCCCACAAAAGAGTGAAGAAAAGAGCAATAAAGTGTACGAATAAACACCCGTGCTGCTATTTAAAGAAAAAAAATTTGTGAAAGGTATTTCGATTTTAATAAAAACCGTATTTGCGAAATTATTAAAGGGAAAAAAGTGTTTGGAAATGCAAAATTAAAGAAAACATTTAAAAAAAATGTCGCGCAAAATATAGATATTTATGTCTATTTCCCAAAAGCACTGCGTGCATTTCTGGTAGCCCAATAATGTTTAAAGCTTTAAATCGCCGATAACAGACATTGGCAAACCTCATAGAAGTATGGATAATCAGCCTGCAACGTGGATACCACGACTGCATGGCCGCTGCTAAGGCCTCTTTGTGGGTCTGTTGAGAATACAGAAGAATATCGTTATGCTGACGCAAAGGCGGGTAACGTTGAAGACACTCGAACACGGAGTGTGTCTTTCATGGTCGAAAGCAGCTAAAACCTGTTGAGCGCAAGACCTAAAGGACTATAGAAAGTGAGTAGCCAGTTCAATGTTGTTTTAAAAAACAAAATCTTTGAATACGTATTGTCCGATGAGTCGAAGCATTGTCGTGATGGAAGATCACGGCTGGGACCTTTGACGGTTGTTTCGTTTGTTTCTTTTCTCCGCGGGAAAAAATATTTCATTCGTAACGTCCCTGTAGGATCCAGCCGTCACCGCTTTCTTTTTGTTTCCCTTTTTTTTTCTCTCAGGAAGTAGTGGGTGAAGATGGCGTCTCAGTGCACCGAAAAATGGCCACCATCACCTTTTTCGTATTGATGATGTATTGTGTTGCAACATCGAATTGTATCGCGGTACGTTGGGTTTATCGTTTGCCAATCAACGTTTTTTTGCATTACAACAACTGCAATAAACATGTGTTGGAAAACGATCACTCCAATAAGCACGTCGTTATTGGACTTTTTCATTGAAAGGTAGCCCGCGGGCGTTCCAGCTAGTTATTCTAAATGGTTTGGTAGTTGTCTAGCATTTCAAGTGCGCGAGGCGTGTACTGTGTGACGTACCAACGGCCGTACATACTTGCACTTTCGATCAATGTTAATGTGTTCGCAACGCAGAACGTTTGTGTTCCGTGTGTATCCTCCTCCAATATCCTTCTCTCTCGTATTGCCGTATGGTAACTCGTGCTTTTTTTCCGATATCATTCACGCGATGTCATGCATGTTGTCCTACCGATGTCCCCATGTTGCTTCACGAACGCTCAATATGCTGTTACGTAATTTCCTCTTAGTCCGCGGCATGTGCCGACGTAATTCATGTTGGTAACTTGGTATCCGTTCTGAGATATATGCACGCGATATCATATTGTATTCTCCTTTTGGGCCCGTGATCTACAACCGTTATTTATTTATCGTTTGGCCGCACAGTATGTCTATGTCGGTCACCAATATGCACGCGATGTCGTATTATATTCCAAGAACCGGGTATTATATCGGGGTATTGTTCTCCGATATCGTGTTGTGTACTAATAATTGCAAGTTATATCGGGATATTATGCTCCGATATCGTGTTGTATACCAATAACCGCAAGTTATATCGGAATATCGTGCTCCAATATCTTGGTGTATACCAATAACCGCATATTATATCGGGATATTGTGCTCCGATATGAATTCACATCGTGCGTATTGGGCTAATTGTATAACAATACGTTTTTATTGGTCTCCATCAACTTCATCGGAATAAAATATTTCCAATAAGCCAAGTTCATATTGTCATTTTTCAATAGGGAGATCATCAAACACAGTCATCGAAATATGACAAAGGCATCTTGGGACATTTGGGATGCGAGTCGCCTCACCAGGGCAATTGCTAGCCTGGCTGCAAGCATGCCAGTTGGCAGTGTCACCAAATACTTTACCAGGAAAAAAACATTTGTCTCTATTCATTTACGCCAGCGCACCCACAGTGCCAAATGCTGCTCTTTGCATGAGGATCACACCGTCCACGCTGTACAGCAGTCATGCCGCACCAAGGGAGAGGGCTGCCGTGGGCACACCGATATACCGGGTTTGCTGAGACAGCAGAGGCAGCTGTCTCGACTAGCGCTCCAGGTGTCCGCAACCACAGATGGCAACAGTCATCTATTGTTGCCATCAATCGTCCAAGTAGACCCATCTCACTAAGCGCTCCTCGGATGCGTGACGCCGCCATAACTTTAGTTCACAGGAGGCAGGCGGCAGTGCACAAGACGGCTCGTGTCTTCTCGTCACGCGCCAAGCTCCTGCTGGCACGCGCTGGCAGAGCGACCGGCCAAAGTGGAAAGATCAGACGGTTTGAAAGGCCGCGTCTTGCTGAACGGGCGGGTACGCTGAACGATCCCGAGCGCTGGCACACTGTAAAACACCTCAGAGGCTTATTTAGTGCCCTGACGGGAGACGAGGCAGAGGTGACTGACTTTTAGGTTTAGGTTTAATGAATCGTAGAGCAGAACATAAAAACTGAAGAGCACGAATGGCAAAAGAGGCCCGAGTTTGGGCTCGTGCTGGCGCTTGTAACAGCACAAATAGCGCACGACATGAAGCAACAATGTGGTAAAAGTCAATAACTGCACAGCCACTGAACTCGAACCCGTTACTGAATTGGAAAGTTCACGCGCTACGTACGTACAGCCAGGTGATCACAACCACGACGGGTGCAGCTCAGAATTCAACCAATCCGAGATCAAGGACAACAGCTCGGACGACACACCTTTGAGCACTTTTACACTGTCGATCCTCGGTCTCAGTGTTCAATGGTTCAGTACGATAAGATATACGACTAGTGATTTTTTTTAATTAAGTTTCACAATAAAATACGACAAAAAGAATATCCTTACCCTATTTCGGCAAACGCTCATGTCAACGTTACTAGAACCCTCAGTTGGGAAACTCACCGTTGAAACCTGGGCCGCTGGCTTCCACCGAGACCGAGCTAAATACGACAACAGCGCCACTCTGTATCATTTGTCTTAACTGTGGTCGCCTTGAGCTTTTAGAAAGCATGTTTTTCTGTAAAAACCAACGAAAAAACTCTTTTTGTAGTAAATTTATTGGAGTTTATTACAAAAGAATGGGCGCGTGTTGTTTTCTAAAATATTTAGTTTGCAAGTTTTGCAGTACAATTAATATTGTTTTTATACAACCGTGCCTCAGCGGTGATTTCATTTAGCGCGTCCCGAGCTAGGCGCATATTAACCTCGGTAGTATCCCGCGGCGCGTCCGTTTGGGAGTCGGGGGGGTGGCACCCCCCTGAAGCCGCTTCCACAGTATCTGTTTTGGCCCCAAAATGGCCGATTAAAACCAAAATGGAAGTCACGTGCATTTACTCGAGTGGCCGCTGCGGGAGAAATGGTGGCGTTGTAATCGCCATTAGCTCGATTCTGGAGGACGGTCAGTCTCTATGGCAGATTCCCAACTGAGTGGTTGAGGGCCGGTTGCACCAACGCCGCTTAGCGCAAAGCAGAGCTTAGCCGGGACCTAAGCTAAGTTTCGGTTTCGTTCGGTTGCACCAAAATCGCTTATCGCTAAACCTAGCACTAAATTACGCTTATCGTAAGCGCTCAACATTGGGCGCTTTGCTTTTGGTTGTTTCTTAATCCTGGCTTTAAAACATGGCGGCTGGTTTGTGGCGGTCGACGCGGTGAACGAAATTGGTTGTACAAAGTGTTTTAGGCTACGACAGCGTGAGAGTCTCGACAGAATGGCCTTCGATTGTGACAAGGATGCAAAATATTGTCGCGTGAAGTGTTTATCGACTCCTGTTTTCAAGCTGGATCTCCACTCTCAGTGCGTGTTAGCCCTAACCGAGATACGTACGGAGCTGTGGGGCTCACGTCTGTCTTCACGTTGGTTATTCTGTCAACGAGCTTATTCGTATGTATACCTTACTGATTTTCGCGTAACTGTAACGTATTGTTATTTACCAGCTTGTTTATTTCTACTTGCAACGCATATCCTTCAATCCGATGAGCGCGTTGAATAGTGGCAGTACATGATCTCGGCGATCAGCTGATTGTCGACCCTTCTGCCGTTTGCATCAGATTACGGCGCTTTTAGGTTATAAAACAGCGAAAAGTCAATTTCTTTTGTTTTCTGAGTTTCGAGACAATCTTCAGTGAATTTTCCTTGTCTCGCGAGTAGAATCTTGGCTTCAGAAAACTGTATCGTTCCATAACCGTAACTTTTCTGGTGATCGCGCTTTTTAGGAATATTTTGCTTTATATATTTCATTCGTTGCGACGACAACTTCTATTCGTGGCGACGACAACTCGACGACTTCTATTCGATGATGTTTTGTCTTCAGCGATGTAGCGGGTAGAGCGTCCTTCTCGCGTTCGGTGAGATTTGGGGCCCCCGATGGCTCCTTTATCTCAAAATGTGAGCACGAAAACTACTGTCACTGTCAAAATATTCTGTTATCAACCGATAATAAACACACAATCACAGATGTAAAGAGCATTTGTGTTGATTTAAAGCGTTGACTCCTGTTTTTGAAAGTTAAGCGAAAAAAATGATTGAATTTGGAGACCTTTAATTCGTTACTCACCGAAGAAATACAGCGAAAAGCAGACGGCGACGACGGCTACTACAGCAGGTTTTTTGTTTACATACGAGATTCCTCTCCGCCAATCGTATTCGTCCCTCTGAGCGTTCCCTAGTTCGCTCTGTTTGTCCCTACATTCCCTAGGCAAATCCAGCGTTTAGCTAGGGGCGCGTCTGTAAAGCCGGGTTAACGTTGGTGCAACCGGAATTTAAACCCGTGCTTACCCGAGCTCGGTTTAGGGCGCTAAGCCGACTTAGGAAAGAGCCGCTTTGGGTTAAGGTAAGCGACGTTGGTGCAACCGGCCCTTAGTAACGTTGGCTCATGTCAAACCAAGTGCACGGTCGTTCGTTGTTGTAATCACGTCGTCGGGAACCAGTGTTGCCTGCTCGCGCTGACAAAACTTTTATTCCACCAATTTACGCGAATTGCACAACAGATGTCATCTTGCTGGATCTTGAAGTATGACGAAAGCTGAAGAACATACTCTCACCTTTTTTGTAGTTATCTAAGTTACTAATATCATTTATGACTACCTGCCCGTAAATAACGAATTGGAAAGTGACCACCCTCCGTCGTAACCTGCAGACATGTGGTCATTCCACAGCGGTTTCGGGTCGTCACTTTGCCCAAAGGCTAGTCACTCGCCCTTTGGGGAACTCAAAGCCTGCAAAACGTCATTTTGACTACCAAGGGTAGTCATTTCTTCTTAGCATGCACAACGAGCACATATGAAGTCCGAAACAAGAAACAGTCCAATGAACGGGATGGGCCGACAGCCTTGGCCCATCCCGTTCCTCTTGCATACGGCGCTCAGGTGGTGACATCACGCTGATGACGTATGATTACGCTTGATGACATCACGCTGATGACGCTTGATGGCACTATTTCATGGCCATCTTTCGGGCACAACGACGTCGATGCCGCTTGTTTTTCACGTAATGTGACAAGTGAGGTCGTCCTAGAGGTCTAGGCCGAGTTCTAGGTCGACCGCAAGGACGACGCCAAGGTAATGGGACAAGTGAGGCCGCAAAACGAGCGGCGCGTGCCGCTCAGTCCTATGTTTATCGGATTATGCGACGCTTTTTCGCTCAATAAAACAAGTAAAGCTTTCGCCTTTAAAAAAATATATATATAGGTATTGTTTACCTCTTCAACTCGGAGTCAGAACAAGCGGCCACGTGGCCTGGTGCCTATCCTATAGGGCAGGGGTCTCAAACACGCGGGCCGCGGGCTGCAGGCGGCCCGCGACTCGCTGGGACGCAGCCCGCAGGCAACCGGCTACGAATTCCGGCTCCCGTGTCTCCAGCGCTAGAAATGATATGCGCCATAGTGATCTCGTCTTGCCGATTCACTTCTGCTCGAAAAGAATTTCAGCTCTTTAACGTGTTCATAGTTTCTTCTTATCTGTTTCATCTGCCTTTTGTTTCACTTTTTTATGCTTCTCAGCTTTTCCCCATGTTAAACACCTGTACAACGATTCCGTTACTAGGCTGCGAGCGCGAGCTTTTCGTTGAAGGATGCAACTCGGCTGCGCGAAATCTCGATCAGGTGGAGCAAATGCCAAAGATAAAACTACGAGCTCGCGATTCTCGCCTACAAAACAAATATCACCATTAAAAGACAAGTATCTTTTCAGAGTATTGGAAATGAAAATCGTTAGGAAATCAAGAACTATCAAATGAACTGATTGTTTTTTTATATACATTTTGAGCTTGGTTAATTCCTGATTGAATTGCGGAAAGGGAACGACCGTGAACTTGCGCTCTTGTTCTATGTATAATGCCAGCACGTTGGCGGGGCGGTGTCATTTCAATTCTTTTCATCGCATCAAGTCAGGACTGAAAGTACTCATATAAAAAATCTAAAGATGCTACTGGCAAATCCGAGCTTATAAAAAGCATAGAGCACCAGGTCTCTTTTCTTTAACATCGTTTCATCCCCTAAATCTTATATTGACCCTCGACCTTCCGGGGTGGGATATCTGGCTCCCACACTCAAATGATTTTGAAACCACTGCTATTAGCGGCGAGATGTTTCGGTGGCGCCCTCGTTCGGTTACCTTTCGTGACGTCATTACCTTGTGAACAACAAGCTCGATGGTGTTTGCAATGAGCATGGTGGAGGCTTGAAATCATAGCGCTCTCAAAGCAACACTGCCAATACCGTAAAAATTAAAGTTCATACATTCCTCTTATTTCTGTTGATGAGAAATCCTTTGCTGACGTCACAGTCAGCGTTCGGCCAATCCTGGAAGGCCGAACACAGCGACGCTTTCGATCGCGCACGTCGCCAATAGGGGGTATTCACGCGACGCCATATCGTTGGACGTTGTTCACAGCGCATTCTCAGAGCTAGCTCCCATTTATCGTCTTCAAACAACAACAATTCCAATTGCGTGGAATGGGAATTGCACGCGCATCCGTTTGCATTCCTATACCTGTTTTCACCTTAAGAACCAAAGTAAAACAAGTCCGGCTCCTCGCGGAACATTACTAATTTCCCCCTTTATGTGGATAATGAAGACATATGTAGGTGAATTTTAGATTAGATATATTTTATCTTATCAAGACGTACACGTTCCAAGCGCCAAAAGCATTGCTGTTTCCTCCGACAACCGAATCTCGTCTGAACTATTTCGCGCCGAGTTGGAACAATGCGCAAAACTTACTTTTTTCTTGAGGTGAAAACAGGTATAGCAGTTCCCGAAGACAAAGCTATGGGTACCCGTGCGCTCGCGGAACTTGTACGCCGATATAGACGCTTTCAGCGCGCGCCAAATTCAGCCGCCATAGCCGACCTTCTCTTGTCTTACCGAGATGCCGAGCCACTGAAGCGGGCGTTGACGAGTCTCCACAACGGCCTATGCTGGGGAGAAGGACGCGGTAGAATCTAAAATGGCAATGACCTGACTTCCTGTGGTAATGATGCAGTGAAGCGAACGGAATAAGAAGAAACAAAAACTAAAGGTCGGTTATGGCGGCGCCCATGCACAGCTGCCTGAAAGCGTCTATATGGCCGATAAAAGCTGTGCTCGCGAAGTGCTTGCCTCTCCTGAAATGACAAAAAAATTAGTCCTCGAGGATCTTTTTGAGCATGCGCTGCGAACAACTCCTACGAATGGCGTCCCGCGAATACCCGACTTACTCAAATCGTGTGCGAGACATAGTCAAGCAGGTACGCAATTACAGTTGAAAGTACCGTACCACAGCGTCATCAATCTAGCAGTTCATTAATTTTTTTAAATTATTATTCAATGAAGACATGTGTTTACTGTCCCCTTCCTCCCACCTCTAATCTTCCCCACTCTCCCCGAAGTCAATAGTCAATGACAGCCTTAAGTGTCTCCGGTCGTGGATTATAATCTTTTCTTGCCTCGTGATTGATTCCTCGGAGTTGCTATCGGCTAATGCCGGACTCTCATTGGATGTGGAGCAATAGACCGATCTCACCGAGCATTCAGCGCATGCGTGACGCCACCATATCTTCAGTCCACAGAAGGCAGGCTGCAGTGCATGAGGCGGCTCGTGCCGTCTCGTACTCTACACGCGCAGAGCTCCAGCGAGGTAGTCGCACGTGCAGAAAGACCAAAGTTCCTCGATGCATTGCGGCAGCGGTGGCGTAGTCAAACTGGCTGGTGAGATCGGTCTATTAAAGGGATACTGAACCAAAGAATTTGGTGTCCATATTAAGTGGCGCATGTTCTTTTCACGAGCCAGCAGCCGCCGGTGTCCGCGAGCACACGCAACGAAAATGACGTCAAAGACCACCATTCGCGCTTAAGAGGACAATGAAATGCATGGGCTTCGGGCCAAAGGAGAATAAATACAGGCTTTTCATCTCTACAGGTGAAAGCTACGAGCTTGTTAGACCAATTAATCGCTTACCTTTTACACCAGACACCACTGTCTAGATGAAAAACTCTCTTTATTCTCCTTTGACCCGAAGCCCATACATTTCACTGTCAACCGCGAATGGACGTCTTTGACGTCATTTTTGTTGCGTGTGCTCGTGCAGACCGGCGGCTGCTGGCTCGTGGAAAGAACGTGCGCCACTTATTACGGACACTAAATTCCTTGGTTCAGTATATCCTCGGGATTCACCACACCCCACGCTTCCTAAGCTGTCCGTCAGTTACTATAAAAAGCACGGAAATGCCGCTGGAAGCTCGTTTAAATTCGAAAAGGGTCGTAACTCTCCTTGCACATCGCGGTACCAACGTATTGCGGCCTTCCAAATTACGATTTCGAGCGACGACGACATCCAGAGACGTCTTCTTTCGCAAGTTTCTATTTCTATACGCGCGCGGCTATTTCCGCCACCTCACGTTTGCCGTTAAACTTACTAGTTCGGAAGAGCAAAAAAAAAAAATTGTAGATTGCAACCAGCAGCGCCCAAATGACTTCTTTCCACTCGAATAGTATGTATGGCTGTTGTCGGCGTAGCGGGTTAAATTTAACTATGATAATTCATCCCCTTGCCACCTCAGTGTCGTCCATCGGCTGCGTGCGGGTTCTTTGAAGTAGAAAGCTTCGTTGCCAGAACAGGGGTCATGCATCAAGGCGACGTTCCAGGTGAATTCATCAATCCCTAGGTTGCGCTCGCCTCCTCCCGGATCATCTTGTCACCATTTTTATGAACGGCTCGGTTTGCGCTCAGTCTGGTAATATCTATATATAGTACTCCACATGGCGGAACATTCTGACATTAAACTTTCAGCGCATGGCCTAACACGTAATCTCAACTGCGAACGTGTCTTGTTGACAGGAGATGATTTCTCGCATTCGGCAACGTTTCTCTAACGATACCAATTACATTTTTAACCACAAAGTACTCTAGTTCTATACACACACGTCTTTAGAAGGATTTATAAAGAAAGATCCTGAAAAATAATATTTTGATTATTAAAGATCAAGCAGCCAAAGTGTTTCTAATGAACAGATGGCTCATCACAGTCCGAGGCTGAAGAAGTTATGTTAGCAAGATATATTTAGTTTGAGGTTTTGATAAAGGGTCATTCCTGACTGTTTTTATAGAACCCTTTTAAAATACGGTACTCTGTTGGCAGCTGTGAAATCAATCCACAATGGCGGACTAAAACCTCAACGTCACGGCACACTGGGAAAAACACGCCCACTAAGAAAGGTGATGATCGCAGTGACGTTGCACTTTCCACTCTGTTTGATTGGCTCGTCGGCTTGTAGAGTTGGCCGCGCCTTAACGTTCGTTACCTTATGGAATGACTTGCACGTTCCTCGATGCAGTCGCTCCGCCATTGTGCAGTGGTTCCGACCCTCTAATAATCGGCACGCGACTTTTGAAAGGGTTCGATTCCTCTAGGAGGGTTCATCAACACTACGAAAGTTAGGTGATGTACTTAGTGAGGTCATTATTTAAAGAGTAAACACAAAAACAAATGCTATAAATATTGCAAACAAAAGAAATCTCACGACGCAAAACAAAGCGGGACCATCGCATCATGGAGACCCGAAGCTGTAACAGATAACAAACAGTAGTTCACTTTAAGATAGCTTTAAGATGTCCCACAAATGTTAGGGGCGACTATGTAAAAAAAATGGGTATACTCTGGCCCCAACCCACCCGTCATATGCTCCAACACCCCTTTCAAGCCAACTCTCTAAAACAATAAAAAAAGTGCCAATGCTTTCTAACCAAAAACGTCAGAATAAATGCAGGTTTCTGCATAAAGTACAAACGCTATTCAAAATAAACAAAATTGAGTAAAACAAATCTTTGCAATCTATTTAGAGCCAAAATAAATGAAGCCCATTTTGGTAGCTCACACAAGTTATTGAAGTTCTGTCACTGTAATTTATAAAATAAATTAAAATCTTACAAAAACTAAAAATCACTTTATTGCTGGAATATTATGAAGAAAAAATAGTATTCGGATTGTTTGTACCACTTTACTGCCAAACATCCACTGTCCAGATTATTTTTCTTTTTTTATAAATATTATTTGTTGCTTTCCATGGCCTGTCTCGCTGCAACCTCAGACTTTAGCGCTTCTCTCAAGATCTTGCAAGTGTCCGACTTCGGTAGCGAGTCCATAAAAAACACTCCGCCATAGAGATGTTTGTACACTGCTGTTTGACCTGAAAATAGCAGAGCGATGAGAAAAAATGAAGTTTTCTACTTCACGCTCAAACGAATTTCAAACTCCCACAGATTACTAGCTACTACTGTACTACTACTCTAAAATCCGTGCTGCCCTATGAACACCAGCTTCCCATCTGGAATTTTCTTTTACCACAAAAAGTTCGACTTAAATAGAATGGGTAACCAAGGATTATACGTCACCGATTTCTTGCGATAGAATGGTTGAACACTCAGCACTTGATTAGCCAACACTGCGTTGTTTACTAGATTTTCTCTAGTGTTTTTTTTAGAATGTTTTTGGATTATTGTTTTATTCTGTGTATATTTTTTTAATAATTTTGTGGCCTTTAGGGTTTGAAAAATCTTATCTGCCATAACTTCCCTCTTAGTGTCCTGAGAGCCACTATGAACTATACTTCTTTCTTCTCAGGCGGTCAAACGGAATACTCTGGTATATATTAATTCGTAAATGTATTTCAGTTACGATTACGACTACTTTGCTCAACTCGCCTGTAATCACAGTTAGAATTAGAATAGCGCACAAGAAACAATGCCTCAAAATTGCTCATTTCTTTCAAAATGTAACGCCATTAGTTCACAATTACTTTCCTATTAGAGCTACGCGATTTCAATTACCTTTATGTCGAACCATTTTTCTGCGCTTCCATCTTTCTCTATATTTCATTTAAAGGGCACCTTTGGTCGAAAACAAAACCAAAATAAATTACTCGTATTGCTTTAACGGCACGAAATGTGATCACAGCCGAAATACTCCGTCAAAGTGAGGCAGCGCAGTCCACTAACACCTATTTTAAAGATGCGAGCAGATGCTTTTTAGCGGGCGGCAAGCGGGTTAGCTTTTTGTCAAGGACCACTGGCGCAGCACACTCATGGCGTCACGTCGCGGCCTTACGGCTGGTGACCAGTGTTGCCATACCTCTAGCCGTAGATGCCCGAAACCAAACTTCGAGCCGTGATATTGATAAAAACACACAATATCGAAAAAAACGAAGTATACCTTGTAATTCAAGGACACTGCTTTCGCTGAGAACAGCCGTAATCCAAAATTCAAAAATATTGACCGGAGTTGCCCTTTAACCGTTGGATTCATTATACAGCTTGCTACATTCGAAACATACAGTGCCTTTGTTTTCGCTACCTCATAATTTGATTAAAAAAAAGTAGAGTTCTGAGCATTATACGAGCTTGTAATATTATCTAGTAACACGGTCAAGACCGCTGGTGTTTTCTTTTTATCACAACAGATCAAAGCGCAAGTTTGTTGCGGGTAGTCCTGGGCTAGCCGCACTTAACGTGGGAAGGAGCAGCTGATGGCCGTGAGACCCAAAACACCAGTGATCTTTATGTCGGCCTTATCGCAACCCACATAAGCCATAGAATGGCACCGCACGCGCCCCAGGCCCGTGATGCCTTTTGCCGCATGACTTGTTATCCTGCGTCACTCCACATGAGCGCATGCACTCGCTGCATCCCCCTTTCTGAGAGTGAAAGACGACCGCTACAAAATGTCTACAAGTTCAGCCGCAAGGGCGCTTTCACTCTTCTACCAGAGGGCGTGAAATATTGTCTTGACGGTGCGCTGTTATCTTCACTAGCGCGTTGAACGTCATCAGATTGTATCGCTAGTGGATGGCGAGGAGCGGTACGACTTGAAGGACTCAACCTTGAAGCCACGATGCCAGTCGTTCCCGCTGTGTCTTGCACTGGACCGGCATTCTGTTGTTGAGAGTCTGACGCATCAAATGGCACCAAGTGCCGATGATTACGTTGGATAACTCCCGAAGGAGTCTCCAGCACATAGGATCGTGGTCGTTTTGCCCGGACACAGCATTTTGGCGGCGCAAGAGATTTCGTCCACCCACACGTCTTCCCGCAGAGACGGAGGTCGAAGGCGCTGGACCTGATGACGCCGATTAAAGTCACGTTGTTGTCGTCCGCGCGCCGCCTTGTCTTTGCGCTGGAAGTTTTCCGGTGAAGGCGAAGCCGGAATCAGAGATTCATCCAGATTATGGACTCTGGTCTCAAGACGTCGGCCGAAGAGGAGCTGGGATGGACGGTAGCGTGTGCCGATTCACAAGGATAGCCTTGTGCGGATCCTGTGATTTGAAGAACAATTCTTTCATGGTCCGTACCATTCTTTTAACTTCCCCGTTCGCTCAAGGACACCTGGAACTGATTTTAGCATGCTGAAACCCGTAGCACAATGGAAAAGCTCAAGTTCCATGCGAAACATATTAAGGCTCATTATGAGAGACCACCACATCTGGGCCCGTTTGCTCGAGCACTAACTGCGGCTAAAGTCAGCCGCAGTACCTAGGAGAGGGATTTTGAAATCACGTGACTGGCTCAGTAGGGATGCGGGGAAACATGGCGGTGCCCCGGTCAGTGAGGCGCCGCTCGCTTTAAAACTAATATGTCGTTGTAGCTGCAATATCGGGCGCGTTAGTCAGCAACGAAGGGTGCAGGAGGCTTTCGCTTTGCCTTACCTCACTTAAATCGCAAAGCATGAGCAATGACTTCGTCACATTTTTTAGATAGTGTTTCGATTCTGGCCATTCTTAAGCCTAAACGAACGCGATAATTGTCGGCATGGCAACGCCTTTGGAAGGTGAACTGCCTTGACTCATTCGGCCGGGTATTCATAGCACACAAAAGCAGACAGCGTTCCAATAGACCTTTTATAAATTTCCCAAGCACCGAGGTGCATGCTACGAGTGTAGTTTTCATGCGTTGCACGTCCTGGCGTTTGCAGTAGTAATTGTTCTAAAGCAGAAAGTCTAAAACAAATTTTGCCTTGCACGCGCGTTCGTCAAAGCCTTATGATTATTTACTTCAAATCTTTTATAAGATGAAGGCCAGCGTGCGCGGACCGTAGAATTACCTTTCCAGCGTTCTCCTCGATGCTTGGATAAGTTAGAAAAAGGTCTATTCGGACGCTGTCTGCTTTTTCGTGCTATCAATACCCGGCCGATTGAGTGAAGGCAATCCGCTTTCCAAAGACGTTGCCCATACCGACAATTATCGCGTTCACTTAGGCTTAGGAATGGCCAGAATCGAAAGACTATCTAAAAAATGCTGCGAGGTCATTGCCCATGCTTTGCGATTTAAGTGAGGTAAGGCAAGCGAAAGCCTCCTGCACCATTCGTTGCTGACTAACGCGCCCGATATTGCATCTACAACGACCTATTAGTTCCAAAGCGAGCGGCGCTCACTCACCGGGGCACCGCCATGTTTCCCCGCATCCCTACCGAGCCAGTCACGTGATTTCAAAATCCCTCTCCTAGGTACTGCGGTTAGCTTTAGCCGCGGTCAGCGCTTCGAGCAAACGGGTTCCTGGGATGCCAAAGCGGGCGAACGAACTCTTTACCGCTGCCAATGACGGCTGCGGACGATTGTGGAGGCAGCGGGGAAACGGGAGTAATAATCCAAGAAGAGGACCTAGTGCCTTCTAGACAGTTCAAACAAGTCGATGCTGGCTCGCTGCCAAGGGCGATATGATGTGGTCGTGCTGAGGAGCGGTCAGAGCGCTGCACCCTGGTTGCGCACACTGCTCGCATCCCGCGACGAGCTGCTCAACCTTGCTGTTCCTGGTGGGCCACCACACTGCGTCTCGGGCCCGAGCCTTGCAACGCCCTATGCCTTGATGACCTTCGTGGATGAGCTGGGGCATGTCATTTCAAAGACCTTGATGCAGCGATCCTTCAGCAGTAGTCCGTCGCAGACCGTGACACTGCCACGGCATCTTCCAGTAATCACGGAGATGAATGGGATCTTTAACTCTTCTCTCCAGCCCTCTCGCAGAACCGAATCAACCTTGCGCAGACACCTTCTTGCGCCTGATGTCGGTGAAGACTCTCTGGTTGAGGTGACGAGAAGTCTTTGAATCCCTTTGCGATCTCACTGACAAAAAGTTCCACTGTATCGACTTTTGTACCTTGGTGCTGCCTGCTTGCGACTTCCAATTGTGCCTTTGAAAGGGTGTCCGCAGTTGCAAGAAGCTTGCTTGGGACTTAGAGTATCTGTTACTGGATCGCATGCGACGCATCCGGAGACGCTGTATACGTGGAGGGATCAGGTCGAGTTCAGCTGTACCCAAGAGTGTGAGGAGAGGGCGCTGGTCGGTCTCTATATCGAAGTTGATGCCTCGCACGAACTGTCGAAGCGTTCCACGGCCTACGTCGCAGCCAAAGATTTTTTTCTTTCTGGCTGTATCGTTGCTCCATGGACTGAGATATCTTGACGCGTACGCTGCAGCACGCCTTCTCCCGTTGGCTGATTTGCAGTAGCACTGCTCCGAGGCCACAGGAGCTAGCATTGGCAGAAACCATAGTGGAGTACGAAGGATCTTACTTTGTCATGCAGACGTTCTGAGCTGTGCATACTTTTCAGCTAGTCGAAAGAGGCCTGTTGACTGGCACCCCTGTACCACGTGCTACGCAAAAACAGCCCGCGCGTCTATTCCCCCACAACACTGGACGAGCCAATCACCGTAAACTTACGGAGGCAGCTCAGCGAATGACGATGCCGAAACATATGTTTTGACCAAAAACTGCCGTCTGAGTTGCGACATATAAGCAATGCCAAGCGTCACGTTTTATATTGCTTAATGTCCACAATTCAAACTGCGTTTTTGGTCTAAACATATGTTTCGGCATCGTCATTCGCTGAGCTGCCTCCGTAATTTGCGCTGATTGGATCTCCGCGTGTTTTTTTGGGAAAGTAGACGCACGGGCTTTTTTTAGAGCGTAGATTTCTGCAGGAGCGCGCGGATTGGTGCGGTAACATCACATAGGTGTGGAAGAAAACGTCCGACGTGATTTGCCATTCGTAACAATATTTGGACTCTGCTGAAATCTTTCGGCGCATCCAAAACTACCAAAGCCTGATTTTCTCAGGATCTCGGCTGATGACTGTCGAACTGACCAGAACACCCAGAAACTTGACCTTCTCGCCAAAGAAAGCGCACTCACTGAGCTTCACGCCTGCCGCTTCGAGACGATTCATTACCTGCTTGAGCCCCCTGTCGTGTTCTGCTTGTGAGTTACCGAAGACCAGGATATCGTCTATCATGTTGACAAATCCGTCTTGTCCTTCAAGTATGCGGCTTAACTGTCGCTGAAAATACTCCGGAGTTGAGCAGATTCCGAATAGAAGACGACAGAAGCAGAACCTCTCAAACAGCGGGATAAAAGTTGTAAGCTCTTGGCTTTGGTTTAAAAGTCTGACTACGTGAAAACTGGCGGTGGCATCAAGCTTCGAAAAGGTCCTAGCTTGTCCAAGCCGTCGCGGGATGTGCTCAGTTGAAGGAAGAATGGGCCGTTCCTGAAGCACGACTTCGTTATGACGAGTTAGATCAGCGCAGGTGCGGTAGTCTCCTGAAGCCTTGGGGACGACAACAATGCCTGCACACTAAAAATTCAGGTTTTCCACCTTTCTGATGACGCAATCGAACTCCAGCTTCTCGAGCTCTTTTCCGAGAACGTCGTGAAGCGGTATGGGAATTCGTCTCGGCACGTAGGGTTACCTCGAAGGTGCTCAGGACTTGCAAATAAGTATTTCCAGTCCCGGCTAGCTCGCCGTCTACCTTTTTGCTGTTGTCCACGAACGCCTGGAATAAAGCTTGGTAGCACCGTCACCTCCAAGCCCAAGTCGAATTTTAAGTGGACCGCGTAGCCGTTGACGTCCACCGAGACGGACTTGGCTCGGCAACTCGATGCGACGGAGTGCAGTTGGGTGGAGCTCAAGCCTCTCTTCTTTTCGCTGACTGCGTCAAAGTGGCCCAGCCACTTGCAGTATGGGCATTTCGCTTGTCTGGCTGGACACTCAGAGCGTTGGTGGTTTTCTTTCCCGCAAAACCGGCAGCTCTTCATGGGGGAAGTAGACGCGAACGACTATTCTCCTGTGCGAGGCTTGGGCTTGAAAGACGGATTTTCCCATTGACCTTTCTTAACCTTCGCCTCGGCGACCATATGGGAGGAATCCTACACGTCCTGAAAAACCGCGGTTCTTGCCTTCGCGGCATCCTCGTCAATTCGCGCCTAGAGCCTTGCCTCCTCTAGTGTAAGCTTCGGACAATGGCAGAGCTTGTCGGAGAGACGAAAATCCAGAAGACCCACGACGAAGCGGTGTCGCACCGGACGGTCTTGCACTTCTCCGGACTGGTAGTGACATTTCATGACCAGTGTACAAAGCTCGGTGTAAACATTGTACACCGACCCACCAGGCTCTTGGACTTGATGGTGAAACCGAACCCTCTCGTAGACCTCGTTCAACGGATGAATGGAGATACTTATGAGTGTGTGTGACGTTACCTGCGGTCTCGAGGTCTTCGAATCATCGTAGTTCAACTTCTGTTTGATGACCTCTACCGAGCCCCATTCCGCAGGAGTCAGCGTGATTGTATGGGCGCGCTTCCTAGGACCCTAAGGCGTAGAGAAGTGTTTTTACTTGAACCCCTCCAGATTTTCTATCAAGTCCGGGGACGTATCTGTCATCCTCGAATTGAAACGCCCATTGCTCCCATGTGCTGGGATTCGAGAAATCGAAGCTCGGAGGAGGCGTTAGTACCGTAGCACCGAAGGGCTGATGGAGCAGTGCCGTGGTGGCGGCGGAGATAGCTTCGGTTTCTGTCATGGTTTGAGTATGGCATTCGAGTTACTCGGCGGCTGCTGTCAAATCCCACTTCTTACGCCATGTTGCGGGTAGCTCTGGGCTAGCCGCGCGTAACATGGGAAGAAGCAGCCGACCACCGTGAAACCCAAAACATCAATTACCTTTAGGTCGGCCTTATACTCTAAAAACAAAAAAAGCCCGTGCGTCTACTTTCCCTCACAACACTCGGAGATCCAATCACCGTATCTTACGGAGGCAGCTCAGCGAATGACGATGCCGAAACGTATGTTTAGACCTAAAACCCAGTCTAAGTTGTGACATTAAGCAACGCAAGCGTTACGTTTTGCATTGCTTAATGTCACAACTCGGACTGCGTTTTCAGGTCTAAACATACGTTTCGGCATCGTCATTCGCTGAGCTGCCTCCGTGAAATGCGGTGATTGGTTCTCCGAGTGTTGTGCGGGAAAGTAGACGCACTGGTTTTCTTAGACTGTATGGCGACCCGCACGAGCCATAGAATGTTCCCGCACGCGCCACTGGCTCGCGATGCCTTCAATGCCGCATGGCTCGCTGTCCTGCGTCACGCCATGTGAGCACATGCACTCGGTACAAAGTTAACTACCATTCTGTTCGTAGACCCTGAAATAATGTAGTGGAGGCTCGAACCGATAAAACATATTGAGAAAACTACTGACAGGATTTACGATAACGTATTTTTGCACGCACCCCAATAACATAATTTTGAGTTCATTTGTTCAGCCTGGTAGTGGAATGCATCTTCGGAATCCTTCCTCAGATGTTGTGGGTCTGACAGTTGCTTAGCTCTGCGTACACAGTCGGACCTGAGCAGACTCGGGGTCTCGAAAGGTATAACGAGCTGGTGGAGTGGCAATAAGCCGGACGCTAACTGTATTTTCGGCTCTCAGTAACTTCGTGGAACTTTGGTGTCTTGAACGCGTCTCCGACTAATGCGTTAGCTCCATAAAAAAAAAAGAAGCTGCCCCTCGATTGCTGCCTGAT
The DNA here is from genome assembly GCA_013358835.2 of Ixodes persulcatus. NCBI lineage: Eukaryota > Metazoa > Arthropoda > Arachnida > Ixodida > Ixodidae > Ixodes > Ixodes persulcatus. The sequence goes on from JABSTQ010010409.1 coordinate 534,389, forward strand.
TACGTCATAGAAGTGTCATGCCGTCGTCGGCCGCGATCCTGGCGGTGTCGTGGCAGCGGATGCGACTGACGCTTGAGCTGCCGCAGACCGCTCTCCAGCTTCAAAGTCCACGGAAGCTTCGGCAGCCAGGAGTGGAGACGCCGCGAGGACAGTGACACACGCCTTCATTTGCTCGTGCCTTTTTGTCGGAACTTCTACGCTTAACCGCCAGGATCGCGACATCCGACGACATGACGCACCGGCATTTGTGACGTCATTTGTTGCCCCTTAGGGACCCCTTTGGACGCATGGGGCAGAATGGTACGCTAAGCAGACGAGTTAGAGACGCGTTCCAGGCACCGCTGTAGAACGAAGCTCCAGTGTAACAACAACCCCGACAATGTAAGAACTGTAATCCCAATTCAGACTTGCAATTATTGAGGCTAGAAATTAGCTATTCGATAACGACAATTACTTTTAGTCGAAAGTGACGACTGCAGTGTTGACAGTAACGCGTTACAAGAAACGTCGTTACCTGCAACGCGTTACTCTATTCAGCAACGTTTAGTAACGCGCTCTTTACTTTTCAAAACAGGGGGGGGGAGGGGGGGAGCTGTATATTCGCTGTGACTTGCGAATACGTGTGCAAGCACATCATTTTTACACCCGTAAAAGTATAAACAATAAATGCCTTCAAAATTTTTCATGCCTTCAAAATTTTTTTGTTTGAAGTGGGAATTTTCGCTTCACGCAAATATCCTCACGTTCGAAAACCACCAACTCCCACGCCCTTTGTCCCAATGTCAAAAAACGCTGTCGTAAAAAAAAAAAACGGTGCTATTGCTAATTTATAAGTCAAAAGTAACGCAAAAGTAGAGTGCGTTACTTTTTATCTCAACAGCAACGCGTTCTTTTATTTTGGGGTAAATTAAGTTCGTAACGCGTTCCTTTCTTTTGCAAGTAACGACTATCGTATTTTGTTACTTTTTTTTCGATAACGCCTACAACACTGATAACGAGGTATATTGCATTTTAACATCAAGTAACGAGGTAAAATTGCAAACATTATTTCCCAAATATGCAACACAATTACCTTGCGTAACCTAATCACGACGTTCCTGCTCAGTTCATTGAACTCCGACAATCAACCATGCAGCAGCAAGTTCATAGATAGGTTGACCATTCAAAGAATTATTGTTTTCTTGGTGTTCCGTGAAAGAAACACGCATGCAAACACGTCTTGTATACACTAAAATCTTGCTATAAGCATAAATAACAGCCCTATCGAAAAATATGTAATTTATTGATGATTTGTTTAATAAACGAATACAGATTATTTTATTTAAGAAAAACACTTAGATACAAAACTGCGATCTGCGGAATTGTGTTATACGGCCAGGCAGATCGTTTGTTCAAGATAGAATATGTGGTTAATAACCGAAAATCCACCGATTGCTATTATCTTTTTTTTTTTTATCAGACGTCTTAGGGTGCATGCTTACGCTCAAGAAATGAAGGCAACCAACGTTGGGCCAGACCACCTTTTTTTATTTATTTTTTTTAATCCTGGATCGAGCACGCCGTTCCAGTTATTCATTGTCATATTTGGTTCTGGACATCTGTCGATACCGAAACCGAACGCGCAACGCCCGCCGGAAGGACAACCGTCGCTTGACGCCGGAGGGTCACGTGTTAATGACGAAATTTTCGTGCCTTTTGCGTCACAGCGTAACGAACCATTCACTTTTTCTTGAGTAGTTTATGTTTTCAGGGATATCGCGCAGCAAAGCAAAAGCAACTTGTCGTTGGCCATGAGGTGGCTTATCACTTCAGTTCCCAAGCCACTGAACATTGACTGCAATCAGCTCCGGACCGCTGTGAAGCAAAATAGTGAGGAAAATTTCGTCATTAGCACTTGACCCTCCGGCGTCAAACGAGGGTTGTCCTTCCGGCGCGCATCGTGTGTTTGGTTTCGATATTGAAAGATTTTCAGAACAAAATTTGAAGATTAATAACTCGAACTGCGTGCTCCATTTGTGATTTTTAAAAACTGTGAGCAGGCCTTCATCATAGATTGCCTCGATTTCTTCGATGTAAACATGTGCCCTAAAACGTCTTATTACTCCAAGTGCTAACCATGACGATGACAGGAGGCTGTACCGGGTGGCCGCGGCGCTACGTTCTGGTTCTGGACATGAATGCATCGGGGGTGGCAGCCGTCTGCCTCGACTGGGCCGCCCCCTGGAGCCGCCGCCTTCACCGAAGCGAGTGGCCGCACCGTCAACCGCCAGGGCTTTGCCATTGAGAACGTGATTCGAACGGCCCGCCGAAGGTCGCCTTTGCCCGTTGGCCTGCTCGCATGAACCGCCACCGAACCTCGAAGGCTCGCGTGGCGGTTCAGAAGAGCAGGTCGTCCTCATCATGCATGTAGTCTTCACCACCACCGGGCCGCCGGGGCTTTCCCAGCCCCAACGCACAGTGAAGGCTACGGACACCGCCCTGGAGAGCTTGCCAAGACGTTTCTGCCAGCTGGACGGCGGACCGCCCAGCGAGCAGCCCACTGAAGTGCACTGGGCCCTTATCACCCGCAACATCAGCCCGCACCCTCGCCCGCGGGCTCCATTTCAAAATCGTCGGCACCTCTCTGTCATCTATGCGTCATCATACTTCCTTTGTACATGTCATCTCATAATCATTATCACTAGACGTGGCACCGTGGGCCTCCATGGTACGGGCTGTCGCCTTTCCGCGGTGCCACGGCTCTCCTGAGCCAATAAAGATTACTATTAAAATAAAATTAGTGAATTTTCATTAATTAGTCACCTATCAGTCGAATTTTCTCTTGAGCTTAATCTTCGCCTGGCCCAATGACTTACTCGCGTTGACCGCGTTTGTATAACGTTCTCGTTTTTGTTTTTATTTCTTTTTTTTTTAATAAAAATCTGTGTTCGATTAGAAAAAATTAAAGAAGTTTGCAAATTTCTGTAACGCGAAATAAGAGCGCAGCTCTTGAGGAAATGGGGAGGATACGGTGGGGAGGGTGTGCCCCTCCTCCTCTTCCGTAACCTCTCCTTCTCCTTCTCCACCCCCTCCTCCTACAATTCAGTTTCCTCGCTAATTTTAGCGGGGAAAATGACGTCACCTTGGCGGAGAATTGAATTGGTCTTGAGGCCACGTGACGTCAATTTTCCCGCTAAATTTAGCGTGATTACGCCAACGCCGACGCCGCGAAACACGGAAACGGGCGCCTAAGAGCTGCGCTCTAAAAACACCCTCACATAAAGAAAATACCTTATGTGATCATATATGGTCCCTCGCGTTTAACGGAAAAACTCATACATTTCTTTTTACTAGAAAGAAACACCATATTATAATAATTATTGCTAATACAAATATAAACCAAAAAATATAAACTCCACAACCTACACGAACACTAAAACTTGGCACTCACTATCTTGTCGAATAATCTAATTCCTGTGATTTTTGAAGACAGTACCTGCCACGAGCTGTTTCAGTTGTTCCTGAATGGCTTTGTGGCTCTCTTTGTAGGCATCTCTGAGGACGACGCAAGCCGCCGGGGCCTCTCCGTACTTGGCGCTGGGAAGACCGATTACCGATACTTCCTCGACCGCGTAGTGACTCATCAGGATTTCTTCCAGTTCTGCCGGAGCAAGCTGGTTGTCCATGCACTTGATCATCTGCTTCAGCCTGTCCACAATGTACAGACGCCCCACGTCGTCGAGGTAACCTACGTCACCTGGAAGCAAGTAATAAGGCTTTCATTTAAGTGCCGTACAAACTTCGCATATATTTTAAAGATAGGGCAACACAGCTTCATTTTTGTTTTTGAAAAAACAATGCAGTCCTCTTCAGCATCACCTAGGAAGACACCATGTCAAATATTACGACATAGTTCAGTCTAAATGTTTATTAAACGGTCCCGCAAACTTCGCAACGCGCCAAGTTGCCGAAATCGTTTGACTCTAGCGGGCGGATTGCGGCGCAACCAACAGCGCAGTCAAGGCTACGGCGTTGGCGTAGCCAAAATTGAGCTAAACGTCCTCACCATTGTCCCTTTTTGTTTGTCCATACTTCTCCGGGTAAGCGAAACGGCTGACGTCCTCAACGTTTACACTCTGTGCTCAGCGCTGTCCACGTCATCGCCGACGTCGTCTCACCGTTTGTTATTGCCTCTCGGAGTTTCGTTCACACTACGAGTGCATACTGATACCGCAGTTGTGCAGACGTCGTTGAATGTCGTAGACACCAAACCGTGGTGTAACAGTGCCGTGCAGACGACACTTGCACCTAGCACACGCCCGCCCTAATCAGTGGCCCGCCGGCCCGCCCCGATCCCACCCGTCGTTTCCTAGAGGATCACGTGACGTCTCGAATCACGTGATAGCCATGCTTTTGGCGGCCCGAAGTCAACGTTGCCAGACGGAATCGAAGCAATTTCTGATTATGTTTGAAGTAAGATTTAAAAATATATATCCAATTTTTCACGAAGCAAATGACGAAGCGTCTGTTATTAGTGTGTTTTAATGTGAAACCACTTGCTATCCTAGAATTCTGGCAATTAAGCGAAATTGCCCTTTAAAGAGAAAAACTGGCATCATAGCTCACCGAATAAAAGATCACCCTCAGAAAGTTAATCAGATCGAAGTCTTCCAGACAAACCTTCACCCGAGGAGTGCTTACCGCAAAAAAAAAAAAAAAAAACCACGGCGAAACTAAGACCCAGGTTTCAACATACCAGTGCGAAGCCATCCATCGGCGGTTAGTGCAGCAGCTGTGTCTTCAGGTCGCCCGCGATAGCCTTTCATAGCAGTCATGCACTGGATCTGAATTTCTCCAGGCTCAAACGTGGCCATAGTTTCGCCGCTGGCAGTATCAGTAATCTGGAATGTATATAAAAATCATCAACAGCGCTCTATTTGTACACGGCGTCCTCATCTCTCTCGTGTTCTAATTCCTTCTAAATGCTAATCATATCGCCTCACGCTGAATGGCATACAAGGAATAATCAAAATAACGTGTCCACTTATGTTTCCATGGCACTTGAGGCCTAGATTTCTTATTTGCTAATTTAGGAATAGCTGGCAATATCGCAAGAAGATTCTAGCAGGAAGGCAGGTACACTGCAAAAATTACACAAATACAAAAAAACGATGCCATAAAAAAACGTCATATGACACAATTGAGGCAACAGTACTTGAAAATATGCATTAAGAACTAAACGACAAGCGAATTAAATGTACCCGATGAATCCTAGTCAGATACGACGCGAGAAATCCCATGACAAACGTGAGAAGACAAAAATATTGACGAACAAAGCGAGACACACAACCATCTCTTGTAACGATGAAAAAAGGCGGGTCTATTCCTGCACCGTTCATTAAAAAGGAGAAAAATTAAAATCATTCCAACACTTAAATAAAAGTATGGATATTCTACGACTACGTATGTCTTGCAGAACAGTCCAGAGTAAATGTTACGTGATTATTAAGACTAATTCTATGATGACCATGAATAATTTGGTGTAAGAATCTGAGTCTGAACTCACCTTCACTTTGCAACCAGCGACTGGAAAACCGACGTTGTCCGTCGTCACATGTCCAGGAGCCGTCCCACAGACGGGCCCAAAGGCTTCAGTGAGCGCGTAGATGGATGCCATCGTTTCAATATCAAACACCTGGCACATGTCTTTGCAAAATGACTTCTTAATAGCGCTTCCTGCGAGGAGTACCTTTTTAATCTGTGGCATACTTGCTCCAGTAGCCTTCACTTCTTCAATGATAGCTTGCATCTTCGTGGCTAGTCCGAAAAGAACGGACACCTGTGTTTCAAATAAAACGTCACCCATACACAACATAGCTTACTACAAGTGTCCGTTTACTGAGACGTCAAGACCTAAAGTATAAATTAGGAAACTCTTTCAAGGCCCTCTAAATAACTAGATATAAAAAAATATATATATATATTTTGATCATGTTGACGCAGCTTTTAGTTTTTTCAATAAAACCGGATGCAGATAACGAAGTATCACAAAGTAAGTATGGTTTACAACATGATAAAACAGCGATGTTGTGTTAACATAAAATAACCGTGATGATCATAAGCTACACCTCTAACGGAATGAAATGTATTTCAATAAAGACTTGTAAAGAGTCTTCCATTCTGAATGACATATTTCAATAGCTTTCCTAATTCACTAGCGCTGCCCCACTCGTCGTAGTCAAAAGTCTCACTTTGTATGTTTCAAGGTCCTTCACAAATTCTTGAAAAGGCAGAGAACGTCCTCTGAAGATGGTCGTGGCGCCAATACACATCGCAAACACGTTCACACAAAAACCAGAGATGTGGGTGATAGGGCTCCAAGACAAGAAGACATCGTCTTCAGTCATCAACTTCAGAGAACTGAAAGTGACAAAAAAACGAGCTGTTAAGTTGCTATACTGATAGAGCTGCTTTTATTTTATTACTATTTGCTCCGAGATACATCTGCATTCAGTTTTTTTTTTTTTTTTTTTGGTTTGTGACTGCTAATTCAGTTGCCATATTACTATTGTTACCTCGCATTCAGACTATCATATTTAGCACCAGGTGTTTTTTAACACCCAATAGACTGGTCACCCTATTGAAGGACGTATAAAGTCACGCGCGTGCAAATATGTGGGCGTAAAACGTCTCCACATGTTTACCTAAACATGGAAGGTGCCAAAAACAATCATTTTGTCACACTCTACAAGACGTTCATTAATAGAAACATAATTGTTCGCCTTCTTTTACTTCCCGCACTGAATTTGTTGGCGTTCCCGTGCACATCAAAATAAAAATACAAAACATCTACAGCTGGCACATCAAAAACACTGACGCCACTCATATTCTGGAAAGCCCAGAGGAAAAGTATTGCTGCTAGTTCAGGGAAATTGTTCAAGTCGAGAAACGAAGCATTTTTGTTTTTACATCATGATAATTTAAACGTTTCGTCAGTAGCTTGGACGTGAATATTGCTTGTTATACTTTTATAGAAATACTATCATAACTACTGTACTTTCTCGTTATAGTTGAGTCAGAGCTTGCAAACAACTTATGTAATCACAGTACTTCGGTCTTTCATTTCAAAACTACGACTCGAAAAGGAAGGAAGTGAAATGTAATCTAGGAAAACGGTACACTAAAATAACGTCTGACAACTTATCACCCAAGGTTTCGAGAACAAACAAACGGGCTCAAAAACATTCTCCAGTGAGTCTAACTTACTGGAACATTCAAAACAAATTATGCGAAAGAAGCGGCGAAGAGGAACCCGTGTTCCGACTCCTGAAAATAACCCAAAAGTAAGCACTTTTCTGTTGTTGTGCGTGTGTATATCTGTATGTGTGTGTGTGCGTACGTGTGTGTATAGTACTGAAAGTTTCAAAACCAAACATAGGATGACATATGCAAGGGTTCTCTCTAAAAGCAGGCGCAAAAATCGCCGCCAATAACGCAATGAGCGCACTTTCACGAAAGGTGTATTTCATGAGTGCATCTAACCTTAGGAATCTGAAGATGTAACGTTTTTCAACGGCGTACGCCGCCGCAGAGGACCGAGTAAACCGAGCGTTGTGGTTCTCACACAATCTTCCAAAAATCAGAGCAAGGATACGACGGCCCCACCTTCCTCTGAACGAGTTCTGTTGTCAGCTTACTATGTCTATCCGAAGATGTCTCTACGAGCACAACCCTCGGTTGCACTCGGCTGTCTGCTTTGGCATCCACCGTTGAAAATACCAATAGCGTCGATTTTTTTTAGAGCGCAGCTCTTAGGCGCCCGTTTCCGGCTTGAGCGGCGTCGGCGTCGCCGTCGGCGTAACCGCGAGGTGCATGATGGGTAAATTTCCCCGCTAAATTTAGCGGAAAACTTTTCCCGCTAAATCAGCGGAAAAATTTTCCCTCTAAATCTAGTGGAAAATTTTTCCCGCTAAATCTAGCGGAAAATGTTTCCCGCTAAATCTGGCGGAAAATTTTCCCCGCTAAATTTAGCGGAAAAATTTCTGCGCCCACCCCCCTCGAAGTCACGTGACCCCCCCCCCCCCCCCCCGAGGTCACGTGACCCCCCCCCCTCCCCGTGCCTTCCCCTCCTCCTCAAGAGCTGCGCTCTAATTCGGCGTTACAGGAAGTTGTAAACGGCTTTCATCTTTTTTTACAGAAAGAAAGGTTCGCCTTGAAATTTCACGAGGTTAATTGTATACTAGAACACACCTTTTGTGAAAATGTAAGCTCTCTGTCTGCATGCTCAGATTTTCCAGACTAAATTTAGATTGTGCCCTTTAATTTATAATACCCTTCACTGGCCACTGACCTCGTAGAAACCCACGCCCGGAATCCATAAAGTTACGCCTTATGGTCAGTTTACGGATAAATCTGGGCCGACAGTACGTATCTAATGTTGAAATAAAATACCTACTCCAATGCTTCAAAACTAGAAACGTAAGCCTTGTGCGAAGCCTCAACGCCTTTTGGAAGTCCAGTTGAGCCAGACGTATACATAACAGCAATCACACCCTCCGTGTTGCTACTAGGAGAATACTCCTTGAACGAAGACTCTGAAAGCTCTTGAAACGGTCTGATGTCCGTGAAACCTGGCAGGTCTCCAAGGCAGAACAGTTCCTGCAAGATCAATTGCCATGTGCAAAGATATGAATTAGTGGGCGGAGCGGAGCGGTGATTAACAAAGATGAGAGCCGTTAAACTGCACTAAGAATGTTTGTTCTTGCAAAGTTTGTAACAAAACGATATACCACGCCGGGTCGACACAGCATCGTGTAGAGTAATTAAAGCCTGTACACTATAATTTTGATGTCATCACATGAGATAATAATACTTTATTCGCACTTCGGAGGGGTTGATCCAAGCCAGACTTGTATGTAGTTCAAATACTCCAGTCAAGTTACTTTAGTTTAACTACTTTTTTGAGAAGTTTAGTAACTTTCAATTATATTTTATATCGGTAATTAGTAGTTAACTTTAGCTACAGTTAATATAGAGTAAATAGAAATATAGAGTAGGAAAGGGCTTCATGAATGAAGTATTTGTACTTTACTTTAAAAGTATCTTGTATTTATAGTACTTTACTTCAAGTTCATTGCACCGGATATACATACTATACTTGAAGTGCCCAACCCCTAATTGACTTCTTGCTTTACTTCTTCAAGTACTTTTAGAGCGCAGCTCTTAGGCGCCCGTTTCCGGCTTGAGCGGCGTCGGCGTCGCCGTCGCCGTCGGCGTAACCGCGCGGTGCACGTCGGGACATGCACCGCGCGAGCCCCCCTCCCCCCCCCCCTCCCCCCCCGGAGGAGATTGAAGGTTGAGGGGAGGAGGAGAAGCAGGAGGATGAGGAGGGGTATACCCTCCACTGAGTACCCTTCCCTCCTCCTCAAGAGCTGCGCTCCAATTCGGCGTTACAGGGAGTTGTAAACGGCATTCATTTTTTTATATGTACTTTACTCAACATTGTAAACATAAAAACACTGTGTGCAAAATCAAGCTCAGGCAGTGCTAAACCTCAAAGTAGAAATGATATATCCGAACTACATCATTGACCATAAAACAAAAACTACAAGACAATTAATCACGCAGAAGTAGAACCAGCTATTAAAGTATTGATATGAAAACACAAGCCGCTATAAATATGGCTACCAGAATTTTTCTAACGGATCAAAAGATTTATGTACTTTCTTGTTACTATAAAAAAATATAAAAGTAACTTCAAAAGTAATTCGCTACTTTCTTACGGAAGTTAGTAATTTACTCAGTTATTTTCCATTTGAGTAACTTCTACTCTACTCAAATTACGTTTGAGCCTAATGCTCAGTAAATTATCTTAATTACTTTTTTTAGTAACTTGTACACGTCTGATCCAGACGCACAGGGTCGCAAAAGGCAGTGATGCCCATACCACGGAGGCTTGCGGTGCCAACCATGTGCCCATTATTGCACACACATATGGGCAAATCTAAATTTCAAACAAAAAATCCACAAAATTCACAACAACAATAACTAAAACAACAAAAAAGAGAAGAGAAATTGGGAGGGAGGGGGGCTAATTTCAGAATCCATCACACGTGCTGCACGGCCTTCAGTATAGGCCCAAGGTCGTGGAAATCAGGGGGAAGTGTTTGTGCGAGTTCGGGGGGCAGCTGTCGCCACAGTACTACAGCACGAGGCAACCACGAAGAACCATACCTTGCTGTTCGGGTGAGGAGGGGCTGGAGGCGGGCAGTGCGGTTGTTGAGGCGGGGAGTCGACAAAGCAAACGAATGGAGGCTACCCGCACCCTCGATGCAAGGGGCTGCCATGAGGCAAACCGCAGCAAGCCATTTGTTGTAGCTTGTGTAAATGAAAGGCTTAAAGCCGAAGACTTGCAGCGGCTGTAATATGTGCAGGCAGCGCGCCGCTGCATGCCGGCGAGGCGAGCCCTGAGAGCAGCGGAGTGGGGCAACCAGATGGCAGAGAAGTACTCTAGGCAGGGTAGCACTAGGGCGGTGTAGAACTTCCGGAACGCCATTGGTAACATGCCTGTGGTGGTGGGAGCAACAAATCCAAGCATGCGGCGGGACTTGGCGACTGTTCGGTGAACATGGGTTGCTAACGACTGTCGTGCATCAAACGTGGCACCGAGCACAGTCACAGAGGACATGCTGAATTTCCCTGTCCCCAAGGGTGAGTGCGGGTGCTCCTGGGGGACGGCACAGTCCAGTAAAAGTCATTGCAGAGGACTTGTCAGTGTTGAACTTGACGGGCAAGTTGTGCTGCTTGATCCATCTGTCACACATGTCAAGGTCGGCTTGGAGGGAGACATAGTGAGCGGGGCTACTAAGGGGTTGAACTAAGGTAAGGTCGTCAGCAAACAGAAGCGGGACGCAGCTGAGACTCCGGGTGATACTGTCTACATATATCGTAAAAACTTTCAGCCTTTACACTCTGGTGAAGAAGGAAGAGCAGCGGAGCTGTACTATGTGCCGTCGTCGCTAATACATGCACGGCGGTACTTGTCCAGAGGGTTGTGTCGAGATTTATTTTCCCACGGACACGAAACTGGGGAAACTAGCCCTTAAAAGTTCCGCTGTAAAAGTGTTGGGCAGAGGAAACTTCCCTGGGGTACCCCCGCTAGGAGGGCTGTGCTCGTAGAAACTTCGCCACGGTATATGACGCGTTGAGTCCTGTCGCTGATGAAAGATTCAAGCCAGCAAAGCACAACATCTGTGATGCTCTTGATCTCAATGCTACCAAGCAGAGCAGCGTGAGGCAGGCGGTCGAAAGCACGTGACAAGTCAAGCTGTACGAGTTCGCTTGAGATACGACGGTTGTATCCCAAGCGGTTGTGGTGAAAACCAAGCCGGGCCGGGGACAACAGTCCTTGCTCCTCAAGATGGGCATGGAGCTTTGTTTTCAGAATGCGCTCAAAAGTGCGACAAACCATTGAAGTGGAGGCAACGGGCCGATATGATGAAAACAGGTCTGCGCGGGCACCATGACCCTCCTGAACCGGTATGATATAGGCAATTTTCCACGCATCGGGTATCATGCCGGAGTTCAGAATTTTCGAGACAGAACAGAAGAAGTGGGCCTTGGAGGGAAAAGAAGATTTGAAGATAAAAGTATGAATGCCATCGAGACCAGTACTTTAGAATGCATAGGTGCGAAAGACAGTCTCTAGGACATCGTGCACGGTTAGTTTCAGGGTGGATAGACTGGGTGAGAGCGGTACCGTTGGCGAAAAATCGTCGTCTGCAGGTCTGAGGACGGTACAGGTTAGGTCAGTAGTAGCTGTTCACACCGAAGAGAAGTGACGGCTAAATGATTCTGCAAGGAGAGGCGAAGAAGAGACTGCATCACCACTGAGGAGAAACGAAGTACACTTGGACTGCTTTCGCTGGGAATTGACATAAGCCCAGAAAAGCTTTGGCTCCTTAACCGCTCTGCTGGCGATGTCCTCAACGAAGCCCCAATGGGTCATACGAATTTGCTTTTTGACCTTCTGTTGCAGTTGCTTAGCAGCTATGATGTCATCCCAGGAGTGGCTGGTGTTGACACAGTGAAACAGCTTGTCTTTGGGCCTGCACACGGCAATGATGCCCCGTGTAATCCACGGCGCGTGGTGCTTGTGATGGTGGCGTTTAACCGGAACAGTGTCGGACGCCAGGGAGCACATTAGAGTGGTGAAGAGGTCATACTTGTCGTTGATGTTTGGCTCAGATAGCACAATATCCCACGGGGCGATGGCAACAAGTCACTGTAGATGACCAGAATGTAAATTCCTATAGGAATGAACGAGCCTGGCATGGGGGCCGCGAGTCGGGATAGATGTGGACGTGGTAAGGTGAATGGCACAGTGATCAGACGAACTTAGGCTAGCTGTGATGGCGCACTCCCGTACGAGTGTGTGGTCCAATGTGAAGCAGAGATCGAGGTAGAAAGTACAACCAGCAGGGGAGGTGAAGGTAGGCTTGGTGAACAGTTCAATAAAGCCAGATGACTCCATATATAATTTTAAGGAAAGAGTATGATGCAGGGTCTCGTGGGACTGAGGTGGGGGGTCACTCCAATTGATCTGGGCGTTAAAGTCTCCAACAATGTAAACGTTGCGGAAAGTACCTTGCAAGGGCATGACACGTTCCATCGATAGGTGGAGGAGCCTGTAGGATTTGGCACGCCGGCCAGGTGGGCAGTAGGCGCAGGCCACTAGATATCTCTGGTGCTTGATGGGGACCTCGATGAAAAGCGATTCCAGGCTTTCCATTTCAAACTCCTGGCGCCGGCGGCAGAGCAGCGAACTCGGTAAAGCTACGAGCACACCACCACCACGGGAGGTGGAGCGATCCCTGGGGAACGCAGTATACTGGCCAAGCACGTCGAGTTGCCCTTCATGATTAGATGCATCCAGCCAAGTCTCACAGAGGGCGAAGATCGTGTTGGGCATTGATACCATCGTTGTTTGTAGTTCTGGTATCTTGTTCCGAATATCGTATGTTCGAGAACCAGATCATAGGACTGCTAGGAACCGAGCGCTGGGGAGCAGTGGAGTTCGGAGGGTCCACGGTTGGGTGACTTGCCGGTGGCGCTGTAGGGGTCGGACAATCTCGGGCGAAAAGCGAGTAATGAAATGCTGGGAGTTGGCAAGGTGCGCAAAATCAAGGCGAGGACGACACGGAAAGGCGGCGATTCGTGCCGAGGGAGACCCCTTTGCACGACCAGTGCAGCCAGAGATCACAGCCGTCACCCGGGAGCGCAGCAACGTGGTCATACACAGCACACTCACAGCGGGGACATACAGGTCGCGTGGGTAGTCGAGGATTCCGGCTGACATCACCGGAGAGCACAAGCAGGAGCGGCCAAGAGACAAAGCTGGCACGGCGAGTGCCATGCTAGTCGAAAGGCTTAGCGACGGACGGTCAGTTTGACGGATGCGAAGTAATCCCGCGTACACAGCACGGACACGGTTGGCATGCAGTGCAACAGCTGCAGCAAGTCCTTGGTGAGGACCAAAGCAGCGGTCGTAGTAATTAGCCCGTGTAACACGAAAAATAACAAGTAAATGTCAGGCGCAAAGGAGCGGCGGAGCGCGTAACGACATGTTGCCAGTTGTTTTTTAGTCAGAGCTAGAAACAGCACCGATCTTGCTGATGCAGCGCTGACTTTGGATTAATTAGGGATACAGTGCTGCTATATCGCTGCATCAGTGTTAAGTTATGTTCAAGTCAGCGCTGCAGTATTGCTGCAATGTATCCGTGAACTGGCCTTAAGATGCCGACAACCTCGAAAATGTTTTCTGCACTGTGTCGTCACTACACGCGACCGTGAAGAAGGGAAGATGAAGCAAAGACTCAGATTGGCAAGCAGGATGAAGCAAAGACTCAGACTTTGAAGGGAGGATGGATCAAAGACTCAAATCAGATGAAACAAAGACTCAGATTGGGCACGAGTGCCTCTTCAGTGTCCGGCTGCGCACCGTGTCGAACCAAGGCGTTGAATAACGCTTGACATCGGGCTCGGGTCTAATTGCCGAGTTTGCGCCATCCAACTGTGATGCCGTTTCGTGGAAAAAGAGGAGGATGTTAGCATGGTTTGATTATTCTAGATGGAGTTGGTTGCCTTCGATGTAAGCTGCTGCTACATCGAATGGAGTGCCGTTACGTAATTAAGTTTTTGCCCGTTATTTTGAACAGATAGTGCACCGAGATTAATTAATTTATAAATCTAGAACTGTAGAGGGCATGCACTAAACGTGCCCCGTTAAACAGTGCTTGCAAAGTTTTCATTGGAATGATTGAGATTAGCTCAAAGACTGAAAAGGAGCTTGAGAGACAAGGGACAAACCTCAAGACAGTGTTTTTTCCGCACTTCCAGCACTTTTGACGCCGCATGTTTGTCCGCAAGGACGTACCGACACTCGCTGTCTTTGATTATATAAAGCAACTCCCCTGAAATAAGACAATAAACGAGTGAACATTAGATAACAATCGAAACGTTAATGCTGTGGTTTAGGATTGCAAATTTTTGTTTAACATTATCGTCCCCACCCTTCCCTTTTCTAAGAAAAACATCGTGCATAGTTGTTTAATTTTTAACAACGACAGATGGGTGCAGTATCGTAAACAAAGCAAAGAACATATAACATGCAAGTCTGGAGCAGCTTCTGTTGTAAACCTACTTGTGACGAGGGTAGGCCTAGCCATGACGACCGTGGCCCCAGTGAACACCACTCCGAGCACCGCCGCTACGGTGTCCACAGTGTTAGAGAGATGCGCGCACACGTAACTTCCGGGCTTTAAGCCGCTACGCTGAAATCCCAACGCATATCGCTGTATTCTTCTTAGCAGCTGGTTGCCCGTCAACTGGTAAACGTTGTCGATCTAGAAAAGTGGACAGAATATTGACTTTAAAACTTTGACGTAATTTTTCTAATAGTTTAGCACTTTGATAGTAACATATCTTGTTTCACCAATTGTGACACACCTTTCTACTTACACTTCAGTGCGAAAAAATATATTTATTACTTACAAACCAAAATATTGCCACAAAACTCAGCTGTTTTGGCTCTATCGCTTGAAATATGCTTGATCTACTAATACCGTCTTCGCGTAAAAATAAAATAAATTTCCAATATGAATCTTTAACAAAATGTGATTACCTTCAAGTATATCTTAATGTAAGAGCACGTCTAGTTGTGGCATGATTTTAACTTACACAGCTGTTTCTGAGAGAATGGTCCATTGTGTCTACAAAATTCGGTATAATCGAAAAGTATATTTAAAAAAAAAAACGTTCCAGCGAATATGTAGCAACGGTCTTGTATTCATGTGCGTACACCTAACCTCGCTCATTAATTTGATGATGTAGCCACAATCAGCTTTAATAAGCCGCTCAATAGTGTTTCATATTTTCTTCTTGGGGAGCCTGTTCTGCTGAGCAGCGAACTCTTCTATAAAATTTTTTTTATTTATTTATATATCAATATTCAATTAAACGTGAAACTTCTTCAAAGCACATGCATTAGGAACCTTTTCACAAAGGAACCGTAATTAACGTCTTCAATCCTGCTATAAAAAATTAACACCTCTTGATTTTGTAAATTAATTTGTTGTTCATTTGTTTGTTCCGTGGACGTGTAAATGCGCAATAAACAAAAGAAGCATGTTCATATGAACAACAATAAGAGAGTTATTAGGAAGTATCCATTCTTTAGAGTCCATGATACGCAGTTTTCTAGTACAATTCAAAGAAGACTCCAACTCACCGCGACAACTTTCTCTCCAAACTTGGACAATCCCTCCCGAATAACCCGGGGTGCGCAGTGGTTCTGGACGTCGAAGTCAGGATACGGAGAATACACAACTCCATCCACAATTTGTGCCGTCATCTTTCCTTCTGGATCTCTTATTTCCGGGAACGTGGATGCCGGAACGGACAAAATGAAAGACGTTTACACTTCTCTGTAATGCGAAATGAGATCCCAGCTCTTGAGGTACTTTGACTTTGAGATATACCATGGCAAAGAAAAGATAGGCAAGAGAGGAGGAGGAGGAGGAGGAGGAGAAGGAGTGCGTGCGTGCGTGCGTGCGTGCGTGCGTGCGTGCGTGCGTGCGTGCGTGCGTGCGTGCGTGCGCACGCGCGTGTGTGTGTGTGTGTGTGTGGGGGGGGGGGGGGGGAGCTCCTGTTTGGTGGCGACAATTACGCCCAGGGGGTAGGTGAGAGAGAATCATACTGTGGGGGCCCATTTTGGGGGCGGCGAGAGGCCCTGTTTGGGGGTCACGGTTACGCTGACACCGCATGCTGGAACGAGCGCCGTCGGGTTGACCTGCGTTCACAGAGTATGGGGAGTGACGGACTGCGGTCATTTGCGTGTCAATTCGCCCAGTAAATTTAGCGGGAAAACTGAATTCGTGTGTAGGTCAAGTGAAACCAAGGCATGTGACGTCATTTTTCCGCTAAATTTAGCGAGGAAATTGAATTTTCGTATAGGTCACGTGAGATCATGTCACGTGACGTCAATTTTTCTGCCAGATTTAGCGGGGAATTGAATTTATAGGTCACGTGACATGAAGTCATGTGAAATCATTTTTCCCGCTAAATTTTGCGGGGAAACTGAATTGCGGTTGTGGTAACGTGACGCAAATTTTCCCGTTAAATCTAGCGGGGAAAATGAATTTGTGTATAAGTTGCGTGTCACAAAGTCATGTGACGTCATTTTTCTCGCTAAATTGAGCGGGGAAACTCAATTGTTGGCGTGGTCACGTGACGTCAATTTTCCCGCTAAATCTAGCGGGGAATTTGAATTTGTGTATAGGTCACGTGACACGAAGTCATGTGGTGTCATTTTTCCCGCTAAATTTAGCAGGGGAACTGAATTGGTGTTGAAGTAACGTGGCGTCTTTTTTCCCACTAAATCAAGCAGGGTTGAGAGGCCCTGCTTGGAGACCGCGGTTAAGCCAAAAGAGAAGCCCGCAATATGTGGGAGTGGGCGCATAAAAGCTTTAAAAAGACAAGGAGAGAACAAGAGAGCCAAGAAATCATTCCCAAAACAAAACAAGGTCTTCATCTCTACCGGATAATATTTTCTTCTTCATGATATGAAGGCTCGTCAATCTGCATACTCGAAGCTATAGCTCAGTGTTGTACAGGGTTCTCAAAAACCAGAGCCAATATTTGCTTCTTGATCTTTCTGCAGTGAAGTATAAGGTGAATGATTTCTGAAAAATCGAAGTTATTTAATGCTCCATTATTTTTAAATAGTCTGCTGAGGTTCTTTCCTGCGCTCCTCTTGTCCGTGTCTCCTCTCCCCACTTCGTGTTTGTAAGCGCGACCAGCTTTTCTAAGATTTCTAGTTTTCGCCGCATGGGCGCTGAATGTTGTAGTAGAGATCTTCAAATCCAACAATATTTTGTGAGTATCTTAGGAGAGATCTTCAAATCCAACATTATATTGTTGTTTTATTGTATTCGCCTTCCTCAAAAGAGGGCTACAGTGGAAATCCGTTTACCAAGCTTTGTTTCGAGCATTGAGTTGGAGGTTTCACAGGAAGTCTCCTGGACGTGACTTCATGCTACATTCACGGAAACGAGAATATCTACTATCTACTTTATGAAGTTAGTACAATTAAGTAAATAGGACAGAGGTATTGGTTATAAACAAAGCGAAAAATATAAAAGTAATCGGATAAAAGGAAGATTTCCTGCGTTGAGACCGAACGCTTTGATTTAGATACTGACAAATACTTAGTTGTTTGTCAGCAGAACAAGGTCAGCTTGTCAAATTTTCGCCTCTGTCTTACAGATGTCGCAATTTAGAATCATTCTAGTAATCGATGCCAAGACCTGACACTGCTTGATGTATGCATGACCCAGCCAGCCAGCAGCTCATTATAAGCCACAACTGGTATGTTTACTCAAAACACGCGCACAATAATAATAAGGCCGATGCGTTTTAGGGATCGCCTACAGGAAAATCTGTAGGTCTCGCGATAAACTTTAAAATGTTATAGCGAAATGAAACATATAAACAGGTATTTCCTCATATTCAGATGTTAAAATAAGGTACACCATTTATGGTGGATAGTCGGGCCAAGAGAAAACAAACAAGGAAAGAGCAAACAAAGAAGCCTCAGAACAATGCAAGGTTTCCTTTACATCAACCAAGCACTCCTTTCTTTCTACTATTACAAAGTCTCATTTAACCGCCTACAACACAGCAAAGCAGAACAGTCCGACACACCTTTATAGCACAAAACACGCTTATACGCTGGTTATCTACAAAATATTGTCACCCTCGGCTGTGATACTGCGAACCGAGGCAGGAACATCCTTTGGGGATGGCATCGATCGAAACGTTTGTGCCACGTCATGATAATCACCCAACTCTTTGCGGTGATTGTGTAGAGAAAAAGCTGCAGCTAAATGTTGTGCATATTAAAACATGTTCCTTTACTCATTTTGACTTTTTACGCAGTTCATTTAAGGTTGAAAGACTACAGCCATTGTAGTTGCATTAAATTTTCCAATGGGCAAAAGGCAGATATGTCAAACTTCTGAAGGAAACAAAATCAAGACACCTCAAAGCTAGGCTTACTTTGGATGACTTGGTAGGAAGAGTACAACCTCAACCGTGGTGCTGGCAGCTAACTGTTCTGTCGGCCTATCTCACTCAGTAGTAAGTATCAACTAACTTAGAAGAACTGTGCAACATTCAATCCAGATGTTCCACTAGTGGTGTCGTCCGCTCCACCTGTTTTGTTGTTGATTCAATATTTTTAAACGCGACGTTCTTGTTTCGTGAGATAACACGGAGCTGGGAACGCAGGCGTATATGCAGAGCGGAAATGCTGGCTTTTCAAAGCTTTTCGTGGGACACACTCGACGCACCTGGCGCTTTGTACGAAAACAGGGACACGCCGCTTTCCTGTATTAAACAATCTCGGCCTCAAAAAAAACTTAATTTGTGACCGACGCTTTTTTTTCTTTTTTTGCTGGGACAGCAATAATTGCAGCTGGTTCCTACAAAGAAGTGAAAAACAGAACAAAAAAAAAATAATACGTTTAGAATTTTCTGTAACGCCGAATAAGAACGCAGCTCCTGAGGAGGACGAGGGGAGGGTACGGAGGGGAGGGTTTGCCCCTCTTCCTTCCCCCTAAATGTAACGGGGAAATTTTACCCTTGTGACGCCACACATGACGTCACGTGCGACGTCGCACGTGGCGTCACAAGCGACGTCGCGAGGGTAAATTTAGCGGAAAACTTTCCCCGCTACATTCAGCGGGAATATTGGCAATGTTAGATGCGTGTGATCTCATACGTCACGTGTTTTCTATAATTACGTCACGCGTGGCGTCACGTCTGACGTCACGAGGGTCACCCTCGTGAGGGTAATCCTCGTGACCCTCGTGAGGGTAACCCTCGTAACCCTCGTGAGGGTAACCCTCTTGACGTCGCACGTCACGTCACGTGTGACGGCATTACGGGAAATGTCCTTTAAAGCAGCGCCCGGTTACGCCGCCGACGGCGACGGTGTCGACGCTCAAGCCGGAGACGGGTGCCTAAGAGCTGCGCTCTAATAAGTATACGGAAAAGCATCCGTGCTGGAATAAACTAAATGTGAAACTATTGTACCGCTATTTGAAAAAAACGATTTACGAAAAGAATCGCGATTTGAATCAAAACCGTATTTGCAAAATTATTGAAAGGAAAAATAAGTGTTTGGAAATACAAAATCCCGGAAAACATTTTATAAAATGCTATACTTATTAATGTTTATTGCCCAAAAGCACTGCGTGCATTTCT
Organism: Ixodes persulcatus; assembly: GCA_013358835.2. NCBI lineage: Eukaryota > Metazoa > Arthropoda > Arachnida > Ixodida > Ixodidae > Ixodes > Ixodes persulcatus. The sequence continues at coordinate 554,192 of JABSTQ010010409.1, forward strand.
GGTAGCCAATGATTGTTTAAAGCTTTAAATCACTGATCCCTGTCATTGGCAAACCTCATATCGGTGTGGACAATCAGCCCGCTACGTCGATGCCACAACTGCATGGCCGCTGCTGAGGCTTTTTTGGAGGTCACTTGAGAATATAGGGAATCATATAGCTGACGCAAAGGCGGGGAACGTTGAAAGCACTCGAACACGCAGTGTGTCTTTCATGGTCGAAAACTGCTAAAACCTGGTGGGCGCAAGACCTATATGACTATGGAGAGTAAGTAACCAGTTCAATGTTGTTTTTGGAAATAAGACCTTTGGATACGTTTTGTCCGATGAGCCGAAGCATTGTCACGATTGAAGATCATGGCTGGGACCTTTGCCGGTTGTTTTGTTTGTTCCTTTTCTCCGCGGGAAGAAATTATTTTGTTCGTAATGTCCCTGCATGATCCAGCCGTCACCGTTTTCTTTTGGTTTCTTTTCTTTTCGGGAAACAGTGGGTGAAGATGACGTCTCAGTGCACCGGAAAATGGCCACCACCATCTTCTTCGCTTTGATTATAAAGCGAAACATCTCCAGAGGCGGGTAGTTGACACTCGGAGGTGCTGCAGTGCTCTCCACTGGTGGTGTCAAATCACTCCATCCTTGGAAGTAGAGTGACAGTATAAGCTCTGCTTGCGGAGCAGTATATTGCAATGCTCTCTCTGTAAGCGTCAAATCACTCCCTGGGTTGCTTCCATTTCTGCGCATGGCCACATATTCGCGCTATACGCTTCTCTAAGAAAAAAATGGAAAGAAAAGGTAGCAACGGCGCATTTTCCTCCTTTCTACTGATGCGCCCCCAAGCGGACACGAGAAGAAGGGAGGAACGAGACGGTTTTCTCCTTCTCCAGGCAGACGGGAGAAAGATTCCGAACCTACCGACTCATCTTCTTTCGGTTTTGTTTTTCGAGCACGTCGCACACGTTGTTTATTAAATGTTGTTGAGTTGATTGAGCTTCAGTGGCTGCGATGGCCGTCTGTAATTCCGTCTCCCAGTCCAAATGTGCAGAGCATTTTGGTTGCATTGACATTTTTACCACTAATTTTATCAAACGAGCAAACGAAGCCGCTAGAAACAGCCAAGTTCCGGAGCAGTGCCAGCAGCACTACGTACACTGGGCTAAGATGGCCATCTCCGGATTGCGGAACCTACGCGGAACCATGCGGACCACGCGGAATGATGTGTCTACAGTGGATGTATCGACGTTGACGACGTTATGGAAATCGCAAAATCTGAGTCCAAGACAGGCAGGTTTTGCTGCCGGGTGCCTGGGTGCCTTCTGTGCTGAGTTCGGTTCTGTTTTCCGATGCCGAGTGCCAAACAGCAATCAACGTGGTTCTGTATTTCTGCGAGGCAGCAACATTGCAGCAACATCGTGATGGCAGTGTTGTGCGTTGTGAACTGAATATTGGAATTATCGCCGATGTGACCGTGTATTTGCGTATCAGTGGTGTAGTAAGATGAGCTGTCGGGCATTGATGTCGCTGGTCGGGCCGTGATTGGAGGGGGCGGGGTGTCGCAGGTTGAGATTCCGCTTTACATTAAAGAGTTTAAGACTACTTGAGGGATTAGGTACAATCGCTCGACGTGTGGATAGTCATGTTGGAATGCTGGTCTGAACCGTAGCTCTTAACGTACAGTGGCCAATGTGACTCTCGGTTGTCTCCTCCCCGAGAGTGATTGCGGTCTGGGGAAAGCACTAAACAGTATGAAAATATGATGGAAAGTACGTATATTTACAGTTTGGCATTTTAGCACTAAAAACAATGGTAGATAAAATCGAAAAAAAAAGAAGAAAAAAAAGCTATTCTCTATTTTGTTGTTTAAATATACTACGGTTCTTGGAGAAACTGCCCTCCAAGGGGCGCGCTGGGATGAGCGCTAGACGTTTTCGAGCTCGCCACGGCGTAGCCCCGTACACTTAACGCCTGCCGCAAGTCGTGGCCTTTACTGCATTCAAGTTGATCGAAAAGCGATTTCTCTGCCCGTGAAGCATCACTTCCAGCTGAGTGAATATCCGCTCTACAGAGATTAATTCAAGACGACATTTGCAGCCACACACGAACCGCACAAATAGAAAAACAAACGCTACAATAGAAATACTCCATGGCTACGACGTTACGTGCGGGGAAACAAACACAAGGTTAGGAACCGCATTGGAGCGGCTTGATTTACTGGCTTTCAAATAATTACGGCATGAGCGTTTACTTTTTACTCAGACATTCATCCCCTGAACCGTTCAAAATACTCTCGGAGGTATGACATTGCGCTGGGAATATTTTTTTTATTGCTTAGGCGGTCACCAAGAAATTCCATACGCGTTCAAAACCACCAGCATAAAAGACGGAAACGCAGAGATCGGAAGCAGTGATCGGGTTCGTGTGCTGTTGTATTGATGTTTATATATGTGCTGTGTATGTATATGCGCTCAATGAAGACGTTCAGCTGATGTTTGTAGTATGCGTAATGTGTCTAAATATGTGTATAATAAAGCTTCCCGAAGATCCCGAAGCGCAATGTTGGCGGAAGCAAATAAAAATAGGTTTTGTAGATCATGAATTGGGCGTTACCTAGCGCCACCTAGCCTAGCTACTTGCAATTACTCTGCTTGACCCTGCCATCTGGTGGCAAGCGATTTAACCTTCGTTCACGCTACGAGATTTTTGGTTACCGTGCAACAGCGGCTTTGAGTTCGTTCTTTTGAGAGCGGCTTTTGGTTTCGCGAATTGGTTTACCATTACTCCGTGATGTGCGGTTGACGAAGGAATTGCCACTCGAGGAATAGCAGAGGTAAGACGTAACGTGCGCGGAGTATCTGGGTATCGGTTGTCTCCGTTTAACACCGCAGTGCTGAAGACGAGAAGACTGAGTAACTGCTTTAGAAGCGGAAGTCTATTTGCCTGCGTGGGGAAGCTGGCTTCAGAAATAAGCACAGTTCGCGGAAAGCTCGTATTAGGCTCTTATTTGCTGCTCCAATCGTCCCATTACAAGAGACGTAGCGTCCTCGTTAAGCCTTATTGAGCTCGATTTGCTCGATTCGGGGCCGCCATAATGAGATGCAGGCGATGGAGGACCTTTTGCTTCCCTGCTCTAGGATCGAAAGTATCTTCCTTTATGTAGGAACATAGGTTGCAAGACCGTTCCTCCATTTAGGGAGGACTATTGCAACCCGTTTTTCTAAGAGTGTAATTCATTTTTTCCCCACGTGGCGTGTCCACATTTAAAGGGACACTGTCACCACAAAAAAAAAAATATTTTTATTTTTTGCCAAGCGATTACATACGGTGTTAATAGACTACCCAATCAATATTTTGCTACAGCGTTCCGTAAATTTATGATAAAGTAAAAAACGCAACAGCTGGTAACCGCAACCGAAACTGAACTGGGGAGGAAGAAGAAAAGTGCAGGAGGAGAATGTTGCCGGAAATCACGTAACTACACCTGACCACTTTTTTTTCTTTATGGTTTGTTTATCTAACCGTGCGAAGCAGACGAAAAACGCGTAAGTCGCACGTCGCACTGAATACGCAAAAGTCAAGCAATAGACCCCTTTCGAAATTCACGTGCCGATTATTTGAGGGTCAGAACCACTGCACAATGGCGGAACAACTGCATCGAGGAACGTGCAAGTCATTCCATAAGATAGCAAACGTCGAGGCGCGGCCAACACTATGTGTCGCAAGTGCAATGTCACTGCGCTCATCACCTTTTTCTGTGCGTGTGTTTTTTCCAGTTTGCCGTGACGAAGAGGTTTTAATCCGCCATTATGCAGGGATTGCGCAGCTGCAAACAGAGGGCGGTATTTCGAAAAGGGTCCATTGCACGCTTGCCAGGTATATTCCCTTACACTAATACCAGTCGTGACGTTTTGTTTTCTTTTTCGTTTTTTTTTTTTTTTTCTTGACATTTTAGAAAATAGTAAGAGTGCGCGTTCACCGATTTGATAGGCCCTGGAGATGCGCGAGAGCGAAAATTCCGAAAACTCTGGATATGACGTCACGCTCCGGGAAGGAGGGGCTTCAGCGGTGCTTTGAAAATAATTTTCTGTAGCCTCCGTGCACCAAATTGAAAAATATGTAATCTCGATATTCGTGATCCTGGGGGCCAAATGAAGGCGATCTGTTTTCCCTCAAATACAGAACCGCTTCAGTTTTCCTTCTAAAGAAAAAAGGCGCCACGCCTCTTGTGTGGGCGACTGAAGGATGACTGACCCGAAGCAGCGCGTTATCGCTACTTTCATACACGCGGCACGTTCAGGAATGTCCTGAACACGAACACTCGATGACAGCTGAGAATAGGCTGGGTTTTCTTAGAAGAGTACAGAATTAATAAAATAAGTACCTGGGCCGAGCTGGAATCGAACCCCCTTCCTCTGCTTGATAGCCGCAAGGGTTTGCTGACTCCACCACGCACGCGGAAATTTTGTCTACACTTTGTTTCACCTTAAGGTCCGGGCGCAGCCGACGCTACGAGCTGACGAGACGAACCAGACAGCGTCAAAAGCGCTCCATCATGGTGTTCGTCATGTTTCTGTACATGTTCTATCATCGCTGAACCAATCATAAACACGAAAGGATCAGTGACTTGCGCTTTTGAGGCTGCTTAATTGTTCCCTTTAGCTCGTAGCGTCCGCTGTGTCCGTACTTCAGGTGAAACGAAGTAAAGAAACTATCGCTTATGGCCGATTCACACGGCGGACTGATCCGCGGACGGATTGATCACGTGACGACATGTCAGCGGTTCGTCTGTCTCCCAAGCGCATCCACACGAGGGAGACGAGGATCAGACGCCAGCGAGGACGGACCGAACATGGTCGCCACCCTACAGTGCCGCGAAACTCCAACATCGCACCGTGGCACCGTTGTCCAAGAGAGAAATCGACGTTTGCTACTGCAATCGTACGGCGCTGTTACGTACAGATCGAGACAAAACACCGTGATAGGCTTTGCGCAAAGCGCCACTAGCTTTACTAACCCAAGGCATGACAGTCACACAGGCATTATCCTGCTCGAGAAGGGTTCCGCGTAGAAGCGACGAAGTTCTGGGCTCGCGGAGGGGCGTTTGGAGATGCCTTCACACACTCCGCGCTCGTGCACAACACTCAAGTTCACCATAGCCACAAGAGAGGTCTTGCTCGGGGAAATCCTGATTGGACGTGCAAGAATTATGGCGGCGTACTAAACGAGTTTTGACGAGAGCTTCTTGACGCGGACCCGGAGGAGTACCGGAGCCTGCGTCGCGTCAGCCAGTCAAAGTTTCTACAGTTTCTTTCACACGTGGAACCAAGAAACGCGCGACAAAATGAACCAGCAAACGCACAAAACACAACGATGCGCCATTTTTGTTTTCATCGTCCAGAAACAAAACAAGAAAACAATGAACCGTTGCCAGACTAAACGCTTTTCATGTCAATCTCCCGCCAAAAATCCGCGAGTGAAAAAGGCGCTCGACTTTATCAGTCCGCGCGTCCGCGGACGAGGTGCGGATCGCAGGAATCGGTGACGTGCCGGTCACACGGTACACGGTCCGCGGACGAAAATCGCGATTCGGTCCGTCGTGTGAATCGGCTAATATGGGGCATTTACATCTCGTCCAAACGTACCATACTGTTAGAAACGAAGGGTTTATTTGCGGACTTTTATGGGGGTTTAAATACAACCGATTTGGAATAATTCGCTAAAATCTACATGCTCCGCAAGGAATGAACAGTCGCCAATATCCCCCGAGGTCGTAAGAATGTGCTTATTATTCACAAATAATAATATTTATTTTTGCATCTGTGTAGATTATAGAGGCCGGAGCTACGGACAAAAAGTCAACGAATGATGACTTGACAGGGTCCGTGCCCCGCGCACTCTGCTAACAGCTATTGACCTTTCCAAAAGGGCGTTCTGGGCGCCGCCATTTTGCGAATCGTGCGACTCCTATCAGCCAGAAATATCTGGCACCCGCCTGAGCTGTGGAAACTCGGTCAGCGTGACTCCCCACCTGCATTGTGCATTCGGAGTTCGCCGGCTTTTCTTGGACGTTTTTACTCTATCTGCCTGTTTATGATGCCCTTTGTGTGTTATCTTCCACTGTGAGAACCAGGGAAAAGCAGGGCTCGTAGCCTCCTCGGCCTTCGCAGGAAACGAATGAAGAGAGCGAACGTCAAGCAGCCCGCGACGCAGGCAGTTCGACGTTCTTGGGGCATTATTTCCGTTTCTCCAAATAATCTCCAAAAAGCCTTCCCGGCTATGTTCCGGGTCTTCGTGAAAAAACAGCTGATAGGGTCGGGTCCGGGGTGTGGGGACGGAATAGACACGTTCGTTCATTTGCTTTGAAGCTGTGCAAAAAAGCAGCTCTCGTCCAGATGTTCCACAAAATACACCGGATTCCGTCCGATTGTCGTGAGGTGATTATCGTCGATCGTGAATACTGGTCATTGGACATGCTGTGTTATTTGAGACCTTTCTCAAGTCCTGTTCGGATAACGCGGCACCGTGGGGTACGCGCAATATATGTTATTCGATTGATGAGACTCGTTGAATTTCATGTTGTGGGCGGGGAATATCCATGCAGTTCAGATATCCTGCGTAGTCAGATATTTTCAACGGCTAAGACCTTTGTAAATTGACACAGCTGAGTGTACGGTGCCGTAAAAAGATCTACATAAAATTAAAGAAATTTTCCAGTTGCATTTGTTTTGTCGCGCACGGACTCACCAAAACAGCTCTCATTTCTTCGTTTTTGTTCCCAAAAAATAGTACAATGTATTCTTAAAAACCCAGAGAAATTCTATTCGCCATAGAACACAAAATAGAAAATAGAACGCCGCAATTTAGCCTCCACCAGCGCCCGGAATTGCGCCTACGCAGGCTGCCACAGCCCACTGACTAGAAAACCCACAGCTCAGCGCAGTCGGGCAACACTGACGTACCCTCTCAAAACCAGGGACGTCCGCTGTAAATCGCTTCGTTCGAGACTGCCGCTGGAAAGGTCTATACGATCATACAGAAATAACGAGAGAAATTTCAGAAACAAAATACATACATACATGAAAGAGATAAAGGTTTTACAGGTTTACATCACTTACTATATACAAAAAGTAGATACAATGACTTAGGGTTTATAGAGCAAATGTCCACTTCATTTTTTCAAAATGTATTGAGCAATGAGGGTAGATTATGTTTTAAAGACTGGAAACGGTAGTTTGTGCAAAATGGAAACACTTTCCATTCCTCGTGGCGGCGAGTGCGGATGGTGGGTATACTTTTAATTAATCCTGATGTTTGTTTAAGAAAGGTAATGAATTAAAGAGAGGGGAAACGAAATGACCAAGTCAAGAGGTGCTCATAAAGTCGATGTATATTTATAATTTTATATCGTGAAAATAGAGTTTCTGTGTGAGCTCAGAAATGAACGTCTCTAACATAGCGCAAAACCTACTTTTCTCAGTAATAATAGTTCGTTAAGATTTGCTTTTGTGGTCGTACCTCAAACAAGATGGCAATAAGATACATGGGATTCAAAATAAAGCATGATATATTTGTAGTTTTATTTTTTCGGGAGATTGACTCGACAATGAAGCACAGCCACAATTATTTTTACATGCTTTGCTAACGACCTGGTGTATGTCTTGATCACACACTAGATTTTCTGATAATGTGTTACCTAATATGTTATGTTATTTTATTAGTTCAATCGGAGGGGATTACAAATTAAGTGTTTCACTTATATCTACATGTTTATTGAATGATTTGAGTAAAATTGACTTCGTTTTTTTTTTTCGTTATCATGTAGACCATTTTTTGCGACCACGAAAAGAATCTAAACAGTATAGAATTTCCTTTGGTTATTAGGTCATCTGCTTCTGCGTCACCGAGGAGCAGACTGGTTGTTGTCGGCATACAAGACAAAAAATGAGACTTTTACAACTTCCTGTAACGCCAAATTAGAGCGCAGCTCTTGAGGAGGAAAAGGGGAGGGTACCGAAAGGAGGGTATGCCCCTCTTTCTCATCCGTATCCTCTCCTCCTCCTCCCATGCTCCTCCCCTCTCCTCTCTCCTCCTCCTCCCCTCCCTTCCTCCTCATCCTCTTCCTCTCTTGAGGTATTTCGATTTTGCGATATACCGTGCTAAACAATTGGAGAAAGATATATATATATATATATATATATATATATATATATCTTTCTCCAATTGTTCAGGAGTATCACCTGCTTCGTCAAATCATGGACTCTAACACTCTCTCGTTCTCCCGCCTTGCTTCGCAATATATATATATATATATATATATATATATATATATATATATATATATATATATATATATATATATATAGACAGTGTTAGACTCAATGATTTGACGAAGCACGTGATACTCTTGATGTCATCCTACATGCTCTCGGATCTCTCTCGAAGACTACTCGTCGTTTTTGATTTCCTCAGCATTAGTCTTGTGCATGCTCCCCCGAGATGGCACAGCAGAACAGCGAGTGCACGTCCCGCCGGTTCAATGGGATGTTTTCCTATATTTATTTATTTATACAAATACCTGCTGCGCCGTTAGGCATTATGCAGGGGGGAAGAAAATAAAAACGCGTTCAAAAGACATTTTCAGTAATGCAATCGACAACCATTCAGTACTACATTTTCACTCGAAAACGCTTCTCTGCAGTCTGTCATAATAGACGTCATTATTGATAACAGCTATCAGTTCTTCCGGAAGGGCATTCCACTCCCGGGCGGTTTGAAGAAAAAAACGAATAACAAAAACAGTCAGTACGATAACGATACTCTGCCGCCGTCTTAGAATGATTCCGCCTTGAGGATACATGGTGTGGTTCGAGAATGTAGAGACCCTTTTCAATGCCTGTTTCCCCGTGATATATATTGTGAAAGAATTTTAACCGCAAACACTTTCTCCGAAGTCTAAGATGGTCCCAACTCAGTCTGTTCTTCATTTCTGTACAGCTAGAGTACGGACTATAATCGCCTGTAACAAACCTTATTGCCTGATTTTGAATTCGCTCTAACTTATTCGCGAGGTAACACTGAGGCGGATCCCAGATAACACAGGCAACTCCAAAATTGGTCTGATAAAAAAAAATATATAATGTTTGTCTTACGCTACGAGATGTATTCTTAAAATTCCTCCGTATAAAAAATAACATCTTACTTGCCTTTGCTGCAATATTACCTATGTGGTCATTCCATTTTAGATTATTCGAAAAATTAACTCCCAAATACCTGTGTTTATCTACCCGCTCAAGTTCATAATTGTTTATCTTATATGTAGCCGTGCTAACAACAGATCGAGTAAAACACATGTATTTGCACTTTTTTATATTCAAGCCTATTTCCCAATGATCGCACCAGCGTTCTAACATTTCTAAATTTTTTTACATCATACAGACGTCTGCGTCATTTTATATAACTCTGTATAATACACAATCATCCGGAAATAACTTGATATTTGACTGTATTCTCTCGCTAATGTCGTTAATAAATATAAGAAATAACAAAGGTCCCAGTACACTTCCCTGAGTCACCCCCGAGGTTACAAGTACAGATGAAGATTTTTGACCATTTAGTACAACACTTTGTTCTCGCTCAGATAAGTACGCAGCAACCCAATTTATGATATTTTCATTGATTCATATTAATGTAAGCTTATTCAATAACAAATAATGTGGCACCGTGTCAAACGCCTTACAGAAATTCAAGAATATACAATCTACTCGTTTTTTGTTGTCAATGGCGTTTGAAAGGTAATGTGTAAATTCAGCTAGCTGAGTTAAGCACGAATACCCACGACAGAAATCATGTTGGGAGAAAGAAAAAAAAAATTACTGAAACTTAGAAAGTTATATATTGAGCTATAAAAGATATGCTCTAAGAGTTTGCACGCAACACATGTCAGAGACACCGGGCGGTAGTTTTCAACAAGATTTCTCGACCCTTACTTAAAAATTGGAGTTACGTTTGCTTTTTTCCAATCATCGGGAATTATGCCAGTTGTTAGTGATTTGGTAAAAATTATATGTGGGTATCTTGCAATTTCCTCTCTACCATTGTGAAAAATTACCGGCGAGAGCTCATCTGGTTAATATACCTTTGAAGTATCTAGGTCTCTTATAGAAGTTCTATAATCCCGTCCATTCCTATTGTCACTTCTGGCATAACAGTTCTTGCTATTTTATCAGACACAGAAGAAATACTTTCAAGAGCGCGGGGTCAAAAAAAGTTATTTAAAGTATGAGTTAAAACATTCCGCTTTTTCAATATCACTGTTCACTAAGTTGCCATCCTTCAATCAACCAGGAATGGAAGTATCCTCTTTTTTATTTGCCTTAACGAATTTCCAAAATTCAGTAGGATCATTTCTTAATTTGTTTTCAAAGACTCGTAGAAAATTAGTTTGCTTTCTTGAATATCTTTTTTTTAAGATTTGCGGTTATCTCCTCAAGTTTTTGTTCTAAGATATCGGACAGATTTGTTCTATATTTTTTGTATACCCGACTTTTACGTTTTATTTGCTTTCGAATGGTAGCATTTATTCGTGGTTTATGTTTATTATTTTCCCTAATAGTCCTGGATGATTAGTGAGAATCAGCGAGCACTTTAATTTTATGCTTAAAAATTTCCCATAATTTTTTAACGTCGCACTCTTTACTGAGGTTTGAAAAGTGGGGGAAATATGCCGAGAGCTCTAACGAAATACTTTCATAATTACCCTGTCCGTACATCATTACTTTGGCGGAGGCTTTGACACCTATTTATTTTACTCAATGGTAATTCACATACAACTGCACTGTAATCACTTATACCAGGAATTATGGAGACATTTGAAATAATACTAGGGTTATTCGTCAGTACCAAATCTAAAATAGAGTTTTTTCTTGTTGGTGAGAGTACGAATTGGTTTAGAGCAAATGAAATAAAGAGGTCATTAAAAAATTTATACAAGATGGAACTGTCATCACAAGTATGAGTAGTGCCTGCCCAATTGATATTGGGAAGATTAAAGCCCCCCCCCCCCCCCCTACAACAATAGAACTATCAGAAATAGTGGACAGTATTCGACCAAGTTCATCGATATTATTTACTGTTGGGGGACGATAGTAAGTGCCTAATACAAGGGTGCCTCCTTTGGGCAACTGGACTCGGCACGTGGACACGGCACGTATGACTCGGCACGTATGACTGGTATGAAGTTCTTCTTTGTCTTTACACGAAATATTTGGTGAATGCTGTAGGCGAGAGATGATGAGCTACCTCGAGCAAGCCTTTGTCGACCTTGGCGGCACACAATTTACCAACTTCGTCTGACGTGCCACAGAGATCGATGGGTACAGAACCAGACTCCCAGGCAGCACACCATTGTTGGACCCCCGTTGGCCGAATGTTGGCAAAAACTGGTTCCAATATTGGTCTGACGTTGGCATTTTCGAAAACGCCACCCGATCCAATGGTGGTCCAACATTGGTGCCAATGTTGGACCACTGGTTTGCCAACGTTCTAACCCACGTTGGACCAACGTGGTTTGCGCTTCTTTTATCCAATATTGGCATAGAGGTTTCACCCTTGGCTGAACCAACATTGGCATCCAGCGCTTTACACGCTGGCTCTTCCAACATTGGCCTAAATATTGGCTATTCCAATATTCACATCCAGTCTAATACACTGGCTATTTTTTGCATCCATTGTCTATGACATTATTGGATGCCATTTTTCAGTCCGTGTTCTAACCAGTGTCACAAAAACAGTGCAGTGAACCAAGCAAGTCCCTTGCCCTTTTTCCTCAAGCACTGTCTTTTTTCTGATACTAAAATCTAAGAAATGCCGCAATTGTACCATATTTGGACACTTTAGAAATCATTAAAGCATGCAAATGAATTGTTCAAAACGTTTGACAGTTCATAATTTATTTAAATCGAAGAAAAATATTTAACAACATTTTGCAACCAGGGGGGATTAGGCAGACTCGGCGGCAGGCTCGGTAGTGGACAGGGCAGAGGGCTGGGCGAAGAGCTGGGCAAAGGGATTCCACGCAGGGGCCTGGTCACAGTATTCTGAAAGAGACAGATACGGGGGCTTGGATTCAGGTGAAGGGTTTCAGAGGCTCTCAGTTCTCTCTTACACTTGTCAATAATGAATATCAAACTAAAACATAGCTTCATTATTATCTGCCGCCCTTTAATTAACTATTCGATTAATCGGCTCAGTTGCTCTGCAAGTATAAAATCTCGGAAAGGCCTACCGACTTTTTTATGTTTACTTTTCCATTCCTTAGCGCAAACTAAGACGTTTGAAATATACCACATTCTAATTTGAGTATATTTGAAGTACAGCTCATAATTGTAAGTACACAAAAAATATACCGAAAATACACACTTTTTTTTTTTTTACTTAGTTCTAAAATATATTTCTGAAAATAGTTTTAAAATGCCTTTATTTAAACTACATTCGAAGTCCTCTTCATGCGTTCTGAAATATGTAAATACTAAATTAGTAGGCACAAAATACCTTTTAATTAGATTTCTTAAAATATTAGTTTATTTCATGCAAAATATACTACAACCCTAAAAAAAAGGCAGCGATCAAAAATATGTGCAGAATGCTCTTAAAATACCTAGAAATCGTAAATACTGTTCTGTTATACCCTAAGTACGTTTTGACTGCAATAATTTGGTAGTTTGACTTAAACTACCAAAGTATGAAAAGCTTGCCTATCAGAAATTCACTTCAAGCAGATGTGGAGTACATTGAACTGCCTAAATACAACATTTGATTAGTTTGTCAATTGAGTTGTGCAGCATCAAACTGATGAATCAGAGAAGTTTATGTTATTCTTGTTTTTTTTTCTATCAAGAACACACCTGATGAGTTTCTTGCACACCAATCACAAACGGGGTTCGGGAACTACAACCACAATACTTGCTGATGCTGGAAAGCTTCAGCAAGAGCAGTGAGCAGATATGTTTGGCGTGGAATTGTGTTAGCGCATGCGTTAGTTCACTGAATGTGTATACTCGCCATTGTATGTGATGTGAGTAGTGACTTTAATATAGTGACGTTAAGGACCGTATTAAATGGTCAGCTAGTAAAGAAAAGCAAAATTACTATTTTAAAGTGAAGAAACTAGCTTGACTCGCTTCATCCTGAGTTATGCTATGCAGAGAAGCAATAACATTTCTTCTAGAAGCCGTTTTTGTGGATATTGTTTTAGCGACTGCGCCAAACGCCAAATTATTATTAGTTGTACCAATGCTTTTTAGTAAGAGATATCGTCCACGAACTTCAAAACACTGTTTCTCATTTGACAGACTCCCTAGGAGAAGATAGAATACTTAGAACCTTAATAAGTGCAGAGCTGGTCACCGGCCAAATGATTACCTTGAATATGTAGGCTATATAAGGCTCTAGAGCAGTCAACGGGACTGTGATTCAGGTGTCCAGTGGGTCGTGGTGTTTGTGTTCGTTTCTGATGTGTAGTTGTGGGATGTATTTAGTAGTCTTCAAATACTACACAAAAATGCATTTACTAACAAAAAAATAAAAGAATTGTGTAGCCGCTTTTTAGGACACAAATGACATCTTGAGTGGGAAGGAATTATATTTTTGGTATATCTAAAATATTTTTTGATCAATATTTATGATGTATTTTGAATACATTACGTGCGTATTTCGAATGCGGACAAAATAATACAGAATGAATACAAAATGAATATTCATATTCAATATATTTCAAATTCGTTTCAAGTACGGCCTCTTTTTGCTAAGGGATATTATAAACTTTCTATTCCAGTGAAATTTTTGTTCGTTATTTTGTATGTAAAAAAACTTAGTACTGCCTTTTAAAATAAATAGATGCCCAGGTAAGAGACCGGGGCCGGCTTGCTGGAATCAGTGTCTCAGCTTAGACTGGGTGAAGGAAAGCACTGTAAAGGCTGGGACGCGCGAGCGTCTTGAGTCGAGGTTTGAGTCCCGTTCAGCTCGTACGCTGGCTTTGACAGTGCTTTCTTTACCCCCGTCTCAGTTGAGACGATGTTTCTAGAAAGACAGCCCAGGCGTTTACTATTGTTTTGTTCGTCCGACTTGTCCTTACTCAGAGCTCGATTGATCTAGATTAAAATAATTATAGTGGTTTAAAAAATCAATGAAGTAGTACGAAGGTTACTTTATAAATTGTTTAACTCTACTCTTGCAACATCATGGCGTCACTCAACCTTTCATCTAGCTTTAAGAAGTCGAGAATTACAATCTCGCCATTTACGTTAACACCAATATTTCTACGTTGATTAAAAAAAAAAAAAAACTTTCTTAAGATTTACGGTATTTGCGGCACGGAAATATGTAGCTATTAATGTACTGATATCGCCTCCATATTCACAATTTATAAATGCAACCACTGGCCTCCTTCAGCTCACCAGTGTCAAACGCACTACTAAATTAACAGTTCAATAAATACCCCGGTATACGTAACAACATGACAGTTGAACAGAACTTGATGCTTGAATCAATCAAGAGTTTAAAATAAATCGCGCACATAAAATAGCTTCTCGTGTAAAGACAACTACACTCGCAGAGCGCGGTGACATAACTGACACTCCACTCGCACCCAACAAACCGAACCTTGGCAAATAAGGACTACACAACGCTCTGTGGTATTCGGCTTGGAAATACCGGGAGGACTTTTTACTACAGCACACATCTACCGCGAAGAAGACAGCCATATTTTAACACACACAAAAAAAAGTAAATCAAAATGACTACGAACACAAAACTAATCAATCAGAACGTCTCTCACGGTCTATTAGGATAAAAAGCACTTGCAAATAGCGCTGTACAGGGGGCCTTGCGGGCCGATCGCTCTGGATTACACGTTGAACTCGTCGCAGATTCCTGGCACAGAGTTCGATACGGTTCAAACTCATCGGATAGGGACAAAACGTACATTGCGTAGCAAGAGTACCTATCCGCAATGGCCAGGAGGACTTCTCCTTGTCACTCACATGGAAGAGAAGGCGGTCCGTCGTGTCTTCGGTCCGTCGAAGCTAGTAGTCACATGTATGCCCACAACAAAGGAAGATCACCGGTGTGTAGGCGCTGCCGAAAGAATATCCATGGTCTTGGCAATCCGCATGTTGAAGATCGTACTTGGCACTAAGGCGAAATGCGCTGCTTGTGATCGGAACTCTCGAACTAGATTTACCACATTTACCACAGAAACGAAATCTACAGCAGGCCCGCAGGCCGCATCACACGCGAAACTAGGTCCGGTCTTCGCAGGCATTCCGGGTTTGTCAACGACTAATGCGTCATCCGTCAAGCCACGTGATAACGCTTCTACCGCGCCTTCAGCTTAGGGAGAGGGAGAAAAAGAGAGAAAGAAAAGAAAGAAAGCAGCCCAGAACGGGGGGTGCGCTTACAAAGGCTAATCTTCAGGCCCATCTCAACAATGAACCCTACCAGAGGATTTGTCACTTGTACTCAAGGTTGATAGTGCAGTGGATGTTATGCGTGGCCTTGGGCTTTTAGTCAGGTTCCGTGCTCTGCCTTATCACCAGCTTCGAGACTGTAGTCACGTGACCCTAACCGGAGACACGATTGGCCTAAAACACGCATAGCGTCTACCCTGCTGCCTATACTGATTGAACAGGACAGCTCTTTGAAGGCCAGCTTTTGAATTTCTAGAGGCTGTCCAGCCCAAAAGTGATTCTAAACGGGGCAAGTTTGAAGACACTATGTTTTACGTCGTATAACTCACAATAAAATTTAGAATGAAGAAATAAGCGCGACTATATTTTGCGCTCGATGTCCACAAATAAATAAATAAATATGCATATATATATTTTTTTATCAATAAATTTAAAATTATTTGTACACTGTTAGGTTCACGTTTTTAAACTTCAATTTTTTTTTTTTACGAAAAAGTTACACATAAAATACACCACGGAAAGCACATCGTCCGACTTTCGACGCGCGATGAAACGCCGACGCTCACTGACAGAAGCTTGCGATGCTGCGCGAACAATTTCGGAAAGATGCTGCGTAGGATACGCCGGGCGCAACGGCTTCGCGACCGTTCGAAGGGCAAAGGATTCGCGACGTCATAGTAGCGTCTTCCAACTTCAGTGAGCTAACGGGGCTCGAGAGAACCACGCTCACATTTCCGCAGAGCGAGCGCGGCCGGCCAGATGGAGGCGCAGTATGCTCTCGCGTCACGATTGCTACGTCGTTGCTCTGCCTACACTGATTACATGTGCACTGGCAGTCGAAGCAGCCCTCCCGAGACTTAATTCGAGTCCAATAGACAGCTTTCTAGCGCGATAGACTCACGTAAAAGTGAGAGTAGAAGTCGCTTTGGTTGGCGGCGTAAGCGGCGGCTTTATCTTTGTTGACACCTGCGTCAACAATGACAAATATGGACAGAAACATTAAATATAAAAATTAAAGCACGCAGAAAGAAATACAAACATGGCAGGGGCACGGGCAAAGTAGGAGACGTTAACGCTACGGAATGCATATACATACAAAATACACTGGAAAAGACAAAAATAATTAAATCTAAAAAACGGAATTAAGTTTTCAACGCCGAGGTATGGCAATGCGAAGGGAGAGCAGCAGGCAAAAAAACTGCCATAGTCCTATGGCAGGTAAGGACGTATTTGTGATCGCGGTTATAAAGCACCGGCGACGTACGCCCCATGAAGTTGAGTAAATAAAATTCTCGCCCCGAGCGAGCGCGTGAATGACTCTTTTTTTACTTTCCTACCTCTGCAGTGCAAAAAAAGGGTCGCGGGTTTATAGCTTAGGCGACACAAATATCGATAAGCCTTTGGCTATTGCAGTGCAATATTGACCAGCCTATACCATGACATCACCAATATTGGAAAACTCTTGGCTTTGACAGTTTAATATTAACCAGCTTAAGCCAGCGTATATTAAATATCGGAAAGCCATTGGCTCTGACAGTCCAATATTGTACAGGTTATGCCGGCGTATATCCAATATTCGAAAGCTATTGGCCTTGACAGTCCAATATTGGACAGCTTTTCCGGCGTATAGCCAATATCAGAAAGCCAATGGCTCCGACAGTCCAATATTGGACAGCTTATGCCGGCGTGTATCCAATATTGGAAAGCTATTGGCTTTGACAGTCCAATGTTGACCAGCCTGTGCCAAAGTATCACCAATATTGGAAAACCACTGGCTTTGATAGTCCATTATTATCCAATGTGATTCCAATATTGGGAAACATATGGCTCGTTGGGCCACTGTTGGTCCATTCTTTGCCACATCAAATCCAATGTTGGCCCAATACGGTGTGCTGCCTGGGCTTGTACGTAGTTCAACTACTCTATTTAAGTTACTCTAATTCAATTACTTTTTGAGTAGTTTAGTAACTTTCAATTATATTTTTATGTCGGTAATTAGTAGTTTACTTCAATTACTTTTTCCGAGTAACTTCTACTCAAATTACAAATTACTTTATAATTTTAGTGGTTGTTTTGCGTATCAACATACATTTATGCACGAAAAGATATAAGATGTTGGAAGATCAGCTGATATTCGCAAAGAAGGGGACACATGTGGTGTAGAAAAAGGGGGGGGGGGGAAGAAAAGAAAGTGGTTTGGATAGTCCGAAACTCCCAAAAATTTTCACGAGCCCCCTACTGCGACAACACTGCTACTTGGCGCACGGAGCGAACAGACACGACGCAAGAGAGGCCGAGTAACTGTGGAATTAGCGCCGAAGACTGGCGTTCCTTTGTGTCCCGAAGCTCAAGGAGACTTGACCCAACTGTAGAGAGGGCATGGTCCCGGCTTCTCCCCAACGTAGGGACTCTCGCTCACTACAGGAGGTGTACACGCTGCATCGTCACTCAAAGGAGGCAACAAAATACAGCACCCGCCCTGAAGCTCATCGTGTGCTCCCGTAGTTTGTGCTGTGTCGAAGAATCGCGTGCTAAACGGCAACACAAAGGTGACCTTTTTGCGTTGCCTTTTCTCCCAAAACTCAAAATATGCAGTTCTTCAAAGATTCGAAGAACGTTCGAGAAACCTGAGTAATTCCCCCAACGTTTTTATTTAACTAATAATAAGCAAATTTCGTTGCGAAGTACTCTAAGTGCATGGTACTTAAAGTACTACTGATTAGAAAACTTGTACTTAACTTGAAGTACATTCCCTGAGCATGTGCTTATACTTTAGTAAAGTATTTGTTCTGATACTTAAAGTAAAACTTCCGACTTCGATGTACATTCCCCGAATTCGAAAACAAAAAAATGGCGAATCGTCGTGTGAAAACGCGCTTTCGAAACGTCATCTGGTCATTTCTCCGTGTGAAGCAATAGCGGCTATAAGATTGACACAAATCCATTATAAGTTGATTGTAAAATAGCTCGACAGCGAGAGTAAAACAACCACTCTGTGGCGATTTGACTTAATACAATATTTGCTGCCGTTTCCTTAAAAAAAAAAAAACTGACGCACCTCCGATTACCCCTGGAGTCAAAAAAACAATGTATATGAAGTAAAAGAGCATCATGAAAAATTGTGTTAAAAGTACTTGTACTTTACCTTATAATATATTGTATTTATAGTACGTTAATTCAAGTCCATTGCACCCGGTGTACTTATTACTTTACTTGAAGTACATAACCTCTCATTCACTTTGTACTTTACTTCAAGTACTTTTTATATGTGCTTTACGCAACACTGTGAACAAACACGCACTCTCTAAAAGATCAAGCTCAGGCAATGCAAAACCTCAAAGTAGAAGTGATACGTTCGCAGTACCCTACCGAATAAACCAGTTTAAGGTGGATTATGGAACAGGAAAATCTAACTAGATTTCTAGCTGGAAACCTGAAGTCCAGTTTGCAGACAATGGTCTGCAAACTGGAATTCAGGTTTCCAGAAAGAAATCCAGTTAGGTTTTTCTGTTTTATAATCTACCTTAAACTGTTTTTTTAGGTAGGGTACGTCATTGATAAAATAAACAAAAAAGTGCAAAACAATTAGGAACGCATAAACAGAACCAGCTATTAAACCATTTTTCTGAAAAAACAAGTCGATTCATATTTGGCTAGCACAATTTCGCTAACGAATCAGAACCTACTTTCTTGTTGCCATTAAAAGCATATAAAAGTATACATAATGACTGAAACCTGAGACTCGTTTGAAAAACGGAGACTCGTGAAGCAGGAAGAAAAAGGGGCAGACAACGTTTCAAACTCAGCTAAAAACATTATTGCCTCTAGGCCTTATATACACCTCGCTCGAACGTCGCCACCACCACAACGGTTGATCACCGAACTACAAACAATACACCAGAATCGCAATACACCGAACCGAAAACAATACATGAAAAAACCAAAAGGGAAGCATGGTGTACTGGAATTTTCACCCAGTACACGGGGTCCAAAATAAGCAGAAACACAAGGTCGTCACCACCGCACCCGGAAGGACTTCGACACGGTGAATGTACAACAAGCACTGGGAAACACACAATGACCGTTTCTATCTTCACCCCTCCAACCCCCCCCCCCCCCCTTTCCCCTGAACTGAACCATGAATCACACACAGTCGCCAACAATGCCCCCATTATGATCCCGAACCCAACATGGCAAACAAAAATTATAAATGACCTTAAGTTATCTTCAGCTACAAGCACAGATGGAATCAACTCTAAGTTCCTCAAAGCAACTAATCAGTACTCCTCTCTTATACTTGCGAAGATATTTCAACAGTCACTCGACACCGGCTTTTTACCTCATGACTGGAAAACTGGAAAAAATGTTCCTCTGCACAAGGCTGGTGACAAGCACTCCCCCTTCAATTACAGGCCTATCTCACTAACTAGCATTCCATGTAACGTCTTCGAGCACATCATATGCACGCAACTCGTTCATTTTCTTGAATCCAACTCATTCTTCTCCTCAGCTCAACATGGGTTTAGAAAACTTTTTCTTGTGAAACACAGCTACTCTGCATTACTAATGATTTTCATGTTGCTCTCGACCAGAGATCCCAGGTGGACTGCATTTTTCTTGATTTTTCGAAAGCGTTCGATAAGGTATCACATAAACTTCTACTCCAAAAATTAAGCAAACTTAACATCGACCCTAACGTATTTCATTGGCTGGTAGGATTCTTAACCGATCGTTCGCAATTTGTAACCTGCAATGGTGTTAACTCTGCCCCCACAACTGTCTCTTCTGAAGTACCACAAGGGCCAGTCCTAGGTCCGTCATTTTTTTCTCATTTACATTAACGATCTGCCCAGTGTTGTCTCTTCCTCGATAAGATTATTTGTCGACGACTGCGCTGTCTACCGAATAATATCTAGTGACTCCGATTCCCAACAATATCAGCATGATTTGAATTCTATCTTTCAATGGTGCGAGCTTTGGTCAATGGAACTCATCATTACAAAAATGTAAGCTAATGCGCATAACCCGTAAAGCTACCTTTACTGCTACTTATAATCTTAATAACACACCATTAGAACTTGTAGACTCTTACAAATATCTGGGTATGATACTTAGCTCCGATCTTTCCTGGAACCTGCATGTAACTTACGTGATTAATAACGCTAACCGCATGCTGGGTTATCTTAAACGTAACTTTTTCCTGGCCCCTTCTTCGTTAAAACTATTTCTTTATAAGACATTAGTACGCTCTAACCTTGAATATGCAGCCTCCATCTGGGATCCCGGTACTACCTGCCTTACTGACTCAATCGAATCCGTTCAGAATAAATCCGCTCGTTTTATTTTGGCTAATTATAACCGGACCGCAAGCGTGACATCAATGAAGGACATTTTACTTCTACCCAGCCTCGCACATCGCCGCAGAATTACTAGCATTTGTCTTTTTCACAAAATATTCCACCACAACCCGGTTCTCAGAAATCAGCTATTCACCCCACCATCATTCCTTTCAGCTCGTCTAGATCCCCAGCACAAAGTAGGCGTTCCATCTTGCCGCTACAATAAATATTGCAACTCATTTATTCCGAGAGTCACAAAAGAATGGAATCAGTTACCTTCATCACTTGCATCAATTGTTGATTGGGCTCTGTTTCGTACAAGTGTTAGTAACCATGTTTTCCCCATTATCTAAGTTTTGTTCTACTGTTGTTTCATGCTGTTTTTTTTTGTTTATTTCTACCACTCCCCTCTGCAATGCCCCTGGCCCTGAGGGTAAAATAAATAAAATAAATAAACACTGCGAAGCAACCGCCCTCCCCTCCTAAGTTTACCCCACATAAGGTCCTTACAGTCGAAGAAACTTTTTGGACTCACTTCCAAGTTGCAGTGACGCTTGGCTGATGCTATTTCGCGACGTTTTTAGCAGAACAGTTTCTCGCACAGCACGTCGCATCTCCTCACGCTCTTTCTGTGCGATGTATGTCTCTAACCAGTTTGCTGTACATGCGTTGCATTCCTGGAGATGCCTCGCTAGTTCAGAATTTGAAGCGTCAATCCGCACATTCCGCTTATGTTCTGTTAACCTATCGTTAATGCACCTTGCAGTTTGACCAACATATTTAAAGCCGAATTACTAGGAAATTTCGTACACTACTCCACTTACACATGGAACACATCTGTCGCGATGCATTTTTTTACATTCTTTTTGTCCCGCCTCAAAAGGAGTCAGTTTAGCTAACTTGAAATTATATGTGAAAACAGTGTTAACCACAAATCTCTCTGCACACGTCTTTAAGTTATGCGAAATGGCGTGAAAATACGGGATGGCAGCCCGTCGGTTCTTAAGGGGACACAACCCTAGGCGGGTCAACCTTTGAACCCTTATCTTAAAATTAATTAAATTTACAGGGTAGGCTGGTGGTCATGCTAGAGGGTGTATAACAAAATTTCAGGTCTGTCGGTTATATGAGAAGGAAATTTGAGTAGCTTCTACCAGCAACACGCCTACATTGTTTAGTTAATCTATCGTCAAAAAACTATCTTAATATTCAAGATTTTTATTTGCTATATTTGTATCAGAATTCCTAGAGGGTGCGGCTATAGAACGTTTTTTCTAAAAAGTCATTTATTTCTATACCTTTTCTCTTCTGCCAAATCGGTCAACTCTTTGGTCTTCCGTGCCTTCGACAAAATGTTCACATTTTTTATAAAACAAATCCGTAAAGTGACAAAAAAAGTTCCATAGCCGCATTCCTTATTAAATTTCAGTCAGGAAGAGGGAAGAATGAGCCTTCCCTGTTTTTCCATTATCAAACGATAGATTGACTAAAATGGAATTTATACCAAAACGTGGAACGGAGGAAAATGCGTTCAAAGTACTCCAAACCCTACCTTTTTTTAGCTTTGGTGGACAGAAAATATAGTATAAAAAATTAACTATGCAGTGTAAATTAATTAAAGTTTTTGGGATACTCTCTAGATGTTGGTGGATGTAAATATGTCATTTTTCAAAATCAACGTTTTTTGCAGAATTGTTTTTTTCTGGCCAGTGTCTCCCCTTAACACTCCGCTCATCTTGCTTATCTTTGATCGGCAGAGCAAGCTGCCATTTCATGAAGGCCCCTTGATAGCCGGCCCTATCCAGTCTTCCCCATTATCCTCTTAAAGACTGCTCCATGTAATGGGTGCATGAACTTTCTAGAGCGTTGTGAGTGAGAGACTTCACTACCCCTGCCTTTATAATTTTAGAATGACAACTCTGCTTCGATAGAACGGGTTTTGACGCCTGCTTCCCATATTCCCGACACAGCCCATGGCCTACATAAATGCGTAAATCCAAAAATTGAATGGCATTCTCCTCCGTTTTTCCCACAGTGGAACGCAACTCCGGGGCCGCTAAACTTGTTACATTTTGCAGGGAATCCGATAGGTGCTCTTGAAAAGTGCACACAATTATGTCGTCTGCATATCTTCGAACAAAGCGTACATCTGGGGCAGCTTTCTCATCTTCTCAACCACAACTCTGTCTAGGGTGTTGAAATAAAACTCGGCCAAAAACGGCGCGACCGACGAGCCTATATGCAGACACCCTCCTGCTGTAGGTACATCCGTTCATCACACTCAATAATTGTTGACTGCACGTATCGGTCCAGATCTGTGAGAAAACCATCTACCGACAGTCCCGACTCTGACTGAAATTTCAGTAGATTTAGCTCTACAGTTTCTACAGTTCCTTCACCGTTGTCATCAGTATCTTCTTTTCAAGAAAAGAATGGATCCTTTATGTCCATTGAGAATACTGAACACTTTCTACCGTGATTGCTATTCATGACATCGATAAGCTCTCCTGAATTCCTTAAGGATAGAGAATGATCCAAGGAGATTAGCCCTAACCCACGTTGGAGAAGAGAAGAGACGATCTTCTGCCAAGTGCCAATTTCATTTATAACAACTCGGAGAGGCATGCCAAACTTGTGGTCCTTCAAAAAGAATTTCGAACATAGAGTCGTATTCGATTCGGTCATAATGCTTTTCACTACACTTTTTTTTTTCCTCGTCTTTTAGTACGTTATAAATGTCTTTATTCAACTTTCCTAAATTTTCTTTCCATTCCCTGAACAACGACTCCAAAACATCGTCTGTCATTCTCCGGAATACCTGCTCCGGGATGATAGCAAACCTGCCGGACTTATCCATTTGGAAGAGTTTTAAAGACTTTGATTCCAACTCCTTCTTCACCATGTTTACATCTTTTTAAATTCCTCCTCTCTGACACGGGTATGCGTCCCCCATAACCTTTCCTAATCTCCCTACAGTTTAGTCGACAAATGAAACTCTTTCATCGTGATTCGCATACCGTGCAACGGTCTGCACCGCGGAAAACACATCCAGTCTAGAAGGCTTTACATCCATACAAAACTTGGGGCCTTTTGCCATCATTTCTTTTGTTCTTTCCGAAATCGGTTCTTTACGAGAGTTCACTACACCTGGTTGATACTCCGACCCAACCTGGCCATACCTCCAAACGTCAGGCACACTTACATTCCGTAGTTTCATCATCTTGATCGAGCTGAAAACATGCAATATTTTCACATACCAAATCTGGTTGTACTGCGCCATCTTGACATTGTCCCAGTGTCGATATGCCTTGCTTGTCCTGAATTCCTTGCCCAGGAGGATGTCCCACAGTCGATCGCACGCACTCCGGAGTTCGTGGATTCTCTTGCCCGCTCCTTCTCTGTATGTCCTGAGAAGGCTAGCCGCTTGCGCTTGCACAGCCTTCTCGGTTAGCCCGTGCTAAAGTGAGACGAAGTATAGACCATTTGGCTGTTTACAAACATAGACTGCCACTTGCGTCCCAAGCGACTCCCGGTCGTTCCATCTTTGCAAGCATGTCAAGTTTGCTTACGTCGCCAATGCAAGAAAGCATAAATTCTGCACAGAAAGCAAAGTTAAAGATTTAACTAGGACCCTCGGTTATACAATTTAAAGGGGTCATGAAACGGTATCCGGTTGGAATGTTCATGACCTTACAGAGATGTACTGGTCCTAGCCTGGCCCAAGTATACTCGCACGGACCGCCACTGATTCAGAAGCGTCTTGGTCGTGGTGAAATTTCGAGGAACAAATGAAACTATTTCTTTCAGTCTGTCCTTCGCAAAGCTTGATGACGTGCGCGTGGACGCAGCTTTGCCCCATGGCAAGCTTGCGATCGCACGCACTTGCCCGCACGAGCAGAGACATGGCGGCGGCCAGATGACCTGCCTGCAATCGTCTATTGAGGATTTAGTAAAACCTGGCAGAACATTGATCGAAAAATAAAAAGTGGACCAGGCATGTTTCGACTTATTCGCAGTAATGTTTTCGTGCACTCTTTTGGGTTATTGCACTCTATTTTATGGGTGTTGGTCATTCCGCCTTTTTGACTACCGTTTCTGGCGGTGCACACTAAGCATCATTACACCCTTCAAGGTGTAAATGGCTTCCCTTAGCGAAAACTAAGACGTTTGAAATATACCACATTCTAATTTGAGTGTATTTGAAGTACAGCTCATAATTGTAAGTACACAAAAAATAGACCGAAAATACACACCACTTTTTTTTACTTAGTTCTAAAATATATTTCTGAAAATAGTTTTAAATGCCTTTATTTAAACTACATTTGAAGTTCTCCTCATGCGTTCTGAAATATGTAAATACTAAATTAGTAGGCACACAATACCTTTCAATTGGATTTCTTAAAATATTAGTTTATTTCATGCAAAATATACTCCAACCCTAAAAAAAAGGCAGCGATCAAAAATATGCGCAGAATGCTCTTAAAATACCTGGAAATCGTAAATACTATTGAGTTATACCCTAAGTACCTTTTGACTGCAATAATTTGGTAGTTTGACTTAAACTACCAAAGTATTGAAAAGCTCGCCTATCAGAAATTCACTTCAAGCAGATGTGGAGTACTTTGAACTGCCTAAATACAACATTTGATTAGTTTGTCAATTGAGTTGTGCAGCATCGCACTCATGAATCACAGAAGTTTATGCTATTGTTTCCTTTTTTCTATCAAGAACACACCTGATGAGTTTCTTGCACACCAATCACAAACGGGGTTCGGGAACTACAACCACAACAACTGCTGATGCTGGAAAGCTTCAGCAAGAGCTGTGAGCAGATATGTTTGGTGTAGAATTGTGTTAGCGCAATGTTAGGTCACTGAATGTGTATACTCGCCATTGTATGTGATGTGAGTAGTGACTTTAATATAGTGACGTTAATGACCATATTAAGTCAACTAGTAAAGAAAAGCAAAATTACTATTTTAAAGTAAAGAAACTAGCTTGACTCGCTTCATCCTGAGTGGTGCTATGCAGAGAAGCAATAACATTTCTTCTAGAAGCCGTTTTTGTGGATATTGTTTTAGCGACTGCGCCAAATTATTATTTGTTGTACCAATGCGTTTTAGTAAGAGATATCGTCCACGAACTTCAAAACACTGTTTCCCATTTGACCGACTCCCTAGGAGAAGATAGAATACTTAGAACCTTAATAAGTGCAGAGCTGGTCACCGGCCAAATGATTACCTTGAATATGTAGGCTATATAAGGCTCTAGAGCAGTCAACAGGACTGTGATTCAGGTGTCCAGTGCGTCATGGTGTTTGTGTTTGTGTTCGTTTCTGATGTGTAGTTGTGGGACGTATTTAGCAGAGCCTTCAAATACCACAGAAATATATTTACTAACAAAATAAAAAAAAATAAAAAATTGCGTAGCCGCTTTTTAGGACACAAATGACATCTGGAGGGGGGAAGGAATTATATTTTTGGTATGTCTAAAACCTTTTTTGATTAATATTTTATGATAAATTTTGAATACCTTACGTGCGTATTTCGAATGCGGACAAAATAATTCAGAATGAATACAAAATGAATATTCATATTCAATATATTTCAAATTCGTTTCAAGTACGGCCTCTTTTTGCTAAGGGTTGTCTTATAACTAACACCCTTGTTGGTGTAGCAAAATGCCCTAAGAGAAGGGCGTTATTCCTAACACCCCTAAATAAAGGCGTTATTTCGAGCACCCTTAAATTAAGGTTTGATTCCACAGTACACCGTTTTATTATGGTGTTATGACTGCGCAGTACGCCCTCGAAATTGGGTGTACCGCCGCCTGAAAGGTAAGTAAAAAAACGCAATGACCAACACCGATAAGATAGGGTGTAATAACCCAAAAGACTGCACGAAGAAATGACTGCGAATGAGTCGAAACATGCCTGGGTCACTTTTTATTTTTCGATCGAGATTATACTAGGTTCTACTAAATTCTCTTTAGACGATTGCAAGCGGGTCATCTGGCCGCAGCCATGTCTCTGCTAACTACGTTCACAAAGACGGAACGACCGGAAGTTACTTGGGACGCAAGCGGCAGTTCATGTTTGTAAACAGTAAAATGGCCTATTGAGCCGGAAGCAGGACTACTATCAGAAGCATGCTTGCAGAATACTTACATATAAGACAGCGATCTCATGTAATCCGTGATAGATGCATAATCCGAATCGAGCAGCACAGAACAATTCGCAAACACAATGCCGGGGATGAAGGCGGTAGCTCACATTCAACGGAAGTCACGCGGTCACCGATGAGGCAGCTCTCTGTCGTGATAGATGCACAATCTGATTCGCGCAGCACGAAACAACGCAAACACAATGTCGAGGATGAAGGCGGTCTATCACATTCAACGGAAGTCTCGCGTCCGCCGATGAGCAGCTCTTTGCCGAAACGCGTTCTACAAACACAGCACAATAATTTCATAGACTCCGACGAAATAAACGGCCATTATAAAAAAGTTGGCATGGATGTATTCCGGCCGTTCACGACGAAAAACCACGGTCGCGAAATGAAACTCGTCAGGACATGCTTGCACAGAAAACAGGAGGACACTGAAGGACGCTTTTTGGAAACCGGATTTACGTGGTCCCTACACCTCACCATAACCTGGCAAACGGCGAAGTTTATGACCCCAGTGAGCCCATCAGCGCGTCAGAGTGAGTCGCGTGACAAATTTTCGTCCAAGCGTTTTTGTCCGGAGAGCGCTCACGTGTTTCGCTCTACCCCTCTGGTTCGCTTGAAGCGGCCTTCGCACTCGCTCACAGCCACATGAAGACACAAAAGAATGTGTGGAAGCTTATCAGAAGACGAGGTCAAAGGGGGTGGACAAAGCAGCTAATCTCCCTCTGCTGCCTCCTGCGCTGCACAGGGAAGGTCGCCATCTGTGCGGGACCTTGGGGTTGTTGTTGTTCGAGTGGCGGTTCCCTTTCGAAAATTGTGGAGCCGGGGAGTGGCTCATGCTGTCTCGGTAGAACTCGTTGATCGTCGTCTTGTTTATGCGTTTGAGCTCCTTCTTTCCCTTTCTTTTCTTTCTCCATGTGTTTGGAAGTGTACTTATTGGTCCAGTCAGGTGAGGCGGTACTACCCGAAATAAGGGTGCCACAGCATGTTCAAAACTTCGGCGCAGTTAAAAAAAAAAAAAAAGATTAAGCAAAACGGAATTTGCTTGCTTTTAGCCCGAGAAAGACTTCTCGGGCTAAAAGCAAGCACGATTCCGTTTTGCTTATTTTTTTTTTTGACGTCGTATTCTAGGCGGTCAAAAAAATAGAAATACCTCTCCGGCGTAGCCGAGTCACGCAGGATACTCTCAACACTCAAGCAAAAACAGCGTCGCGTACGTTATGTCAGGATGGCGTCGGCGCGACTCATCCCATTTGTTAAATATTGGCTAAACCAAAATAGTGTGGGCACAATCTTTTCAACTAGATCTCATATCGGCGCAATACGGTGTGTTTCCTGAGCTGTATATTTACACGTGTTCAGTCACCTTTTGCGAGCGGAGGTGATTTTTTAAATTGAAGTTGAACTGATAAAACTGATGCAAGCGCGACACGTAATTTTCGGCTCGTGTCGGAGGGAGAGTTCGGTCGGAGTTGCAAAAACTATTCTCTAGCACTTCCTAATCATACGCGCCTTCGTGAGGCGATTAATCATACTCGATGTTTGTACCGCCGTACATCAGCAACCGTTTCACTAAAGCGATAAACATGAACGGTTATGAAATCATGGGTGTATTCGACAGTATCAACATTACGCCCCTCTCACATGGTGTGAATGAAGGGCGTAAAAGTCGCCCATACACCCTTTTTACACGATTTCAGAAACCATCGCTACGATTGGGGCGTAAAAAGGGGCGTGTTAGGGGTGTAAGACGTCAACACACCCTTTTTACACCCCCTGACATTCAGAAATCGTGTAAAAAGGTTGTAGAAAGTGTGTTTTTCCTAACTTGCACCCTTCTTACACCCTTTTTACACGATTATGGGTGTTACAATGTTTAGTGTGTGATACACCCAATTTAGAGGGCGTACTGCAGTGATAACAACGTAATAAAAAGGTGTACTGCGGAATCACACCTTAATTTAGGGTGTTCGTAATAACGCCTTCCTTTAAGGGTGTTAGGAATAACGCCCTTTTGCTAGGGCGCTTTGCTACACCAATGAGGGTGTTAGTTATAAAACCACCATTTACACCCTTAAGGGTGTAATGATGTTTAGTCTGTATGATCTTCCAAAGTGCGGGAATTTCTCGCAATGTCCCTTCTTTTTTTGTCGTTTTGTGTTCGGGTTTGTGTTCTTTTGTGATACAGGCTTGTATGCATATGTTATTCGGGTTTGTGTGCGGTTGACGGTAAAGGTTGAAAGTTGGGGTACATTGTGTAGTGGACGAGGTGGTACTTTTAATCGTCAAAGAGGTCTGGGACATGTATATAAGGCGATGGTTGTTCAATACATTTCAAGTTGTGTTAGTAACTTCGTTGTTCTGTCCTTTTTTTTTGTTGTTCCTAGGTCTCAGGGTTACTATGGATGTGTGTTATTGCCTCGTTTATGTGATGAACAGCAATTTTATATGCCTTTGGGCTGTATAAAAACAAAGTACACAAGGGCGCCTGGTGAAACAATGATGATTACGCACGCAGACCCTCAGAAAGGACCACTTAAGTAGCTGCCATGTCGAGTAGAGCATAAAATAGTACTTTGATGTATTTAACAAAAAAGTATCAATTAGCAACGGTGATGCTCATTTGCAAATTTAATTGCCCGGCATTTTGTCAAGAACAAACCTCAATAGCCAGAGTATGCCAGTTCACAATATATAAGAAAATGTTTACTTCTCTTCGCGATATTTTAGGCTAGATTGGACCTGAGTACAAAGGTGCGTCTAGATTAGAGTGAAAAGTATGGATCAGTCCTTTCTGCATAATTCTTCGCCTGCATCACGGTGCTGAGTGTAAACACTGTTGGTTAGGATAACAAGCGTTATGGTTGCTGTTCAGAGTTGTTTTTTTTTTTTTTTATGAAAGATAGACTGAAAGCGTTTGTCCTAAAACGTTTTTGACATTTTGAAGGTATTATTGCTTTTAGCTCAGTTCCGTCGTCCTCATATATATTGTAAAACGTATTTCCTAAACTACATTTCACGATGTATATGGTGGACAGGTGGCCATTCTATGATTTTATGCACTGCAATTAATTCCTTAGTTCAAAAGAACAACTACGATTTAACTTTAATTCCGCGACGCAAAGTATTACCAATCACGGGTATTTTAGGCGACCTACCATACATCGTCACAACCTTTCGATTCAAGGAAGATATATGTGACTGAGGTAAACAAATGGACGCCGAGACCTATTAACACGATGTTTTGTTTATCAATATATATTTTCTTGTACGGTATTGTCGAAATTAAATAACGTAATATCTTATTTTTGGTACCTGAAAATAAAAGTTAATTGTACAGACGACACAAAAACTATACAGTATAGTTATTCGTTTGACGGTGTAACAAGTGCATATGGCCGAAATAATATGAAAAATATATTAACAATTTAGCAGGTTCAAACCGGGTCGTACCGGTTTGAAGCGTTATTTTGTCTCCCCTGAACTGGACCAGAAATGAACCGAAAGCCATCAGCCCGATTCCGAACCGAACAGATAAAAATGGCGGTTCGACACTCTGGTCCGGACTACTTACAGGTGCCGACTATATAAATATCTTTTAAGGTCACTCATTACAACGAGACATGGCGGATTTTGCGAATGACAGAGTAGGTTAATGATAATTTATGTATAGCGCTAGCTTCTTCTCAATCTTGCAATCCTTTACTTTTTTCTTTCAATCCCTTGCAGTAACAAGAACCAGGCAGCTTCGCTTGCAACTTTTACAATGCGCAAAGCAAATTACGCAACCTCGAATCAGTCAAAACAGATGTGAGATTTGAAGGGTAATAAAAGTAAAATTATAAACTGCTTCCCCAAAGTAACCTTTGGGCACTCACAGCATGGGTTCGGAAATTATGACAGGTTAAATTGTGAAGACACTAAAAAATGAGAGAAAGACGACGAAAGGGGGGGGGGAGCACATGAGGGGAGCGCGAGAGTCGAGTTCGATTCTGGTGGACATAGGACAGACAATCGTGACTCGTTTCTCTCCGGTTTGAGTGAAAGGTTGTTTTGACGCAACTCTGTTGTGGTTTGTGACCTTCCGGGAGGCAATCGGGGCTAGACCTATCGGGCCGGGCCGGAATACCCCGCAAAATATAACCAGTACTGTGTAATTCTGTCATTTTCTGATGACCACAGTTGAGTTCGTGGGGGCTCATAAACGAATATCCAAAGCGTCAAAATGTTTTAGTTTTTTTTTTAATATTTTCCTATCATAACAAAACGCAACATAGTACATTATTACAAAACGAAAACTTCCCGTATTCAACGAACATATCGGAAACTGTTTATTCAGGAAATGAGTAACGCTTTGCTGCTAAAACGAACTCCACTTGGTTTTTTCTTTTTATTCTCCGCTCTCGGCTGCACGCCTCGCTTCAATCTCCGACTTGAGCGCTTGCCTCAAGATCTTGCCAAAGTCCGATTTGGGTAGACAGTCCATGAAAATAACTCCACCATACAGATGTTTGTACACCGCTGTCTGACCTGAAAATGAGAGTGCGACAAGAGAAGGAAACATTTCTGTCTTGCGCGTTGCAAAAACATGTTTTAAATGCGCGCCCGCTTTCCAACCAGTGATGTCATCGGATTATGCGTGTATACAAATCCGTGAATCATATCTACTGCTCTTCTGGTGGATTTTGCTTCTAACCACAAAAGGCCCCTAACCCCTCATACGTACAAAGGGGGGGGGGGGGTAGAGACTTCCCCCTTTTACTCATAAAGGAATGTTAGAGGACGCCGACTACCTCACAAAGATTTTCAAAGTAAATTAGAATTGAATACCTTAAACCGTCTCGTTTGTCGGCTCTTAATCATGTTTTACAGTAACATTCCTTACATTTTTTTTTACTCTTTATTTCTCCTTAGGCATTGCAACTACGCCTCTTCTGCAGCCAGTTCCTCAAATTCGTTCAACTCAACACCCAGCATTAAATCCAACCAGATGCTGGGTGTTAGGTTTCTGGGTGTTGAGATTCTGGGTTGACCTTTGAATATTCAGTTGTTCTATTTATAGTCGAGTACGCCATACTTGAAAGAAATAAGTGCAATGTAGCGTCTACATGACGTCTGCTTACAAACATAAAGAAGCTAAGCGCCAAATACAATACTAATCATGACGTATATTAACACTCGAAAATAACAACGTTAAAGTTTACACTGTAAAGTAATACACGACATTCAATATCCTGCCGAGCACTTTCATTTTCTTGGTTTCCGAAGACAAATACCTGCAATGCGCTGCTTCAGTTCTTCCTCAATGGCTTCGTGCTTCTCTCTGTATTCCTCTCTGAGGACGACGCAAGCTGCCGGGGCCTCCCCATACTTGGCGCTGGGAATCCCGACTACCGAAACTTCCTTGACCGCGTCATGACTCAGCAAGATTTCTTCCAGTTCTGCCGGAGCGAGCTGGTTGTCCATACACTTTATCATCTGCTTCAACCTGTCGACTATGTACAGGCGTCCCTCATCGTCGTGGTAACCTAGGTCCCCTGGAAGCAGAACGTAATTACATTTTAGTTAAGGTATGTCAAACGCCATCTGGATGTGCTTTACGGTTCTCCTACATGCCAGACATTTTCAAAATGCGAAGCTTCTCTATAGTCACTGATAAGGTAAGAACGGCAGGGAGGAGAAGAGCCTCAATTGCCCTAACTCCAGCACGGGCCTCGTACCCTTGATAATTCTTCGGTGTCTCTTGAGCACCGAGCGTGAGCACGCAGCCAAAGAACGGCAAAAGGCAACACGCACAACGCGCGCGTGTTGAAGGTGGGGCATCCGGAAGGGGCGCCCCGCCCGTTTCATTCTATGATATCACGTCTCTCGTAATGTATAAAAAGTTTAAAAGGATCCGGCCCTTTTGCGTTGAATCCGCAGGGGGCAAGTTAACCAGAGAAGTGTTCACCGAAGAACAATTCATCCAAAAACTATTCACCTTGAAGAAAGCTAACCGGAAAAAAAAGTTCGGCAGAAAAAGGTCGTTTAGCGGAAAACGTTTGCCCGAAGAGTAGTCACCGGAATTGAGTTCACCTGAGTAACTGTCACCGCTGAAAACCCCACAAAGTAAGTGAGGCATATTATTCCAGTCTCTTACCTGTGCGGAACCATCCATCGGCGATTAGGACGTCGGCTGTGGCTTCTGGTCGCCCATGGTAGCCTTTCATCACATTGCTGCATTGGGTCCAAATCTCACCGTGTTCGAAGGACGACATCGTTTTTCCGCTCACGGGATCTACAATCTGAAAAGTTTATTAAAATTAGGGCTGGCCGTCGATCAGAAATTTAACCCGATTAATCGCCACCCCCTAATCGATTAATTAATCGATTAATCTGTTTCGTTCATTTCCATGCATAACAGTCTTTCAAAAATTCAAGATTATTTTTTTTGTCTTTATTGAATATCTGATAAACGGCAACATGAACAATTTTAGAGTTTAAATCAACCTTCATGTGTAGCCGAGAACATTCGAAGGATGTTCTCGCCAGTGTTTAACGTCTCTTCTTGTCTTTGTTTTAGAGCGCAGCTCTTAGGCGCCTGTTTCCGGCTTGAGCGGCGTCGCCGTCGGCGTCGGCGTCGCCGTCGGCGTAACTGCGCGGTGCATCATGGGTAAATTTTCCCGAAGAAACCTGAGGTCCTCCCGAAGGAACCCGAGGTCCTTCGGGAGGACCTCGGATTCCTTCGGGAGGACCTCGGGTTTCTTGGGGTACCTTCGGGAGGACCTCGGGTTTCTTCGGGTTCCTTCGGGAGGACCTCGGGAGGTCCTCGGGTTCTCTGGGGAGGACCTCGGGAGGACCTCGGGTTCCTTCGGGAGGACCTCGGGAGGACCTCGGGTTCCTTCGGGAGGACCTCGGGAGGACCTCGGGTACCTTCGGTGACCTCGGGGAGGGGGGGTCACGTGACCCCCCGAAGTCACGTGACCCCCCCCCCTTCCCCGAGGTCACGTGACCCCCCCCCCCCGAGGTATCGGCATCGTCATCGTCACTGATGACGTCATCGGCATCGTCATCGTCACCGATGACGTCATCAGTGACGTCACTGATGACGTCATCGGCATCCGCATCGTCATCGGCATCATCACTGATGACGTCATCAGTGACGTCACTGATGACGTCATCGGCATCCGCATCGTCATCGTCATCGTCACTGATGACGTCATCGGCATCCGCATCGTCATCGCCACTGATGACGTCATCAGTGACGCCACTGATGACGTCATTGCCCCCCCCCCCCCCCCAAGGTCACGTGATCCCCCAGGTCATGCGACCCCCAAGGTCACGTGACCCCCCCCCCCAGTACCGTTCCCACCTCCTCCTCATGAGCTGCACTCCGATTCGGCGTTACAGGGAGTTGTAAACGGCTTTAATTTTTTTTTCGGTGCCTACCTTTGATCATCAACCAACTGGCCCAAATTGCCATTTAATTCATTTCAAGGGCACCGAAATTCGCAAATTATTACTTCAGTCCCAGAGGCAAAGAGGTTCGCTGATATTCTCTGGCATGGACATGCCGGAGATTGGACACTCGGAGAATGGACACTCGGATGTCGTTGAAGTGGCTGGGACAAGTAAAGCCTTCTTTACGTGTTTCGAGTTAAAATAGCGCCAATATGCCATGTTTCCAGAATATGTGGAGACGTAAGCATAGCGTGACCTACACAGGGAGGCAATATTAGTGCGAATACGCGGTTGCCAGTTTTCGAAACATTATTTTAAAACTGCTTAAAGGCCTTCATTCGAAATACTACTGCGATATATAATGGCCCATGTACGCCACTCTTTGGCACTCAAGGTCAAAATTTCACCTAGGATTCGTCTTTATACACGTGTACTCGTCCACTTTATACATGTGTACTCGTCCATCTGTGCGGTGAAAGCGTTTAATTTTCACTTTCTTTTTGTTTGTCAAAATTAAACCGATTTACCGGTTAAACAAATTAATCGCGATTAAAGCATTAATCTATTCATCGGTAGGTTAATCAATCAGGTTTCCAGCTCTAATTAAAACATAAAGCATATTTGCATTTTCCTTCAACCCGCATAACAAGACAACATCTTCGTGGACTGGTTTCTTATAGGCCACGAGGTTTTTTGTGGTTTTTAGTTTATCATCGCTTCAACATCAGCCTTGTGCAGCAGAAACAAAGGAATAAAACAACTACGTATCCACCCCAGTATGGTAATTGATATGGTAATTGAGACCTATACCTTCACTTTGCAGCCAGCCACCGGAAAACCAACATTGTCCGTAGTCACTTGTCCAAGAGGCGTCCCACTAACGACTCCGAATGTTTCGGTGAGCGCGTAGATGTTAGACAGCGTTTCGACGCCAAACACCTCGCACAGGTCTCTGCCAAGCGACCTCGGGGACAAGCCTCCAGCAAGAAAGATTTTCTTCACACGTGGCACGCTTGCTTTTGTAGTCCTTGCTTCGTCAATTATCGATTGCATCTTCGTGGGGAATCCGAATATAGTGGACATCTGTATTCGAAGTAAGACGACAGTGGCAGAAAAGGAAGTTTTAGGAAACCCGATTTCTGATAGTCAAGAATGAATTAACGCAACTTCAGCACGTCGACTATGAGGTTCAGAAATACTGTCCGTATAAAACGATTTACTTGCCGAGCTATTTGTAATGGTGTCTATTATAATTGTAACCCGAGCATTCTGGTAGCACGGCTGTCTTATTATATCACTGTATAAATATTTGAGTATAGTCAAACCCGTTTATAACGAACAGCAGGAAACGCTACGATCAGTTCGATATAGCAAGTAGTTCGATATAGCAAAAACCATTTACAAAAACTTCCACGATGCGTTCGTTGTAAGGCGAGAGCTTTTCTTTCTTTCTCATCTCTTCGCTTCCGCCTTGTAACAACAACGCGCTGAATTTTTTTTTTTTTTTTTTTTTTGCATGTGTACAAATTTTGTTCTTTTAGCTTATCTCCCTTTCTGAATCGCTTCTCTTCGTGGGCAGCCGTTTTGGGATTAAACGTTTTTTTTCTGTGCGTGCCTGCAGAGTCTTTTTTAGCTTTCTCCTCCTTCTGAATCGCTTCTCTTCGCTCAATTTTGTTCACGGCTTGAGCTTTTGGAATTTTTTTTTCTTTCCTACTTTTTTTGGAGGGGAAGGGACAGGCTAGAAGACGATTGTTTGCGCGTTTTTGAAGCCTTCCCGGAGGCAAAAGTTCGATATAGCGAATGTGTTGTTCATTATAAAAAGTACTTTTTACATGCAATTTTATTTAAATTTCCTGTGAGTTCGATATCAACAATAATTCGCAGTACGTGGGTTCGTTCTAAACGGATTTCACTGTATAAGAAGCCAACCGTACACGATGGTTACCAGTAGCAAGATTATAAGACATGCCCTAATTACATCTAAACAATTATTAACCCTAATGAATTAAAGAACGTAAGGGTAGTGACGTTATCAGGCCAGCAAACATTTTATTTAATGCTAAAAATGGAGTACCTATTTTAGCGAAAACTTTATAGTGTCGCTAGCACAACAGCGCATATACGCAAGGAAAAAAAAAAACTTAATAACCGGTCCTAACCTAGTCAATAGTCTTACTTTGTATATCTCAAGATACTTCAAGAATTCCTGAAACGGTATATAGGGCTCTGTGAAGATGGCCTGGCAACCAATGCACATGACGAACACGTTCAGCGCAAATCCAGAGACGTGGGTGATGGGACTCCATGCCAAAAAAACGTCGTCTTCGGTCATCAGCTTAGGAGAACTGGAATTGGTAAAAACAAGGTTGTTAAATGCTCTTTCGAAAATTGAAAGTAATACAAGGAGCGACAGGCTGTAATTCAACATCTGATCGCACCTATGTCCTTCCTTCCTTTTTTTTTTTTTTTAAGGCGAAAGAAATACGGGTTCCATTACGCTAAAAGCGGCAACGTTGTGCCCGAAAAATGGTCACATTAATACGTCAAGCACGGGCCTAAGAAAAAAAAAACAAAGAAAAGCACAGCAACGCAGATGCTTCATCACAGGAAGCTTGAGCGGGCGCTCAAGATTAAAACGGAGGGGCCTCAAAAATGAAACGCAAAGAAGAGCACAGCAACGCGGATGCTTCGTCACTGAAGCCGTCGTGAAGCCGGCGCGGTTCGGCGCGCTTGCGCAGTGGGGGAGCGTGAATGTCACAGCCGGAGGGCCGTGTGCAAAAGGAAGACGTGGCGCGCTGCTTGTAGGAATGCGCTGCGTGTAGGAATGCGAAAGCATTCCTACAACTAAGCAGTTTTAAGTGTCTGCCAAATTTTGTCCATCTTTTTGTTTCATCGGTTGTCACGTTTACGTAACTTCATTAGGTAACGTCTTGCAATGGGGGGCGGGGGGGGGGGGGGGGAACGGTGGCAGGATTCAGGAATTGTGGGTAAACCCCCCCCCCCCCCCCCGCCCGTTTCGATCCGGGGGAGCATCGTGCCGGCTCGTGTTCATGTAATCACCACTGCGTGATGTACTTTAAAAAACCCAGGCTAGCGGTCGTACCGCAATGGCTAAATTTCTCATCTACAGAGTAGACACCAGACACCCGTTGGGGTGGCTAACTTCCGTGTGTCTATACATACAGAAAGATAAATTACTTCTGTTGCGGTCGTTCGTGGATGAAAAGGGGACGCCTTTCAATTACTTTCGGCGACCGCTGTGAAGCGAGAATCTGCTGAATAAGTTGTCAGCTGCACGTGTGCTTGAGCTTCAAACTTCGCCGTTTACGTGTTGCCGCGGTAACTGCCGGCAGCACTCCTCTGCTAAAAGTTCCACTCCAACTTGGAGGGATACTGGAAGGGATACTGAAAACGCTCCGGCTGGGATTACTGCGGTTTCCGGTCTGGTGTTCTTCCTTTTTTTTTTTTTTTTTTTTTTTAGTGGTAGCATTTTTATGTGTCACTGCCCGCCCTTTGAGAGATACTGGTCGTCACATCGAATAACATGCGCATGGACTGGAGAGTAAAGTAACATGCGTCGTTCTTCTCTTATCGCGCGCATGTACGGGTCACTGGACGAAGCACTCACTGCATGTGCCGAAGTCTTTACGATGCATCAGAAAAGGAACTGAAGAGGAGATAGTTAAAAAAAAAAAGGCGGTAACGTGCTGAGTATGAGAGCGCACGACTTGTCAAGGGGACGCCTAAGGAGAAAGAGCGTACATTTGGTAGGAAATAGAGACGCAAGAGGTGACTGAAGGTCGCGTAATCGAGAATTTGGAGAGGAAAAAAAAACATTGCATTTAGTTACCGGTATGGGATTCGTTGATATTTAATCAGCGGAGTGTATCCTTCACAAAAAGAAAAACAGAAATGCTGCCGCATTTAAGCGTGGTCTGCAGCAAAGCACCACAGAGACACTGCCCCTTTTTGCACCCAGCATGAAACTGTTCGAGGTCACCCAGTTCGAACACAGGATTTGTCTGTTTTTGCAGTTCAAGGGCGCGCTATGAAATGCAGTAATCCACGCACCTTTTGTAGCTCTAGTTTTGACCGTTGTATGTATGTACGTATATTCAAATAACTTTCCCCTATGCCAAACAAATTGGCTCGCTTATCATGGGTAAGCTAAGGGTTCCTCAAAGCCACGTGTGTTCACTTTCCACCAGGCTTGCGTTTCGCAACTACGAGGGAACGTCTGGGCATTTCAGAAATGCGCGCAAAACTCGGCATAGCCAAATGGTGTAAAATGATCACTGGCACATGTTTACAAACGAGAAACGGAAGTTGTGACGGCACCAGCAGGAAGCATTTAGCGATAACTTCAGGATTACCGCACGTACATGATGCTGAAGTGAAGGACTTACTCAAAGGAACAAAAAGAAGCAACGAAACTCTTGTGCGAAACCTCGACGCCTTTTGGAAGTCCAGTTGAGCCAGACGTGTACAGAACAGCAATCACGTCTTCGGCGTTGTCGCTAGGAGAGTATTCCTCGAACGAAGATTCTGAAAGCTCCTGAAACTGACTGATGTCCGTGAAACCTGGCAGGTCTCCTATGCAGAACAGTTCCTGCAAGAAAATCATTAACCGTGCACAGAACTCGGCATCAATCGGCATTTAAGTTATGAGCAAGGATAAAAACGGATAGTTGTGTAGCATACGTGGTGTCCAACTATTATACTTTGTTTACCTTAAGTCAAGACGCAACCGACACTACGGGTTGATGGGACCGATCAGATAACTTAAAAATTGCACCATCGTGGTGGTCGCCGCGTTTCTTGACGTGTGTTCTATCACCGCCGAACCA
Organism: Ixodes persulcatus; assembly: GCA_013358835.2. Classification (NCBI taxonomy): domain Eukaryota; kingdom Metazoa; phylum Arthropoda; class Arachnida; order Ixodida; family Ixodidae; genus Ixodes; species Ixodes persulcatus. The sequence goes on from JABSTQ010010409.1 coordinate 593,440, forward strand.
ACCATAAGTCTAAAAAGGTCTAGTGGCTTGCGCTTTTGACCCTGCTTGATTGGTACCAATACCCCTTACCGTCGGCTGTGGTAGGAGTAAAACGCAGTGCTGTTCGTTGCAACGAGCTTCGCATAGCCGCATAAAGTAGCAGTTCGTTTATTCGGCGTGTCCCCTTGATAAGAAAAAGAAATCTAGAACTCGTTGGTTTGGCACCGTGTGTTGATATGGATGCAACGACTGCACCAAATATGATAATCTCTTTAATTAGTACTTCTAGAGAATATATCCTACACATCCGTTAGATATCCGTTAGACTGTTCGTGAACAGGCATTAATTGGAACGATTGACATTCTCTGGCGTGAAGCATAGAGTCCAAGTCCTACGATTCGTTTGACGGTTTTGATGACATACCTCAAGGCGATGTTCTTTTCGCACTTCCAACATTTTTGATGCCCCGTGTTTGTCCGTGAGGACGTAGCGGCACCCGCTGTCTTTGATTTGATAAAGCAGCTCCCCTGAAATGGAAGCAGAAACAGGCTAACGTTAGATAACAAACGAAACTTTAAGACTCGGGCCACGTGGTGGTCTTCATGAATTGCGATTCTCTTGATAAAAAAAGTAAGCACAAAAACGTCGTTCGTCCAGAATGTTTTCTTTTTTTCATCTTTTTGTCGTGAATATGTTTGCCAGTTGTAAAAAGCATATTTGTCTAAATATAAAATGTAGATTTTGAGAGACATATTTTGTTTGTTTTTATAGCAATACCATTGGTCCTCGGAAATCCTTTCCCGTACACACTCACCCTATTAAGTGGTTGTTGTTGTTGTTTTTAAGCAGCCGTTTTTCAAATTTATGCCGTCCAAAATGCGCCTGAAGTGACGCCTCTACACGTGGACACTGTGAATCACTCTATCGTTGCGTTGAGTGATATAAACATAACGTTTGTCATGCGTGGGTGTTTAATTTGACACAACGGCAGATGTCTGCCGTATCATCACGACCATAAGCAGTATACATATTTATACACCACGCAATTCTAGAGCAGGTTCGGTTGCATGAAGGTAAACCTACTTGTGACGAGAGAAGGTTTAGCCATGACAACGGTTCCACCGACGAACACCACACCCAGTATCGCGGCCACATTCTCCACGGTGTTAGAGACATGAGCGCACAAGTAACTTCCGGGCCTTAAGCCGCTAATTTGGAATCCCAACGCATATCGCTGTATTTTTCTCAAAAGCTGGTTTCCCGTCAACTGTTGATCATTGTCAATCTGAAAAAAAATTTGACAACACATTGACTTTAAATTGCATGACATGTTCCTATTCCTGATCGCATTGATCACAACATTTTTTTTTTTTTTTAATTCTCCAAACTGTGACACATGTCGCGATCTGGCTAGTCTAAAAATAAAATATACAATTGCCAATTACTAACCAAACCTACATATTATAGTTATCTTACTTGGATCAGTTAAAAAGTGCATTATCTACCGAGGGAGCTTCTTTTTAAAAGAAAATAAATGGCAAATACGAACGTTGCAAAAATTATAAATAAATTACTTTACAGTAAAGTTACACAGAGATAGTGCAATTTTAACAAGGCGTTCTGCCATTGTTTCTTCAAGAACATCCACCCTCGAAAAGATTAACCTTGAAAATGTTTCTGGAACCTCGCATTCTCTAGTCATCCGCAGGGTTGGGCAGAAATACGCTTTCTGGGATGCTTGGCAAAACGGCTAAAATACTGATACTGAAATACAATTATAAAAACATATCGCGGTACGTATCAGAAATGCAATTGAAGAATAAAAAAAAACATTTGTACACAGAAAGTCAGGAATACATTTTGGTGGAGCGGAAATTCGGACACTGAAACACATTGTTATAAAAAAAAAATATATCATTGCGGATGTTTTGGTGCACCCCTTAGTGAATACAAAGAACAAAAGAAAAGCATGATCTAGAATACGATATTTTATTTTTATACCAGCAAACGAGTACTCACTGCAAGATGAAGCCTGGATTTTGACGACGTTTTTTTCGTGTCAAGCCCATTTTACCGCAGAATTAACATCTTGTATTTTTAGAATGTAGTAAGTAAAGCAAGCGATTTTTTCACCATGGCTGGAGCGCGGTTCTACTTTGACATATCGCATATTACTGATGTGAAATCCCAGGAGGATCTAAGTTTCTTTTGTGTCCTTCCAAATAACTTCGAGAAGTCACTATGATTATGTCCAACCCAGGAGCCTCTTTCAGCAGTGACCTTACAACGTCACCGTGGAATGAAGCTCAAGGAACCCGTATCCTTGTATCTGTTGGTTGGGCACGCCGACAGAGCCTTCAACTTTTGGAATCTACAGCAATGCTTGGCCAGCTAAAGTGTGGAAAAGCATCTGTTAACTTTTGAACAATAAAGGGAGTCATATACGGTCAGAGGTCCCTGAAGGAACTTGGTCTTGGCCCTCTTCGTGGGGCTCAACAATTCTTTTACAATTGTAACGAAATACGTCGGCCCTAGTAGTATCGCGATACCGGGAATGCACCCGAAAATGTATTTCGATACAAGAATACAAAATGCCATTGAAAAATTGTATCGCGATACAGGAATGTAAATATATACTGACTTTCTGAAAAAATATCGCAATACATTTGTATCGCAATACTGCCGAACCATGGTCACCAGTCTAAGATCTTGATGAACTCGGCTGATTCGACACAAAGTACGATATATTTTTAAAGCTTTCTCGTATTTGTTTATTATTCTTCAAAATAGCCATAACGACGAGTAACTAAATGTTAAAAGTTGTGCAAATTCAATTATAGATGTACAAATTGTCAAAAAATATTAATACCCTGAAAATCATTGTCAATATACATTCCCAGTTATAAATTGTGAAATATTATATTAAATAGCATATACAGTTTTCTTTTATTAATACAATATCCCGATATTATTTAGTTTATGCAAAAAACAGGCACTTATAAACACAAACACTCTTTTGGTATACAACAGCAAAACATTCTTTCACATACACAGCTAGTTGTATATGCATTATTGGTAGTTACTGCATTAAATCTATACCACTTAACTATATAAATGAAAGTTAACACCTACCGGTATATCTACAAGAATAAGGCAAAAGTGTCAGTCACTGACTTAAAAGTTACTCAATATATAAAGCAATAATCGATACTGTGATCTAATATTGATTAGGCTCGCAAATAAATTTCAGTTATTTTATACTCGGCAGCTGATAACTTGCTTTAAACTTGGATTTTTCAGGAAATGTAATTTGTCCTAAACTTACAAAAGAACAATTAGTTGTTTTCGTTTGATTCGGTGTCGATAAACATGTCAAGTCAAACTGCAGTCTATTCTGCTAACATGTTGCTCTTTTTTTGTATACTCAGAACTATCTGTCATACATACGTTCCGAATAATTCTTAGTCACAAACTGATTTGTGCAAGTCTATCATTTTGTAAATTATTCCATAGCATTATTAAAATTTCGTTATATTTATTCACTTTCGGTGCTCCTTTTTATTATTCCTTTACGCCGGCTTCTACAGCCGTCAATACGAGCGATATTTATTCTATGAGACACAGCACAAGTGCCCTTCAGGGCTATTCCCCCGTTTGAGCGCCAGTGGACACTCATTTCTCACTCTTCGTTCAATTTACACAAGCGCTCTACTCACCGCAACAACTTTATCTCCAAACTTGCACAGTCCCTCCCGAATAACCCACGTGGCAGAACGGTTCTGGACATCGAAGTCGGGATACGGAGAAAACACGACTCCATCCACGATTCGTGTGGTCATCTTTCAAGTCTCTGTCATTCGCAAGAGCATGGGTGCCGAAAGAGCAAAAATAAAAAGAAAGAAAAAAGGGAAAAATTCAAAGGGTTCAGTCCCGCAACAAAAACCACGTTGACCGGTCAATACATTCTACGCAATAATACGAAGGCTCTTCAATTTGTATACTGGAAACTAATGATCCGTGTTGTACCAATTCAGCAAAAATGGTAACGGATGCCAGTGCGCTATTCCTTATGGTTTTCGGGGTAACGGGTTTTCGGATAGAGCGATCTTTGGAATATAACAAGCTTTTGGACATAACAATTTTTCGGACATGAGCTCTCGAACGTAACGAGTTTTGGGATCTAGCATCAAATATCGAGTTCACTTGTTTTAAGTTTAAAAATGTGACAAATATCTGGAATCAATTTTACGCTCATGCAGTTGGGACTATAATGTAAGCCTGTATTATGAACAGAAAAAAAAGACAACATATTCAACCATGTATATCAACAAACGTTTCCTCTGAGTCTTTCGAAAGCCACTGAAGGTAAATAAAATCTACACGTTCGTTACTTAAAGAACACATTTTTATTCTCGACCTACTCGCGTGTTAGGTGTCGTGAAAGGTAGGCAGACCTTTTTTTATGCCAACAATTATACACAAAGCGTCGTTCCAATCGCTGTTTTGTCAAAGAGACAAGAAAAGTTGCAGTTCGCATGCCGCATATCAGAAAAGGGAAGGTAACGTTTCTTTGATTTATTCTAAATTTGAAGCTGGAATTATAGTATATATGTCTTGCATTCCGACAGCAGCACCAGATACTTTACCGGGGTCTTTGCGCATGCATTGTGTTGTTAGCGGGTATTGTTATCCAAGCAAACAAACGGTTTACTAAAACGACCTATTAGCCGACACTGCTTCATAAATACGTCCTGCCAGTATTGCGGAGTTGTCACTCCGAGTGAGACTGATTCCGGAATCATTCCGCACTTTCGCGACAACGGAATGAAATGGGAATGGAATGATGGCTGCGCTGGGGGTCGTGGAATGGGAATGGAATTCTATGTATTTTGCACGGAGTGGGGTGGGAATTGAATGTGCTTGGTTTTTATGCGATCTGTGTTGATTTTCATCTGGGGCCTATGGGCTGATGGCGCAATTCGCTAGCGCGTGGTAAGTAGCTCTCGCAACAGCATCGCTTCACTGGATGTGACTGAGGGCTTGATTGTCTCACTGGCATATGCTCCTTCGAAGATGAAAATGGCGCACCCTCGGTGAATCAACCAAACCTGAATAGTTCTAGAAGGATAAGGTGTCGCTCCTGGAACCGCGAGACGTGACAAAGCGGCCGTTGTAATCATCCTCGATTAGCATGCAGCTTCTAACCAGGGTGTCGAAACGACCCCAAACCGAAAACAGGACCAAACCTGTAATTTTTATCTGAGCCGGAACGTAACCATAAACTAAATCAAATATTTGATATTGAATTAAACTCGAACCGGAACAGAACTGTTATCTCATGTGGTGGTTACCTGTTCTTTGGAAACAATTCAGCGTAATAAAATGTGATTCGCACGCCCTCTTGTGACTGGCGGCGCGAAGTCAATTAAATATTCGCGACGGTGGTGTCAGCGCAGTGGCGTCACCAAGCTCAGCGGCCCACCGCTACCACGCACCCACCCTTCCCCCACTTTCGTGGACTGCCGCAACAGAACCCCCCCCCCCCCCTTTTCACTGCCCAACTGCATACTCCTGAGCACTGCACCTGGGCGGTAAAGCCTTCCCCCCCCCCCCCCCCCCCAATTGTGACGCCACTGCGTCAGTGGCTCAGTTTCAACTAAACACGCCAGCGACGACATGGAGATGGCTCAATAATCATTAAACAAATAAGTATTACACTTCTATACTTTGTTTTGTCTTACGATGGACCGCAAAGGACGCTACGAGCCACCGGAGCCAATTCATAGCTCGGAGTGTGTCACATGTCCTTCCGTTTCGGCGGAGCGACGCACAAAGCGCCAAGTTGTGGAGTATGGAATGGCTCGTTTAGCTCGTAGCGTCCATCTCGGTACATCCTATGGTGAAACGAAGTATATCTGACTATGCCGAGAGGCTAAAGAGCTATTCTTCGTGTATCTGTGTGTGTGTGTGTGTGTGTGTGTGTGTGTGTGTGTGTGTGGTGTGTGTGTGTGTGTGTGTGTGTGTGTGTGTGTGTGTGGTGTGTGTGTGTGTGTGTGTGTGTGTGTGTGTGTGTGTGTGTGTGTGTGTGTGTGTGTGTGTGTGTGTGTGTGTGTGTGTGTGTGTGTGTGTGTGTGTGTGTGTGTGTGTGTGTGTGTGTGTGTGTGTGTGTGTGTGTGTGTGTGTGTGTGTGTGTGGTGTGTGTGTGTGTGTGTGTGTGTGTGTGTGTGTGTGTGTGTGTGTGTGTGTGTGTGTGTGTGTGTGTGTGTGTGTGTGTGTGTGTGTGTGTGTGTGTGTGTGTGTGTGTGTGTGTGTGTGTGTGTGTGTGTGTGTGTGTGTGTGTGTGTGTGTGTGTGTGTGTGTGTGTGTGTGTGTTTTCTTTTCTTCCTGCTAAGCAATGTTCCTCAAGTAAGGGAGTTAAGTATATAGAAGTCATGCTTATATTTAAGGTGTTTTCTTTTGTTAAAGCTTCTCAGAGTTGCGCCGGCATTGTTTTTTTAGCTTTCTAGGCTGGTATCGGCATTTTGGAGGGAGCGTTTCCGGGGGCAGAGCGGCCGAGCGGACGAAGCGGGTCCCCCGCGGTCGTTAGGAAACGTCTCGGGTTTCGGGAGTCTGCTCGGACAGGCCGCGGGACGACCCGTTCTTGGGGTTACTTGTGGATGTTAACCGAGTGTGCCTGTGTGTAGAAGGTTTTGCCGCTTAGTGTGAATTTGTCGCTCTTTGCCCGAAGCAATAATTTAGCGGTTGGCGCCAGCCAGGCTGGAAAATTTGCAGAGAAGAACTCTACAAGGAATTCGGGTTTGGCGGTTGCGGCGCCAAGTTGACAGCTCGCCGACCATTGGAGAACAGTGTGCCACGTGGGAGTGGTAGAATTTGAAAAGATTGGTTGGTTCCTGAGGGGAAAGGAGGCCCATACGGGCCTACAAAAGGAGTGCGGAGAGGATTTTGAGGGATTCGAACTTTGGGATTGGATTGAGAGAAATTGGGGACGGGGGTCGAGACTTGAGACGGGGCAGGATGTTATCCCAAGATGGGACTTGTAACTAGAGTGTAAATAAATGCACATAGTTCTATTCAAGCAGTGAGTCGACCCGTCACTCATCGACGTTCGTGCCACCACGCTCCAGACCATCGGAGCGGAACCTGCCTCCCACACCACCGGGAGGAACAACACAACAACAACTTTAACTGGCGCAGTCGACAGGATGGTGGCGCGATTTCCGGTGAGACGACGTGGCGGCGACCTGCGGGCAAGTACGTGAGCTTCGGCTCAACGGCGGACGAGGCAACATCCACATGAGAAGCCTCGTGGGCTCCGGCCCGAAGTGACCAGGACGACATCCCCGTGAGAGGTCTTGGTGGGTTTCGACCCGAAGTGGACGAGGCGACGTCCCTGTGAGAGGCCTCGTGGGCTCCGGCCCGAAGTGACCAAGACGACGTCCCCGTGAGAGGTCTTGGGGGGTTTCGACCCGAAGTGGACGAGGCGACATCCTCGTGAGAGGCCTCGTGGGTTTCGACCCAAAGTGAACAAGGCGACATCCTCGTGAGAGGCCTTGTGGGTTTCGACCCGGTGTGAACAAGGCGACATCTTCGTGAGAGGCCTTGTGGGTTACGACCCGAAGAGAACGAGCGGACGGAGCAACATCTACGCGAGAAGCTTCGTGGGCTGCGGTCCAAAGTGTATCGACAACGCAGCATCGTCTACGTGAAAAGTGGTGTGGGTTTCAACCCGAAGAACGGTCCAGACGTACCCGAACCCAGGACCTACCCCGACGGGGAACATCGAGCGACACCGGAGACTCATCGCCTCAGGAGCAGCGCACTGACACAGGTGGGACTCATTTCTGTTTCCTCCGGGTTTCGCATGTCAGTGGTGTCGCGGTCGATGACTAAAGGAGCTCGAGGTACGATTAGCGAGAGCGGCGATAAGAGCCTGGTGATGTTGGACGACGTATCAAAAGGGGGAGGAAGTGAAAGGGAGAACGCGCTCAAGTTTAAAAATGCATCTTTAAGACTCAAACTCGAGATATCCAAATTTTACGCTAATCAGGACGAGGAGAATTGGCGCCGCGGTGGGGAAGATGAGGGCCAGGTTGGAGCGAGCGGAAAATCTGAGGCGTTCGTCAAGATGGTGGAACAACACCTGGAGGAGTGGGGGAGTCACCTGCTGCCGTCGACTACATGCCCGGAACAGGTTAACATCGAGGTCCGCTGCGAAAGCGTGAGCGATGGTGACGGCGGCGAAGGGAGTGAGAGTAAGAACGAGTTTGAGCTAAAAATTGCAGCTCTAAAAGCCAAACTTCAAATCGCCCAATTTAATCTTAAGCAGGCAGAAGAGAAGTCGCGCCGCATTAGGAAAGACGAAGGCCGGGTCGAAGCGGGCGGCGCATCCGATGCGGTCGTCGAAACGGGCAGGGGACACTCCAAGCCTACCGGGAAGACAGACGCGGACGGCGATGACTGCGGCGACATCGAGGTCGAGGCGGCGGTCCAGACGGGCGAGGGGTGACCCCAAGCCCGCCAGGAAAATGGACGACGACGACGGGTGGCCTGAAATTTCGAATGAGCGGCAGAAGCTTGAAAATCCGGAAGAAGACCGCGAGGAGAACGCATACGGCGATGACCGCGGCGGCCGCGTGGTGAAGCACGTTCAGAGGAGAGCTGGCGCCGACGAGGCAGATGCACCCGCCGGTGATCCGGTGACGCAAGGAGGCGAGGGCGAGAGCGTAAGCGATGGTGACGGCGGCGACGAGGGGACGAACCTGGTTGGCGACGGCGAGAGGACGGCGAAAAGGGACTTGATTCCTCCGATCCAGGCGTCGAGACGGAAGCTCCGACTGCGGAGAGGCACCGACTTCGGGACCGGGGCCGTGTCGTCGCCAAAAATCAAGCCGGCGGTGCATAGCGAGGCGACGCCCAGGAAGAAGGTTGCGTCGCGCTACTCCAGAAGGGGGAGTCTGGACGGAAAGGGCTGCGGGGGCGGCAAGCGCCAAATGAGCACGGAGGAGAGGAGGAAGTCACTCCGGCCAACGTCCAGAGCTGGCACGCGAGGACACCAGACCTCCAGTTTGAGCTTGGGATCAGCGAGTGTCGTGGAGGCGACTGACTGCGCGCCGCTCCAGGCATTCCTCAGAACGCCTTTAACGACAACGAGATGGACGAGAAGACGGCCACGATTAGGGGGGTAACTAGCGAGGCTACTAGGTTTTTGTTTCGCCTTTAGTCTGCATTTATTTCACGGCCCTCCTGATTAATTTTTATTTTGCTGTTCGGTTGGCTCCCAGGTATTTTATATTCTACAAAATATATTTTTTTTGTGTTCAGTCTTTGTTCTCTGCGGGAGAAATTTGAGTTTCCGCACGTATTCGAAACGTGCTTTGTAGCCAGAGCGTTGGTAAGCATGTCGAGGCTAGACAAGCGTGATTACGGCATGATGATTATGCCGTATTTTTTTAGAGCTCCCAACACTGAGTTTGCGGGACCCTGGAATGTACAGGAGTGGGTCCAACCTGTGTATGATCGTTGGTGGCAGTTTGACTTTGAACGTGACAGCTATGATGACAATTTTTTTTTTTTTTTTTCATTTTGTATACCCATTCTGGTCTGTGCTCAGACGTTTTGCCTGCGACAGCAGTGTGCTCGCTGTTTTAGTATTTCTGGTTGTAGAATGGTAATCATTTTTTTTTCGGTGCCGTTTGATTTTGTTGACATTTACGGATGAGCGCTTGGTGAATATTTAGAGCGTAATGTTGACGTTGTTGCTTTTGGTTAACTGTGGGCCAAGCGGTCGGTTTGAATATTTGCCAGCGCGCTATTCGGGGAAGAAATTTATGTTGCGCTTACATCAAGTGTCAACGCAACAGTCTTGGTGGGGAGGAGTTAAGTATATAGAAGTCATGCTTATATTTAAGGTGTTTTCTTTTGTTAGAGCTTCTCAGAGTTGCGTCGGCATTGTTTGTTTAGCTTTCTAGGCTGGTATCGGCATTTTGGAGGGAGCGTTTCCGGGGGCAGAGCGGCCGAGCGGACGAAGCGGGTCCCCCGCGGTTGTTAGGAAACGTCTCGGGTTTCGGGAGTCTGCTCGGACAGGCCGCGGGACGGCCCGTTCTTGGGGTTACTTGTGGATGTTAACCGAGTGTGCCTGTGTGTAGAAGGTTTTGCCGCTTAGTGTGAATTTGTCGCTCTTTGCCCGAAGCAATAATTTAGCGGTTGGCGCCAGCCAGACTGGAAAATTTGCAGAGAAGAACTGTACAAGGAATTCGGGTTTGGCGGTTGCGGCGCCAAGTTGACAGCTCGCCGACCATTGGAGAACCGAACAGTGTACCACGTGGGAGTGGTAGAATTTGAAAAGATTGGTCGGTTCCTGAGGGGAAAGGAGGCCCATACGGGCCTACAAAAGGAGCGCGGAGAGGATTTTCGAGGGATTCGGACTTTGGGATTGGATTGAGAGAAATTGGGGACGGGGGTCGAGACTTGAGACGGGGCAGGATGTTATCCCAAGTTGGGACTTGTAACTAGAGTGTAAATAAATGCACATAGTTCTATTCAAGCAGTGAGTCGACCCGTCACTCATCGACGTTCGTGCCACCACGCTCCAGACCATCGGAGCGGAACCTGCCTCCCACACCACCGGGAGGAACAACACAACAACAACTTTAACTAAGGATAAAGCAAAAATAAACATCAAAATACAAACAAAAAGTTGAAGGCTATCGGCGCGTTTGTTTCGTGGTGGGGAAATCTGGAGGCGCCAAGAGGCAAAGCCGCGACGAGCACGACACTGCGACGCCGGTCGCCGGGACACCAGTCGCCCAGCGCCTTAGACGCTGCTCGAATTAAAAAAAAAAAAACAATTCTGTGTGTGTGCGTTTTCTGGAAACTGCAATTCTCCTGTTGTCTTCCTTATGTCCTTTCTTGTTTTAATCGTCTTTCGACCGACCTTTACCGTCTTCCTCTTCAACTCAGTCGTTGGGGCGTGCGGTGTGGGTAGTTTGCCGTTTCGATCTGGATGAGCATGGTACCGGCGTGAGGTCGTGCGTCAGTATTGCGTGACGCCAGTTAAAGACCCCAGGCTATCGGTCGTATTGCACTGGCTAAATGTCTCTCCTACAGGGGGTAACAATGTCGCCATACTCTGGCAGACTAAACTCCCGCTGACTAAACAACTCAATACTAATTTTTTTTTTATTGTAGTTTGCGAGTACGGTGCGTGCTACCGTCACGCTTTCACTGTGCGTGCAGGCTGATTGACTTCGCATGTGAGTACTGTACTTTAGTACGGTGTTCAAGCTCCTATATAACCATGTAATTTTCATAAAACGGTATCTGCGTTAAAAATTTAAGATCACAAAACGAAATTAAGCATATATTTGTTTTCCTGTCCTCGTTTCCGCAACACGGCTTCTGAAGACCTAATTTTCTTTTATAGAAGATGACGCCATAATGAACTACTGTTTTTCTTCTTAACGACTGGGAGCTGTGAACTTTTTTTTCAAAAAACCGGTTTGAATTTGTTCGCGCATGGTGGAACCGGTAACCGAACCGTTATGTCAAAAGCATCGCTGAACCAGAACCGAACCGGAGCAAAATGCAAAGCAACCCGAATCCGAACCGAACCGGAATAATAACCAGTTCGACCCTGGACCCAGCCGATCTTCTAATGCTTGAGTGGAACACGAATAAAAAATTGGATTGAATATGTTCAGAAATTTCAAGAGTCGTACAGCAAACGTAGAAGTTTACGTTTTAAGACAGGTTCCATAACAGTTCCTTGTGCTGGCGCCGTATACCGATTGCACTTTGTCAACGGTTTTCTGTTCTTGCCGCAGTGCATAAAGATTTGGAGCAGGTAAACGCGGCGTCGCTTCTAACAGCGCACAAGCGGTGCTGTTGCGCAAGTATTCGAAGCAGAGTTCAAGATAGTTCCTTCTTGCGCCAGGCACGAACTAGACATTTTTAACGCCTTATCAAACAGACCACACGCTAACCATGTATCTGTGGAAGGTATACGGTCCGTTTGCGAAGAAAATGGGTGATTTTAAGTTTTGGCGTCTGCTGCACCTAGCATTTCTTTTGCACTTGATCGCGTCATCGATGTCTGCAGTGACACCAAGTGCCACGAAGCGCTTTGTGCGACAACTCTTCGGCTTAGCAGAGTGAGTGCTTTGAGGAAGCTTTTGCATAACGTTTGCAGTCGTCTTCGTGTTTGGTAACGTCAGCAGCTATATGCTATTTTTTTCAGCAGCACAATGTGGCTGTCAATGGCCGTTTTTCTTTTTTCACGTTTTGAAAATAGAGTAATTGAATATTGGAGTCTAGCTATTCCAGGAGTGCGAAAGGGCCAGTGTATCCATTCCGAGGATGTGAAAGGAAGTGAATTGTCGGAAGCTCTAATTCCCCGCAATGGAATTGTAATGGAATGAGAGTGCCCATTCCACAACACTGCTGCATACCTGTATTTTAAGAATGGCGACATTCAGAACGCGTGGCCATGCGGATTTGAGCCTTTCGGCTCAATATGCAGGAGATCGCCACACTAATATTCCTAAAATACGCATCGTCTTTTATTTTAGGCACCGTGCAAATTGTCGCCACTTGGGAGCAGCACGGGGGGATCTTTTCATTGAACGGCTTCAGTGCTATAAGAAGGTATTCGGCCTTCGAATAATAACAAAATGCCTGGTGTTAATGATGCTCCCAAACTAACTACAAAGTGCTCCCCTCCCCCCACAAAAAAAAAAGAATTAAAAGAAATTGTTTTTTTAGTTTTTTTTACCGGAAAAATAAACTCTATGCATCACTGAACGCTCATTTTTCTCTAAAATCTAGAGCTAGAGGTCCGAACCAGATGGCAATGTTTCTCCACTAATCTTCATCTTATTCAAAAGTTATAAGTGATTTTCTGAAATTTTCAAGGGAAATATATAGGCCGACGGAGGTCTCGAAAACATGAAGTTCTATGGCGCCAGTTACCGAAAACGGGCAAAAATAGGTCCCACTAAACATTTTAGAAAATAAGTTATAACTCTTGAATAAGATATCAATTAGTCCTGGTTCAGACCTCTAGCGCTACATTTGGGCGGAGAATGAGCGTTCGGTAATGAATATTTTATTTTTCTGGTAAAAAAAAACACCTCTTTTTTTAGGTTTGGGGGGGGGTGGGGGGAGGGGGCACTTTGTATGCTAACGAAATATTCAATGCGTTATAGACATTTTTTTTTAGATAGTACAAGGGCATTGTGCGGCCAAGCGGGTCCACTATTTTATTGACACTGTATTGGGATTGTTAATAGAAGGTTTTAGCGAGTCGTGTCCACACGAACAGTTCGTCCTCGAACGCATCGGCGACGCCAATGCGCGTGCGCACGCGAGTCGTTGCGAGCTTCGGGAGGTTCTTCTCTTTCGTTTCTCCCACTCCGGCCGCTGGAGTCGTAACCGGAACACAACCAGCACCCTTCACGCCTCGGGTAAAAAAAAAATATGGCGGTCGATTTGTCCGCCGTCCCTGCCGAGCGTTAGGCTTAGGACAGCGGGGGACGATTTGCCCCCCGCTGAACCAAATCATGTTGAAGACGGCTCACAGTGGTAAGCTATCCCGAATGCTGTAAACAACGCATGCTAGTAATTTTTTGCGATCTGCGTGCTGACTAGCTGCTGTGGCGACCGCGAGCAGACAAAATTATTTGGTTCGACGGCACACAACGTGAACGATCGTTCAAGTTCAAGATGGCGGAGACAAAACACCTACCCTCGCGATCGCTTAGACACATTTTACTCTATCTAGCTTCGCTTGTCTTGAAACTTCGACCGCTAAATATTACGTCGGCCGTTTTGTTTACATCAGGCATACGCCGGAAACACGAGCCGCCACGGTTTCGCACGTTGCAGAATGTTTCACATGTTTACTAGAAGATGGCGCTGCCGGTTAAAGGCAATCATCATCATCGTTTACACGGTTGCGTCAGTTTTACGATTTGCTAAAACATGTTGACTTTCACGTACGGTTTGACAGGACGGACCAGCTGCACCGTTCGTGATTTTGGAGCCGTGAGCTCCAAAAACGGCTCGCTAAAACTCCCTAATATCATGTACTGCAACACGAGTCGTCCAAAACATAGAATAGAAAATTCCCATCGTAGCAAACCAAAACAAACAAGTTCATGGCTGCACGTCGAAGTCGAATGATGCTAAGGAAATTTCTACATTAATATCTATCTTTTAGGCTCAAGGAGCATAGAGGCTCTCTAAAAGTATCCAACCACAAACAAAGAACGTGTAATGCTAAGTGTTATAAAACCAATGTGAAACCAATGTGCCCTCTCGAATTTACTGCCTCTTCCAGGGCTGACCCAAGCATTTCAACAAAAACTCAGCACCGGAAAACAAAGAAGATCTTCAGGACACGGCATAGCCCACAATAGAGACTACGTTATTGACTCATGAAGACATCCCAATGAGAATACAATTTTCTTTCACATTTACTACCCTGAGTTGAAATTAGTCTAGGAGAGAGCGTGCCCGCTTTCAATTAAAATAACCCAGCTCACGGTTTCTGCCGGCGGCTTCGAAGATAGTTCCACTCAACACGGAAACATGGACTTAGCGAAGTTACCCCTCGAAGGCTTTTCCGGAGACGTGTTTATCAGGCCAAAAACACCCACGTGGTCGATAACACGAGTCCACTCCAATTTGGTACGTCGCTGACTAACCCGAAGGCTTCAAAACGGTCCTGTTTACGCATATCTTGAGAGGAGGCCCGCAGGGCCACAGCTACAGATAAGCCTAGACGATGTGCGTCCTCTTCCAAGGCAGCGATTTCGAGATACACGACTGTACGCGGAACGCAAGGTTCGTCTGCTTCTTGCGCATAAGGTTGCTGTGACGTCAGAACGCCGAACCCTGATTGGTTCTTCTTGGAAAAATAGGGAGAAGACCTCAATGCAAGCTGCCTTGAGGTCAACTCACTATCCTTCTAATCAGAGCGAACCAGAGCTCGGCGTGATGACGTTACCCAACTCCTGCGCAAGAAGCAGACGAACTTGCGCTCCGTATAGTTACAGACGGTTTAATAAACACTGGGCGTAGTGCCTAGCATCTTATTACCGCTTCGTAGACAATGAGACTGCGGCCTTAGCTGTTTCTTAAGATGTCATTTCTTAAGATGTCAGCGTTTCTTAAGATGTCAGTGACCATCATCAGGCGTGCGAGTTCGCCTGTCCTCTGCGCATCTCGTCCGTTTGTTTACCCACTAAATACGACCATGTACCCTTGCCCCCCCCCCCCTTCCCCCCCCCCCCCCCCCCGCAAGGCCTCAACCAATGGCGAGACATGCTTGGTTGCCTTGTTGCCGGTTTTCTTTGTTGTTTCTTGGTTGATGTGCCTCTCCCGGCGTTGTTCCAACGCGGCAAAGACGGATTGTGGAAAACTCGCTCGCCATACAGTAGCTTCGTAGCACTTGCTTGCCGCACAGTAGCACAAAAAAGTGTAGGGCAGTGTACAGTACTTCCGGTACGTGTATTGAGATACGGCCGGAAGCACACCACCCTACACTTTCTCTTCACCGGTGCAGGGGGAGCAGGTATGTACATCGAACGAAGCTATACTATCATACGCTAAATAGTGCTGCATCGTTCGTGGTCCTCACTGCTGCAAAACAAGGCCTATGGATTGGCACTTGGATTTTGACACCCTCGCACTACGACTGAGTGCGGGCTATGTCGCGACGTTTATGTGCTACACCACGGAAAGTGTAGGTCGTCATCGTTGTAAATACAAAGAAATACTATTCAACCTGTTTGTTTTGCACATCAGTACTGAAGCCGACATATAGAATGAACACATAATGATAATGAAAAGTTCAGTGTTTCCATCACTTCGTGGAAATGCTATGCTAAGCGCTAGCAACATTTCAGGTCATTTTTTTGAAACTACAGTCGCGCCTTACAGTGGCAATTTGAGCTAGTGGGCGAACGTGAAATAGTCTGAAGCCGAAATGCAAAGCAAGTTGTAATATAGGCCATGCGTCTTGAAAAATGCTTTCTATTCGAACTGGAGTGTAGTCATATTTTTTCTCAGACCACTTTCAGTGTGGTGTTGCAACCACCATTTGTTTTCTTTGTAATGTTAATGGTCCACAATGTGTGTGTTTTTTTTTTGTTTTTTTTATGTGCAACTGAGTGAACGTTTGTGACGGAGCCTGCTTTGATTGCTTTCATAGTCGTTCCCTTACCTTTTTTGACGAGCGGCCATTATGCGCCATCTTTTGATATTCCTGGGCTGTCCCTTCGCAATATTAGAGCGCAGCTCTTAGGCACACGTTTCCGGCTTGAGCGGCGTTGCCGTCGCCGTCGGCGTAACCACGCGGTGCATTATGGGAAACGTCCCATAATTCAACGCGGGGGTCTCACTCGTGACCAGTGCATTGCATTATGGGACGTTTTCCATAATGACGTCACCAGGTCCACGAGTGACGTCACGAGGGCCCCACGCGTTGCATTATGATAGGAGGAGGAGGGGAGGAGGAGGGAGGGGGAGGAGAGAGGAGGAGGAGGGAGAAGGAAGAGGGGAGGGGGAGGAGGGGAGGAGGAGGAGGGAGGAGGAGGAGGAGCGGAGATGCCAGCTACCCGTTGTGCAGGAAAGTGATATCACTATTCATAAATCAGAGAGGCACGTATGAAAACGTGGTGTACTCGTTATCCAAGTGGCCCCGAGGCTACAAGTTTGTGCTGTACCCATCGATCTCTGCGGCACGTCAGACAAGGTTGGTAAACTGTGTGCCGCCAAGGTCGACAACACCTTGCTCGTGGTAGCTCTGTATCTCTTGCCTTCGGCACTCACCGAATATTTCGTGCAAGACAAGAGGAGAACTTCATACCAGTCATGCAGGGAAACATCCCATTGGCCCCGAGGGACGTGCACTCGCTGTTCTGCTGAGCCATCACGGAGGAGCACGCTCAAGCAGTACGGCTAACCTTAGGAATTTTTCCCTAGATCTAGGGATTTCCGTAATCGTATAGGGGCAAAGAGAAATTTGTTCAAACCTAGGGATTGTGTTTAATGGGTCTCAGAAGGCTCTAGAGACTCATTCCTCCCACTTTTCCTTCACGTGCCGGCATAGCGCAACGGGAAGAAGGCTTTATCGTATATTGTTGGGGCCATAGATAATCTCCAGTGGTAACAACAGCGTTAAGGTGGCGATGCAAGCGAGTTGGTTCATGACTTAGGAAAATGGAAACAGCGCGCAAAAGACGAAGACAACGAGAGAAGAGCACAGGACAAGCGCTGAACTATCAACTGAAGTTTTATTAAAAACGGCTCAAACAAGAAAACACCACACAGCCAACCAACGCCGAAAACAACCAATGGCGTGTCGCTTACCATGCGTCTATAAAATCAATCTCTTTTTTGTGTAGGTAAACCGAAGGCTGGCTGACGCAGTTCCCCGCGCCAGCTTTTTCGATAGCATGTGCCTCCAGCACCTCTCTTTGCACTTTTGCGCGCCCCCTCCCAATGATTAAGGTATTTTGGAAGACGGGGTGACACTGGCAGTCTCTGCAATGAACGTATAAGTGACCTCCGGTCATTGACCGCAGGGAATTTGCGTGCTCACGCAATCTCTCGTTGACGCAGCGTCCCGATTGTCCTATATAAACCCGTCCGCATGACAATGGAATTTTGTAGATGACACCCATAACGCAATCAACGAACTTGTTGACATGCTTAACCGTACATGACATCTTGTTACTGCTTGCCTGGTTTACGCGCGGGCAAAGTTGTGCTAATTTTTGAGGCGCCGAAAAAACCATTGGCACATTGAACCGGTTAGCCACTTTTTTTAAATTATGTGAAACCTTATGTATATATGGGACAACCTGAGGCCTTTGTTTGGGCTTTACTTTAGGTTCCTGAGAACCGCCCTTGACTTTTTTCAAGAGTGTCTGAGAGACGCCAAGCAAAACGGACAGAGGAAATCCTGCTCCTAAAAGTCGCTTCACCTGAGCTTCATAGCTGTCAAGCATGGCATGGTGACAGGACCTGTACAGTGAAGCTTGGAGGCATGACGTGGCAATATTTCGTTTCACAAGCTTAGAGTGGGCAGAATCGTATGGCAGGATTTCCTTCTTGGTTCGCGGATTGTAGCGCCAACACACATGTTGCCCAGTGAATTGCAGCCGTAAATCCAAAAACTGCAAGTATACTGACCGTCTTGCAATTCGTAAGTGAACTTTAGGCCTGAAGAGCATCGCTTGAAAACGGCCATTACATCATCCACAACCTTTTGCAAAGACAATCTGCTGACACCCCTTAAAAACACCAGATAATCGTCAACATATCTGTATATCTTGCACACCTGCTGACACAATGCCGTTTCCATAGACCTATCGAACTTCGCTAGGTAAATGTCGCATAGCACCGGAGCAACGCTCGAGCCGATGCAAATGCCCTCTCTCTGTACATAGTAGCTTCCGTCAAAAAGGACAAGGGTGGACTGCAAGTATAACATTATGAGTTCCAAAAAACCGTCAATCCCCACTCCACTGGCATTCTGGAAGGCAACAACACCATTTTCTTCAATGCACTCACGCACCGCCAGGAACAAGTCTTTGTGGGGCACAGAGTAAAAGAGTTCTTCCACATCGACTGAAAACGCCATTGAGTTGTCGGGAACGTCCTTAGTAAAGGACTCAATGAGGGACTGCGAGTTTTTGACAAGGAAGGGATCATGGAGCTCAAGAGCACTCAGATGCTTTTGCAGGTAACAGCTGACCATTTTTTGCCAAGATCCTCTCTCCGTGACAATGGCCCGAAGAGGCGTGTCAGGCTTATGGGTCTTTGCCGAAAAGAACACCTCCAAGTTACCTGTTTTACACTTTCTTATGCTGTTTTCTAACTGTGACAGCTCAAGGCTATTGCACAGTTTTAGGGCGGCACTCTTGACCTTTTTGGTTCGAGAGGAGTTGGTCTAAAATTTTTGCAAATGGCATCACGTGCTTTTACGTCCAGTATGTCCCTTGCCAGCACCACAAAACCTCCCTCCTTGTCTGCCTGCAGCAACCCAAGGTCATTACTCTGGAAAAAGGAGACTATTTTCGCTAACATGTTCCCCGTGGGCTTAGAGGACCTTTTGTTAGCGCATCGCGCTAGACAATCCACCCCTTCTAGCGTGCACCTGTCCCTCTCCTCAGCAGGGGCTTTTGCAGACACGTCTCGCACTAAGGCTATAAGTTCATGTGGTTGCATGCGCGGTTCTACACTGTATTTTGGGCCTTTTGAAAGAGTCCTTGCGACGTCTTCAGGTACATCGACCTCACCCAAGATAGTCAACCCACCCTGGGTAGGTGTCGCTGGTCGCATCTTTTTGGGAAACCCCAGTCTGACACGCTGCCACAGAAATTCCGTCACCTGTGCCACTAGCTGCAGATGTTCTCGATGCTTGCGAAGACCTGTCGTTGCTGGATTTCCGCAGAGGCACAGCACCCTGAGGTAGTCATAAAGAAACCTCACTTGTCTCCAGCATTCAGAGCGTAGTATCCGGCAGATTCTCCTGGAGTGGCCGCTGGATGGTTGCAGGCAACCGAACATTCCTTGAACTTCCAGTGGTGCTTGGCCATTGTTGATGCAAAATGTGAGGTAGCGGGCACGACACGTTGTAAGGGCGATGAGGTTAACACATATGGTGGGTTGGTTGCCGTAGCCGTTAAAACAATTAAAAGAGCCTGCCGTAGAAGATATGAACTGTATTAAGGTGGCGATGCAAGCGAGTTGGTTCATGACTTAGGAAAATGGAAACAGCGCGCAAAAGACGAAGACAACGAGAGAAGAGCACAGGACAAGCGCTGAACTATCAACTGAAGTTTTATTAAAAACGGCTCAAACAAGAAAACACCACACAGCCAACCAACGCCGAAAACAACCAATGGCGTGTCGCTTACCATGCGTCTATAAAATCAATCTCTTTTTTGTGTAGGTAAACCGAAGGCTGGCTGACGCAGTTCCCCGCGCCAGCTTTTTCGATAGCATGTGCCTCCAGCACCTCTCTTTGCACTTTTGCGCGCCCCCTCCCAATGATTAAGGTATTTTGGAAGACGGGGTGACACTGGCAGTCTCTGCAATGAACGTATAAGTGACCTCCGGTCATTGACCGCAGGGAATTTGCGTGCTCACGCAATCTCTCGTTGACGCAGCGTCCCGATTGTCCTATATAAACCCGTCCGCATGACAATGGAACCTAGCGAAGTTCGATAGGTCTATGGAAACGACATTGTGTCAGCAGGTGTGCAAGATATACAGATATGTTGACGATTATCTGGTGTTTTTAAGGGGTGTCAGCAGATTGTCTTTGCAAAAGGTTGTGGATGATGTAATGGCCGTTTTCAAGCGATGCTCTTCAGGCCTAAAGTTCACTTACGAATTGCAAGACGGTCAGTACTTGCAGTTTTTGGATTTACGGCTGCAATTCACTGGGCAACATGTGTGTTGGCGCTACAATCCGCGAACCAAGAAGGAAATCCTGCCATACGATTCTGCCCACTCTAAGCTTGTGAAACGAAATATTGCCACGTCATGCCTCCAAGCTTCACTGTACAGGTCCTGTCACCATGCCATGCTTGACAGCTATGAAGCTCAGGTGAAGCGACTTTTAGGAGCAGGATTTCCTCTGTCCGTTTTGCTTGGCGTCTCTCAGACACTCTTGAAAAAAGTCAAGGGCGGTTCTCAGGAACCTAAAGTAAAGCCCAAACAAAGGCCTCAGGTTGTCCCATATATACATAAGGTTTCACATAATTTAAAAAAAGTGGCTAACCGGTTCAATATGCCAATGGTTTTTTCGGCGCCTCAAAAATTAGCACAACTTTGCCCGCGCGTAAACCAGGCAAGCAGTAACAAGATGTCATGTACGGTTAAGCATGTCAACAAGTTCGTTGATTGCGTTATGGGTGTCATCTACAAAATTCCATTGTCATGCGGACGGGTTTATATAGGACAATCGGGACGCTGCGTCAACGAGAGATTGCGTGAGCACGCAAATTCCCTGCGGTCAATGACCGGAGGTCACTTATACGTTCATTGCAGAGACTGCCAGTGTCACCCCGTCTTCCAAAATACCTTAATCATTGGGAGGGGGCGCGCAAAAGTGCAAAGAGAGGTGCTGGAGGCACATGCTATCGAAAAAGCTGGCGCGGGGAACTGCGTCAGCCAGCCTTCGGTTTACCTACACAAAAAGAGATTGATTTTATAGACGCATGGTAAGCGACACGCCATTGGTTGTTTTCGGCGTTGGTTGGCTGTGTGGTGTGTTCTTGTTTGAGCCGTTTTTAATAAAACTTCAGTTGATAGTTCAGCGCTTGTCCTGTGCTCTTCTCTCGTTGTCTTCGTCTTTTGCGCGCTGTTTCCATTTTCCTAAGTCATGAACCAACTCGCTTGCATCGCCACCTTAATACAGTTCATATCTTCTACGGCAGGCTCTTTTAATTGTTTTAACGGCTACGGCAACCAACCCACCATATGTGTTAACCTCATCGCCCTTACAACGTGTCGTGCCCGCTACCTCACATTTTGCATCAACAATGGCCAAGCACCACTGGAAGTTCAAGGAATGTTCGGTTGCCTGCAACCATCCAGCGGCCACTCCAGGAGAATCTGCCGGATACTACGCTCTGAATGCTGGAGACAAGTGAGGTTTCTTTATGACTACCTCAGGGTGCTGTGCCTCTGCGGAAATCCAGCAACGACAGGTCTTCGCAAGCATCGAGAACATCTGCAGCTAGTGGCACAGGTGACGGAATTTCTGTGGCAGCGTGTCAGACTGGGGTTTCCCAAAAAGATGCGACCAGCGACACCTACCCAGGGTGGGTTGACTATCTTGGGTGAGGTCGATGTACCTGAAGACGTCGCAAGGACTCTTTCAAAAGGCCCAAAATACAGTGTAGAACCGCGCATGCAACCACATGAACTTATAGCCTTAGTGCGAGACGTGTCTGCAAAAGCCCCTGCTGAGGAGAGGGACAGGTGCACGCTAGAAGGGGTGGATTGTCTAGCGCGATGCGCTAACAAAAGGTCCTCTAAGCCCACGGGGAACATGTTAGCGAAAATAGTCTCCTTTTTCCAGAGTAATGACCTTGGGTTGCTGCAGGCAGACAAGGAGGGAGGTTTTGTGGTGCTGGCAAGGGACATACTGGACGTAAAAGCACGTGATGCCATTTGCAAAAATTTTAGACCAACTCCTCTCGAACCAAAAAAGGTCAAGAGTGCCGCCCTAAAACTGTGCAATAGCCTTGAGCTGTCACAGTTAGAAAACAGCATAAGAAAGTGTAAAACAGGTAACTTGGAGGTGTTCTTTTCGGCAAAGACCCATAAGCCTGACACGCCTCTTCGGGCCATTGTCACGGAGAGAGGATCTTGGCAAAAAATGGTCAGCTGTTACCTGCAAAAGCATCTGAGTGCTCTTGAGCTCCATGATCCCTTCCTTGTCAAAAACTCGCAGTCCCTCATTGAGTCCTTTACTAAGGACGTTCCCGACAACTCAATGGCGTTTTCAGTCGATGTGGAAGAACTCTTTTACTCTGTGCCCCACAAAGACTTGTTCCTGGCGGTGCGTGAGTGCATTGAAGAAAATGGTGTTGTTGCCTTCCAGAATGCCAGTGGAGTGGGGATTGACGGTTTTTTGGAACTCATAATGTTATACTTGCAGTCCACCCTTGTCCTTTTTGACGGAAGCTACTATGTACAGAGAGAGGGCATTTGCATCGGCTCGAGCGTTGCTCCGGTGCTATGCGACATTTACCTAGCGAAGTTCGATAGGTCTATGGAAACGGCATTGTGTCAGCAGGTGTGCAAGATATACAGATATGTTGACGATTATCTGGTGTTTTTAAGGGGTGTCAGCAGATTGTCTTTGCAAAAGGTTGTGGGTGATGTAATGGCCGTTTTCAAGCGATGCTCTTCAGGCCTAAAGTTCACTTACGAATTGCAAGACGGTCAGTACTTGCAGTTTTTGGATTTACGGCTGCAATTCACTGGGCAACATGTGTGTTGGCGCTACAATCCGCGAACCAAGAAGGAAATCCTGCCATACGATTCTGCCCACTCTAAGCTTGTGAAACGAAATATTGCCACGTCATGCCTCCAAGCTTCACTGTACAGGTCCTGTCACCATGCCATGCTTGACAGCTATGAAGCTCAGGTGAAGCGACTTTTAGGAGCAGGATTTCCTCTGTCCGTTTTGCTTGGCGTCTCTCAGACACTCTTGAAAAAAGTCAAGGGCGGTTCTCAGGAACCTAAAGTAAAGCCCAAACAAAGGCCTCAGGTTGTCCCATATATACATAAGGTTTCACATAATTTAAAAAAAGTGGCTAACCGGTTCAATGTGCCAATGTTTTTTTCGGCGCCTCAAAAATTAGCACAACTTTGCCCGCGCGTAAACCAGGCAAGCAGTAACAAGATGTCATGTACGGTTAAGCATGTCAACAAGTTCGTTGATTGCGTTATGGGTGTCATCTACAAAATTCCATTGTCATGCGGACGGGTTTATATAGGACAATCGGGACGCTGCGTCAACGAGAGATTGCGTGAGCACGCAAATTCCCTGCGGTCAATGACCGGAGGTCACTTATACGTTCATTGCAGAGACTGCCAGTGTCACCCCGTCTTCCAAAATACCTTAATCATTGGGAGGGGGCGCGCAAAAGTGCAAAGAGAGGTGCTGGAGGCACATGCTATCGAAAAAGCTGGCGCGGGGAACTGCGTCAGCCAGCCTTCGGTTTACCTACACAAAAAAGAGATTGATTTTATAGACGCATGGTAAGCGACACGCCATTGGTTGTTTTCGGCGTTGGTTGGCTGTGTGGTGTTTTCTTGTTTGAGCCGTTTTTAATAAAACTTCAGTTGATAGTTCAGCGCTTGTCCTGTGCTCTTCTCTCGTTGTCTTCGTCTTTTGCGCGCTGTTTCCATTTTCCTAAGTAACAACAGCGATTTTGGGGGGCCGAAAGAGGCCAAAGTAACAAAGTTTAATTTTGTAAAAAGGTTTGAACGAAGCAAATTCAACCTTTAAATGGCCACCCAACTACAGGAATTTATTCTTAAAGGGATGGTGAACCGAAATTTAGATTTCAGAAAACAATGCAGGAGCGGCAGGCGGGACGCTACAATCCCTGCAACACCACTCGTAAGGCAATATCTCGAAGGGACGGCCGTATCTTTGGAAAAAGAAGTCGAGATTGAATGAGGCCGACGAACCGCGTGACGTCAAGATATCTCGTTTCCTCCTCTCTTCGCTTCGCCACCTCGAGGCGGCAAGGCAGAGAAGACGCGAGGCCGTTCCCTCTCCTTCTCGGAGAAACATGACGTGAACATTTCTGTCAAATGCGCCGACTTTTTTTGAAAAATACGGTCATCCGTTCGAGGTGTCGCTGTATGAGGGATGTTTTGGTGTTTGTAGCGTCCCGTTGCACGCTTCTGCCACCGTGTTTAGTGGAATCCAGATTTCGGTTCAGCATCCCTTTAAGCTACTCCGTAACGATAATCTCGATATTGACGCAAATTAACACATTTCCTGAAAATCTAAGGAAATCTAGAGAATTTTTCGATACAAATTGGGGAAGAAACGACCTCGGAGGTTGGCAACCCTGCGCTTAAGACTAATGCTGAGGAAATCAAAAACGCCGAGCAGTCTTCGACAGAGCCGACAGCAAGTAGGGTGACATCGAGAGTATCAGGTGCTTCGTCAAAGTGTTCACTTTAACGCTGTCTCATTCTCCCGCCTTGATCCTGCTGTCCTGTTTCCTGGCGCCGGCAGAACTTAGAGTGGAGCTTCCAGATGTGAGAACTACATTTCCTTTCTCCGGACAAGCGGTGAGCGAGAATACCAGAATATATATATATATATATATATATCTATATATATATATATATATATATATATATATATATATATATATATATATATATATATATATATAGCACGGCATATCGCAAAATCGAAATACCTCAAGAGAGGAGCAGGAGGAGGGGGAAAGGAGGGGAGAAGGAGGAGCAGAGGACGAAGGGAGGAGCACGGGAGGAGGAGAGGGTACGGATGAGGAGGAGGGGCATACCCTCCCTTCAGTACCCTCCCCTCCTCCTCCTCAAGAGCTGCGCTCTAATTCGGCGTTACAGGAAGTTGTAAACGTCTTTCATTTTTTCCCTTCTTTCTCTGACCTTATTCTTGTTAAACTTCTATAGCCAAAGCCTATGAACTATGTTCACAAAAGAAAGCTACCCATCAGGACTGCCATGCATCCTAACAACAACAGGAACAATTTACACGCATAACTTATAGCCTATAAAAATAAATACGAGTACGAGATTTTAGCTTTAAAGCACAAATCTCGTACTCGTGTTCTTTTATTGGCTATACGTTATGCATGTAAATTGTTCCTGTTGTTATTGTTAGCATACATGGCAGTCCCGATGGGTAGCTTTCTTTTGTGAACATAGTTCATAGGCTTTGGCTATAGAAGTTTAACAAGTATAAAGTCAGAGAAAGAAAGAGAAAAAATTGCAACGGGACAGCCCAGGAATTAGCTTACGATCGGAAGCTAATTTCATAGTGCCACCTTCGCGGAAAGATCAATGCCCTCTAATAGATCTGCTCCAATGTCTAATCTGAAGAAAAAGTATGTAAAGTTCCTTTCTTCGCTTCAGTGCTTATGGCACCCGAAGCTGTATCAGATATGGCATTTAAAACTATATTTTATTTCGCAAGTTGAACACTAGGTTGCGAAACTGAATTAGTTTCTGTAAGCCAACTACACTAGTGCCTGTGCAACTACACTAGTGCCATTGAAAAGCATTACATACTTTTCAATGGAACCCCCCAATTCCAAAATTCTGTCCATCCGTGCCTCTCCCGCAAAATGTAGCGTTGAAATTGAGGAGACGTAGCCTATACACAGATTCAGAGGCCAGATTCACGAAATAATCTTACGCCATAAATCAGTATACGACAAAACGTAAGAACAAATTCGTATTGACGAAACGGAATTATCGTAAATCTTTGCGCAGGTTACGTTGGAATCCTAAGACAGCTCCGGAGCTGTCTTAAGCACCCTCCTGACTTCAATTAGTAAGGAAAATAAAAATTGACCGCATCTCCACGTGGTGAATGATGTTGATTGGGGCGAAGCTCTGGTGGTGCTTGTCTGCGTAGACGCTGAGCCGCAGCATGCCGAGCCTTTCGTTCGTTTTCATCCATGTCAGAAAGAGAATGTGTGGTATGGAACGTGGTTATATACGCATTTGAGCATTTGACCGCAGCGCCCTCGCGTCTATAAACGTTGAGCCAATGCATGCAAAGTTTAACGCAATTATATACGCATTTGACCGCAGCGCCCTCTCCTGTATAGACGTTGAGCGGCTACATGCAACGTTTCATCCATGACATCCAAAGCTCTTGAGTTACTACCACACCTCAGAGCCCCCTACTCGTCCCGCAGTCGTGGCCGAGTGGTTAAGGCGATGAACTAGAAATTCATTGGGGTCTACCCGCACAGGTTCGAATCCTGTCGACTGCGCAAAAAATTTTTTTCGTCATTTTTTTCATCTTTTTTCATTTTTTTCTTGCCCTACACGAGCACGTGAGCACGTGCTCACGTGCTCGTGAGCTCACGAGCACGAGCACGAGCACCGAGCACGATCACCGGACGCCGGACGGACATAATTGTTTTTTTTTTTTTTTCCATTTTTTTTTTATTTTGCCCTACACGAGCACGTGAGCACGTGAGCTCACGAGCAGGAGCACGAGCACCCGACGCCGGACGGCGGACGGACATACGGACATGGCTAGCCCCTAAGGAGCTTCTAAAAAGAAAGCAGTACTTGAAAATGACCACGACGGACATGAACGCTGTATTCACAAACACCCGGGAAAAGCTACAACGGCAACGATCCCACCGACCAAGCGACCGCCAAGGGCTAGCTTGGCGACCTCGGTAGAATATAGGCCTAGCAGGCGAGGCACTCCGACCTGCTCCGACGCACCGAGGGGCCCTGGCCAAGACCGTCTGCTTACAACCGGCTGACTTGCTGAATGGAATAGGCCCGCGCGACCCTTGTGGACTCTTCCCGTATAAATAGTTTGATCGCTGGCCTCAATTTTAGATTAAGAAGTAAATCTCTTCCCCTTGTCATCCCCTTGTTTTCCGAGGCAGCGGTGACGAACGCTGTCGTCGAAAAGAGACTCTCATCGATTCTATCTCCTTTTTGTGTGTGATATATAGAGCTAAAAAAAACGCCGTATGGATTACCTTCGCAACATATGGTATGCATACTGTGTGTGTGTGTATGTGTGTGATATATAGAGCTAAAAAAAACGCCGTATGGATTACCTTCGCAACATATGGTATGTATACTTTGTTATTGGGATGCCATTTTTATTCCGACACGACGGTACGTAAACACTGTTGAGCTAGAACAGTTCGAGGGGGCTACGCGATGCCGGTCCAACCTTCCTTTGCCGAGTGTCACGTTAGCATCGAGTTGCAATCGTAAAAGGTTGGTCTCGAAGCGCTTACCTCCAACAGCACGAATCCAGCCCTTTGATCAAATGCGCGCCTCCGCTCCGAGTGTCAACAGGTATTTACGTTTCTCTTGCTGACACTCCCGTAGTGAAAGCGTACCTTTTTAGACGTCGGCTCGCTGCTGCATCTCCAAGGCCGCGAAAAACGCCGCGGCGATTTGTTTCTATCTACGCCGTTTTTCAAACGACCGGCGCGAGCCGTCTTCTTTTCGCAACGATGACAGATGTGTTCACTTCGTAGCGATCGAGTTCGTAGCGCTCTACGAAGGCGGTTATCTCGGCCTCGGCATTCGAATCCGTTTAAATCGTGTTAGCGTCGACATTTCACTTCACGGACCCGAACCCCAACGTTGGCGGAAAGGCCGCCTGCGTTTGTTATTCAAAACCCACGTGCTCCGAACCATGCCGAGCTCTCCGACTGGTTATTCGTGTTGCTGAAGACGCCGTCGTCATAGCAACAGCCCGCTCTAGCGGGGATCGGGAGTTTGCGGGACACCGGAAGTCCTAGTTATTCCGTACGAGAACGTTGCTTTCCCCCTCTTACTTAAAAACGCGTTCGTGAACACCGATTTCTCCTCTTCTTACGATGTTCTTAACTTACGAACCTCTTAGCTAAGTTGTCGTAACCTAAGAAGCTCTTCGTGAATCTGGACTCAGTTTCCTCGCTGAATATCGACCAACACATTGTTTACAAACAAGCCCGCGTTTGCCCACCAGGCGAGAGCACTGCGCGCGCGCAGAAACCAGATTCGGCCTAGGCGAATCACCTGCGCATGCCCAGTGCCGACAGCAGCGCCACCGCAGCGGCGTGACGTCAGAGAGTTGAGTTGGTCTATAGCGGGAAAATTGGTGTTACCTGGACTGACGTCAAGAGGCCTACAGAACAATTTACTTTCCCTACTAAATTTAGCGGGAAAGTCGACGTCACGTAACGTAAGCAACGATTCAGTTTCCTCGCTATATTTAGCGGGGAAATTGATGTCACGTGAATTGACGTAACGATACCTATATACCACATTAGTTTCTCTCTAAATTTAGCGGTAAAATTGGTTTCACGTGACCTGATGTTATTTGATCTAAACACGAAGTTAGACTCCGATAAATTTAGCTGAAAAATATACGTCACGTGACCTTTGTAAAAAGTTACTTTGCCTGCTATATTGAGAGGTGAAACGCATAAAAATGTAGGTTCTTCATTTCCCGAAACTTCTGTTCGGTGTCTTCTAAATAAATTTTAACGACCGTTCCTCAGTTACTGTATTTCATGCATTATAAAACTTCGAGAAAATTGCTATCCATTTTTTTTTTTTTTTCAACGCGCTTACGCATATAGTTTTGCTAGCGTAGTATGAAACTAATTAAACTCAGTGGATGTATAAATATTCGCCTCTCTCTGTCAAAGCTTGTGTCGTAAACAACTTCGAGTATTCTGATACAACAATAACCGGCCCGGGATGTTAGCCTCAGGTAGCCACTGTGGCGCACAAATAACCGCGCGCCCAACGTTTAGACGGAGAGCATATTGCAATCTTCGCAAGCGAGCCAGTATATGTTCAAAGGGGCGGTGCAACCATATTCATTTTGAATGTTTATCACTTTACATGAGCTTACTGGCACTAGTGGGATTCAGGTATACTCGCACGCAACGCCATTGGCCAAGAAACCTTGTTGTTTAGGTGTGATTTTATGAATAAGAGCGAGCGGTTTCTTTCCCGCTCTCTTTCGCAAAACTCGATGGCGTAGTTCGGAGGTCGCCGTGTTAGCACAGTGACGATATTTGAATGCGGCTTATACTTTGGATCCGAGCATTGCGTGAGCACTCGGTTTGGGATCGTGATAATCGATAGCACGACAGGCATTCGTGTAGTGGCCCGCGTCCAGTCGCTGCAAGAATGACAATAGCCGAACCCTCATAAAGCCTGGAACACAACGCCTGCCCTATGCTTTGCCAACGCCAGCGCGAGGCTATGATAAACATTGGCAGCATATAATCGAATCCAGATCATGTGGCTGCATGTTTTTTCTGCTATCTGAGGGAAACAAATGCTTCTCGTTTTTCTCTGATTTCCTTTTGCGATAACCATTACACCAGGAGAAAAACTAAATCGACTAAATTGTGTTTTATGGGTTATAAAGGTTAGGGATCTATTCTCAGTGGTATCTACGCAAAGTACAAAAATCGTTCCTCCGCCCCATTAAATACTAATGGTAAGAACACGGAGTGAACTTGTCCTCTAACGTATTGAACCCGAAACGTAACACACCTTTTGTGCTTAGAATTATCGGTTTCGTTTCTCGGGCAGCTATCTCTAACAAGAGTTAATTTAGTGTTTTTTATATACTTAAACAGAATATATTTACATGAAAAGTTACATCCTTTGTCGGATAGCGGCTGCCCAAGCCTTAGCCAAAGGTTGTGATGATATGGTACGTGGCTCATAGTGAGTTCGACCCAAAGCCAGGTTTAGACAAAAACAAAAGAACCAGTGCGACACTGGCATAAAGCGCTTATGGAGACTGTACGTACCGGGTAGGGGGGTCCTGTTAATCAACAATGCGCTTCTTTGAGAAATCTCTCAAACCACGTCAGCACATCCAGTCGACCGGAGCTCCTATCTCTGCCCGAAGACCGGAGAGCGAATGATAACGTTTGCCGAGCTAACGGCACTAAAATAAAAATACGAACAGAGGCGGTCACTCGCCCAGGGAGCTCTTGCGTTCACAGTCACAACTGGGTCAGGGCGGACGAGCGGACGAGCCTATTATGTCGGGGACGATTCACGAGCTCGCGGCGCGGTGGCTTGAGAGAGCTCCGGGCACAGGAAGGAGGTATGATAATGTCGGCGAGCTTATTATGAACGTCTACAGTCATCGACAAGTCAAGAAACGCGAGGCATGGCTTTTTATGTTCACGTTTCTTGCCTTTTGATTCGTTGTTCGACGTTCTAATGGGCTAATGCCTCCGCCTCATGGGTTGCGGATGGATGACAATTAATGGCGAATTCCACTGGTCGTTTTGGAGCGCGCCGGGATCGACTTTTCTGGAGCCAGCCTATTTCACTGGGCGATCGGGATCGAGACGGACGTGTTCCACTGGTCGTTTTGGATTAGCTCCCGCTCCAGATCTCGATCTGGATCCGAGATAAGTCGCTCCGACGATTTCGGCGGATTCAACCGGAAGCCAGCCGGGCCAGCCCTCGGCGCACACACGTGACTTCCTTTCTCGCGGGGCATCTCGCCTGATCTCGCCCATCTCGCCTCAGAAGAATTCGTAATGGCCGCTTGCTTACCCCTTGGCTCGACATCCGGTTCGTTTTCCAGGAAGGAGAAGAGAAGTTTTCGCCGCGCTACGGGCATTCCGGCAATCTTTGCTAGAAGCTCCTGTGCTATTTCTGCGGCTCGTGCGTCGAACACGTGTTAGCGCCGCGATTGCGAAAACGTCTTCGAAACGACCGCGGCGGCCACGGAAAGGGGATTCCCGGGCAGTTGAATGACGGGAAGGCATCCGCCGATCCCGGAGCAGTGGTCATGTCCCACTGGGGATCCGTAGGCGGCGCGACCCCGTTCGGATCGTGTGCTCCATTCCGGATCTGGTCAACTGATCCCGGCGCGCTCCAAAACGACCAGTGGAATTCGCCATAAGATACTGTGGACACGCCAGGTTGGGATAGCCGGAGGTCCGGGGGGTAGGACACGAAGAAGAGGGGGGGGGGGGGGGGGGAGGGGTATTTTAGCCGGGAAACTGAATTGGCATTGAGGTCACGCGACGTTAATTTCCCCGCTAAATTTAGCGGGAAACTTAATCCGCTAAATTTAGTGGGGGACGTTTTCGCTTAATTTCCCTCTATATTTAGCGGTAAAATTTTCCTGCCAAATGTATCGGGGGAATTTTCACTTAACTTGGCAGGAAATTTAGCGAACATTTCCCGCTAAATGGGAGGCGAGAAAGAGAGGAGGGGGATTAGATACCCTCCCCCCGTACCCTCTCCTCCTCCTCCTCAAGAGCTGCGCTCTAATTTCGCGTTACAGAGAATTGTAAACATCTAATTTTATATCTCGTTTCACGTCGCACCGCACCACCAAAATAAAAAAAAAACACTGAAGAAAACGTCCGGCTATGCCACTGACGCTAGGCCCTGCCTTTCTTAAGCTATCAGCGATTATAATTAAACAAGTAAGTTTTTTTTTTTTTTTTCTTGAGCGGTGGCTATTTTTGAAGAAATGCAAATATCTGGCAACACTGTGGTTGGATTGTACTCGCCTTTCCCGGGACAAGACAACCGGCGAAACGCAGATTACACGTAAGATTAAACACTGTTCGCTCATAATTGTTTTTAATATGAAATATCATTTTATTCATATTGTGCATATAGGGGACAACCGCTATCTTTTGTTTACCTTGATTCTCTTTGAATCAGGGTAAACAAAGGTAAACAAAAGATAGCGGTTGTCCCCTATATGCACAAAACTGCGCACAACCTTAAGAAAATAGCTGACCGAGTGAACACGAAGGTTGTTTTCTCGGCTCCGGAGAAGCTAGCCAGGTTGTGCAGATTAACGAACCCCTTTCGCCGAGGCCCCCTGTGCTGTGGCAAGAAACATAGAAACCCGTTTGTCGGTTGCGCAGAGGGAGTCGTGTACGAGATTCAGTTGTCATGCGGTAAAACATACATCGGGCAAACAGGCAGATGCCTAAATGATAGGTTACGAGAGCACAATTTGAATGTTAATAATCACCGTGACGGTCATCTTTCAGTTCATTGTCACGATTGTGGGTGCAAGCCCTTGTTCAGCACGTGCGCGACTCTATCCAGACACAAAGATAAGATGGTCAGAGAAATAATAGAAGCAGACTTGATAAAACAGTCTGGAGCACAATGTGTCAGCGTTGCCTCCATTGACTTGTTAGACAAGGAGATAGCGTTTTCGCGGGCGACGGTGAGGCCTGGGATTGGCTGAGGTGAAGCGGTTTGAGTGTATTTATGTTTTCCCCCCTTTTTCAAAAATAAACAGTTGAAGTAGCGCTCCGTGTTGTCTAGTCTCCCCTTTTGTCCTTGTCTTAAGCGCCATCATGTCGTCAAATTCCCAGTACCAACTAGCCCAACAATGTGCATTGATTCAAAGATGCTTGTATATCTATATATAGGCTCAAAATGTATTTTCTCTAAAATAATAATGTAATATCATTTTTGCACCGCATGAAAACCCAACATTTTAGACAAAACCCCGAGACTGGGGAAAGAAGGACAACAACAACACGAAGGCCCAATTCAGACTTTGTGTTGTGTTGTCCCTCTTTCCCCCCTGTCTCGGGGTTTTGTCTAAAACGTTAAACGTTCACCAGCTTGTTTGCGCCCTAACTTTTTGTTTGAATACCTAAGGAAATTGTGTTTTTTGTTTAATGATGACAAGGGCAAAACATTTCGCGCACCTCTGACAGGCAGCATTCCTCACTAGTTATTTCAATTCGCTCGCTGTACACTAATCATCATCGTATACTAATTTATGAACGTTAAGGGTTATTTTTCAGATATGATTCGAGGTTACCCCGTTGACCTTTCCAGTCCGCGACTCCTCACACAGCCGTCCTTATATCAGTGCCAATTATAGAGCAAAGCCCGACTCTCTTTTGGCTCCGCAGTTTCTCGTATCAACAGTCACAATTCGGGAGAACTTTCAATATACTTTTTGTTTAGCCTACTGCGAGGAGTTACTTCCGTTAGCGAATTCTATAGTCCAGAATATGCACTACTCTGTTACTAGCGCCAAATACATAGGAGAACTGCGTGAGAAAACATGGCGCATCCCCAGAGGGGGTAATGTAGCGTCGGAGGGCTGATGGAGGACATCAACATATATTGTGTGGTATAATCCAATTCGCGTTATGCCATCGGTGAGTAAGTGCAACGACGTCTCCGTTTTCTGTCCACTTTTCCTTTCGCTTATTTGTTGTTGTTGTTCTTGTTTTTTTTTTTTTTGTTTTTGCTATAACACACAAAAAATGGGCTGCTCGTTTCCTGAACTCCGACGGGTTCTAGTTGCGTTTTTATTTTCTCTTTTTTTTGTAGGCACTGCAGTTGAATACTAGATTTTTGTAGCTTGACCTCTTTTCTGTTTAGTTTTATAATCACATCTATGCCAATTGCCTAACAAAAATAAAAAAATAAAGTGCATTCAAACTCTGGCAAACTTTTTGGAAGGCATCAGCACGTGTCGTGTGCAGCCTTCCTTCCCATTTGTTTCGAAAAGACGCCAGGGGCTGCGAAAATATGAAAGTGACGTGTTTGAAATACTCTTTCAGACACTGGCTATACAGTATAGACGAGTAGCGCAAGAGAACAAGAAGAAAAGAACGCGGATGAAACTTCACGCTCATTTCTTTGAATGTCACAAATATCGTGACGTAAAACTGAATAACAGTCAAACGATACCTTATCCGAGCGTGGGCGACGGATAGGCTTAATGGGCTCTCGATAACTGCTCGACAAAGTGGGATTCGGTCGGAAAAAAAACTAGAAAAGCGGACCTTTTTTCTAAAAAAATCTTGGAGAGACCGTCCTGTCATTCTTTTAACACATAATGTATTTTATGCAGTGTTTTTATGTGAAAATCGTTATTAACAAGCGTTATAACGGGCATCATAGCGAGCGTCATGAACGAGTGACACGCTGGGAGCCTTACAAATGTTCAGTTACATATCAAGATTGTATATAAAATTCTAGCCCCGGGCGGGGGGGGGGGCGGGGGGTCAAACCGGTGTCGGTGCGGTAGCAGCCGGATGGTATAGCAATTGAACTACTATACTCCGTGTCACTAGTTGCGTGCAGTACAGGCGAAGCGAACGCCAGGCGAGGGGAGAAAGGGCAAGCACTGGGAAGGCTGGGGACGAGGAGAAAACCTCCTCTTCTGTCTAACGTTCCTAGTGCTCTCTCTTTCTCCCCTCGCGCTTCCTTTCCCTCCTCTCCCGTCCCGCCTTCCTAGTGCCCGTCATTTCTCTCTTCGCCTGGCGTTGCCTTCGCCTGCACTGCACACAACTAATGACACCGGGTATACACGTTTGCAAGTCCGGCTTCAGAGCGCTGCCATCTTGCTCGGCTAGGGTGCGCTTGTACGCTTCATACTCCGGTTAAGAAGCCTTGCTAAGGCGTCATAATCGGATTATGGCCGCGCGCAAGCGCACCCCATTGAGAAAG
Source organism: Ixodes persulcatus (assembly GCA_013358835.2). Lineage (NCBI taxonomy): Eukaryota > Metazoa > Arthropoda > Arachnida > Ixodida > Ixodidae > Ixodes > Ixodes persulcatus. Next base: position 628,157 of record JABSTQ010010409.1, read on the forward strand.
ATGGCGCCGCCATCTTGCTCAGTGGGGTGCGCTCATCATGACGGCGCCCTGAGACCAGACTTGCAAATGTGTATAGCGTTTTTTTTTTTTTTTATTGTCAGACTTTGACATTTGTCAAAGAATCATAATGCAAGACACACATCCCTTGATCACATATAAAATAATTGAGCAAGGACGACAACAGTTAGAACAAAAATAGACCACCGCCTGCCATTTTTTACATTCTTTTTCTTTTTTTTTTTTTTTTGGCGGGCATTGCGAATCGTTAGAATTCTCTAATCATCAATAGCTTACAAAGGCCCCTCCAGTTCTGGACATACGTTTGGCAACGCAGCTCCTATCAAGTTGTCATTTTCAGTGAAGCAATAGCGCACTGGACGGGTATGTAGATCCGCGTGGCGTGCTGCCATACTGCATCTAATAATAATCTTCATTTGGACTCCTTGAGTCGCGGGTGGAGGGGCAAAAGGTAAACAAATTTTACTTGACGAGGCCCCACCACCCTGTACATAGCTCAGCAGCATACAGCAATAAACGCACAGAAAACAATGGAGTCAATATTGTGTCGACAAAACAATAACTTTATACAAAAAACTTTAATAATAAAATCAGACACATATAAATAATATTATACATGATAAGGCACTTCATAGAATCAAATAATAAATTGACAGTAATAAATTGCTAGAAATTTGTCGCTTACAAAGCAAAGTATGGGTTAACGAGGATAAATACAGAAAACAAACAAAAAAACAGAAAAACTCTTAATCAGCCCCATAAATAGACAGAGAATGAATAAATAAACAGTTTCACAACACTATTCATAAAATGGCAGGAGATAACGTTTCATATCTTTCTTAAAGCTGAAAAGTGAAGTAGAACTTTTTATTAACTCAAAGATGTCGGGGGTGGTTGTTTAAGAGCTCGTGTATTTTATAAGTTAATGCTTGGGAACCGTAATTTTTGATTGTTTTTGGTTTTATGTACATTTCGTTTCTCAGATTATATGGCGTTGTATTCGGGTAGTAGGTCTCACTAAAAGTATTTTCATCTCTGTTGCAGTCACTATATATATGCATTGCAAGTTTAAGGATAAAGAGGCTTTTAATGTCCAAAAGTCGGTGCTCTGCAAAGTATGGAGCTGTATGATCAGTATAATCCAGGTTCTCAATACAACGAACTGTTTTCTTTTGTAGACCAAGTAACCTAGTCAGAGTAGATTTCGTAGTGGTTCCCACAGACCAATAGACAATAATGAAGATGGGATTGTACTGGAGTGTAGTAGAGCTGACGCTTAAGCCAACAATGAAGGATTTCTTTGAGTTTGTATAAGACGCCAATAGATCGAGATATTTTCGAGAGAACATGATCTATATGACGCGACCAGCTTAGTATTTTTTTCAAACTAGACGCCCAAGAATTTAAGGGAGGACACTCGTTCCAATTCCGAGTTTTTAAAAGTTATTTTTAGTTTAAGATTACTACGAAGTTGCTTATGACCCAGTTTAAAAATAATATATTTCGTTTTGTGGACATTCAGTTCTATTTGATTGGAGTCTAGCCAGAGCGCTAGTTCAAGAAGCCACATATGTGACAAATCTTTTATTACGCTTAGGTCCTTATCAGTAAAAAATACATTGTTATCATCTGCATATAGGATTATGTCGGGAGTGTCAGGCATGTTCACTATATCACTTATATAAAGTAGAAAAAGCAAAAAGACAAAGCAAAACCACATATTGACAATTCTTCTATTACACTTAGGTCCTTATCAGTAAAAAATACATTGGTATCATCGGCATATAGGATTATGTCGGGAGTGCCAGGTATGTTCACTATATCATTTATATATAGTAGAAAAAGCAATGGTCCGAGGATTGACCCCTGGTGTACGCCTTAATTTATTTTTCTTGGTTCAGATTCGAATTCACTGATTTTTACGTATTCTGATCTGTTCGATAAATAGCTGCAAATTAAATCCCAAGCTGTGCCCCTTATACCATAATGCATGCTTTTGTTAGAACGATGTCGTGTTTCATCGAGTCGATCGCCTTGCGGAAGTCTAAGAAAATTCCCACGGTGTATAGCTCACTTTCAATACAATTGACCAGTTTGTCTTTAATATGTAATAGAGCCTTTTCTGAAGATTTATTTCTCTGAAAACCAAATTGTACCTTCACTATTATTTGCCTTTCTTCGAGATATTTAGAAAGTCTAAAATTAATTACTTGTTCCAGGATTTTAGAAACTCAGCCCCGAGAAGTTCGAGTGGCGCCCCCTTACGGCGAACCGGGGTGACGTCACGGCGAGGACAGAATGTTTTCCCAACTCGCCCCGCTCGCCCTGTGGAGGTTGTGACGACGTTGGCTGTCGGCGCGCTCGTCTCTATTTATTTTTTTTTTGTGCGTGTTTTTCCTAGGAGATGTAAATTTTAATATGTGGCTTTATTGAGGTATGGCCTGAAGCTGCTGGCAAAACTTGAACCAACATTTCAGGCTTGGTTGACAGGGCAGGCAACGCATGAATCGCAGCTGGTATATGAAAATAAAAAAATATGGCCACAATTGCAGGAGCATCACTACAGATTTACATCTCACACAAAAATGCTGCTGATGGTATGAATGAATTGGCAGGTTATGTATACTATTTCGTGTGTGTGTGTGTGTGTGTGTGTGCGTGCGTGCGTGCGTGCGTGCGTGCGTGCGTGCGTGCGTGCGTGCGTGCGTGTGTGTGTGTGTGTGTGTGTGTGCCTGTGTGTGTGTGTGTGTGTGTGTGTGTGTGTGTGTGTGTGTGTGTGTGTGTGTGTGTGTGTGTGTGTGTGTGTGTTTTGTATCTCTGTTTTTAAACAAGATCGCCGAAGCAGAAAAGCTGCATGCTGTTCGAGCAACATGTTAAATACAGTCTGGGCTATGGAGAGAGAGTCACAGGTGAGACAGCCCAAGTACAGGGGCAAAGTAAAAAAAGAAAGAAGATTTATTTATATATATTGCATGTCTTTGACCTTTGCTGGATTCGGATAGTATTTCAATGGACTCCACTGGTGGTATACGCTCCGTGCGGGAACTATAGGGGGCGCTTTGAAAAACGCGCGTAGCGCCGCTAGCGGAGGAGCTGGCGTTCGACAGTGAGGCGCGTTCGGCAGCCTGCGGCGCCTTTTCGCGTGCGAAGCTGTGGCGGCGGAAGCGCGCACGGACGGAACTTTTGCTTATTGAGCCGATACTTTGAGGGTGACGTGCATGAGTGCTGGTGCAGACCTAAGAAGGGCATTTAGCTGTTCTCCACTTCTTATATATTGAGTTTGAGTCGTTATTAGGGGTAATTTCTCTAGTTGCGGCCAAACAAAAGGAATTGGAGCAATTTTCCGAAAAGCAAGACAGCCGCCACCATAATTGCTCTGAGTGGAAAATTTATTTCGCTCGTCGCTGTAAACGTAGGACTGCTGGAACGATGATATTTGGAGGCGAGTGAGACGTTCACCAAGTTTGTGCACGAAGTGTGCCAAGTTTCATAAGACAGCAGGTGTGAAAGTTATGTTTCTAACGGATAAAGAAATAAAGCTGTACGGGATATCCAATATTGGACCCAAAACGTTGTGTATAACCGGGCTGTGAGAAGTGCAGGTTTGGGCACACAGGTGCTTGGACTTGACAGTAACATGACATAGCCCTTATCATACCAAAAATAGGTGGCATAGGGAAACCAGGTGGAAATTTGGATTGGGCGGCGTAACTCAATGGGAGCCGGTTTTGACCACGAAAGGGCTGTCAATAGAATACCACTCGTCGTGGGAGGTGGAGACTTTACAGGTACGAGGGGACTAGTGAACTGTACTTACAATTGAAACAACTTTACGAGAGGTGGTTCCAAAGCCGAGAAAACATAGTTGTCGGCCAACACATGGTTTGGCCGTCAAAGGCTTTTGCAGTCATCTGTTGTGTAGTAACCTGTTGTGCGAGGTGCTGATTTTCGGCACAAAGGTACTTTGACATGACCATAACTTCACGCAACACTTATTATACCAAAAAGAGGTGGCACAGCGAAACCAGGTGGAAATTTAGTTTGGGCGGCGTAACTAAATGGGAACCGGTTCTGAGCGTCAAAGGCTGTCAAGAGAATACCACTCACCGCGGGAGGTGCACACTTTACAGGTAGGAAGGGACCAGTGGACGGTGCTTCCAGATCGAACAACTTTGCGATAGGTGGCTGTAAAGCCCAGTATAAAAATTGTTGTCTGCAAGATTCGGGGTGTCAGCGTTTCCATATCCAAAAGGACGCTGATCAAAAAAGAAAGCACACCACATAAACTTCCATACTCAAACGTCGATTGTACAGTAATTCCAAGTTTCATTGTAGTTTTCCTTAGATTCATATTTGTAATTTTTTTACCGTCCGAATCTTTCTTCATGGAGTACAGACTGCGTGCCATACTGGTGTGGAAATATCATCAGGTACGATGGGGACGAACGTCTTTGGAGTGCATTCCTCCAACAAAATTGGCACTGCATACCCGCGAGCGTGGGATGGCATTTCAGTTCGTCCCATCGGCGCTAACACATGTAGGCGTTACTGGTACGGAAACAAGCGCAGAGCGCAAAGCGGTAGTGTAGAATATGTCAGCCGTGCCGACACAGTGGCAGACATGATCGGGAGACCATGCAAATTTCTCGCGTCGTACGGCAAGGGTCCATCGTTGTCGCTGCCCCACAAGACATCGGCGAGGTGAAAAAATGAAACTTTGGCCCCACGAGATACGACGCAAAACTATTGAAGTACTTAACGTAGCACCGGCAGCACTTTATGCTGTGAACCCAGCGCGATCGCACCGCTCCGACTTCAATGCATACCAACGTACGCGGCGTGGTTTCGGTTTCGTTTTCTCTGGCGTTCTCACTGCCTACCTTCGGTAACGGCCGCGCGGCGGCGCGCCAGTCGCGTCGCACGGAGTGTATATGTCAACTTGTTTATATTATTCCTCAAGTAATGTACAACAAACGTGAGCGAAGATGTCGAGCACGTTATTAGTGCCTTAGGCTCTAAAATTTAAATTAAGATTTTAGCTAAATCAAATTGTCCTGAAGCTAAAATACCAGAAGCTTTTCTCACGCAAACTGTCACAGTGCATAATCTACCACTGGAAAGCCGTTCAAATGCTTTCTGTTCCTCCTGTTTTCCTCTGTTATCAGAGAGTCCAGCTGTAAGGAGTTTGGAGACTGAGGAACCTTTTGGGGACCTGCAGCAGTGTCTCTTTTAATTGGAAATGACAATTCAAACTAAACGGTGTATTTTCCGAGTGTCCAAGGCTGGAACAAAGAAAGAATGTCAGGAAAAAATATAAACATTCCAAATTACAGTACTATTACTGTGTCTATTTTGGGCATTTCACTAGATCTCATGCAGGCAACGGGGGACAATTCGGCAGTTTTTTGCTGCTACCATACAAACTAATTTCAAGTAATTGTGCATCCTCTAAAAATTAAAACATGCCTGCATACGTGTATGAACTCTATCATTAATTCACGAAGAAGCTACATTTTTGTAAACCAGTTCTTTTCCACGAGAACTTCAAATGCGTTCAAACCCACTGCCATTAAAACATCTGCGAACCAGCGCATGCAGAGTGGCACGCGCGCGCAGAGTCGGGGTCGCGAGCTAATTTGCCGACGGACCAAAAGCCCTTGATATAAGTGTAATTTCAAATGCCTGCAGAGCGGGATGTAATATTCTCCTAAATCATGAACATGCAAGGAACAGAATTCCAGCGTCTGAAACACTTAGGCGGCGATTCACTAACCCCTCGCAAGATTGCCTTGTGTCGTATGGACGGACGGGGAGGTTCATCGGCGGAATCGCCTCCGCGAATAGCTTTCGGGATTTGTAACCCGATTAAAAAGGTAAAAGTGACAAGCAGGCTTATAAAATGTACGGAAGCACGTCAATATCGGACTAACCCAGCCTCTTGTACACCGGGTAAACGAGGTCCCGCTCCTCGAAGTGCTTGCGGCGCACAACGCCAAACCAGGAAACCGGTGCAAAGAAGCAAGCCGGATGCGAGATCGCGGACCGGAGTCCTTCCCCTGACGTCACGGTACACCTCACCCAATCAGGGCGCGGTGACCGCAGCGACGCTTGTGTTCGCTCTCGGGGCTAATAGAGGGAGTACTGAAATTGGCCTGTAGTTGTTTATATTGTTGCGCGTACCACCTTTATGTATAACACACACTCTCGCAAGTTTCGTTTTTTGTGGAAATGTGCCAGTTGATAAAGCAGTGTTACAAATATGTGTCAGTGGAAGACTAATAAGATGAGAAGCTGTTTTTATCGGTACTGTCTTGACATCGTTTACCCCCGCTGACGTGCTATTTTTAAGTTCAAAAGAATCTGTATTATCTCTGTTTCTGTCGTAGGGCAAAAGAAACACTGAGTTCGCATTTTGAACTGGTGACAGGTATAGGTCAGAATTACTACTCAGATGTACATGATGAGGCACCAGCATCTAAGAAAAGTATGTTAAATTTGTTGGCCAAGGACATACTTGAATATAAATCACCATCAATTATTAGTTCACTAGGTAACGCATCGTGGGTTCGAGAAATAAGGCTTTTTAGGTAGTTCCATATTTGCTGTGGGTCGTTATAAACTGTCGAAAATTTATTCTCATAGTACTGCTTGCGTGCTTCTTTTAATATCTGCATTCAGCTTATTTTTATTCTTTCTATATTCCAATAATATCGCTTCATCTCTCGTTTTGATAAAAGTATCATAAAGCTTATTTCGATAGTTCATTATTTTGTACATATCCTTATTTATCCATGGTTTTCTTATTTTCTTGTGTTTTCTCACATTTCTGGTAGGAAACGCTTCATCATAGCATCGTTTGATTTTTGTTGTAAATATGTCATAACATACACTTGGATTCTGTTCACTGCATACATCATCCCAATTAATACTTGATATCATGGCATAAAAGGTGTTTATATTGTCGCGATTAATGAATCTTGAGGGTATCACAGGTGAAGAATAGGATGATGCTTTCGTTTTTCGCGAAGATGGAAGAATACAGAAGATCGGTAGGTGATCACTTATAGGACTGGAAAGTATTCCGGGGATTGCCTGACTCGGTAAATGACTTGTAATACACAGATCAATTACAGTTGCGCTTTCAAGGGTTATTCTTGTTGGGGCGGTGATAGGATTACTGCACCCGAAAGATTCAATGATATTAAGAAACTGTCTGCAAGAAGGATCCGAGCCAAGTACACTAATATTAAAGTCGCCTATTAGTGTGACTGATAAATTTAAGGCAGTAATATAGTCTACAAGTTCAGTGATGTAATTAATAAATTCACATATTGTTCCTGAAGGCGGGCAATACAGTGCAGCGACTACGGAACCGTCGCATATTGCAACGATCGATTCTTAGTGACTGGTAACACCCGAATACTCGGACACAACACGATAACTAGCGCTATCACGGAAGTGCAGGGAAACGGCCCCCTCCTCTTTCGTTTGTTCTAAACAACCTTTCCCTTTTGTATCTCTGAAAATGAACTTTGTCACTGGTACTAGTTTGGCAAGTTTCTGTAAAAGCCAAAACGTCGAAGTTATAATTAAGAGAGCCCAAAAAGGATAGTGATTTCGTCATGTTTATTAGTAATGCTCCTAGCATTCAAGTGGAAAATCTAGAAATGTTGCTGTAGGTACAGCGGACCTTGCTGGATAAGCTGGCTGAAACTAGTCGGATTATAATACAATGAATCAGGAGTTGTATCAGTCATTTTCAAATTATTTTGCCGAGATCAACTTCAGAACCGATTTTGATAGCACGTTTGCCTTCTGCCTTGCGAATGCATGCAGTCTCAAATGCATGCAGTCCTTGTAGAAACACGAGGTCAGAAAGGAAAAAGACGTTGCATCTATTGACAAGAACAGAATCCCCCGGGCCGAACTAACCTACAAGCACAGCTGGTGCATATAGGTCAATGCTTATTTTTTTCAATGCCAAAGTGTCGGCTATTGCTGTAGGTTATGGATGAAAATAATAAGTGAATAAACAAATAAATAATAAATAGATATTACATTAATAGGAATATAAAAATAACATAAATAAATAAAAAATGCATGAATCAATAAAAAATACAACTATTAAATAATAACTATATATAAAATAAAATAGGATAGTAAAGTAAACAAATTGTTTTTAAAAAATGTCAAAAAGTAAAACATTGTAATAAAAATATTGAAAAATCTAGCACAAACCAGACACGGAGTGTGGTCTGTGCTCCCTGATATTGGCCAGACTGATCAAGTCTGTTTATATATGGAATTTCTGAAATTACCAGGCTCGATCTAAAATGAGCCATAAAAGTCGGCGCATGCACGTAGCAATCTAAACTTTTCATTATTAAAGGTGTATTTCACAGGTCGGTTTTATCTTGTAAAATTACAAAGCGTAGCTCCCTTTCTGTAAAAAGTGGGGGCAAAAAAACTTGCCACGGTCAACGGCGGACGGTGACGCAGACGAGAGAGTCGAGTTGCGGGGCGCGTTTGGCGCGCGTATTGATAGATGGCGTCGGGAGCAGCGTCGGAAGGTGTAGCCGACCAACGAAAAAGGTCGACGACACGCAGACGAAATCCGTCAGCAGCAAGAGCGCCGTCGTATATATATATATATACATAGAGAGAGAGAGAGAGAGAGAGACAGACAGAGACAGACATACGATAGATAGAAGATAAACAGATAGACAGACAGACAGATAGACACAAATAGACAGACAGATAGACAGACAGACAGGTAGACACAAATAGACAGACAGACATATAGACACAAATAGACAGACAGACAGATAGACACAAAGAGACAGACAGACAGACAGGCAGACAGATAGACAGACAGACACAAATAGACAGACAGACAGACAGACAGGCAAACGGGCGGGCGGGCGGACGGACGGACGGGCGGACGGGCGGGCGGGCGGGCGGACGGACGGACGGACGGACGGCGGACGACGTCGGTCCGTCCGACGTCGGTCCGTCCGACGTCGGACCGTCCGACGTCCGTCCGTCCGTCCGTCCGTCCGTCTGATTGGCAGAGCACAGAAAAGGCGTGAAAACAATTACACGAAAGTCCATTGGTGGATTCTTTGGAAATCCGTTAGTATGACCCTTGGAAAACGCCATACCCGTTCCCTTTTTTGAGAAACGCTAACACTGACCCCATAACGAAGCCAAAAAGAAGCACCAAGAAATGAAGGAAGCGAAAGAGAAAGGCGAAGGAGTCAGTCAAGGAGGTTGGGACAAAAGGAGAATGAATCACCTGACTAGGTCCCAACCACCCGTACAACACACAGACAGCAGGTCTATTTACAACAAACAATTTGAGCAAGAAAAAAAAAACACTTATATACATACTACGAGTCACGTGGTTAGAAACACTAGTTATACTGGAGCAGGTAATCTTGTAGACGCACTCTAAAAACAAACACGGATGTAACTTCGTGTTTTAGGGAATGCTAACGCATTCCCTAAAACTCCATTCGTCCTCTATGTTATTCTCCTCTAACACCGCCGCCTATGGGTCTTCCTGTAATACTTCTTTATCGTTCTATTATATTCTGAAATTGGTTGATTCGAGGACACATGCATGAGCAACTCTAAATTTAAACTTATTAGTTCCTTTAGAAGGAAGAGGCGCAGCATATCCGGCGCTACTTTTACTTGCTTCAGCATAAGTCACTGCGCATACGTGGAGTACACCAGTATGAAAGGCAAACCTTAGGTGAAATTTAGATTTAATGTAAGCTGCAGGGGCGATGCTTGCCGCCCAAAGCAAAGCGAGAAGATCATGTCTGACCCGGTCACTTCAACGACAAGCGAGTGCCTGTTTAGCGCAGCAGTGACTATTCTGGACAAGCAAAAGAGCTCGCTCCTGCCGGAGAATATCAACAACATCTTTGCTTCCACAAGTGGAGAAATAAGCTTTAAGTCTCTTTGGACTGTTCTCAAATACGCTCCAAAATATACACATTGCGCCGTTTATCCCATTAAAAAAAAAATCAGGAAAAACCATGTGTAATACGGTCCTCTTTAAAATATTGTGCCTAGAAATCAGCAAGACAGATTAACCGATTAATTTATTGATCGAAGTGTGCTGAGTAATGGGGTTAAAATGTTTGATTGACGTCCAACCCTTGTCTTGATGCTTATATATTGTGTTTCAGAGGTCGAATCACATTGTTTTGAACCAAGGGTCTGCCTGGGAGGGAAGCTGGTTGTGATAGTATCGAGAGTGACTGTGGATATCTCTAAAAGGTCAATCGGTGGCTGATTCATATGTGTCTAAGAGTACAATCGGTGCATTGTGAACAAAGTGTATATCCGAGAGAAAAGCAGTTGGTGCCTATCGGGGGTATATAAGAAGCGAGAGGAAATAAACAATTTAGCTGCGTTTGAGACGTCTCCTCCTGTGCCTTTTTCTTCAAAGTTTCCTATTTTTGCCCCGAGCACAGTTTCGGGTTTTCAACATCATAATTAACCATATTTACGCGCAATTTTATTTCTAATCGTGCGGAAAAAGAAAAGTCATGTTTCAAAAACGTTTGAGAAAAATACATACGGTGGGCGAATTCTTCATTAGGACGAAACTGATAACCGTTTTTGCGTCATATTTTTGGTCTTCGAGTTTTTGATTTCTGAAGGACCAAAGACGGATTTCGGGATGTGGGCCACCGTCGCAAGTCCCGTATTCGGAAGCTTCAAGCAGACTCAGATATCTTCCGCACAACAACAATAACTTTTACGTGGCTTTTTAAACTAGATTAAATGGGCAAAGTATTCATAAACGTTTTGTTGTTTTTATTTATTTTTGTAAAAAAATTCAGAACCAGCTGGCACCTTTGACAATAATTTACCAGGGTTGGATGATGATAGCTTTTGTAATAAACAATCTTATGACAAATTTTATATCAATGGAAAGCTGAAAAAAATACTTATTCAATAAGCACAATGTCGTTCTAATCAAATATAGTTGTTTTGATGATAAACGCCTTTGAATCAAAGAAAAACTTCAAAAATACAAATTTCAACATCATTTTCTATATATTTAAGTTGTTGTTTTTTCGTATGAAGAGTCTTCGGTACAGTCTAAAGCATCCAATGAAAATCAGATGTAATACATGGCTTGAACTTAAAGGGCCCATGAAACGAATTTTGGGCTGGTATAGATCACTTTAGATTGGGATTTTACTAATAGCACACGTTCAGTGGGCCAAAAGAAAAAAAGGTAGAAAGTCAAAAGCCTGACTTTCAGTGAGAAAATTTGAAAACACAGCGGGCTATTCCGTACCTCCTCCCCTTCGTAAGCTCTCTGCCTTTTCACTGTGATACATCCGCGGTTCCCAAAGCGCGTCACCGGGTCCAAGCGCACGTCACACGATACCGGACCTCACTTATTCCCTTCACCCCTAAGCTGACCTTGTGGTGGAAGCTACGCGCTTGCCCGACCAATCAGCCGCCTTCCTTTCATCACCAGACCTCATTCTCTGCGCGTGGGTTTGCGCGAGAGAGCGTGATCACGTGGCAAACGTGTGGCTGGCCCAAGGAGCACGTAGCTACCACAGCACTGTCAGCTTCGGGGTGAACGGGGTGGGGAAAGCAACTTTTGTCTGAATTTTGAGCGACGGGCTAATCTTCTAGGGGGACAATGGCTCTTTCGAGCGAGAGGGGACTCCCCTCTTTTCGTCTTCTTGAACTGTTTGGTAGAATGCGCGATGTATGAGTTGAGGAGGAAAGCTAAACAGGAAAAAATTGGAAAAGCGTTTCATGACCCCTTTAAAGATACGTAGATTCGAAAATACGCTATATTTTAAAGGGGCACTCAAGCAGTTTTTGGAGAAGCTACTTTTTGGTGCGATGGCGTTAAGGAAGTGACAGTGAATGAGTATCTTCAGTTTTAGAAGGCAGAACCGCCTATTAATCACGCAGGAATAAAATACGTGCGGACTCTTTTCTGTACTTGCGAGGACCAATGAAATTATCGTATGTTTGAAAATTTTGGCGGCCTTTGTAAAGTTTCGCTAAAGAAACAATTTTCAGTTCATTTAAATATGTTGTGCATGATAATTTCAAAAGACGTAAAATATTTCTAGTTTAGAATACGCGATACTGCAATTATCGTTTCACAAACAAGGGACTACGTTTTCTCCTTGCCTTCCTCCGCGGGGGTGAAATTCCCGCTCCCCCGGGATGCGCGGAAGCGCACGTATCTGCGCGGTAGCGGGCCGGCCAGGCCTCGGTGGTGGTCGTCAACGTGGACGGCGTGGTGAAAGCTCATCGTTCCGCGTAAAAGCGCTATCCTTGACTGTGAATTTTCGTCGTGTGTCGCTATGATAACCCAGCACGTACTAAAAGGGAAGATCCACCTACTAGTGCGGCGATGTCGTGGCGGCACTCTCAAGACAGCAGAAACGCCCGTGCCGTCGTGTTTGTTTACTTCGACTACAGTGGTGCTTTCTAAGCATTTGTGTCCTCGAACATCGCCCGGATTTCTTATTTGGCGCATTTCATGCGTGTGCTCAAGTTCAAGGTATTACTGGCGCGTACCGTATAAAGGATGCGAATTTTCACGCGTTTTCATCACCGGAGAGAAGTGATTAGTGTTAGCAATCCTGAACGCTCGCAACGTCTATCTGATCACGAAATCATATTTCTACGTTGCTATATCGCTGCTAAGATTACATTGTCTTTTATAATCGTAGAAAAGGCGTGTGGCGATATTTGTACTACTGCAATGTCGTGTATTAGAGTCGTGATCGTCCAAGACGGCGTACTGCATCTTTTTTTCATCCACTGTACCCTGCAAGCCTATCAAGAAAAAATAATAATAAAGCTTTAGGCTATAGACAACTGTCTGTCTATATTCGGTTACGGCATTGAGTAGCAGTGCGTCCCCTTTTTAGAGGGGCCGCTGAAACAGCTGACGGCCGTGTATAGAAGCGGTCGCCGTGCTGACGACCCGCTGCGCTTGTTGTAGTGGTTGCAGGTGTGTGTACGCGCGGCGCAGAGCGGTCGTTCCGGTACAAACGTAGTCGTAGGTACGCGCTCGTTGCACCTGTCTGAACCAGCCTTTCCCCCGTCCTCCCGAGGCGAAAGGCAACGTGGCGACATCGTTTGACATCACGTACCAGAGGTAACGCTGCGATGTCAAACGTTGGTTCGGTTACGACTTGCCCCAACCGCAAATCGAAGAATGCCCGAAAAGGTCTGCGTTTCGCCGTCCTCGGAACCCGAACATGACTCCGAAGCGCTGCTATCGTCCACATCGCACGTCGAAGTGGCGTCATAGGAAATCATCCCCAGGTCGGCTGTCCGCCGAAGAATTTCAACCTCTAACGGCGTCAGGTCCTCGAGCGTAGAGAACTCCGCCATGATCGAAGCTCGAATGACAAAGAGGTTCGGCCGATGCGGCTACCTCGGGATCACTGCGCGACGGAACGTCGTCCAACGCCATTGGCCCGAGATCCTTTTGATAAGCGTGCGAGGACTAATGAGAGTGGTTTCGTTTTCGGGTGGATCCGAGGTTTGGCGGCCTTCAATTGCATTTTTATTAAAGAAATAATCACCGTATGACTATATTTTTTTTGGTTTTTAGGGATACTTAGGGGGTCTAAATTCAGCTGTCATCATCAAAACACGAACTCAAAAACCACTTGAGTGCCCCTTTAAGTTTAAGATGCGAATCTAGGTCGTTTCTGACAGAATTTTAATTATTCGTTGGCACTTGCTTATACTGTTGGTTGGTTTCAATTTAACAAATAAGTGAGCACATTATTCATAATTTATGAAGGCTTTCCTGCACACGTCTACGCTTGCTTACTTAACAAATTAAAGAAATCGCAAGTAAAAACAATATTTCTCTAAATTGAGTAAGGAAAATCAACAGTTTATAAATATTACGTTCTTAAAGTCTTATCCGGGATACTGCAAGTGGCACTAGAAAACAATATAAATGTTACCGTTGATTCTCCGAGAGGCCTATCGCGAAATTTCAGCCTGTTCCAACTGCCACTTCGCAATGCTCGCTAATCCTAATGAGAAGTTGGGCTCGTTTAACCCTTCCTATCTTCGTTTCTTCTTTTAAAATATTATAAAAGCTCTTATATACCCTAGGAAAGTACAGTGTTGCCCCAAACTTAACGCTGTTATGAGATTATCCGTCTCGGTCACTTTTAGTGCTATTCTTGGACCTACGGTTCCACCACGTGGTGTCGTTGTAATCCCCGATCACAACCTAGCGTGGTAAAAGCATTCCAGCTGCTGCGTGACCGATTTACCTTTGAGTAGAAGTCAATTGTAGATTAATATTTGGGTAACCGAGTGGCGGCGTTAAGTTTGAAGATCACTGTACATATAATTACACAAAAATATATAATAAAGCAAGTTCACAAGAACCTTTATTGCAATCACAAAGCGTTGGTTGAAGATTCACTCTTAAGGCTTAGAAAAGCGCTTGAACAAAACATTTTAGGACCATTCTTATTTCAAATGTTCGTCCACAAGTCATGTACCGAGTGTAATTGACAAGATGGGCCTTCATCCGTGGGCCAGATGTGCTGCATCACTTTTCGGAAGAATAATTCCAGGCTTCAGGGGCAACTACCTGAACGAAATAATCAGCCCGTCCAGTTGTTTTAAGATTTGTCGATCTGCGGTTGTGCAAGGAGAATTTATACTTGAGCGACACGCATCTGAGACTCTCCGCATGCCGTCGCACACGTACGGCTCGCTACCACAAGAAACGAAAAAGGAACGGAGTGCTTTAAATTTTGCCAGAAACATTCGGTCATGCCACTTATGGACGAAAGCTTAAACCAAGGACGGGTTTCTCAATGCTATTTTAAACAAATAGATAAGCATCGAGGGCAATATTGCAATGAAATAAATGTTAAGGCGCAAACGAGCTGGTGTACATTAAACATAATTCAAAAACTCCGAAACTGCGGGTATCGACACACACACTCAAGGGTCTCAAGACTTTTTACTGTGTGTCGTTACCTGCAGTCTCGGGGTTTTTGAATCATGTGTAATGTTGTTACCCGCTTTAACGATGTTTTTGGTCACGTTAAACGTTCTCGTGAACTTGCATTACCACATATTTTATGTACTTGTATCTACTTTCCCATGGTCTATGCAATCCTTATTTTCCTAAAAAAAAAAAGAAAACAAACCAATATCAGTACTCCAGTTAATAAATGTCCTTGACAAGCGTAAAACGTCTTCTTCGAGGAAGATCTTCTCTTAGGTGTGGAACAACCACAAACGTTTGTCGGAATGACAGTTTGTCCACTGTGACTTTGACACTAACTTCTGGGATATTTTCAACTGGTTGCCCATTTGCTCCCACTAGTCTAAGGCAATAGTCTAAGGTGTCAGCCGAAGTTTTCGGCAAACGGCTTCATTCATAAGACTTTTTTGTGGAACCCGAACTCCGGTCTGGTCCGGTCACCAAGGCCCTGCAGGCCCTGGTGACACCAGCGAGGAGTTTTCATGATTATTTGCAACGTTCGGCACAGCTTGAAATGCACGTTGCAATTCTATGAATTCCTGCGGTAAAGGCTGTTGGCACCATGTAACAATGTGCCCTTTCTGCTTACAATTCAGACTAACTTTGAACTATTTCTGATGGGAGCTAACTTGAATCTTGACCGGGGCTGCATCTTTCTGGCGATAGAATTGTTTTTGGCTTCTATGGCTTCGTTGTGGTTTGTCATTATCTGAATACACAATCGCTTGCCCCTGACGAAGTTCCTTAGGCTGATGTTGCCGCTCAGTGTTGACGAAAGAGCAGGTTTTTTTCGCATCCTCGTGTAAATTTAAAGCTCTTAACGTTTTCACTTTTCCATTCTTGATTTTCCCGCTTGCCCGATCAAACATCCTAAAGGAGTCGAGCAAATCATAAAGGGGAGTGAACCTCCTGTCAAAATACATCCGCTTCGCCTTGTCAGTCAAGGATTCAATAAGCAGCTCGCACTTTTCGGCTTCATTTACCGCAAAGGGGCACTCCTCTATCATATGCAGCTTCTGTGCACGTTCTCGTTGGACTGACTCCGAGCAAACATTGCTCTTTGATTTTCAAGGGGGCTTTATAAATTATAGTGCCGCCAAAATGCTGACTTCATGTCATTCCATGTGCTTATATTCTTGGTGTTAAGCTCGAACCGCATCCAAGCAAAGTGTTTGGAAGGTAGCTTTGATATGAGCAGTGGCACCGCAATATCTTCTCGCGTGCCATACATTTTTAGCCAGAATTCCACTTGATGGAACCAGCCAGTTACATCACTCGAGCGGAGCGAAGCTGCACTTATGAACGTAGAGGATGGTTGAGCTTGATGACTGACACCTTCTCCCTGACTGTTGAGCTCGCTTAGTTGCGGATGATCCTTGATGCTGTCTTGGGCAGTGCCGTTTGAACGCGGTATGCTGTGTTGATGTTTCAGAAGGCATAAGTTTACGGATGGCCTTCTCTTTCTGGGAGGTCTTTTTTCGCTGACTCTGCATGATTAGAGCGCACTTGTCCTCGCTCTCACAATTGCTGTCCGGAAATCCCGCCTTCCGAGCAATTGAGCCTCTGGATTACCGGGGGATAGTAGTCCGCACGCCAGTGTCTCTACAGCCTTCAAGGAAGCGCTTTCTCCAGCACCACTTACGGAATGGGGGGACATCAAGGTGGCGGGAGTTTCCCGCTGACTAAGGAGCACCGAAATCTGTTTCCTCAGCTGAGCAATTTCTTGGTTTCTCTCAGAGAGGATCTTTTGAATTTTCTTGCACTATGCAACGACGATTTCAACTTCCGGTAACGCGTCATCGCCTTCCGAGTTGTCTTGTTCATCCCTCTTGACGGGGCAGTCAAGTCACCTCGTTGATGCAAGGAATTTGATGGTCGATGGGGTGAGAATCGTCGTCCCAGATAACGTTACATGCTTCTCGAAGTCCCTGTTCGGTCACCAAGTGTGACGACGCTGGTTGGGTCATGTATTTAATCAGACATCTTTGGGGCTTGGGGACACTCGTTCCACTTCCATGCCCGATCTTCCTCCTTTTCTCGATCGCGCGTCTTTGTCACGAATGCATTGGATAATTACGTTTGTTTACTTTTTTTGAAGACGGCTAGTCAACCACAAATTAGAATGCTACAAAGGCTACATGATTTAATTGTTCTAGTACTAATTTCTTCCAAGATTTTGTACAGGTTGTTTCCTGCCCCATAAGGCTCGCTGTGAATATGCCAGATATTGCATGTCAACTCAACACACTCGCACAGGAGAACAAACATGCATGCCGCAATGTTTTAAAAGAACATTAAAATAACTCAGGGTGTCTTGATAAAGTTTAAAAGCTATTTGACAATCGATTATGAGTGGAAAGAAGGTTCGTCAAAATTTTAAGACCAGAATGACCCAAATGCACCCCTTTTTATAACAGAGGCGTAATAGTTTTATTGTTATCATTTGCCTGGTAGTATTAAAGACAGTATTTTAAAATGCCTAAAAATTAAAGATATAGAAAATAATTTATGAGGCAAAAAAATTATTCAAGGACTCTATAATATTTTCTTCCAAATAACTACGACCAGCTCTCTCTTTTTAATCATCGCATCAAGTTGCTTGTCTCGCCGCAACCTTCCGCTTTAGTTCTTGTCTCAATATCTTGCCAGCGTCCGATCTGGGAAGAGACTCCATGAAGATAACTCCGCCATAGAGATGCTTGTACGTTGCAGTTTGACCTGAAAAACACAGCGCATACAAAAATGACAGTGTATGCGTCATATTCATACTAAGTGACCATCTGGTTTCATTTCTTCTGGACAAACCCTAAGGCCCCAAGCGTAGATGGCGCTGTGAATAAAGGTGTGGCACAAGAAAGCATAGTTTTTTTTTTCTATTATATGATTTCAAAAGCTGTAATATTACAGCTGATCAACGCGAAATGCGTCGTTAACCGACGATCTATTACTGCTATTTTGATTGTTTCTATTTCTGTCAATTATCCTTTAAAACTTTATCTCGTTCTTAAACTTCTGATTCACGTACCAAGGGTCGTCTTTGCGACTTACGCTGCCCGTTGTAGCAGGCCATTTTGCGCTTCAGAATGGACGGTAGCTAGTCATGCGAGCCGTATGGGTAAGAGGAAATGCACCAGCGGAAGCCGCGAAAGGTCACCGGTGACGTCACATGACTCGCAAGAGCCTTGTGGCGTTCGGAACCCGCACCACGCAATCCTGATGGACTTGGAAACGCGCTCCCACAAAGCTCTCCACTCTTTCCACCTCAGCAGAGCGAACCCTGCCAAAGTTAAAAGAGTGGAGGGCTTTGCTGGAGGAGCTGATGCTGCTTTATTTAACGAGCAACGAAATTTAGAGTACCGAAACATTTGCAAACACATCATTTATTTCGCCATACCGAATAATTCGTTTGAAGTTCAAAAACTGGCTGGCTTTTAGGAATTCTACTGCTTTCTCTGACCTCGCGAGAGTCATACTTTAAAGGTACGCAGTCAGAGAGAGGCAGCACATATGCTGATGTCTGTTACACGAAGCATAGGCCAAACGTTTCCTAGGAAAACTACTCGTCGCAAAGAAACACGTTTGGTGACCTATTTGTTCAGTGCCGAGTGGCAAGTTTAGTTAAAGGCATAGCGTTTCGGATAATAAAGCGCTTATTAGTTTGGCATTATAATTTTTGGCTAGTAAATATAAGCATCTGGTTACAGTTCAAACCTTGCTGAGCGCCATCTAAAAAGACTTAATCAGCAAATTTCAGATAGTACGGAGCACCTTAAACGCATGAAAAATTTAGACAAAAACTGGCATGATGAAAAAATTTAAAAAAAAAAACGAGCAGTCGCGTCAAAGTTATATACAAATTCGGTATCTAGAAAAACAAAGCACGCGGATCTGTTGTTTCTAAAATAGACTCCATTGGCAGTTTTCAAAGGTCTTTTTTCAAAAGTCCATCAAGCAACAATGGCCGTCGCCATTTCATGGGCATAAAAGCGTGCGATTAGCTCCGAGACCTCGCCGAGCGCTGACGCAGCGCTCGTGTCCAATACGCGTGCCCAGAGTACGTTCCCAAACAATGGCGGACTCGGATAATTGTCTCAGGAGCTATGCGGTGTCCATTTTTTGTAAAGGTCTATTATGCTCATCAAGTTTATAATTGAAATATTTGTTTGTTCTCACTAATTAAAAAAAAAATTATTCGAGCAAGTTCAACTTAAAGTTTTCGGTTATTCCAAACACTATGTTCCTTCTGAATCGGCTCCTTGACAGCAACCAATATGTCATCAATTTTATTTCTGCGTAGTTCTTACTCAAAACTTTTCGCCGATGTACGGGGCTCGTATGTACCCAATGCATAGGAGCTCCAATTTAAATTAGCCCCTCTTACAGTGACTGACAGCCTAAAAAATTAACTGCGTGACTTATTATGCTAATGAGTCTTGTTTCGTAATTCCTTTCTTCGATATTCTTATGAGCGAATGCAGTAATCTCATTGGCTACGGAGCGATAATGAGATGTTCGCGGGACTCGCCATGCCCCGTTGGTCATGCACTGTGATCACGCATTGGACACGAGCGCTTCGTCAGCATTCGGACTGTACTCGGAATGCACGTCAGCGCTTGGCGCGAACTCGGAATCTATAAGGGACCTCACGCCGGAAGCGATGAGACCAACTAATGGCGGGTGCGCATAATCTATGCATCATTTCCCAATTTCGGAAAGGGTCAATAGTTGAAGCGTAAATACTAAATTTTTTTTCGCGTTCGATCTTCGGAATATTTTGGAGGCCATATACCAGCAACGAGCTGCTTCAGTTCTTCATCGACGACTTCGGGTTTCTCTCTGTAGGCATCTCTGAGGACAACGCAAGCTGCTGGGGCCTCCCCGTACTTGGCACTGGGAAGACCGACCACTGCGACCTCCTTGATTGCGTCGTGACTCAACAGGATCTCTTCCAGTTCTGCCGGAGCGAGCTGGTTGTCCATGCACTTTATCATCTGCTTCAACCTGTCCACTATGTACAGGCGCCCCTCGCCGTCGAGGTAGCCAAAGTCCCCTGAAAGCAAAAAGCACTTTATTCGAGCTTTTTTTTAAAAGTGTCAAAGAAACTCTGGAAGTGTTATACAACCCTTCAACAGATCCCTCATTTTCATACTGCGAAGCTCGTGTGAACCGGTTGCGATATTGTAGGTTTTTTTTTGTTGTTGTTTTTTTTGTTTTATTGTTTGCGTTTTACATAATTTACACTGAACTGGAAAAGGCCGCATTTGTGCCGGTTCTTTAAGGCCAAAGTGACCAAAAAGTGTTCAACGAGAAGACGTTTCCAAACGACTTCTTTCCAAAAAGGATCAATAGAAGAATATTCAACAAACAAAAATACACCGCAAAAAAGGAATATTAAACTTCCAGAAAATTGCTCACAGCAAAAATAATGTCCATGTTTTCAGCCTCATACCTGTGCGGAGCCACCCATCGCCAGTCAGTACTGCGGCAGTGGCTTCGGGACGTCCATGGTAGCCTTTCATCATGCTGCTGCATTGGACCCAAATCTCACCGCGTTCAAATGACACCATCGTTCTTCCGGTGGCAGGATCAACAACCTAAAAAATTAATAAAAATCAAAAACCTATTTGCACGTCTCTTAATACTGTAGTACTACCTATTCTTTCTTTAGTCTTGCTTTACTGGTAAATGGGCTTCTGAGCTTTCTCAGCTAATGTTATCTTCAATCTTTGTACTTCTCGATTAATCTCCAAGTATGTAACTCATATTCTTTGAGGATCATGTGCACAACTGTTGTTGAATACTCGTGCTAACGAAGTGTTTTGTTTGAGTTCGTAATAGTTGTTCTTTCTTTTATTATCTTACCGAGACTCCGAGCGAAAACGGTCAAACACGCTTCTCAAAATGCTCTTAAAAGCGTATCAATTGTTCACTACAACAATTGAAAACCATGCAGTAAAACAAATAATGGTTCCACCCCATTTACTATGTCATGTGATGCCATCACCTTGACTTTGCAGCCAGCGACCGGAAAACCGACGTTGTCCGTCCCTTGTCCCAGAGGTGCCGCGCTAACGAATCCAAGTGCTTCGGTCAGCGCGTAGGAGCTAGCCAGCGTTTCGTTGCCGAACACCTTGCACAGGTCTTTGGCGAGCGACTTTTGGACCGTGCCTCCTACGAGGAAGATGTGTTTCATTCGTGGAACTCTCTTTCCCGTGGCCTTCGTTTCGTCAATGATAGCTTGCATCTTTGTGGTAAATATTAACAGTGTTGAGACCTGCATTTCAAAAGAAACATTGTGGTTACCAAGCACAATATAGAGGATACTGATATCTTACAGTCCACAACGAAGATCCGTACTGCAGCCGGTTGACCGAGAGGTTTATATATCTTTGTGAAGAAACAAGGCATGTAGTTGGGCTAGTTGGTGGTACATACTGTTTGGCGGAAACAGTGCAACAAAGACGTAGGACTAGAACGAAGAAACATACAGACAGGGCGCTGACACAAAAAAGGGCGGCGGTGTAAAAGAAATGAACTGCAATAAAGCATGTAGTTGGGCTAGTTGGTTGTACATACTGTTTGCTGGGAACAGCGCAACAAAGGCGTAGGACCAGAACGAAGAAACACACAGAGCGCCCTGTCTGTGCGTTTCTTCGTCCTGGTCCCACGTCTTTGTTGCGCTGTTCCCACCAAACAGTTTGTGAAGAAATATTAGTCTAACTATGGCATTCAACTTCCGCGACTTTTAATGTGATGTTTTTAATAAAATATTAGCAAAGAAACAAGCATTAAACAATAAGACTCGTGGTCGAGATGATAACAGGGAAACCTTTAAACGTTTAGTATTTCTTGTGAATTAAAAAAACGGGTGGCTAGTAAAAACCTTAAGAAAGCAAAATGTGTTCCAATGGGTGCACAAAATGTGTGAATAAATTTGCACGATTTTTAGTCAATCAATCAATCAATCAGTTTTATTGTGTTTCCCAAACAGCTTTAGGGGCCTTTCTAGGGTTACACTTCACATAAAACTGCACTGCACTAAACAAACTACACGGCAATCCTAACCACAATGCTATTCTTGAACTTTTTAAAAGGTATAAAAAGTCCACGTAAGGGTTAAAATACTTGTGCGTGAGCATCATCCGTGTCAGCGGGGGACTGGACTCTAGATAAGAGGGGTAAAAAAAATGGAGTAGACCTATTTTGTCGCTGGGGAACATGAATTGAGATTCTACTAAATAACATTGGGGAATCAAAAACAGAATTAAACAACTTATATAAAAGCACCATGTCGCGAACTAGTCGCCTAGTTGAAAGAGGCAAAAGACCAAGAGTGCCCAAAAGAAGCATATAATCATAAAAAACACTCCGCCCAATGTGGCGATCGTAGACAATTCTCACAAGTCGTCTCTGCATGCACTCCAACCTGAGCGCCTGACTAACACCCAAAGAATTCCATACCGTAGAACAAAAGTACAACCGTGATAGAACCAAAGCCCGAAAAAAGGTTCAGTATACAGTTGTAATTCCGGAAGTCACGGGTAAGGCGTGCAATTATCCCCAGGATTCACACAGAATCATTAATAACCTTTGAAACATGATAGTTAAAGTTCAGGCGTGAATCGAACAAAATGCCAAGGTCACGCACAACAGAAGATCTTGCAATTTCAGAGCCGTCTAATGTGTAAAGATGTACAACAACATTTGCCTTACGGGAAAAAGAAACAACCTTAGTTTTGGTGGGGTTTAAAACCAGCGAGTTCGCACAGCACCACAAATGAATTGCATCAATATCTTTTTGTAACAATTCACAGTCCACAGGCGTGTGAATACTATGATAAATTTTCACGTCATCAGCATACTGAAGTATCATTGAGTCACTCACACTAGTTACAAGATCATTTACAAAAATATTAAAAAGCAAAGGTCCAAGGTTCGACCCTTGTAGTACCCCAGAGTTCAACAGATAAGGGAATGATTTGCATCCTAAGTAGGAAACCATGTTTGAGCGTTCACCAAGATAACTAGTAAACCAGCCGCAGAAACCCGAAGAAAGACCCATATGTAAAAGCTTCGACAGCAATAATTTGTAATCTACGAGGTCAAACGCCTTCGAACAACCAAAATAAATAACATCAACTTGACCACTTGTTTTAAAAGAAACATACTGGAGCCGATTGCAGACGCTCGCAGCATGGGAACGGCAGTCGATAGAAGGCAATGAGCATGTGCTGGAGTCCAAGCAACCGAAAGAGACACCCCGTCATTCTCATTCCGCCAGTGACTACAGTACAGCAACGCATAAACATAAACTTAACTAGCGCACTCATCCTAGCCATCATTCTTACCTTATAGGTTTCAAGGTCCTTCAAGAAGTCTTCAGTTGACAAGCAGGGCTCTCTGAAGACGGTCGTGACACCCGTACACATGTAAAACACGTTAATTAAAAATCCAGAGCCGTGGGTTAGAGGATTCAAGGTCAGAAAGACGTCGCCTTCAACTGTCGGCATAAAAGAACTGAAATCAGCAAAGAACGCGAACTGTTAAACAGGCTGTTCTTTGATGGCTGAACAAATGGTAACAAGGAACTGAACCAGACAGGCCGGCCGAGATCTAGAGGGTATGTTATTGGGTTTATTAATAATTACTCGGTTACATGGCGGTTATTGCAATAGTCTTTGTCCTTGTTATTCCTTATCGATTCGCATTGAGAAAATCAAATATTGATTTTCTCAATGTCATTTTGTCATTTTGTTCAAGGTCTTGAGGTACATTCGCGCGTGCAACAATAAAGTCACCAATTGTCTCCTCGCGTTTTGTTTTTATTTGTTTAAGTACACAGTTTACAAAACAATGTATTTGCGCTAGAGTAGAAGATGTAATTGTGAATAAATTACACACAACTTAGGGGTCTTTTTCAGTGCCCCAGACAAAGTCGTTGATGCTTTTCTTGCACTGTCTACACTTGATGACAGGTTCCCTGTGCTCGCTGTTAGAGTTTTAAGCTACTGGGCTTCGTCATGACATACTCAGCCCAAGCATTACCGATATCCGGATCAATTAAACAATTTTAGCTCGAATTTGTCACGATTTCAATCTTTGCATATGCCATGATTAACACGCTCTTATTATATTGTGAAATTGTCATGAAAGAGTCAACAGAGACTGACACGACTTGTTATTGTTGTGGATAACCGAATAAACTTACCGGCTATAAACCCAAAACGATTGCCCGATAAGGGAATCTTTTTCATCGCACACCGGTCAAATTAATCTTTTAGTTATAAGGATTTGTGAGCACCTTGACACTTCACAACTTTGTCAGTACATTGAACATCCGAATATCCCGCTCTAACTGCTGACACTGTTATCTTTCTTGTACTTTATCTTAATTGACCGTATTTCGCCATAATGCTTCCTACACTCGCAAAATCTCTAATACGAGATGCAATATCAATAAATTGAGAATGGAGTTCCTACATTTTTTACGATTTTTGCCATGAACGTTGCGTTCAGGCAAGTTAGATCAGATCAATGGCCATCAAACTCAAACACTTACAGTGCATTTCTTCTTTGCATTTCTAAATTACGAGGGATGGGCGAACGCTCAGTAGAACATCTGGTTAAACGAAACAGTTTATAAATGTGTAATCATCATGGGCAATTTTAATATAATGAGACAGCTAACTGAAATAGGTTTTCCGGAAATTGTATAGCCTGTATTTAACGTTCAAAAATTTTAAAATCAAACAAAGCAATAAAGCATCTGTTTAGCGTCCTGGTTCACGCAAAATGCTGCGTTTTTTATTGATTTTTTTCTTTACTGTTTTATATTTCAAAAATCTACATACCGGGAAATAAAGAAACGTGTTTTTTTTTTTTCTATAGAAAAAATAAACTATGCTTTGCCAAACAACGGGTCTCCGTTTAAATGTAACACCAGTCGTGAGGGAACAGATTCCAAATGTTCGTAGTACTCGTGAGAGATCAGATGTTCGTAATAGAAGAGGAGGGAAAAGAAAAGTCAGCTGTTAGTCCAGCGGTGTGTATTGTTTTTCTTTGTGTGTATGTTTATTCTAGTTCAGCTGGCCTTATCTGAAGTATGAACCAATTAGCTCAGCTTAAGCCTGTTACAGATGCCGAAATTTCAGAATTTACGTTTTTCTGATTCATAGACTATAAGCGATGTTCGAACATTTGTAACGAGGAACAGGGGCCCGTTTCTCGTAGCGGACCGACGCCATCCGTCTCCATGTATTCGAGGGCGTTGTGAGCCGCAATTGTCTCCTTGAAAATTACTGAAACCTTGTATCTCTTTTTTTTTTAATATTGAGGCCATTATAAATTTGTAAAATCCGGAGTTTAGTCATGACCACTTGCGCTACATTTGGACGAAGCGTAGATTCAGGCACGTAGCCAGGATTTTGATTGGGGGGGGGGGGGGGGGGGGGGGAGGATGCCAATGCCACAGTGCTGGCTGAGGGAGAGGGGAGAGAGGAGGCCCCAGAAAAATGGAAAATTTCCGAAAGGCGGGGGGGGGGGGGGGGGCTGGCCTCATGCCCCCCCCCCCCTTCCCGCCTGGACACGTGCCTTCATATATTATTGTTGAGGTAAGAAAAACACAATTCATTTGTCCCCGAAGGCCTGATAATTTCCTGGTGACTCATTGACATTGTTCGGTAATGTCGAGAACAGGAATTTGTAAAGCTACTGCACACAAACAAATACCCGAAAACTTGAGGATGACAATATTTTGTGTGGTTAATGTCAAATGACGTACCAAAATGAATGAAAAGAAGATACGAACGCCTTGTGAGAAGCCTCGACACCTTTTGGTAGTCCAGTAGATCCAGACGTATAGATAACTGCGATCACGTCATCCGTGTTGTTGCTAGGACAGTACTCTTTGAAACAAGACTCTGAAAGCTGTTGAAACTGCTTGATGTCCGTAAAACCCGGTAGATCTCCTATGCAGAACATTTCCTGCAAGTAGATCAGTCTTCGTGAGCGAGACTCAGCAAAAGGGGCATTGCGATTCTTAACTAGGGTGACAGCTAAAGAAGGTGTTTGGTAGAATCATTTAACGAATTGTACTAAAATATTAAGGTGTGCTAGTTGGTTAAGCATAATGAACAATTAGCAGCGCAAAAAATATAGACAAACAAGAACACAAAGAACAAAACTAATTAGTCCTTAGTTGTTCATACAGCAAGAGTTCAGTCTGCCAGAACATGGCGACATTGTCAGCCAATGTTGATGAGCAATTTAGCCAGTGCAGTAGGACTGCTAGCCTTAGATCTTGAACGTGCATCGCACAGTAGTCATACACAATCGCACCCCGTTACGATACTTATCCAGATCGAAACGGGCAGGTGTGGGGATTGAACCTATGATCCCTCAGTTCAGCAGCGCGAGCTTTCTTTCCACGTGCTCCGAGCTGGTGTGCGCTTGCCCACTCTGCCACTGATCCCCCAATAACACGAAAACGGGACAAGGGCTAACTAGAGCCACTCTATGAGTAGCGACACGACGCAAAATTATCTAGATGCACGCAGCAGAAGCGCCGATAGTGATCTCCATTTTGGGCCTGGGGGGTTGCCATGGTAACCGTGCTGCTAGCGACGCCGGGCGGCAAGCTTTTTCCAGTTGATATCTCCATTTGTTCATTGAAAAGTGGTAAAAGACGCTTGGCATGGCGGTAGAGCGCAGGCCTCTGAAGGAACGGTGCTTATTTTTGCTGTGAAGTGAGACGATTTGCAGCCCGAGGACTGTCGGTCGACGAGAGCTGCTAAGTATCGTAGGTTCACGGACAAGGCGAATGGTTTCGTCGCGCCGCCGGGATGATGGCTGCTTCGTGGGACGTACGTACCGTCCATGTACTTTCGGACTTCGCTCCGATGGAACAAAATCCGATTACGCCGGCCACGACAGGACGATTGCCTCGGGACATGACTGCTGCTCGACTGCCCCATAGTAAGCGAATGTATGCTTAGCATCATGCTGCTTCAAGACCCAATCATTCATTCAAGATGAGATTTTCCCACCGACTGGCGAGGAGCGACGTCGACGACAGTCTCGCCCTCGTTTGGGCAATGAACAATGAACAACCAAAGGGGTTCAACCAAGGACAGGATGGTGGTCTCCAGAGGATTGTTTACGCCATCAAAAGAGACGGACGCCGGATATGAGGTGTTCTTGCCGACGGGCCAAGTGGTCGTCCCGAGGTTTACCGGCATGCAAAATGTCAATATTTTTATCTGGTGTTGCACACATATCCGTGTTAAAGGGACCATGGAATGATTTTTAACTTCTTCTTTCTTAGCTGTAATCCTCAACTCAAAAGCGAACTGTGAAATCACGCGGTCGTAACATGCTAGCGCACCGGTGCGATGACCCCAAGCTTCCACCGTGATTTTTAAGAACACCATAGAACTTGGCATTCGCCAGTGATGATAAGTTCCGTCAGTGCACTCATTGGCCACTAACGCGAATTCAAATATTCGTCGACGAATTGATTGTTGACGAGCGCATACGTATGAGTGACACAGTTTTCGTGTCTAATGCGTGAGCTGGGGTTGGCTGACGTCATTTTTGCCTTTGTAGGCATTGCAAAGAGAATATTTAGAACCATACACACATGATGATAACATCATAGCACACTGACATTAATAGGCACAAAACGGGCACAGCTACAGAAAATAAATATTACACGTAAAAATAATTACGTCTGTAACTTGTTAATTACAAAGACAAACACATCTCTGAGCATCTAAGATTAATAGTATGTGTTGATGCATTATTATGTAACAGGTCATTTCATATACGTCATTTGAGAAAACGCCAGCTTGTCACCTCAATAAACGAACAAAAAAAACACTGCGATCAAATGCACTCCATTGCAACGAAAGCACGTTATATCAAACAAAGTCTTCAGAACGGCCAATTCGTAAAATCGTTGATTAGAACAAAAGGTTAAGAATCTCAGGCGCTTCCTCGCTAAAAGTTGCTGTGGTTATGCGGTGACCAAGGGCTGAAACAATTTCCCCTAGGCCCTACACGCGAGGTATACCTTTCGTTTCAATTCTCAGAAATTCAAACTTTTAAAGGAAGCTAGGAAAATGCGAAGATATTATCCTAAAGGCTATATCGTAAAATCGTTGATTAGTACAAAAGGTAAAGATCGCAAGAGCTTCCTCGCTAAACGTTTGTGTGATTACCGGTTACCTGGGGCTGAAACAACTTCCCCAAGGCCCAACTTGCGACTCATACACTTCGCATCGGTTCTCAGACACTCCAACGTTGAAACAAAGCCAAGAGTATGCGAAAATTGCATGCTAAAAGCCTTATCGATCCTCAAGCACATCTGGAATCCGAGCACCACTACAGCGATATGACTGATTCTGTCGCACAGCTGCTAATATCCAGAGCGATCTTGCACAGAAAAGGTATAAAGTCTCATTCTTTCAGATCTTCACGTTATACCTGCATCAGAGAGCATGAAGAAGTTCAAAACTGTCGGCAAGCAGCTGCACATCACGACTCCGCACACCGAACAAACTCGCATCTACCAGCTCTGGGCGCTGCCATCTTACCAGTGACATCACTGCTCTTGAGAGGTCACGTGACGAATAGTCACCCGGTTGCTATGGGCACGGTGCCAGCTCGGCTCCTTGCTATGGTACCGCGTGTGACCAATCGCGGTGAGAGGCGGAACAGGGAAAAGCGTGGCGCTACTCTGGCAGCTACGCTGCCACATAGAGTAGCTCTAGGGCTAACTGGCAAGGGACGCCTGTTTTGGAAGTCGATACGGGGTAGTGACGTCCGTGACGTCACTGCCGGATACGTAAAAACAAGCAAAAAAAATTTTTTTAACGTTTGGCGGAGAGCGCGGAGAGCTTGTTGCAGGTTGTTCGGTTGTTGTGTCTAGTTGGGGCGGAGGCCTTATTTAGTAACTCTAGGGCGGGGGGAAGCGGCGGTCGCGGCGTCTTATTGTTGCAGTGCCACGCTAAAGAACAGAGGTCAGATACACGAAACGATCTTACGCCAAGAATGTACGTACGACAACAGCTCCGGAGCCGTCTTTCCACGATCAAATCACCATGACCGACAACGTCGCTCAGTTACTTGGTCGCGACGACCAACGGACATTTATTTTTCTACGTGCTCTTCTCGCTGGTCCCGATTTCAAGCAGCAAGAAAAAAGAAGGAAGTACTTGAAACCGGCCACGACGAACATGAACGCTGGATCCTCAAACACCCGGGAAAAGGTACAGCGGCAATGATGCCACCGACCGAGCGAGCTCGGCAGCGTTGCCGGCGTTGCTCCGACGGTCCTTGGCCAAGACCGTCTGCCCACGACCGATCGGCTGGCTTGCTGAATGGAATACGCGCCCGCGCGACCCTTGTGGACCCTTCCGTATTATAGTTCGATCGCTGACCTCAGTTTCAGATTAAGGGGTCATTCTCTTCCCCTTGTCATCTCCTTTTCCGAGGCAGCGGTGGCGAACGCTGTCGTCGATTCTATCTCCCTGTTTTGTGTGATATGGAGCTCAAATAAACGCCGTATGGATTACTTTCGCAACACGGTATGTACACTTTGTTATTAGTGGGCCATTTTTATTCTGACACGCTTGTCGCCGCGGAGGCGCGTTCACGCTCGATTGTTTCCGATAGTACATTACTGTCGAGCTATGACGGTTCATGGGAGCTACGCAATGCCGGTCCCACCTTTCTTTGCCGAGTGTCACGTCAGTATCGATTGGTACTCGTAAAAGATCGGTCCCGAAGCACTTCGATCAAACGTGCGCGTCCGCTCCGAGTGTTCACAGGTATTTACGTGGCTCTTGCTGACACTCTCGTAGTTGAAACGTATCTTTTTTAACGTCGGCTCGCTCCTGCATCTCCGAGGCCGCGAAAAACGCCGCGGCGATTTGTTTCCATCTACGTCGCTTTGCAAACGACTGGCACGGGCCGTTTTTTACCAACTATGACTGTTGTGTTGACTTCGGAGGGCCGAGCCCGACCGAGCTGGGAGCCTACTCCGGAGGAGTACGCGAAGTGAAGACGGTGAAGATGTCAAAGTAAATGACTAAAACCGAACATGACGTCACAGACGTCAAACTACTACTCTGCTACTTCGCTCTGTCCCGTATCGACCTCCGAAAAAGGCGTCCCAACTGGCAACTGTCGGTCTAGTGAAGAAAAGGAGGAAGTGAACATAACGTTCAAAAGATGAAAAGGACGATTTTTTATTTTCGATTTTTTTCTTATTTTACTATCTTACTTTACTATCTTATTTTCCTATCTTACAATCTTTTACTATCTTATTTTACTATCTCATTTTACCATCTTTTTCTTTTGTCGTTTCCCGCTTTCGAATACTATTTTCTCTTCCTCATTTCCTTCTGCATTGAACCTACGGTTGTTATAGTCGGTTGCAAGCTAAGAAAAAACCGGAAATGCCTCTCAGAGGAAAATGTAATCTTACGCCGAGAAACGCCAGCCAATCGTTTTCATGACGTCACGATTCCGTGGACCAATCGCGATCCTTTTGAAAAAAAAAAAGCTCAACATGGCTGCTGGCCTTAG
Organism: Ixodes persulcatus; assembly: GCA_013358835.2. NCBI lineage: Eukaryota > Metazoa > Arthropoda > Arachnida > Ixodida > Ixodidae > Ixodes > Ixodes persulcatus. The sequence continues at coordinate 658,803 of JABSTQ010010409.1, forward strand.
CAACGCGACGCTAGTTTCTCGTGACAATAATTCTGCTTTTTTGCACCGTGTTTTACGTGCCCGAGGTTACGCCACGAAATCTTAATGGTATCGGCTTGCGTTTGCAGCAGTTTTTGCGCGACAACGTGAGAATCCGGCGACGCTATCACCAACGAAAATTTCGAAGCGGGAGCGAGGGTTAGCACTGCTGAGAGGTATCTTGGACAGTATCTTGGACAGTATCTTGAACAAAAAATGAATTGGGAAGACGGTACATTGGACGTGACTTTCTTTCTTTACTAAACAGCTATTTCGTTGACAAAAAGGTATTCTAACTTATTTAAACGTCCTGAATGAATTAAATAAATATTGTAGTAGTTTAAGACACGTTTACTGGAGGAAGAAAAAGCAACGTTGCTAGCGAACTACTTTCTCGACGGCGGAGGCACTTCAGATGGGCGCAATGCGCTTGTGGGTGGAGCTAAAAGATTGTTCTCAGGTTGCATCCGACTATAGTAAGCGCTTGTTTCGTCTTCACGTTCTTTTGTGCCGGTCTCCTCTGCGCTATTCTTCTCTCATTATCCTTTAAAGAAAACAATACCCAATGCATTTGACCACCGTCGTACTGACTTCGATGTCAGCACCATTGAAACCAGCTTCACATAGTTTTGAAAATGGACACAAGATCCTTATGTTATAGGCCATATGCGAAATCCTTGCCAGCTATCATCATCATGCCATTAGGAGCCGCCATATTGGGGGGTTTATCACATTTTCCAGTTGTGGACGAGGCGCATCTGCATTTAACTCGGTTTTCATGATATTAGGGCAGTTTATTTGTACTCTCAATGGGTTGCTGGTTAGTTTCGGATCAAAGAAGAAAAGAAAGACGGCCGCCAAATTCAGGAAAAGGAATTGTCTGCAACGAGGTCGCAAGACTCGTCACTCAAGCAGTGAACTGGGCCATCCAGGTCAATGAACGGTATTTCTCGAAGACGTCCTGTGAAGGGTTCGTACTGGACTTGCAGCAGGTGATCATATTTTAGTTCTACGACTTACACTTTGCCGGGACTATTGTTTTTCGGGCGAAATCGTCGGTACGGGAACCCCCCGATATGGAGGAAATCTGATCATTGATCATGAATACACTAGATGGCGCTTCTTTTTGCATATGGTCTATTGATTCCGTTCTGTGTGTCGATTTCGATGCAAGTGGTCCATCGAGATTGAGTACCGTGTTAATTTGCAATTCTACATATTATGGTAGGTATGCTTTGTTGAACAGCTGATGGGAAGGTTCGTATTGAATGGGTCGCTATTCTTTGTCACAAAAGCTGACGTCTCAGTTGATGAATCGTTGCACAGCTGACTCACGAACCTCAAGATGATATTCTTTTTCTACTTCCAATAGTTTTGATGCCCCGCTTTTGTCCGCTAAGGCGAAGCGGCAACCGCTGTCCTTGATTTCGTATAGCAGCTCCCCTGAAATAGAAACACAAACAAGGTCACACTATATATCTATCGAAACGTTAAAGGGAAGGTGATGAGGTTGTTGAAAAAAAGAGTTAGATGTGAATTTTAGAGCATCTTTATCCCGCGAATCTGAATATCACGGTCGTTTTCCCCGAAGATGACTAAACGCGAAAAAGCACGAAAGACCTCCGACCAGTCGATACGTCATAAAAGAATCTTTGGGCCGCCCGCGCGTGTCGCTCGTGTGGGCAGCGCGTGCAATTGCAAGCTTGCCAGGTATATTCCCCTGTACTGACACCAGTCGTGACGTTCTTTTCTGACGTTTTCGAAAATAGCAAGAGTGCGCATGCATATAGCTTTGATAGGCGCTGAAGTTGCGCGAGAGCGGAGATTCCGAAAACTCCTCTTCTGATAAGGCTCTGGGAAGGAGGGGCTTCAGCGGTACATTTAAAAAGATTTTCTGCAGCCTCCGTGCACCGAATTGAAAAATAATCTCATTATTTGTGATCCTGGAGGCCACATGAAGACGATTTAAGTGTTCTTGCTCAAATTCAGAAGAGCTTCAGCTTCCCTTTAAGGCCTACTTCCTACGGTGGTCCTCCCTGATTACAATTACTCAATAGTTGGCATACAGAGACCTCGCTCTTCCAGTCACATTTCTCTTACAGTGGATAAATGATATAAAGTTAGATAGTTACCATAAAAACCGAAATTATACCGTTCAATTTGAGCTTCCATTTTTTTTTTTTTTAATATTAAGTTTATGACGATCTTGGGTAACTCGGCTGCTCTTTCTTTTATAGACACTTTGAACAAGGGACAGATTGAGCCGCCATTGCCGACCTTCTCTTGTCTTACCAAAACGCCCAGCCACTGAAGCGGGCGTCGACGAGCCTCCACAAACGCTTATGCTGGGGAGAAGGACACTGTAGCACCTAAAGTGGCAATAACCTGTCCTTCTGTAGTAATGATAAAGTGAAGCGAACGAATAAGAGGAAACAAAAGACAGAAGGTCGGTTATGGCGGCACCCATGCACAGCTGCCTGAAAGCTTTAATAGTTCCACCCTATTAGTTCCGTTCAACAACGATCTAAAAATACGACAGCCCTTTGGAAAGCTTCCTTGATCAAAGCGACCCACATTATTTTCTCAAGCTGGTTACCATAATGCCGCAAGATTGAACCACCGGGTACAACACATCTGGGTTAAAACTTAAAAGCAAGCTATGTGGAAATAGGAACCTACTTGTGACGAGGGTAGGCCTAGCAAGAACCACCGTTCCACCGACGAATACCACTCCAAGTACTGCTGCTACGTTCTCCACGGTGTTAGAGAGATGAGCGCAGACGTAACTGCCGGGCCCCAAGCCACTATGTTGAAATCCCATCGCATGTCGTTGTATCTTTTTCAGCAGTTGTTTACCCGTCAACTGCTGCTCGTCGTCAACCTAGAAAAGGGTATGAATAGAGAATCAACGCAACCTAGCTCATGTCTTTGTTAGTTGATTATTTTAATATTGAACACATATATTTACGAATTTGCGCACCCGTGTATGTTTGGACTAGTTAGTTTATGAGGGAACTGGACATTTACATTTAAAATGCAGTTTAATATAAACCGCATTTTATTTCACTTGGATGAGTTTAAACATGCTTGATTCACCAAGTTGGCTGCTACATAAAAATTATATTGCTTGCAACACACATATTGTGCTTGAAAAATAAATAAATAGGTCTACATAAAACTGTGCGTTGTGGTGACCAACAACGTTATAAAAGTTTGTCTAAAGTATATGCCGCGTCTTAAAAGACCTTTTCAAGGATGTTTGCAGCATAAAAGTTGCAACTATTTATGTACCTAAGACGCGTTTTAGTGAAGTCGCTCCTCAAAATGGTGCTCCTGTCAGTACTTACGGCTCTTAAAAAGATTGTTATTTAAAATTCCCAACTATATAATGTCGTCTGTTATATTAATTTCACATTAAATTTTATAACAAAGTTATACTATGTGATCAGTTTAGGTACTTTATCTATATAAAAAAATGACGCTGATCCAAACGCTAATTTTGCCGTAGTATTACTCCAAACACTTTTAGAATACTCAGTCATTTTATATATCCTATTGGTATTGGCTAGAAATATGTAGTGTAATTTAACTATTTTGACTCAAGTTCATACCTACTACGAGAATATAACGGAGGTTCCTGGTCGACTTACAAGCCAGCCTGAACAAAGTGCTAAAATGGGTCGCCCTCTAGTCGCCCATAGTCAAGACGCAACACTTCTTCCAGAGCTATTTTCTGTAGCGCTTACTTCATGGAGTAAACATTGTTCAGATTTTGTAAAATAACACATTGGTTACATGTATTCTTGTTGCTTATACACCAACTTAAAATATGCCTTTCTCCTAACAATTTGCTTTCCTTCGCCACATGTATGTTTCAGTTCACTTTTTACTGCAATTTTGATGCGTAAAAAATCGTAATGTATGAGCTATAAATCGAACAATTAACATTTCGTTCTTTGCTTCCATTCATTGTCTTCTTTATCCTTTTTTTTTTTACAATGTAGGTTCTACACTTGTCAACTTGACAAGAAAAGTAGCAATATTACTACAGGAATAAACTAAATCTTCATGTCCGTATACCTAACAACAAAAGCATCACTGATGTTTTTTTACAGTAAACCTCTGCAGTGTGCGCAAATTCTCACCTTGCATTGCTTCCCATTGTCGCCATTTTCCGAGGGCCCCAGCACGATCAATATTTTTAGCACCTATCTTTGCGCAAATGTTGTCGTTTTATTAACAGTTCTTTTATGAGCATCCGTAGTATGGGGCACAAAAAGCCATAAAAAACGATACCGCAACATAATGCCAATGTGTTCTGACGGGCTGGAGTATGTACAGCTCTCCTGCATATGTAGTTCGCAAAAAAAGAAAAAAAAATCTCCAGACGGCGTTTGTTACTTAAAAAAGGTTCACGCAGAAGTATTCGCTTTTCAGTGTCCACGATGCAGTGTCCTTTAAGCCATGTTTCGATTCAACCAAGGGTCCAACTCACCGCGACAATTGTGTCTCCAAACATGGACAATCTCTCCCGAATAAGCCTGGGGGCTGAGTAGTTTCCCACGTCGAAGTCGGGAAACGGGGAATGCACAACTCCATCTACGATGCGTGTGGGCGCCATCTTGCTTTTCTGTTGTGAACGGGTAAGGTTGAGAGAAAGAAAACAAAAGGATCTAGAGCCAAAAAAATGCCGAGCTTCCTTAATCTCAACTGGGCAACATCCTTCTCCCCAATGCCACACAAGTCCACCAATTCGGATATTCCAAACAGTAACTCAGTGTTGGTCAGATCCCTCAAAAACCAAGAATAAATGTCCGTTCCTCATTCCCTTTCGCATTTCCAACAATTAGATCTCTCGGTTCATTTCCTTTCCAGTTCCAAAAAATGGCGTGTTATCCCAATTTTCTTACATTCATGCAGTTTGGGATCAAAAATACCTCGTGCGGGGATTATGAATCGATAACGTGATCTCACAACAAAAACGACAAAAATTTCATTATCTGTAGTTAAACGAGTACTTCAGCCTTCAGACGTATTAACGAGGGAAGGCTACAAAAATTTAGCCAAGCCTCTATCTAAGAGTTGGTTTCATTGTAGGCGCACCAAACTGAGAAAAGAAGCCTTTATACTTTGGTAAAAATATTTTTATCACCAAAACTAAAAAAAAAAAAAAAACTTCTTTCCACATGTCATATACATAAACAGAAAAGCCTCTTTGAGATGAATTACGCGAAAGCAGATCTTGCAGATCGGTACCATCTGTGAATCCTACCCTCATAACATTTAAGTATGATAAATGCACCACCTAAAGACACCCTTGTGGAACAGATTTTGCGCACTCTATGCATTTCATGGTTCATTTATACGAGTAATTTTTTACGTTCGAATATTGCTAAGAAACACTCTATCCGAGATCGTTTAGGCTGGAGACATGAACGAGGGTAGCACGATTACTCTGCGTGCAGAATCTCTGCCGGAAAGGAAAAGATACGAGGGCGAGGAAAGGTTGGGGGGGGGGGGGGAGCAAAACGAATGGACAGGCACCAGGCTCACACTTATTGGCATGTCGCGTGTGACGTCAAATCTTACGATCCCCGACGTTACAGAAAAACAGAGGCGACAAGAAAAGCCGTTATGTCGGCCTGATGGATGTCCAACCAGAAGACGGACGGCCGTACTTTAACTTTCATTTCATAGGCGGAGAAGTGTCGTTCACGTGTTCTGGTGTATCCTGTTTGGACACCCTTTAACGGAGTTTTAGCCGTTCCCCCAAGACATTGGTACGCACAACGTAATTTAAATCATCCACTGATAAAAGGTTTGCGTTCCCACGCCCGGGACAGGACAAGTCACAAAGCTATCTCTGCACGAAGCTCGGAACCGTTCATGGTGTATGTTTTGTAGCCAAGCCCTTTTAAAAAAGAAGGACCTTACCTTCTATGAAAAACACCAACGCCGTACCCTAAAAATACAACCACCTCGCCGTTCGAAAGGTCTTAACTTTTCGTACTCAGCTAAAGGAGAACTACCCATTCATCAACCTTTTCCATCTTGCTGCTTCCCAGATTAGAAAATTGTATGGCATGCGTTCATTAGGCAATTTTGTTTAACAACCAATTAAAACACCACCAAACCACACTGGAAAAGTGTACATATTATTGCCGGAGCTTGTAGGCGCGGCTAATTATAAAGCGCTGTCAAATAAAAAATACTGAAGTGTGATAACAGTAACGTAAAAGTAACGTTCGTTGTATCTGGAAATTACCGATAAAAGTGTATTTCGGTACATTCGCAGGAAGCTAACAAAAAATCTAAGTAACGCGTCAGATTTTGTCAAAGCAAGTGAAGAACACTAAGATGTTGCTTACTTGGTAACGGGCCCAATAGCACCCTGAATAAACTTGATTGCTATGTGTGAATTGGAGGCGGCGGGGGGGGGGGGGGGGGGGGGGCAGGATGAAAGCGGCGTCTGTCGAAGGCACCACCTACCTATAAAAGAAGAATGGCTTAACTACCAAACGCGATCTGCAGAGAGACAATGGCCATGACGTGTCTCTCGCCCAGGAGCGTTGATCGTCCGCAAACGTCCACGCCTTTCCGCCTACTTTCCTCTTCGCCACGCTGAAAGCCCGGCGCATGCACACTTGCGACCAAGTATCCGCAGGATTCGTCCGCCATTAAATTGCAAACGCTCCCCATAGTCTGAGATGAACCCTCTCTCCAATACAGGCTCCCTACCACTCTCGTGCAGAGCCGTTCATGTAGAGTTTGGTGATTAATTGTAAGAATAGGGCGAAAATAAGGGCACCTCATTTGGCTGAAATTATTTCAACGGCCTTGGGAGCAATGATTGGCAGCTCTTGGGACCAACCCCCAGCCACTAATATTCCCCTAGCGTAGGCAATAAGCTTAACAAATACCCTCCAATTACAATTTCTAAGTAAGGATGTATTCACACATTTCATTTCAGCACGCTAGAGTTGAAATTCGCGACTCGTCGTAAGAGAAAGGGCAACGCACGTGATGTTGTCGTGACGGCAACATTAAGAACGCATTCAACCTTTTTTTTTTTTTTTTCACTATTGGCGGCGACCGCGCCCACGACGGCGTGGACGATAAAAACGAGGATTCGGCTCCGTGGGAGTTTTGACCCCAACCCCGCACGCCCACCCACACTCGCAGTTGCGCCTCATGTTTTAGAAACTTTTCTCGTCAGTGTCACCTTTCCTGGCTCAGTAAACGCACTCAGCAACTTCAAACTCCCCTTTTCCACCAATCTCTTACAATTCCACCCCGGCTCCCGCCGACTCCTCCCATTGACCAGACTCTTTCTATACGGGGCTCTGCTCTCGTGCCCCACGTTGCTCTATCTTTTGGCAGCACATACAACTATCCTCCGTTTCACCTTACGTCAGGGCGCAGCGGATGCTACGATCCATCGAAACCAATACAAGGCCACGTGAGTGTCACGTGATCTTGATGAAAGGGCACAGCGACGCGCGGAGAGCGTATCACGAGCTACCTCCACAGAGCGGGATTGGCTAGGATAGCTCGTAGCGTCCGCTGCATCCAGACGTAGGGTGAAACGGAGTGGAGGCGAGCACAGTCATGACGTCGTCTGCGAATGCCGCGGGTGGTAGCCCACGAAACAGGTATTTTTTTCCTTTTTTTCGCATCCGTTGATATGTTCACTCCATGCATCCACCAACTAGCAGCGCTTCTGTAGTGAATCGCGGTGCGATAGGTTGAGAAACCGATACCTGCGGACCGTCTAAAGTGGGTTCGAAGCGTTGGCTTAAAAGTTGTATGTGAATCGCTGCACCATCGCGTGGAATAATCTAATGATGTGCTTATCACGGATCTGTTTGCTTTTGTACGACGACCGCTGACGGCTCTATTTTTTTTAGATGAAACATTAAAGCATTAAACAAAGTAGCATCGCATTCGCGTATACAAAAGATTCTGTTGCGCTAAGGAACTACTTGTGACGACTGTAGGCCTAGCCATGACGACAGTTCCACCGAAGAATACCACTCCGAGTACACCACGGTTACATTCTTCATGGTGTTGGAGACAATAACTGTTGGGTCCCGAGCCACCGCGTTGGAATCCCATCGCATGTCATTTTTATTTTTTATCAGAAGATTTTTTTGCCCGTCAACTGCTGATTGTCGTCTATCTAAAACAAGTGGAGTGATAAATTATTCTAAAACCCTTAGCATTCGTCTCCATCACTTTAACAATTTTCAGACCCCTGATTTAATAACAACACTCAGATACCTTCCCTCAAGGTGTTGAAGTATGCTAATTTATTAGTGCAGCTACTCATGGCTGTGGCTGTAAGGACTAAAGGTTGGTTCACACACATGCGTCGAGTTCGACCGAGGGCAACTGCAACGGCTTGCGACGTACAGCTGTTGCCATAGCAACCCTCGCACATGGTCGTCCTCGACGTAAGTGTGGGAATCGCCCTTAACGAATTTGGCGTGCCATGCAAAATTAAAGTTCCAAACGTACACATCGCGACACAGTTAGCGCGAACACGACATCGGCGCATTTTCGCATTTTACTTCTAAATAGTATTAGTGAGCACGAAATTTTATCGCTTACATTATAGAACTCAATGAGCTCTTTCCGTAGCAGTAATAACTTGGATGACATTCCTTGGTTTCAAAGAAAAAAACTGAAAAAACCGGCGATCGCTTGTTCGCGCTAACGGTGTCGCGCTTTGTACATACCTGAAATGGGGCACGGGAACGTAGTTCAGCAACAGGTTTTACGTCTATATTTATCGGAGCTCAAATACGAGGTGGTAAAATATTAAAAATTGAGCAAAGACGGCGCCCGTACTTTTCCTGTGCCCCGTATACCGGATGTTCGTCGTCCGTGCACAGGTATGAGAGCTCGTTCCCAGGTGGTCAATGTTCATATGTATTGTTTAAAGTACAAATCATCGCGATTTTCTCGCTCATAGCCAGCCTAACTGCTGTTGGTTTCTAGCGTGTTTGCGTTCAGCAAGCCAGCTGGGAGCGAGCTCACACGTCAGTGTGCGGACGACAAACAGGATGGCACGCGATATAAAAAATACAGGTGTCCCCCGATTGCGCTTTATTTTTAGTATTTCACTACCTCAGAATCGAGGACTAAAAAACAAAAAACAAAACTTATGGCGCGCAACTACGTTCGCGTGCCAAATTCCAGGTACGCATACGTTGGCAATTCGAATTTCGCGAGGCGATGTCAAACCTGTTAGTCCTTTATGGCCGCACCCTGTGTATACAGAATAAAATGACTTGCGAGTTAGACCGTTTAACGTAACTATGACACCGACGGCTTGAGTATATAACGCAGGGCGTGGCGAATCCGTATCATCTTATGATCACCCCACAGTCAAGGGGGTGGCTTCAACGGAGAATAAGAATGTCAAACGACGAATCATGGAACAAGAAGTGTGACCAAGTAATACATGCCACGACACGCGTTTCCGAACCTGACACTGCGACTATAATGTACCACACCAAAATTACTTCCGAGGCATCAAATACGATGACAACAAGACATTAACGTTAAGTTTATACGATGTTTCCCTCGTGACGAGTTTTCACCGGAATATCCAAGAATTACCATTTTTAGAATCGTTCGCCGCACAACAGTGCGCCGAGAAAGTGAGGGAGAGGAGAGGACGAGAGCCGCAGCGCGAGGGGACGTCAGAACGCCGAGCTCTGATTGGAAGGATTAGTGGGTAGACCTAAAAGCTATAGCTGCTTTTGCCTCCACTGCACTCGTCGAACGCGTGCGAATGCGAGAGCCAAACGCCGGACGCCAGCGTACCGCGTTCCAACGCGTTCGACGAGTGCAGTGGAGACAAAGCAGCTATAGCTTTAGGTGTACCCACTAATCCTTCCAATCAGAGCGTTCGGAGTTCTGACGTCACCGGGCGCTCTCGTCTCCTCCTCTCCCTCACTTTCTCGGCCCATAGCAATTATTCGTGTCTCCAGTAGCGTCTTTTTTTCTTGACCTACGGAGCGATAAAAAGATTCTCGGGACTAGCCGCGCCATTCATTTCGTAGGTTGTTCTTGACTAGACATAGTAATCTTGATGCGTCAATCAAAAATATAACTAAGTTTGCAATGCGTCTTTTTTTTTTCCATTTGAGTTCTTACTGGCAACTTTATTTAAACATCTTGTTTTATATAGTCAAAGATCTAAATGATTTTTTACCTCACCTCAGGGGTCTCAAACAGTCGGCCCGCGACTCGCTGGGACGTGGCCCGCAGGCAACCGGCTACGCGTCCCGGTTCCCATGTCTCGGGCGCTAGAAATGGCATGCGCCGTCGTGATTTCATCTCGCCGATTCATTTTCGCTCGAAAAGTCGCTCCGCTCTTTTAACCTATTCACATAGTTTTTACTTGTTTGTGTTCCTTTGCCCTTTCTTTCGCTTTATGTCTTGCTTCCCAGCTTTTTGTAATGTACAACAATTCCGCTGCTAGGCTGCAAGTGCGAGCTCTTTCTTGAAGGATGCATCTCGGCTGCGCGAACTCTTGATCAGCAGGAGCAACTGCCGAAGATAAACCTACAAACTCGGGATTCTCGACTTAAAAAAAAAAAAATCATCAGTTAAAAGACAAGTATGGGTGTTGTACTAGAAATCGTCAGAAAAGCAAGAACTGTCAAATTAGCTGATTGTTTTTTAGAGACATGCTGAGCTTGGTTGATCCCTGAGTGAATTTAGCAACGGGAACGACCGTTTACTTGTTCTCTTGTTCAATTAAAAATGCGAGAACCTTGGCGGTGCGGTGTCATTTTAATTATTGTTGTCACATCAGGTCAGGGTCCAAAGTAGTCATATAAACAAATCGAATCTAAAAATGTCACTGGCATAATGAGTTTACAAAAAGCAGAGAGCGCGAGGTCTCTTCTCTTTCAAATCATTTGTCATCCCACCCCCACCCCCGCCTAACGTTGGCCCTCGACCTTCCCAGTGTCGGCTATCTGGACCCCACGCTCAATTGAGTTTGAGACCACTGGTCTACCTTATCAAAGATATTTGAAAAGGTAGGCAATTAAATAATTAACTTTTTATTATTGGCTTTATATTTTTAGTTTTTGAATTCTTTCTCCGTTGGTTCTACAACCGGCAATGGGCGATACGAATACTATTTTTTTAATAGAAGTTTGTGTAACAGTTTATGAAACTTTAATTCGAAAGTATAACCCCCTCTTTCTAGCCCCGCGTTTAGATTAACACATGTACCCAACTCATTGCAAAAATTGTATCTCCAAACATGCGCAAATTCTCCAGAATTAGTCTGAAAATGGAATATAGATGCCTATAGTTCATGAAAACTCAAGCAGGTAGGGCAAGGGAAACGAAGGCCGGGGAGGAGAAAGCAGACGGAACGCTAGAGAGGAGAGGGGGAAACCTCCTCCACTCTCCAGCGTTCCGCCTCCTTCCTCCTCCCCTCCCTTCCTTTCCCTCGCTCTACCTTCTTGATTTGCAACGGACTATAGGTTTGGATACGGAGATTACAAAACTCACAAAACTCCATCTGTGATTCGTGCGATCATCTGTCTTCCAAACTCTGCTATCAACAGTGGTTCCGGGAAAAAAGAAAAGGATAGAAATAAAGAAAGAAGGAAAAATCGAGATCAAGGAAATATGAACCCCAGAACACTTTCGTCATCTTGACAGGTATAGTCACCCCGACACCCTGAGAAACGTATGGTGTGGTGAGACCCGGGAATCTGAATGGTTGCCGAGCAAAGATAAGACGCTCGAAACACGCCGCGCTGAGCGACCGTCTTCCACAAACGTATACCTATAGAATAGTCAAAGCCTCCGCATCGCCTCATCTCCCTCGATCAAACATCATGAGAGTCAGATCGCGCTAACTCGACTATTGGGCCGGAGACCGACCTTCGACGCACTGATTGAACACAAGCGACAGTTGACCGCTGACACAGCACTCGTTCCCAATTTCAGGCCTCGATCGATCTGATGACTGTTATGGCGGTGCGGAGGCGGTGCGGAGGAGCTTCTGCTGATCTATAGGTGGTGTTTCTTCCACCCGCCTATGAATGTCTCAAGAATGACACAAGGCTGATTACTCGCGTTCTGCTTAGCGGATTTCCCCACTCTACATCATAAAAATCGCCGACTTGGAGATTTAAGACATCCCATAACCTTCCAGCCCCACGACGCCCTAATTGCGCAGTCCGTTTCGCCGGCACGCGTTCTGGCATTTCGAATTCTTAAACCGAGTCGTTCAATTTAAAAGGTGGGCGTCGTTGCGTTTGCTCCGTCGTTTCACAAAACAGCGCACTGTGAGCTCTATAGTCATCTAGCGCGGGAGGAAGATCTAGGTGTTCAAGATGGCGCCGCCAGTAATAGACCCTTTGCAGGGATGGAACTGCTGCGCCAATTGCACCATTGTGCGCCTAATCACTTTTCATGCGCCACACTGATACAAAAGTATAAATAAGAACAAAACTGCGCCAAGGTGCGCCCAAACTGAAATTATAGACGAGCCTCGTTGAAATTAGCCGTCTTGCAGTTTCTGCTGGCAACATTTGACATCGCAGCTTCCGGCAAAAGGGAACGCCAGTGGATCCGAATCCGAATCCAAAGCTCCGTATCAAAGGGTCGCTTCCATCGTTATACTTCGTTTCAGCTTATAAAAGTTGTTATAGCATCCCTCATTGCGATGCTTCTGCTACCAGACCTCTTTGAAGCCATTGCGTCGTCTAAGTCGACACGCTGATGATGCTACAAGCGCGAGCTCCGGACTTTAAGCATCCCTGCCAAGAACGCGCGCTCGTGCAGTACAAGCACTGTTGAAGGCTACATGCTGGCGTTTGTAGCATCGGCTGCGTCTGGACATAATCGCAGTCCATCCACCGCTCGTCCGCAATTGCGGCCAGCCAGAAAGTGTGCGTAGATAACATACAAACACAACAATGAACGCGCCCTAATAGACTTTTATGGAAATGTGTATCAAGCCCGCAGCCCGCGTTCGCCCGCCTCGAAGCCCCGCGCAGAAATCTTGGGAATATAACAAAAGCGAGCGAGCAGTGAGGTGTATGATGGAGCAAGGTTCGGGCTGAAAGCTGTTTCTACCTCTTTGTTTATAATGCCGCGCAGTGCCGAGAAAGCAACGCTCGGTCACGGACTTCCAGAAGGTTCTCGTTTCTTCTTGCTCCGGACGTAGCTTCTATCATTCTCCTGCTTTCTTGTTCTCGAAAGTGCGTGTTCATTCTCGCCCCGAGCGCGCGACGCTCGAACCTTCGTTGCCGAATCTTCGAGATAGTGACGCACTCTAGATAAGAGGCTGCCCGCGACCTTGTCGAGTCAGTTTTCGCCTCAGCGTTCGATCCTGCTGTCTCGCCGACTCCAACGCCCGCGACGCTCTGTAGTTATCTTTTTCCTTTTAGAGCGCAGCTCTTAGGCACCCGTTTACGGCTTGAGCGGCGTCGCCGTCGCCGTCGCCGTCGCCGTCGGCGTAACCGCGCGGTGCATGATGGGTAAATTTCCCCGCTAAATCTAGCGGAAAATTTTCCCCGCTAAATTTAGCGGAAACTTTTCCCCACTAAATCTAGCGAAAAATTTTCCGCGCTAAATTTAGCGGAAACTTTTCCCCGCTAAATTTAGCGGAAAATTTTCCCCGCTAAATTTAGCGTAAAAATTTTCTCCGCCCCCCCCCCACTTGAGGTCACGTGACCCCCAGGCCACGTGACCCCCCCCTCCGTGCCTTCCCCTCCTCCTCAAGAGCTGCGCTCTAATTCGGCGTTACAGGGAGTTACAAGAGCTGCGCTCTAATTCGGCTTTCATTCTTTTTTTTTTGCGCACAAGTTCACCCCATTAAAGGGGCCCACCAACAATTTTTTGACTGGTTTGAAGTTCGCGCTGAAACGGAGCTTCATGAAAGCAGGAACAACGAGGAAAAAAAAATATTACAGAAATTCGCAATATTTTGTGAGTTATTAGCAAATTAAATATTGCAGAAAACAACTTTAAATAAGCAAAACATTGCGCTTCATGACGCAAAATGAAACAGTTTAGCGATTGGAGCAAAGCGGTTGGCCAATTGGACGCGAGTTTGGTTGATAGCCTGTCGGCCCGGTCGGCCCGGTCGGCCATTAGGCCTCGCTGCAACCATCGTAGCTTTGGAATCGGGTTGCCATCATCGATGAATTTACCGGGCTTATCGGATTTTGAGCGCCGAATTCTTAAAAAGGAGTGCGGAGCTGGGCGTCGCGCCGTACGAGGACACACCACGCAAGCGCCGCGACGAGTCCGCTTCGCTTCCATCCGCTTTGTCAAATTAAAATATGATGCGCTAATATTTTTAAACTCTTTCGTTGTCCACTGGGTTTCCGGGACCACAAGCGTGGAGAAACCGCAAAAAAAAGTAGACGCTCAAATACTGTTGGAGGGCCCCTTTAAACACTTAGTTTCCTCAGTTATTCTTTGTTTCATTACCTCTTCATTCGTGACAATATTTACCCCTTTCCAAGACGGTTCCATAACGTATGACATTGTCGTGCAGTTTTGATTTATATGTTTCGAGTAATTTTCATGTAATTTCGTGAAAATTGTTTCAAATATTGGAAATGAGCGCCAAAGGAACGCGGACAGGTGAAGAAGCGGACGACAACACGGGGCGCACTCGCAACAGAAAGTTTATTAGAAAACACACATGCTTAAATACCTAAAATAAACCTTGTCACTTCCAGCGTCCCCCCTCTTTTTCTAACTATAGAAGTTCTTTATCTGATAAGGCCACTGATGGCTCGCTGATACAGATATCAGCCCCTCTTGTTTTGATGACGAATGCCTCGTGAATCTCTCTGGTTGTTTTTTTGCTGTGTCGCCTCAGGATGAGTGTGTTTGACAACTTCGGGGTGCACGGGCATCGATCACAAAGCACGGCCATATGGCCTGACGGCGTCTGTTTGATAGTTGCCGCGTGCTCCCTCGCACAATCATTAATGCGGCGGCCTGTTTGCCCTACATACGAGCGCCCACAGGATAATGGTATAGACCCCTTTCAGAAATCACGTGCCGAATATTAGAGGGTCGGAACCACTTCACAATGGCATATATCGTAGACGACAGATGTTTTACAATCCACAAACTTCGTTTGGTGTTTCTTTTTGCATTCGTCACTAGCCTCTTCCGGGGCATTTATCCTTCTGCACAAGGCCGAGAGTTTCTTCGGGGCCGAAAAAACAACCGGAACGTTGTAACGCTTCGCTATCTCCCACAACTTTTTTTTAAGTTGTGGGAGATAGCGTGAAGGTAAGGAATGATGGCCGGTCTGGTTTTTTGCCGTTCACGGGCGTTTAGGCAAACACCTCTATATTTTCTTTTCAGGCTGTACGCTGCGTCAGTCAGAGATTTGCCCGTTCCTTTGGCGCTCATTTCCAGTCATGAACCAACAAGCCCAGCTAAACATTTTGTTGTTTCAAATAAAATGTTAATCTACCGTTAAGTTCAGATGAAGTTATCTGCATGCCATATTTCCTTGAGTTTTGAGAACCACGTGACATTTAGCCTCTATTTTAACATTCTTAAAACTCGTGTGCTCCTCCCAGCTTGCTCCAAGACCTCGTTTTTGCTGCTCCCAGCCTGCTCAAAACTGTAGCTTTTTTCTGCTCCCAAGATTGCTCCAAAGCTGCTTTGCCCAGTTACATCCCTGCCTTTGCAAAAATTTCAAAATCTCGCGCGCGCCGCGCGACGAATTATGGAAGTACTCGCTACACCCCTCCCATCGTTTTTTTCTTTCGCTGCCACGTAACATGCGCGAGCAGGAGCAGGTTACCAAGGCAAAAACGCTCGAGCAGCCGAGTCGGACGAGCGCACGGAAAAGGGGGAGAGAGTATCGCGTTGGCTAGCTTGCGAGGCTGCCCCTTTCTCATACCTTTCCTTTGTACGGGCTCCGTCCTCTGCTACACCAACGCTTTGTCGAACCTAGTCGAACCCTGCCACGGTTGCGGTGCAAAAGAGTGGATTCGGTGGCACTGCAAGACGTGAAGGCAAGTTACGATGCATTACGTATTCAAACAAGACAAGTGAACAGCACAACACAGACAAGAGTCGACCCGGGTATCACAGTCAGCAAGGATAAGGTGCACACCGCCAACGACGTACGACATTCCGGCGGATGGCCGAGATGGCGGATGGCCGCGACGGCTGCTGCTGGCGGTATAGTTGGCCGCGACTCACTCACAGTTCGCGGAGACGCAATGAGAAAGCGCATGATCTGATTCTATACTGAGGGTTCCCAAAATCCCCCCCCCCCCCCCCCCCCCGTTGTGGCGCGGTACATATCGCAACAGGTATATCGGTCCGCGTCGCGTTCCTTGTACTGTTTACGGCGCAACACTTTTTTACCGCAGTTATTCGCGCCCGTTCAAGAAGTGTCCTACGTCGCATACGATTCCCTTGGCGTTTATTTTTATTCAACCAAACTATACCAACGGAGAAAAAATGCTCATGATGGGACCCCCCACCCCGGCCCTCCCCCTCCCCCCCACACACACACTCTTGTCTCAGGCAAGAAACGCTCATTAGTTTTTGAATTAATTAGTACAACCGCAGCCGAAACTATAGACTTTCGCCAAAATCGCCTTTTGGGCGCTGCCATCTTCCGCTGCTGGGCTGTGCAACGGCCTCTGAGCATGCGCTGTAGCTCTGTTGCGCAATATATCAGGCGCTGCGCATGCGTCCACAGCTCAGTGACTCAACATTTTCACCCGGGGTGATAAGCGGTGCAAAGGTCCATACGGTACGAATGAGCGCGAGCTAAAGTACCTCGATGCCTATTTTAGAGCTCAGCTCTGAGGCGCCCGTTTCTCTGTTGAGCGGCTTCGACGTAGCGGCGCTAAATTGAGCGGGAATTTGACGTCACGTGATCTCAACATTAATTCAATTCCCCGCTGGAAAATGAAGTCACATGACTTGGCGTAACTTCACCTATTAACAAATTCAGTTTCTCCGCCAGATTTAGCAGAAAAATTGACGTAACGTTACCTCAACACCAATTCAATTTCCCCGCTAAATTGAGCGGGGAAAATGACGTCCCATGACTTGGTGTCACGTGACCTATGAACAAAGCCAGTTTCTCCGCTAGATTTAACGGGAAAATTGACGTCACGTGTGGAGGAGGAGAAGAGGAAGGTACGGAGGAGGAGGAGCATACCCTCCCTTCCGTACCCTCCCCTCCTCCTTCTCAAGAGCTGCGCTGTAATTTCGCGTTACAGAGATTTGAAAACGTATAATTTTTTTACAAGTAACGACAACTAAACAAATGACGAAGCACATTTGCTAGAAACAAAATGGCGTCATTCAGTTCAGTCTTCTGCTGTGCGCGCCGCCATTCGCTTCCTAAAACCTGCACCGTCACGCAGTCGGTGCTTCAAAGACTTTCGCTACTTGTAGGAAGCTCTCTTCTAGCAACTTTAGCGCGAGCAGCACCAAATGTGCAACGTAACGGCGCTCGTCGTTTTTGTCGGTTCACCGTCGCCGGCTAAACCAATCCCGAGCAGAAAAAAAAAAAGCGCAGGATTTCGGCGAATTCACAGCGCGTAATGGGTTTAGTTGGCGATGGATGGAGGAATGGATGGATGGATGGATGTGAATGTTATACCCTTTGTAACGGGCGGTAGCTGGCGCCACCTAGTCTACGCCTAAACCAAACGCGCGAAGACTATGAGTGCCGTGACGATGCATTTTCAGCGCCGCTTGATTGGTTCCATCGGATCGAAGCGTGGGATGCGGTAGGACTTGAAGGGAAAAGGAAAACGTATTTGGCCTTTTTTCTTTCCTCCAACATGGCGGCTCAGTTGCTGTTGAGTCTTACAGCCTCTGCCTTTCTTTAGTCTTTTTTTTTTTGCCTTTTGTTTTTGTTATTTCCTGAGGAAGTAAGGTCCTGGTTTGTGATGGTATGGAATTGAGACAAATGAGCGCTTCAACTCGTAGAACAGCGTCTCCTCCGTCTCTCTGCTGAAAAAGAAGCAAAACAAAATAAAAAAAGCGCCATAAAGACGGACACTGGGTTGTTTCTCGAGGGGGATCTCACCTGTCCCGGTATATCAACGTCGAAAGTTATTTGTACATGTTTGTTCTTTTGTGTTGTGTGTGTGTTTGTTTGTTGTTAAGGCGCCTTGAATCCGCGTTCTATAGGCATCGGGTTTAGAGGTTCGACCACGAAGCCTCGCCAGCTCGTGACACAGTATGGATGGCTCCCCTTTAAGCTCGGACGAAACGCGACTGAGACCGGTGATACGTTTCGCTAAAGATCTGTGCCAAGTCACGGTACGAACTGAGTTGTTGTTGCTGTTTTTTTTTTGTGTTTTTGTTTTTTTTTGGTCCTTTTAAAGGTCAGACGAAACACTACTGAGGCCTGTCAATGGCTACACGTGTTTCACCAAAACTCTTGGGCAAGTTTTCTTGGACTGTAGTTTTATTGAAACAAAGTGAGCCAACGCAGCAAGCTGCAAAATCACTTCGTATTCGGGGCTTGTATTTTGTGTGGCATATATGTTCTCCATCCGAAAGAAAAAATATTCTCGGAGAGCGCTTAAGCTTTGCCTTTAACTTAAGAGTGGAACGCGACAGCGTTATCGGGCCCCGTTCGTATCGCCTTCTCATTCGCCGTGCAAGCGTGCACCTTACGTGGCCTAGTCAGTAGCTTGTCTGGCACGCCACCGAAGGGTCGTGGGTTCGAAACCCGCCTAAAATTCTTCAGATTCGTTTCTTTAAGGCAAATGAATTACTTTATAAAGTGAAATCATTTGAGAGATGCGGCGACCTTTAATTGGCTGTGCATGTCGTGTTTTGATCGCCTTCATTCCACGCGCCACGTCAAGTTTCACGTATGCGTTGTGGGTCGTTTGAAATTCCCACGCGAGGTCATGTGGCTGTGACGTCATGACCCTATCGACCAATCAGAATTTACGTCACGCCACCGACGCCGGCTTTTCTGCGGCACGAGCTCCTTAACGCTTCGGTCATTGATATAACTAAATAGAATCGCTTTTTTACATCGCGCTCCTTATTTCGTGATTTATCCGACTGCGCTGTTTGTTGCAATGTTGCAATTTCGTTGCCGACGGAGCGATCATAAGATGCTCGGGACATCTACGCCACGCCCCGTATTTCTGAATCTGTCAGTGACTACGAGAAATCCGGCTTTCACTTGAAAGGCAGCCAAAACGAGAAAGCTGATGATACACACGAATGCACATTTCATCACCATTAAAGAAAACAAAACAAAAAAATGTTCAAAAATAACCAGTTTTAGAAATCAACGAATTCGATTTCACCCAATCGTCCATCTACCAGGTCACCTGATTTTCTTCCCGACACACAGAGAGGCAAACGGGGATCGGAATATCATATGTGATGGCCTCATGACGTGGCACACTGAGCTGTCTTTTCTTGAATGGCGGACTGCTACGGCCAAGTCGGTACCTGCGAAGGTCGGACCATCAAACTCTTCAGCGACCTTCTTCAAGTTATGGGAGACCCTGTGAATATCCGGTGCAACTTGCGGCCTGCCTGGTGCTTGAGATGTATTTGTTCCGCTTTCGAAGCTCCTTTGATCTCGTTTTAAAACCTTTCTGCTACTCTAACCAAGACCCACCATGCGAAACCTGCAGCCGAGAATGTCTCTACTTGTCGACTGAAGCTAACAAAGATAACTCGACGACACGATTTTTTTTTAATCTACCGGAAGCAAGGCGATTTATTGCGATGCTTCTTCTCACGAGGGGCTGAATCATAGCTCAAAAGTCCCTTCTTTAACCTCGGATTGTATAGCCCAACAAATCTGATCATCTGCAAATGCGATGCAACAATTATAGCAATTTTAGTAAATACCGCATAGAATTATTCCTTGACATTCACAAACTATCAAACACGCGAAGGTTTCCTTGTTTCGATTTTTTTTTCTTCACGCAAGTACAGTAGCAGCAACAGCAAAACTTGGAGAAAAACGAGCAGCGTTCACCCTCTCAACAGACCGATCTCATCAAACGTTCCACGCATGCGTGACGCCGCCATAACTGTAGTTCATAGGAGGCAGACGCCAGTTCACGAGACAGCTCATGCCGCCTCCTGCTCTGCTCCCGCAGACCTTTAGCGGGGTTGTCGCGCGTGCAGAAAGACTACAGCGCCCACGATGCATGGCGGCAGCGGTGGCGTGCTCAAACAAGCTGGTGAGATCGGTCTACTGGCAGTCAGAATAAGCGGCCACGCGATCAGGTGAATGATATGTCGCCAGAGTGAATCATAGCCACGCCCTGGGGTTGGCAAAGCACACCGTGCGCACTGACTTCCAGATATTGTCAGAGTTCGGTTATTTCCGACATTGCTGTCATTGGACTCGAATCACTATCCGAATATGCTCTCGGTGAGTGGCGTATCCAAAGGGGAGACTTATGGGGCTTCAGCCCCCCCCCCCCCTCTTCCTTCGAAATCCAGCCGACCCTACAATATACCATGCACTTTGGCCCCCTCCCCCTCCTCCTCCTCCTCCTCTGCACCCCAATTCATGGACATACCAGCCGCTTCAGCCCCCCCCCCCCCCCCCAAAACACACACACAAAAAAAAACATTTCTGGCTACGTTACTGTCGTCATTAATTAATTGTGACGAGCCCAGGCCGAGTGTTCACGCAGTGATCGTGTCCAATGAATGATCTGCTTTTGAATATCGTCACCACGGGTGCCTCACGTCAACAATGAAACTTACGACTGCGTCATCAAGTTTTGCGAAGGAGAAACTGAAAGAGGAAGTCCGTTTTTACCTTTGAACATACACCGCCACCAAGAAGCATCTTGATCAGTGGCGTCGAGTACGAGCATACTTGGGTCCCACTAGTGCCTGAGAAACAACCCAACCCAATATCATTTCACGGCCATTTTAAAGGGGCGGTGCAACGATATTCGTTTTGAGCGTTTTTCACTTTGTATGAGCTTACTGGCACTAGTGGGACCCAAGTACACTCGCACGCAACGCCACTGACCAAGAAACTTCTTTGTTGCGGTGTAATTTCAAGGAGAAAGCGAGCGTTTTCTTTCAATCTCTCCTTCGCAAATTTTGATGACGTACCCTGGTGGTAGCAGCATCCTCCAGGGACGATATTTGAATGCGGCTCATAGATTGGACCCGAGCATTGCGTGAGCACTCGATTTGGGCTCGTGATAATTGATAGCTCGAGAAGCATTCGGGTAGTGGCCCGTGTCCAATCACTGCGACGACGACAATAGCCGAGGCATACAATGTCTGGAACTCAGCGCGTGTCTGTGACTTGCCAACCCCCAGCGCGTGGCTACGATTAACATTGGCGGCATATAATCGGCTCCAGATCACATGGCCGCTTGTTCTGGCTGCGAGTTGAGGGGGTGAACGCTGCTCGTTTTTCTTTAATTTTTTACTGGGACTTCTATTGCGTGGGGTGAAAAACGAACGCGTGTTTTATAGGCCATTAACGTCAGGAATTCGTTCTAAGCGGTATTTGCGCAAAGTACAAAAATTGTTGCATCGCCCCTTTAAGTTCAAAAATTTTATGAAGGCGCCATCTTGAACCTTATGCGTAAACTTTAGTCCGTCACAATTTTTCTTAAGCAATTACACGCCGCCCCCGATGCTCACGCCATCAAACGTATTCTAAGCAATCATATAATCTAGTAGTATATAGAATTCCCCTACCATGCGGCGAAGTGTACATCGGTTAAACTGAGAGGTCCATCAATGAAGGAACATATGAGTATGAATCGCCTCTACGATCCACTACAGGAGAGCACTGGTCTTTGCATTGTCATGATTGTCCCTGTCATTGATTCCTTTACAAAGCGTCCAGGGAATTACTAGAGGCCTTCAACATCAATAAAAGCGCCGATAGTTTCATCAACCAAACATCTGTCTTCACCAAAATGACGGTAATAATCCCTGAAGAGGAACAAGGGGGACAAAGATATCGAGTTTCTTAATACGAGCACATTCAGGATTCCTCTTATCGGAATTTTCTTTAGCTCGTCGCATTTTGAGTTTTACTATATATTTATTTTATTTCTGTGTGGTGGTGGTTGTTGCTTGGCTTTGTTTTCTAATAAAAATTTCAGTTGACAGTCAGCGCTTGTCTTGTGTACTAATCCTTTCTCCTGTCTTCGTTTCTATATTTTTTTTTTCTTTTTTGAGCGCTGTTTTGTTTTTGTGAGTCATGAACAAACTTGCCCACATAGGCACTTTTCTTTTAAGTTTGTGTGGTGTGGCGCGAATTGGAGCCAATATTTGTGACGTTCTGCTTTCGGGAAGGTGAACCATCAGAGGGTCCCTCCGGGCCTTTGCCTGGGAGCTGTTTCGGTGAATTACTAACCGACCACGAGTTCATTTATCAGACACGCTCAGCCGAACCTCCGGTTTCGCACGGCTGTCGTACTCGGAACTCGCACGGACTCTAGCAGTCGGCCACGCAACGCTTCACTTCAGTTGCGAACACGAGCTCTTGGGACTGGAATATATTTTTTCGAGAAATTCCCGGAGGCCTCGCGGTTAGCCCAGATTGCACTTCGCCGCGAGGGGAATTGTGGGGCTTTTGCGAGATACACTGGGCGCCACCAGGACGCTTCGCATATCCTGGAAGCGGAAACGATTCGTTCTTTCTTATTATTATTGTGAGCTCGGAACACAGGAACAATAAAACGAATACAAAAGGAGGTCTTCACGTACACCCTTTTACTTTTCTTCTCCCTTCTTTGCGTTCTGAAATGGCAAATACGTAAACGAACATGAAACGATCGTCTTCTACTGCTGAGCGATATCTTTCACTTGTCGTACACCGAATCGTCGTCGTGATGCGCCAAGCGGGCTACGGATGCGCTTCATGTTTCTGGAATGATCCATTGCGTATGTTAAGGTAGGATTAGCATTAGACGCAACTTTCTGATCAAGCCCCAGCTATGAAGTATCATCGAAGGGAGAAGCTCGCGCTAAAGACAAAGCGTCTACTTCAGGTCCCATGTTGCAACAGGATACAGAGCACAGAATAAGGATAAGGATAAAGTTTATTTATAGAAGAAAACAATCAAAAACGCATAAAACAAAACGTTAACCCTTTTTTTTTTCTTGTTCTTTTTTTAGAACAGATAATGAAATAGGAGGTACTGCAAAGTGGAAAGTTGGGCCAGTTGCTCCATGGTTCTTTAAATAAAAGCGCCGAATAAGACAAGGACAAAGAAGTGGAACGACACAAGGCGCACTCGCAACTGTTGCTTATTTTGAAAAGTACATGCATTTATAGGCCCCAGAACCCTTTTAGTCATCAGCGTGTCCCTCGCAATGCTTCTCTCAAATATTCATACTCCCTCTTTGACAGGGCGTTGAGTGTATAAGTGAAGCGTCACTCGCCCTGTCAAAGAGTGAGTATGAATATTTGAGAGAAGCATTGCGAGGGACACGCTGATGACTAACAGGGTTCTGAGCCTATAAATGCACGTACTTTTCAAAATAAACAACAGTTGCGAGTGCGCCTTGTGTCGTTCCACTTCTTTGTCCTTGTCTTATTCGGCGCTTTTATTTAGAGGAGGTACTATTTCTCAAATATCAATGGCTCTAAATCTAGTTTCAGACTGGTTTTATTTTATCTGTTATTTAAATTAAGTATTTTCTTATTTTATGAATCATTCAGCATAAATATTTTCATGAATTTATCAAACTGTTTCTTCTGTTTTTTTTACAGCGCAAATTTGCGTTTAAGGAACCCTACGTCGCGTATCTAGCTATTTTATACGTTCAATGACCTACGGAAACGCAAGTGTATGAGACTATCTCGGCGTCAACTTTTCTGAGTGACTTGGACGAGCCCGTGGCTTGATTTGGCGTCTTTTTCGCACGACAGCGCGTACCGATGAGTCGAGTACGACCAACAGTACGATGGCACGTGCTTGCACAAGCAGTGCAAGGTTGCGGAACTGCGGAAATCGCACTAACCTTATGAGGAATATAAAAATAATTATATAATTATCGGCATTCACCGTCTAGTGAGACACGCAGTTGTCAAAGGCACCACGACCGATGTTTGTTATTCATTTGCGTTCAATTCATATGGCTTGTATTTGACGTCATCGCACCTTGTCGGTGGTCATCCTTCATATTCTTGTCGAGAAAAAAAAATCGATTCGGTGGTTTATAATGTGTCCTGCCAAAGGTGCGAGCTCAGCAGCGAGGACCCCACAATGGCAGCTTACGTGACATCGATGCAATCCTTGTATTATGAACATCTGGACAACCCTCCGGTTGATGGGTTATTCAGGCAAAGACGTGGGCGTGGATTTAAAGCTTTTCGAACGTGTCAGAAGGCTTCACGTGCAATTTGTTTTAGCCAGGTCTTTCCTCTGGATACCAATGCCATTCCTGTCCCACGTAAAGCCCCGCTCTCTTCCTCAACTCCATCAGCACATCGTCGTCACTATAGTCTCCTGTTTCTCATTGATCGGCGCTCCGCTAGAAATCGGCTTCACATTTCTGCTCATTCTTGCAGGACACCAAGCCGGCAACGCTGTGAATTTTCGATACAGTGTATACCCTTGTGTCGGAAAATAACCGTTTTTTTTTTCTTAATTTGAGATTTCGTTTTTATTCTTTCGAGAGCGTGGGACAAAGATAAGCATCACGGGTCCCACTTGAATTTAGATCAGAGCACGGTATTTTCCAAAGCAGCTGGCATGAAATAAAGATTCGTGAACACGCTTCGCCGCGGACGAAGGAGCACTCCTCTCTTATTCTTACTGTTATCACTGTGTTGTTTTTGTTTGTTTTTTTATGGAAGCTGCACGTGTGTTTGTTTTGGCCGTTGCTCCATTGGAAACGAATAGCCGTCAAACGGCTAACGCGGTATAGCTCGCTTTTTTGTGTCCCTCTGTTGACACTTTCAAAATAGACTTAAAGTGTCATCTCAGCAAACAGCGAGCGGTCTCGATCTAGGGGCATCGACTTGTCGGGCCGCCGGGTGTGAATGCCTTCCTCTCGGTGTCTGGTAACCATGGACGTCATCGGGTAAGTTTGGCAATATATATATTGCCGTATCCCTCGACTAAAAACACTTCGCGCCATAAAAAAAAATGCTCTCCTCTCCCTGGCATTTACTCAACGTATACATTAATCGAATTACTGCGGTCATTTTTGAAACGGACGATAACACTAAAAGGACAGATTCTTTTTTTTTTTTTTTTTTGTCACAGGACGTATTTTCAGGCGCATATCTTGATACAAGAATGAATAGCCTGAGTTTCAGGACTCCTTGCAACCCGAAGTCCCCTCTCTTTTAGGGGGACTGCAGATGCCGAGCAAATGAGATTTCGTTTATGAGGAAAATAGACCTCCTGGGCAACAAGAAAAGTAGCCGACATGGTAGTAAAAAAACAAAAATCTGTGTTTTTTTTTTATGCACGTGTTTTTAGATTGTTAGGTAGCCCAGGTCCCGCACGTGTTTTTAGATTGTTAGGTAGCCCAGGCCCCATTGTATACTCGGCGTCCGCTATATTGTGCTACGTTGTTACGTTGTCAAGGCGAGCGTAGCTCTCGCAGTGCCCCAACGCCGTCAAAGCTTGCGAATGAGACGCAAGACGAAGTCACGTACTTTCGCAGCAGTGTGGGTAAGGCGACTAGTGTGTTTGGCGTCTTATTCCGCCCCTGTTTCGAAGGTGGTCTCGAAGTGGCAACAAAATGACGTCGCGAAAGCCGGAGTGTTACGGTGTCCGACTTGGTGGTTGGTCGTAAGAGTTGCCGGCTCGAAGCACTAGCAAACGCGAGTGTCGCTGTCGTCGCGACGTGTACCAACTCCTGCAGCTGTCAAAGCGTCCGTGGACTGTCAAGCTGTATAGAACATAGAGTTTTTATAATGTACGCTAGAGGTTCAACTGGCGCTAGTGTCTATGCGGCTTCCGTGACGCAAATTGAAGCAGACAGCAACCAGTCTACTTTTGCGGTGCTCCTGTGCATTCCTGTGGGAAAACGCGCGTGCATTTTGTCTCTTCGCCGGAAAATAACACGGAACGCTTTGGTTATTTGGGTCGTACCGAATAGCATGTACCTTGGTTAACATTCTAAAAGTGTAATTGCTTTAGTTAGTGTATTTTTCTTCATAAGTGAACGATGTTTAACTTCGCTACATTTCAGTCCTAAACATGTGTTCCGCAGTAGGAGTGTAAAAACAAGCGACGATTCAGAGCAAAATTACAATCGAAAGGAATATACAGTGTGTTCAAGGTTCGCCAGCATCCCGGTGACACTTATATATTTCTAATATGCCAGTCCTGTCACTATATGAAATTGACCCCGTCGTGCATAAGCGAATAAAAACATTCAAAAGGTAAACAATAAAGTATGTGGGCTATGAAAGGTGTCTCTTCGTATCGTTTTCTCTGCCGGGCAGCTTTTATCGGGCACTCGTTCTCAAAGATTTCGAGCGTGCGGGTGATATTTTGAACGTAGAACAAGCATCTTCGCACAGAGCAGAAAGAAGAAAGCAGTGCGTATTTACTTATTTAAAATCGGAATATATTACGTGGCCTTCAATTATTTTGATCGTACATGCCCGGGTAGTTACTGATCTTGTGTTACTGCGTAGTTTTTGCCGTCTCCCTTGGTTTCCGGATGTCCTTCGTTCGTTTGGCACGCATATCCCTCATGCTGAAAACCGCCGACGTCGTGTTCGCGCTAACAGTGTCCGACAGTGCACATAAATACACGTACGAAGCCGTTTTAGCACCGTTTTTAATGCAATGAATTCGAATGAAAAACGCCGTAACTGACCAATTTTTCGTCGGCCTGACTGAGAAATGTCCCAAGCTACCTAGCACGTACAAATTATTCGGGATATTTGCTCTTATGACCGTGCGCAGGGAGAAAATGCACTCACTTTTTCCCAAAGGAATGCATTACCGGAAGTCAATTTTCGACTGTTAGCTGTCTGCTTCAATTTGCGTCAGCACACTAGCGCCAGTTGAACCTCTAGCGTACATTATAATAACTCTATGGTATAGAAGACCTGCATCACAACGAGCGTCTGCGACGTCCACTACCACCGCTGCTGCTGGGACACCGCCAGGGTCGCGACCGACGACATCGTGACACTTGTTCGACGTCGTCAGGTGAATGTCGAGGGACCGCTTTTCGTTTCTTTTTTTTTTTTCTTTTTTTTTTTTTGACGCGGTAAGCAGTTCAGTTGGAGCCGCGTTCCAGGCACCATATAGTGTGGTGCCGCAGCACTGTAAACGTTATACGCTAGCCGTGACAACGTACTGCGGAAAACAATCGTCACGGAAAAAAAAAATAATCTGAAGAGACCAGAAAAAATACATTTCGCATTTTAAGAAGTACCGTAGTCTGTCAATGATACACATTTATTTAGTATTTAGGCAGGCAACTACTGTACCTGGTGAGTCCCCCCGAGCAGCTTGTCATCGCTCCGAAGTCAATGAGGAACGAACGCAAGTTCGTCTGCTTCTTTTGCAGGTGTTGTGGTGACGTCAGAACGCCGAACTCTGATTGGCTCCGACTGAAGGTTAGTGGGTAGGCCTCGAATCAACTTGCCTTGAGGTCTACCCACTATGCTTGCAATCAGAGGCAATCAGAGCTCGGCGTTCTGACGTCACCACAACCCCCGTTAAAGAAGCAGGCGAACTTGCGTTCCGCATGGGATTGCGGCGTTAGCCGCGAAGAATGGTCAAATAGAAATCACGAAGCCCGAATTAAGCGTGATTATATTAAGCCACGCCTTCCATTTCTTGAGCTGTCAGTGACGACGTTGTTACAGAACACTTAAGAAACGCAAGGCGCTGTTCACTATATATGTTCGCGCTTCTGGCTTCGTGATTCGTTCTTTGGTGTTCTTGTTCGGCTAGTGCCTCAAATTAATTAATTGACCAAGGAGCGATAGTGAGTACCGGGGCCCGCCACTCTGCCGTTTCTTAAGCTGTCGGCGACTATATAATTAATTTTACGCTCTTATCTCGCTAAGTATAAACCTCACTCTCGCGCCTTTACATCCGCCATGGTGGATAACGCAATCCCGACGCAATCGTCTCGCTATTCCTTGTGCACGCTTTTTCTTCGTTTTTTTTTTTTTTTTTTTGTTCGTCTTTTAGCATGTCTTTAGCGCTCGCGGATTGAGGATTGATTGAGGCGCGCTTCAAGTGATTGTTCCACGCGTGTTGAGCAACGGAAGCTCAAACACTCGGCCGGTATTATACGATCGGCCCCCGGAACGCGTCTAAATCAGGCGTTTCCCAATCACGACGAACTACAGCGACGACGCGCGCCGCCGGCCCTTCCTTTCCAAGTTCTGGCCTCTTTTAAGACCCGTAGTTTACGACGCCCACAAGTCTTTGTACCCCGAACCTCGTATGACGAGCTCCGGACTCCGTTCATCCCTGGTCTGACAGTGCAGTGGGAGCTATACGCGATCGCGGCCGGACAAACCATCCGCCTGCCTTTTCATCGCGTGACTTCAGCTCTCCGCGCGTCGGCCTGTGCGATAGCGTGATCACGTGGCGAAAAATAGCCGCGTGACTGGCTCAATCAAATATAGCACGTAGCTTCTTACCGCGTTCTCAGCGACTATAAACCGACCACGTCACCCCCCCTCGGACCCAAATGACCCGGTTTGCAATATCTGCCTCCCGCCAGTCGGCCAAGTCGACAAGCACGCGTATAGTGGTTTGAGCCTTTCCGCGTCATAAGATGAGGGTTCGTTTCACCTATACGAGCCTTTCCCTCGGAGTGGAAGCTCCATGACGCGCTGTTCTGACTGTGGAGAAACCTGCCCTGTCTATGTTCCGTTTTACTTTACGATGAAGCACATCGAACACTACGAGTCATCAGGCACGTAGCCAGGATTTTGTTTCGAAGGGGGGGGGGGGGGGGGGCGTTCATGACAAAATGCTGTATGAGGGGGAGGGGGAGAGGAGGCCCCAGTAAAATATAATTTTTTGTTTTATTTTTTGTTGTTTTTTTTTGTTGTTGGGGGGGGGGAGGGCGGGCCCCATGGCTACCTGCCTGCAAGTCATCCCAGCCAATCCTGCGCTGCGAACATTTCACGTGATACGCGCCTTGCGCGTCGTTGTGCCCCAAATTGAAAGTCACATGACGCACACGCGCATGGAATTTAATCGCGTCGTTTTTTTTTTACTTATTTAGATACAAAAACAATACAAACTGTAGTACGCACAGTGGTCAGGAGCCACAGCCAACGGCTTGGCTTCGGTGACTCGTAGCATCCTCTTCGGTCCATCGTAAGATGAAATGGTGTATAGATGCCATATCCCGTCACGGCTTCTTCGGTGGAATCGTCGGCATCGCATAACGCTTCTGCCCGATATGACGACCGTCTGAGACAGTGCGTATTTAGGGAAGACCTGGAAGGTAAATTTTAAAAATATATTCCGTGAGAAGACTTTTGCTGAAAGAAGGATCAATCACGAGCTTTTTTTTTTCTGTTCTTTTACCGCTTTTACTAAACGCAACCTCGTCCTTTGGTTGACTACTGCGAGGAGTTGACCGCCAAAATATGTTTGTATGGTTCGTTTTTTTTTCTTTTTTTCTCCAGCCCAGCTTCATATTGGGAGTAAGTCTGTGTTTTGTCGCGAAGTCAGATTGAACTTGTATAGTATTTCTCGTCCATGGTGCCAGAGAAAATGAGCGACGTAGTCGTTTACCGAATGAGCGTGTCGTATAACGCTTCTGCCCGATATTTCATTTATTTACCTTGAAGACCCGTGTCCGGGTATTACACAAGGGAGGGTAACTTAAAAGACACTTGTTTGAACACAAAAGTAAAAATCACAAAAAAAAAAAATAAAACATGGTACAAATGTTAAATGGCAATAAGTTAACGAATCACTATACAAATTTATAACTCGTTCATTTCATCCAAAACAAAACACTGACAAGTTCACAAAACTTAGATGTGTTCATTTCTAGTTCAATGTCGTTGGGTAATGAATTCCAATCATCAATAGCAAGGGGTAGCATGGAATTTGCGAAAAACAAGGATGAAGTGCGGATGAATTTGATTTTACACACATTGTCAACCCTAGCGGAAATTCGATCTGGGATGCTGAGAAGGGCCATTTTCATCTGCGGATTGTGATAATATATTTTATGAAGAAGGGCAAGTTGGGAGAGCCTTCGACGAAAAGGAAGTGTTTGGAGATCAGACCGATTACGAAGTGAAGTGACACTATAGGAGGAGTAGTCGGAGTGAATGTACCTTAGTGCTCTGTTTTGAAATTTTTCTAGTTCGTTAGAGAGGTAATTTTGAATTGTGACCAAATCGATGATGCGCATTCCATTTGGGAACAAACCACGGTTGTGTAGGCTAGACTTTTGATTTCGGGCGAACAGAGTCTGAGGTTACATTTTAAGTATCCAAGTGTGCGGTTAGCTTTTAGGACAACTTCGTTAACGTGGTTGTTCCATGCGAAATCGCTGGTGAGGTGAAGTCCTAGGTACTTATATGATGTGCAGTGGCCAATGTTATTGATACCTAGTTGGGAAGAAAAATTAGACGAGGTGGTTCGACGAATGAATGTTAGTAACTTGCACTTTTCCATCTGAGACAGTGCGGATATTGCACTTTTCTGTCTGAGACAGTGCGGATATGGGAAGACCTGGAAGGTAAATAAAAATAAATTGCAAGATACACAGACCCTTCCCGAAAGTCAGTCAACCCACCCTGTGCAGAACCAAACACGGCGCTCTCATGGCGGCAGTATACCCAACTTCTCTGAGGTGGTTTAGAAGGGGTGGTGTGTAAAGCGATTTAGCCGAGGCTTGGTCTCCGTGCGCGTGGATGCCGCATGGTGGCGCCTCGGAGAGGGAAGCTGTAAACGTCTCGAGAAACGCAAGGAACGAAGGCGCTACGGCTGCTATTGCTTGTGTGTTTTGCAGCTCTTGGTTACATCGGCCTGCCTAACATTGGGCGAGAGAAAGGAAGGCCTTTGTATTCCCTGAGTAGTAGTATTTTTTGTGAGTGCTATCAACGTCGTACTTTTGCTTTTTTTAAGCAATTGCAGCAGTTTTCATCCCATTAGCATGAGGTGGTGCATAGATGTACCCAGACTTGTACGTAATCCGTTACAAGTAACGAAATTACTTGTAATCCCTTACATTTATCGGTAATTTAGTAACGGAATAGTTACATATTTTCTATAGTAATTTTAAAGTAATTCCCTTACACTTTTTACGTAACGAATTCCTTGTAATCCATTACAATTTTTTCCTGACCAACCCCCCCCCCCTCCCCCCCTTCTAAAGAAAAGGTCGTCTTTATTTCGGGAAAGTCAAGCGCAGTGTCACTGTCACGCGAATTGACCAGCGCAAAGGGAGGCTTGGCACTCTTCAGTTCCGCAAAGCCTTTTTTTTTTGCAACACCAAGCCCCTGAATCGTTTTTTTTTTTTACACCATAAAAACAATGTCAAAAGACCCAAATAAACATTTCTACACAAAAAAGGGGGGGGGGGGCAAGTTATATCTGTTTTTTATTGTATTTGTTTTTATTCTTTGCGATCAAAGGTGGGGAGAGGAAGACATGACGCGAAGTGATTGTGAGCCTCTTCGAGAAGCTCGAGGCGGTAAGTGCACAGACAAGAATTAACAAATGTCCTTCTCGGTTAAGTGACTACGACCATTTTCATAATGTCACAACACGAGACAACGCTCCGTCTGCCCTAAAATCCACTAAAAGAGATGTTATAATATGTGAAGATGTTATTACCACAAGCATCCTCGTTCGTTGCTGCACACTTATCATCTTCTTTTAGAAAACAGGATGTATTTTTTTCTCCTTCTTTCACCTTATTTGACCCTGTTTTATAGTCCAACTCCTAGGGTTGGCCCACTTTATTTGTGAATTCCAGCCAGGTTATCTGCATCTCAGTCACCCTTTTTGTGAGTCACCCTTTTTGTGAGCACTTCGAAAATGGTAATAGTCTTCCTTTTTTCTTCTTCCTGCTTTTACCCCAGCAGGACGCATCTTATCTCAAGAAGATATTTTTACAATAAAACATAATGGTGACTGACGTAGACTAGATATTCTGGGCTTGAGGAGAGAGTGAAACTCGTGAGTGGGGCCATAGTGTGGCTTACTTAGTACACTACCCTTCACTGCCCGTGGCATCAGCGGACGTCTGTCTGGACAACATCGGAGTTAACTGCAGTCGGCCCAAGCTCCGTGCGTTTTTGAACGGCACCAAGAAAGGTACACACAGCAAACGTGCCTTTACAATTCCTTCTAACAAACGTTCTAATTAATTGTTGTTATGAGTGTCCTGGTGTTTTTTTTTTTTCTTGATTACTTAAATTTATATGTTGGAAACTCTTATTCACCTACGTCTCAACCGAAGCTCAACCTGTTCAGAACAAAAGAAAGAAGAATATTGAGCCAAACCTCATTTATTATTTAATTATCACCTCATTGTTACCAACTCTACTAAAACTCTCAAATATGAGGCAACGGCAGCAACAATGAAGCTTTGCTCTATCTTCGAGCTAAATAGTACGTCCATTGCTTCGCTCAAAAAGCTCAATGCAGAGCATTAAATATTCGTGAGGTACAATGTGGCACTCCCATTCAGTGTCTCAGTTCAAGGGGTGTTCAGCGTAGCAGTCGACATCTTCAGTAAGAAATGCCGCAATATGTCTGACGAGACATTCGAGAGCCAGCTGTTGCTCAAAATACTCAAGGTCAATAAATGGAACAGGTGGCAACAGTAAGAAGTTGAATAACCTTCTTCCTTTTGTTTCTTAATTGAGGAAAATATTGTTGAAAGTAACGCCACGAAAGTAACGAATTACTTTTGGGGGTAACGGTCACTTACTTTTATAAGAAGGTAATTGTAATTGTAAAAAAATACAATTTAGCCTTGAGTAATTGTAAATGTAATTCCTTACTATTTTTCAGTAACGCGTACAAGTCTGGATGTACCCACCTGTCGTCGAAATGCCTTTCGCATACCGCGGAGTTTTTTTCGGGAGGCTTGTCCGCCCTAGGGATCGCGCGGGCCCACTTCTGAAACGCGTCGGGTTTCTCGGTGCTCTAAATAATGAATAGCTTATCTTCACACCCCTTGTATCCTCCATCGAACCCCGACACGAAACACCAGCGTTGCGTTTTCTTCTTTTTCGTGGAAGCCAAGTAAACGTGGATGCTACCGTAAGCCTGACAACTTCAGGAGCCACGAATAGGGTGTTTTAGAAGGGTTCTAGAAGAGATGAGGTGTTCTAGTTCACCCTACCCCGGAGAAACTCGGCCGCGTACGGCACCCCTAGGTACAGCGCCAAATTTACCCCTATCAACGCGCGGACGGACCACACCGCCCTATGGGAAAAGGGCCGCGCTTTTCACACCTCCCCTTTTAGTACATCCTAGCTTCTCCACACCAGAATAAGCGAACGTCTTCGAAAGCATACAGAAAAAAGGGGAAAGGATGTTGGTCATTTTACGTCACCTTCGATTCACGAAATCGAGGGTGCTTGATTTGATCAAAACAAATCAAATCAAATCTTTATTTTCGAGAAACCTGGAGGGATCGCCAGACAAAAAGCTGTTAGAAAACAACTTGACTGTGTCTGGGATCTTTTTACATTGTCAGCAGCTTTCGACACTCAAAACACATGTTACATTAAAAAAACACAACAAAAACATGTGACTCGGAATTCTACTACGCAAAGCTACACACAGTACAAGCGGAGGTCTTTTTTATTTAACGTGTATATGTTTATGTTCTTTGTGATATACTTGTTCAACAAGCATAGTACACTATAATGTAGTGACTGAAAGTTAGTTTGTGCGAGATTGAGGAAGCACATATGTCTCTCAACGGAGTGTGTTAACATTACTTTCGTTCATTTTAAGTCCTGAAATAATGTACAAAAAAAATCTCCAAATGCCTCAGGTGAAAAACAAATCGCATAAAGTAAACGGTATTCGTACATGCTCACAACAGGAAGTATTCTAATTTTTTTAAACAAAGCTTTTGTGTGGGGTCGATATACGAAACATCCGCAATATACACGAACTCATCTCTGTTACGTCACGGCGCGGTGGTGGCGCGTCGGGCGCACTACCGGTCTGGGGCTGTGGGCGGAAGCCGCCATGAGGCACGTGCATTTATGTGTTACTTCGGAAAAAAACGGACAAAAACCTGCCTTCTCGTCAAAACGCCGCGACTGGGGCTTTACCAAAAGAGTCGGGAAAGGTTTGAACGTCAGTTTTCATGCGTTTTCTGCCTGCTCGGTTCGTCCGAGAACGTGAACAGGGGCCGTGAAAAAGGAAAAACAGACGCCGTCGGACCACGATTGCTTGGGCGGAAAGCACTTTGGATTGAATTCACGGATACTTGTGGTCGTCAGATTTATTTTTTTTGTTCCAACATTAACGCGGGAAAACCGTCAAGTTGCACGGACCACCTGCGGACTACGTTCAGACGTCATCACGTTCAAACGGCCGCCTCATCGTTCGAGCTGTCGTCTGCTCTCTCAAACATTTCTGCTTGTCGTCTGCTCGTTCAAACGACAGCGGCCCGTAGACCAAACGTTGACGCGGTAATTGCGGTAAGAAGTGCAGACCTCAAAAGACGTTTAAATTTGAAGGTTGCTTCGGGTAAGTAGGCTCGGTGTAAACAGCAGATATAAGGAGATGTTGATAATTGTTACCAGTGGCCATCACCGACTTGTTATGCCTGATTCACTCGGTCCGATTCTGCTTGCGATTTTCAGTATCGACGTCGACGTCTCAGCTACGTTCAGGCTTTTGCAGCCCGAGCGACGTCATGACTTAAAATAGCGAGCAGAACCTCATCATATGCATCAGGCTTTAGCGTCCATTCTGCGGCGTCCACGCGGAATGAATCGCCGCATGTTACATTATTCACGCCAAGTTTTGCGGTGTAACGAGCCTCGTTAATTTCGCTGAGGCCGCTGAAGTAGTCAGACATTGCCAGGAAGACGTAAAATCAACAATTGCAACGCGAAAAAAAAGCGCGGGGACTTACACCGACGCCGACAACATCCCATTCCAACGGTTTGTTTATGGGCGACGGCGAGCTTCTTGCCCACACCCCCATCGCGCATGCGCGGCATTAGTGGCGTCCGCTAGGGGCGCTCTGGTTTGTTTGTATACATGATTTGATGTATAGCGTACAAATTTCGAGGATTTGTTTTTGTCGTTGTAGCCCACACGAGATGACAATAGTTTAATTGACACTGAAATAGAGCATGGTAAATTTGTAGCTTGATGTTGGGGGTAGAACGTGTCTCACGTGTTTTTGTGTGTCCCTTGTCTCCTTTTGCGGTCGCATATCAAGATACTCAGACAACGAGCGACAGGACCTACAATTCGAGAAAGTTAACCAGCTAGATAGTTGACATGAGATTCCCACATCAAGTGCTCCGAAAAGAATACAGCTAAAATGGTATGCTTATTTACTAGTTCAATTGCCGAAGTGCCAAGTATGATTGTATGATTTACTGCGATTGGTTTTTTTGTAACCCTTAATAAAATAGCCTTGGGTTTTGCTGCGTTGACGTTGAGCCAATTTACCTCAGACCCCATAGAAAACTTTCTTGGAACCAGAGTTTGCTATGCATAATACTACATCAGCGTCATCACCAGAAAGAAACAGGCTCGTATCGTCTGCATAAATAATAAACGGCACTTTCTTATCATGCTCCTTCTCTCTGTCCTTGTATTTTTGTGCGCTGTTCTGTCAATATGGTCTCATTATCAATGTTCACAATATCATTGATGAAGACATCAAACAAAATGAGTCCTAATATACTTTCTTGCGGTACGTCTTGCTGTATATTTCTAAATGAAGAGCCATGACCATCAGTAACATACTGTTTCCAATGTTTGAATATAAAATTTCAGGAAAGCAAGTGGTACACCACGGACGCCGTAACGACTTAATTTCACAAGCAAAATTTCGTGATTTAAGACATCAAGTGCTTTGGTAATATCGATGAATACACCTGACGTACAAAGCCTCTTTTCTGTGTTCTGTAATATAATTTCCTTTTGAAATAACAACACAAGCACAGTTGACTTACCTTTTCGAAAACCAAACTGATTGTCAGTTAACACAATGTTTTACAAAAACGTTATCGAGGCGTGTAAGAATAGTTTTCTCGAGTGCTTTGGAAAAAACAGGTAGCACGAATAAAGGTTTATAGTTTTTACTATGTTTTCATGACCACCACTGTATATGACTGAAGCTTTAGCAAACTTCATGCTTGCGGGAAATTTCCCGGAAGATAATGATAAGTTGAATATATGCGCTAAGCATGGGGCAATAATGTCCATTAGAAATTTAACTGGTTTTATTTCTATACTTCGTCTCACCTTAGCATGGACTATTGTTAGCCGCGCATGCTGAATGCGCGGGCTATAGTTGCTTCGGATGAAGCCTCGGCGGTTCCACGGGCGCTCGTGCAGCGAGTGCTCCAGTCAAGGCAGTCAAGGCTGACCGCTCGCGCTTGCACAGCCTTCGCAGTTAGTCCATGCTAAGGTGAGACGAAGTATAGCTTGTCGATATCACAACTCTTTCTGTTTCCGAGACCTAATAATGTATTAAAGATTTCGTTCTCGTCGGTGGGGTTCAAGAAAAAATGTGCCAGCGACATGCCTGACATAACGAATGGCACTGTCGTCGTAGACAGTAGTCTGTGTATTTGTAAAGTGGGCGTTAAAACAATCTGCCAGGCACGCTCCCGACATATTTCGACCTTCTAGGGTTAATTTGTCTATACAATAATAATAATAATAAAAAGAAGAAGAAGATGAAGAAATTGTTTTATTTTTCTCGTGCCCCCAAACAGCATCTCGGTTTACAGTGTGGTGCACTAAACATACATGGAGTAAACCCTAAAAATACAGGAAACAACGAAGTTAAATCAATAAAAGTCATGAAACATTATCGTGTTGAAGATAATGTTGCATGAAGAAGAAGATGCCTTATTGCGATTAAGAAATTCATTTATAACTTTCCAAATAACCTCAGGGCGTTGTTTTGTTGCGTCATAGAATGTTTGCTTCTAGCACGACCACTTTGCTTTTCTTAGTTCTGACGTTAATTAATTCCAAAGTTTCTTAAAACACAATAACTTGTCCGGATTTCTTGAAGCTACTAACTCCCTATATAAGCGATTTTTCTTTTGCGTCATTTGTATATGCAGAGGGGTTGCCCACGGTTTCCTTATCTTCGTGTTTACAGTTACTGTTTTGAACAGAAAATGTAAGTCAAAGTGTACCTAGGGTTCTAGAATGGATAAGGTGTTCTTGTACACCCTACCCCGGAACAACTCGACCGCGTACGGCAGCCCTGTGGGTACAGCGCCAAATTTACCCCTAGTGGCATCAACGCGCCGAGCATGATCTCCCATCACCGCCATTAGAGTTTTGGTACTGCCACAAGGTGACTCTGACTTTTGAAAAGGGCCTAAAAAGAGCACTTGTATAGCTGAACACCTGACCCTTCGATCTCACAGAGCTTCTTGGCTCGTGGACAACACGACAGCGCTTCGAATAAGACAAAAGAAAAAGGTTTACCAGTTTAAGAGAAAGTGGAGTGAGATACAACCATAAATTTAAACAAGAAAAGGAAAGAAAATAGCGAGTCATTTTATAAACTGTAAACAACATAATTTTCGCGAGGACCCAAGTTCCGCGAATTTCGCGAATCGCCTACAATTCGCGAAAAATAGGTCCCGCGAACAATTCCGGTAAAATGTAAACACATTGGAATCTATATTGAGATCCCACCGCGTCGCGAAAATTAGAAGCCGCGAATTATTCCAAAACTTCAGGTTTGACCTAAATCGCGAAATATTGAGCCCGAAAAAATAAGTCGTTTACAGTATACAGTATTGGTGATTCCATCAAAATTGACGGCACCTAGTGGCTAAAACAGAAAGCTGTGGCGGCAGGTTTGCTCCCCAGCCTTCTCAAGCGAATCCCATCTTCACGGCGAATGGCGGTCGAAAGACGAAGTCGTAAAAGTGGATTCAAAAACACGCGATGAAAATCGTCACTATTTGGGAAGTACTCGAAAATTAGTTCATCACAAAAATGCCTCAAATATTAAACTTTTTTTTTTTTGTTAGCGAGAAAACGACAGCTTTAAGACACTTTCATATCGTTCATGTTTTCTGTGGTAATCCTCTTCTTGTTTTTTCTAAAGAACTTTTATTGTTCTTAATATTTTTAGCCGCTGTTTTTTATTGAAAACAAAGCTATAACCCCGACACTGTGTAGCTAAAACGAAAAAGAAGCATAAAGGTAGTTAGAAGCACCAGCAAATCGACCGAATGTTCGCTGAGTTCAAAGAGATTTCGAATGCTATGTCTTCGTAAATCTCGCACTTTCCTCTTGAATGTAATTCTTTTTTTATTTTATTTTTTTTTTTTTTTTTAGAGAGGGCACATAAATGTCAATAGGAAAATTAGGAAGCAAAATGAAGAGACATTTGCTCGGGGATGACGTGCCTTCGCAATTAAGCGCAGGGAATCTACCTGTCTCGACTTGTTTATACGCGGTCAAAAAAGAACGCAGACGAGACGCGGCAAGAACCAAAAGTCGGTGCGCAGCTATACTTGGTTTTTCCTTACGATGAAGCGCAGCAGACGTTACGAGCCGTACCAGCCAATCCAGTGCCGGGAACGGGGCACGTGACTACGCTCCTTGCGCGTCGCCTGCCAAGGGGCATATACTATAATTAGGGCGTTGGTTTTTTTTTTTGGTATTTATTTATGAAAAATATCGGCGAATGTTTTTCGGTGTCTTTATTTTAAAATCGGTGTATTTCTGTTTGTTTGTTTCGAACGAGTGCTAACTGCTGTGATTTTATTGTGAAAAAAAAAAAAAAACATCTCACGAAAAACTGAGAGTGCAAGTCTAAAAAGGGTAGGGTTTCGATAAAAAACATACATAACTGAAGCAAAAAAAAAAATCAAAAATCGGTGGTTTTCGGTTTCAAACTGATTTTTTTTTTTTTTTCACGCTGATGGATGTTTGTAATGCCCGTGTCCCACTAGAGCGACAGACAGAAACAAACGACAGCGACAAGCCTCAAACCAGAGTCTTTCGCGATTTGAGAGGCACTGTAGGATAAAGGAGGCTATGCTCAAATACGAGCATCATGCACGCGAGGGTATCTTTGGCAGGCTTGCAATCGCTCGTGCTTACTTCACGAGCACCGAACGACTAATAGAGAATTCGGGTGGTCATTTCCTGGCAAAATATTTTGCCTTATCTCCGGCAAGGGCGTTCGCGTGGTCAAAGGCTGGCGAGTGCGCGCCGTTCGGGTGGCGCTTCTCAGGCGGGTGCCGGCAATTTACCGGCACAATTTTCGCCCGAGCTTCAAGAGGTCGGGCAGCTTGTCTCCCAGACTGTATCCGGTGTCGTCATATCCGAATCGGGAAAGGGAACCAAACGAAACAATGCTCGCCGATAGCGGGTTCGAGTAGAAAACGAAGCCATTGAGACAGACACCCCTCTGTGGTCCGAGAAAAGACAGCAATAACAACGGAGATAGAGATAAAATATTTTAAAGGGAGCTTGCGTGAGATCAGTTAGCTATGGGGCACAGCGTGTTATTATAGACCTTTTCTTGAACGGCGCCGCCATCTTGAGAATTGCGGTGCCGACGACGCCGTCTAGCGGTTTAGAAAAAGAAATACCGGCTAGTTCTGACAGCACAGCTATCTGTGTAGGCAACGGTGTGGGTATGGGGGGAACTTGGCTAGACTTGGCTATGGTGGGATGCAGTAACTTGGTTGGAGCTTGTCCGGTTGAATCCAGCTGGCTACTCACAGGCCTTCACCTTACCTCCTCGAGAGAACGAGGATGAAGACGGTGGGGAGTTTTGATTGACTTTCCACAGCGAAGTATATATGAGCAGTTTAATGTAGTCTATGCAGGTAAGCTCTCGGCATTTGATAGCTCCATCTTGAGTGGTGGCATGTAGACTTTTTCATTCCTTTCACATACTATGGGGCTTGCTGTGATAACCTAATTGAACCACCTGCACCGGGAATTAAAATCGGCCCTCTTGTCGTAGACGAAGTGGTCGTGAGCTTAAACGTGACGTTGAGTCTGATACGAATCTCTCGCGATCCAAGCTCGCAATCGACTGACTTCATAAATAAGGATTCTTGGGGAAAATGCGAAGCTCGATAACATTTCAGCCACACTCGCGCTGCAGCTTCTTGTCCTCATGGCACACTTTCTGCTATCGCCCTTATGCTTTTTAATATTATTTATCCATCTGACGACCACGCAGTGGTAGCCAGACAACCGTAGATTTTCGGAAATTTCAGCACGGTAAAAAGGAGCACTCGGAACTAACTCATGCACGACGTCCGTTTTTAAGCCTTTTCGCCCATACCCTTGGCGGTTGCATACCCTGTGTCAGCGGGCAATCCAAAAATGCACCAGGTCGAGGGTACGTCAATTACTGGCTGGTTTGAGGTTATGCGAAAAAGGTCTATACCGCTGTAAAAAAAAAAATGTATTAATAGTGCTGCAGCTCGAGACTTGAACGCGCCTTACTATTTTAAAGACTGGGCCAAATGAAAATGCTGAGGATTCCAGAAAAAAAGGTAATAAGAAGAAAATTAAATATAAACAGCGACGCTGGTGAGCTTTCTGGGAGTTTGTAAGATGACAACAGTTCATCGGGAATCTAAACAAAATATGTTAAAATTTCTTTACCCACATCTCAGAGTTCGAATATATGTTGCTGATGCCTACAGCGTGCGTATTGTATCATAAAATAATCGAGGAAGAAGTTAACAAAGTTCACGCGCGACCCAGGCAAACGAAAACGCCAGTTGCCGGCGCTTTGTGTTTGGGTGGAGAGGGTCACGTGGTGCGCCGCTGGCGCGGTTTTGGTTGCCTCTGCCGCCGGCGTGGGCTCGCCGGTGATTGACCACCCGAATTCGCCATAAATACCTGCTTAGCTACCATCGCGAGCATGCTGCATGGGTTTGAGACTTGTCGCTGTCTTTCGTTTCTGTCTGTCGCTCTAGTGGGACTCGGGCATAAGTGTTATTTCGGTTTTAACCGATCCTGCATTTTTGTCACCGACGGATATTTATCGGGGTTGCTAGGTTAGAATCGGAATGTCTATGGCCCAACTATAACGGCTTCTTGGAGTGGCGACGGCACTATTAAAAAAACGAAACCAGCTTGGCCACAGCAAGGTGGCCGCGCATCATACAAATGAATAAGGAGGGGGGATAGGGGGGGGGGAGGGGGGGGGGGGGGGGGGCTCTTATCTTGCCGTGACCAGAGGGCACCAACAGACGCCCCGGTTTGCGAGGTTGGTTTCGGCCGTTCGTTCGCTCCAAAGCAATGTCCGAGTAGGCGTAACGCTTTGCAAGCCGAATACAACAATCACGGTTGCGCTCCTGCTCTTTACATGTGAATGTACAAGAAGAAATGCAGTCAGTCTTCAACCCGGTCCCATCCCCGGATATAAGTAGCCTCCACTCCATAAAGCCTTTATATATATACAGCAGCATGATGTTTACCGAACAAGCCCACGGTTGCCCACACCAGGTGTGGTCAGAGCGCGTGCGCAGGAACCAAATTCGCGCGAGGCTAAGCGTTAGCGCGTGCACTGTGCCGACTGCAGCGCCGCCGCAGTGCCGTGACGTGAGAGAAAAATGAGCTGGTCCCTGCGCCTTTAACAAAGGCTAAGGTCAGGTGACACAAACAACACACGGCATCGAATTGGCTTCGAAAGTTCCTATAACCTCTGCTACGTTCCATCGTAAGGACAGTCGCCGCCGCCCCCACTCCCCTTCCCTTTCACTTCCCACGGGAATGTGAAGAAAATGAGGCGACTCCACTTCGTTTGTGCTCACGACGACCGCGGCGGTGGCTACGAGCCATCGGAGCCAATCCAATCCAGTGCAATGTCACGTGACCTTCGGGACGCGCGCTTCGACGCGAGGGGTTGCGTGGCAGGTTCGTTGCGCTGGATTGGTCGAGTTGCTTCGTAAACCGTGCTCCGCGGTCCGTCGTAAGTTGGCACTGGAGCACTGAAAAGGGGCCCTAATTGGTTTGCCGAGGTTTTCTCGCGAAGCCGCCGAACCTCCGAGCAAACCGAAATGGGCCCCGGCTTTCTCCGGGAGTTAATGAATACGCGCCCGTGGGTATCTGAAAGCGTTCGCCGCGCGCACCCACCCTGTTGACTCGACTTTGAGCTAACTGTAACTAAATCAGGCTCTAAAGTGCTTCGGT
Organism: Ixodes persulcatus; assembly: GCA_013358835.2. Taxonomy (NCBI): domain Eukaryota; kingdom Metazoa; phylum Arthropoda; class Arachnida; order Ixodida; family Ixodidae; genus Ixodes; species Ixodes persulcatus. The sequence goes on from JABSTQ010010409.1 coordinate 701,135, forward strand.
GACGTGCCTTGTCCCCGACGTGATCGCGACGTTCGAAAGGCGGAGAGGGAATGAAGGGACGTTCTCGACTAAGGGCCGTTTCGCTTTCTCGAAAGCTTTTGCAACTTGATGCTCTGACACTTTAAGATGACGTCACGAGAGCCCGCTGTCGTTGAAGCAGCGAGTATAGCGTTCCCTTGCCGCGGGGGGACAAACATTGCGTCCTTGTCGGCGAGTGCACTCGAGCTTATCGATTGTTACTTTCAACGCGCAGTGCTACACACTCTTAAGAAATCTACTGCGCCTATACTTCCCGCATAGCACTTGGGAAAGTCAATCTCTGTCATTTACGAAGGTAGCTCGGCGTAGCATAATGCTGAAGATATGTTTAGACCTAAAAGAATTGTCTGCTTTCTGGTACTGTGTGTGACGTCATCCGCAGTGCCACAGCTCAGACTGTTTCCTTATGTCTAAATCTATTTTAAGCAGACTTGGGAAGTAATTCGTTAAAAGTAACGGATTACCTATAATACGTTACTTTTTTTTTCACGTAATTTGAAAAAGTAACGGATTATAATGGAATTTTTTCAAGTAATTTTGTAATTGCCACGTTGTTGTTTGTTTGTTTGTTTGTGTTTGAAGCAGTAATTTGTAATATGATTTCTGTACAAAATATTGGTACCAAAATTTCTTTAATTACACGTCATATTTTTTTTAATATCAACATAATACAGAGACTGGAGCAATATGAGCATGTAATTCAGCAGCGTAACGATAGCAATTTCAACAAAATAGAAAACCTTGTGGGGAATAACCGAAAATAAAACACAATTTTTTGTAGGACAGGTTACTAGAATCACCAGAAAAACGCGCCAGGCATATATACACGTGACATATGGCAAAAACAAATATCAAGAAGACAACTCCGAGTAGGCATTGTCGTCTTGATCTCCTAGCGGAGGTAGACGCTGCTACTGAGCATTCGCGCCGCTAGCTTTGTCTGCAGAATTCCAGGGATCATTTCTGGTCGCCATATGCTAGCGGGAGGGCGGGTGTGTTTGCAGCTCTCGCTGCCTCGTCAGCTTGCAGGTGAAAGGAGTGCAACTACAGTAGACTCCCTTTAAGACGAACACGAAGGGACCTTGAAAATTTGTTCGACTTAAGGCGGCGGTCCCACGGCCCCAACTATAATACCGGTGGCAGCTCTGCTAACGCTCCTGTTTGCTGTGCAAATGTCGCGTCTGTGCGCGTGTTACGTATTTCGTTTTTTTTTTTTTTTTGCAAATAAATAGCCAATTCATCATCACTCTTTTAGTGCAAAATATGATACGCATTTTTCAAAATTTAACGCACAATAAGAAAACAAAAAGTGCAAGTTCTGATTTTTTCAAGGACATACCTCTATGCATTCCAAGTTTCTAGACTTGCAATGCATCCAAGACGCGTTCTTTTTTTTTATTGAATAGAAGAAAGACTCGTCTAGTTCCGTGCATACGTGTTTTTGTTAATTAGCATGCTCACATTTTTCAATATTTATTCAAAAAGAGTCTTTTTACTGATTTTGAAGTCTCGTAACTGAGTTTCACATCATAACGCAGCAGCGTCATTTAAGGGCATGCTTGTGGTAAACATAGGAACTCAGAATATAAAATATTAGAAGCGCAACGCCAGCCGTTTTCTTGTAAACACAACTTGATTATGGTAAAATTTCTAAGAATTCCCTTAACGTGTTCTTGGTTTTCTCAGACAGCGTTCTGGCATCTGACCTAATTTTTTTTTTAATTGTATGCTAGAGGAACTGAGCTGGTTCACTAGAAGCGTGATTTTTCGTATTCATATTCAGATTTGTTTAAAATATGTTTAAATCATGGGACTATTTTGAAGCTCAACTCTGTACGCAAGAAACCGGTTTCAAAGAAGAGGGCAGCTATTTAAGCAACGATTCTTTATTTAGTGCTTTTCTCGTTCTAATTAAAATCATTTTTTATGATTGTAATTTTTTTAAAGCATACTAATTGACCTAAATAATAAAAATAACCTATGTTGTAGCAGACGACGCGCGCTTGCGCCATCTTTTGAAAGGTGGCTGAAATTCGAGGTTGAGAAGTTCAGGAAAAGTGGCGCTGGGGGGATTCTGTTCCCGATGCAGAGGATTCTTTTCTCAAATATTTCCTTGCGCTACTTCCTCGTTCTTGCAATGAGTAAATAATCTTGCAAGAAAAAGAAGAAAAAAACAAGGGTCACGAGCAAGTTCTCGAAAACATCTAGTGCCTATAAATAAGCTATTCAATGCTCCCTGCCATGTTCCGACACCACGAAAGGTGCGAATATTGAGCTCCATATGATGGTGACGACAAAGGGGAATTTCGTTTCCTTCACTCCAAGATTTTTACCCGACAATTTTCTTTTTAAGGGTCCAGCTTTCCAACCGCTCTGGTTCTGTTTTGTTCGCCATCGTGCAGGAATTTTAGATTTTCAGTTTTAACGTTACTCTACTCGTAGAAAACTTACGGGGAGTGTTATGTGTAAAGCGCAGTGACTGGTCCTCATGGTAAGGCAACAAACAGCCAGTCATCGTTGTTCAAATCTGAGGCTCAGGAAAAGGGTCTAATAAACCCCCTTTCCATGCAGTGCCCTATCAAAAGCGTTGCACATGTGCGAAACCCTCACTACGGTCGTCTTTCTTTGGATTAATTTTTATTTCATTTTTTTCAAATAGGAACAATGTCAGACAATCAACTTTCATGGTGTTACTTTAATAATGTAACGACTCCAGGCTTCCACTTTGCGTTTACAACAACCATAACTCTTGTCATTTGCAACTAATTATAAGCAGCCAGGTCAGACTTGCTAGAAACAGCGTCTCAGCTGAGACTTTGGGAAAGAAAGCAATGCCAAAACCAGCGCTTGAGCTGAGCGGGACTCAAGCCGCGTCTCAAGACAGTCGTGCGCCCATCCCTTTGCAGTGCTTTCTTTCACTCAGTCTCAGCTGAGACGCTGTTCTAGCAAGACGGTCCAGGATCAAAACTCATAAAGTTTCTTCGCGCTTCTGTTTCGTTTTTCTGAGTCCCCGCAATGAGTATTGCAAAATAAAATCAAGCGAGATGCTCAGTGCTGCCCTGCCATGTTCTTCCATGACCGGGCTAGAGAGCGGTTTCCTTGTGGCCTTCACTCTCGCCGAGGAGCAATGGAACTTCTTTAGCCGCGTAGGGGTGGGACCACACAACCATGCCCAACACCGCCTGAGCCATCCTGAACAACTGCTCCCCGACCAATGCGATTGAAAATGTGTGCAATTATACTTGCTTGAAATAACTGTATTGAGCCGATTGAAATAAGTTTCGGCTTTCAATAATTAAATTCTTGTCTATACAAACTTGTTTCTTAAGGAGACTAAGAGAAAGACGTGTTCTGCATAAGTCCCTGAAGGCAGCTGACCTCACGACCTGTAGGTCCAAGTACTCTAGAAACGTATCCAACTCAACCCCCGAGCAAAGAGGACAACACGGTGAGGAGGACGTGCCTCTCAGAAGGAATTAAAGCACTGTAGGAGCGGTAGGGTTACAGCGACCCCTCCAAGCTGCCGCCGCAGGGAGCAACTACTCCCGGTGCAATGGCCGTAAGAGGGCATGCCTGTTCACAGCCCCTGAGGCTTCACCCGGCTCGTTAATGTGTTTTTGTAAACTTACGTGACAAATAAAAACAATGTTCAATGTTCACTCTAGCCTAGGTTGCCTACATGTCTGTCTGTTTCAGGGTGAAGACATCCATTGTTGCTCTGAATGTGCCAGCGCGTGACGCTCTCGCGCACTCAGTGCATGACTTGGGCGGTAAAATGGCGTCTATGCACTAGCAAAAGCTACGGGCTCGAGCTGAGTGACACCAGATTGCACGCACTTCAAAATGCATAAAAAAACGATTGGGCGGAAAAACGGCTGAGTTGTCACCACTTCATGTGGTCTCCGGTTCAGGCACGTAGCCAGGATTTTATTTCGGGGGGGGGGGGGGGGGCCGCCCATGACAAAATGTTGTATGAGGGGGAGGGGGGAGAGGAGGTCTCAGCAAAATGGAACATTTCGGGGGAAGGCCGGGTCCCATGCCCCCTTCCAGTGTGAATGAGCCCTCAAGGGCTCATTCACACTGGAAGCGGATCCGCGTTCGCAAAGCGGTTGCGAACGCGGTTGTATAAGGATTCAGTACAATTGCACGCGCATTTGATGACATCAAATGCGCGTGCAATTGCACTAGATCTTTATAAAACCGCGTTTGCAACCGCTTCGCGAACGCGGATCCGCTTCCAGTGTGAATGGGGGGTAAGGGGGATTCAACCGCTCGTCACTCAATGGGCAAATTTCTCTACACAAACCTGAGTTTCAGGAATGCACGATAGTATTCATTCTTTTAGAGGTTACTTATGATAACGTAATGAAGGTTGTACGGCCCTTGGAGTTTTCCTTTGGAACGCTGGAGATTTTTCACTGGCTCGTATCTCGCGCCGCCTGTTGGCCGCTTCCGGCAGCGGCGGACGCAGAGCGAAGATCTAGCTCGAGACCGGCGGCGAACAGCCCGTGGCCCGAGCCCACCTCGAGCGCCCGACCTGCATGCGCAACTGCGAACATGCAACTCGTTTGTTCCGGAAAAATTCTGCGCCATCTATGAGGAAAAGGGTACAAACAAATAGCGGTTGAATCCCCCTTAACAGATGTTCGCCTTAACAGAAGTGCCCTAATTATCATGCTGGGCATGTCTACATTGCTGTTGACCAATAAACACAGAATGAAAAGGCCTACAATGAAGAGATACGTAAAAAGGGACATATATTTGGCTTACCATGCCAAAAGACGAAAAAAATAATGTTTCATACACCACTGGTGGAGGAACCGATCCATTCGGTGATTTTTGACTGCCGCCTCCTCTGTGCAAATCGGTGTCTAGCGATGAAAGACGACATGTGCCACATGTTCCTGAGAAAACATGGGCCACATGCCATAATTAAGCCTTAATCACTGTCATCACGCTCATCAGACTCCTTGTCCGACGCCTCCTCCCAAAGGCAGTAGTCTTCAGTACCGTCGAGCGAATTTAAAATCCCGCACTTCTTGAAAGAGCGAGCGACGAGCGTGCGCCGACGCAGTGAAAACACGGCGCGGCGCATAAATCGAGCAACCCAATGTCGGCTCGCCAACGTTCTCATGCAGCAGCTCGGTGTTTACGGCGAGTGCCGTTCACGCGGCTCTTTTACGAAGTCGCTGAGACTTGCCTCGACGTCCGCGAACACGCCATTCTTTGGGCTCCTAAAGTTTCTTCTCGTTCCGTTGCACGCGAACAGAGTTTGCTTTTATCATCACCATCCGCGAATGCTGCCCTCATTTACGGCGAATTGTCGTCCAGCAGCACTCTTTCCGATATCTTCCGCAACCAAAAGAACTTTTCTTTTGTAGACAACCGACAATTCTTTTCGCGCCGACACCATTGCCGAGCCTGACTGTGTACGAATGGTGGCGCCTCGGACGTTGTGAGTTTAATGATGATGATAGCTGTTTTGAGCGCCGTATTGCTTCGAAACCAAAACTACGTCAAACAGCGTTAGATCGCGCCTCATCGAAGCTAAAAATTAGAAAAAAAAACTTCGTATTATATGCGGGTTTTTGCGGTACATCTGACATACACCTCGGCCGGCGCAATGCTCGGCGTCGCCGTCGGTGCAGTGCCATCGCGAAGGGGACCTATGAAAGTTCGAGTTATCCAAAATGCGCGCGCAAAGCGGTTCGTGTTAAACGATCTTTTTTTGCATTGCGTCTATGGGAAACCAACCAAATGTTCTTACTTTGTTCGGCATATCCGAGAATTCCGCTTAAGCGAGTTCGCCTTAACGGGAGTCTACTGTACTTTTTTTTTCTCTTAAATACAATATTTTATTTTTACAAGGTCTATTACAATCCGGGCGTATGAGAAATGAAAAAAAAAACATGTTCCAAAACATTTTTTAAAACATCAAAATTGTTTCTATCGTCTTCTTGGTAAGTGTACGGGAATAATAACGTGAAAGTAATTGTAAGGTAACGAATAAAGTAATCCGTTACTTTTCAGCGAAAGTAATTTGTAACGGTAATCCATTACATTTGAGTCTCAGTAATTTTTAATTGTAATCCAATACATTTTTTTTTTTTAATTAAGTAACGGGCACAAGTCTGGTCAAAAGGCGTAGCCCTTGTCGGCGGCCTACTCCCCAAGTTCCAGTTCGTGCCCCCCCCCCTTCCCCTCCCCCTTTCTCTTTCCTCAACTGTATTAATCTTTGAATCTTTGTATCAACTTTGGAGAAAAAGATATAGGTCACAGAGGGGAAAAAAGCCATGTTTGAGGTTTTGCCCCCTTTCCTGGTTTGAGAGAAACTCTCTGTGTTAAAAAAAAAAAATGTTGGGATGGATGTTGCAATTTCGTTGGCCAAGCCATCTACGAAGCGCAAAATTGAAGGCTAGAAGCGACAGTTTCAAGCGCGGTGAGAACTCGCCTATCTCCACAGAATCGCGGGACAAAGTGTTGTGTTTGATTTGCCAGCAGGTCATTTCTGTGCCCAAGGAGTATAACGAGAAGTATGATGCACTCGCTGGGAAAGCAGCAAGACCTGTTTCAGAAAGCCGGCCAGACAAGCGACCAAACGGTAAGAGCGAGCTTTATTGTCTCTGAGCTTATTGCCAAACCCTCAAAACCGTTCAGCGATGTCTTGTTTATCAAAATGTGCCTGCTAGAAATTTCTGACGCTGTATGTCCAACCATGAAGAAGACCTTTGAAAAAATAAGCCTTTCGCCAAACACTGTGGCTGAAAGGATTAACAAGATCAGTGACGGGATTGAAAAGTCATTGATGACCCTCGGCCATGCCTTCGAAGCATTTTCAATCGCTGTCGACGAGAGCACTGATGCGCTCGCTGGGACAACGCTCTGTGCGCCATTTTTGTCAGGGTGTAAACAAAAGTTAAAACGTTACGGAGGATCTTGAATCTCGTGCCGATGAAGGAATCGACCACATGAGACGGCACTATTTCCGTCATCGAAAAAGTTGTTGAGGGCGCCGGACTGCCGTGGGAGAAGCTGGTTTGTCTTGCAACTGACAGCGCGCCATCAATAATGGGAGCAAGAGCTCCCCACCATTGATGGTGAGGAGCTCTTGCTGAGGAAGACTGAGGAAGAAACTTGCGGAACTTGATATTGCTAAGCAGTTTTCGGCGGTTCACTGCATTCTTCATCAAGAGGCACTGTGCAACAAGTCGCTGAAAACAAAGAGCGACATAGATATTGTATTCGGCGCAGTCAATTTCATTCGTTCAAGAGCACTAAACCACCGGCGCCAATTCGCCAATTTCTCTTCTGGAGGCGGCTGGTAGCGAGCATGGTGAGCTTTTTATCACACTGAAATGCAATGGTTGAACCGCAGAAAAATTCTTAAACGTTTTATTTATTTATTTGATTTGCGAGAAGAGATTGATGCTTTCTTGAAGAACAAAAACAATCAAATCAAATCAAGTTTTATTTGTTGTCACATCTCCTTACATGATAACAAGGGACTTAAGACAAAAATCTGCTGGGTAGCAGCTTGACGAAGGTCCCAGCCCCCGTGCAGTTCGGGACAGCAAAAATGTAAATAAAAAATCAATGTCATCGCCGAGCTGTCAGACGTGAAGTGGCTTCTCTCCCTTTCATTCCTCATTGACATAACTAACTCCCTGAACTGCCTCAACGTTAAACTTCAGGGGAAGCAGAAAATTATCACCACGATGTATAACGACATTCGGGCACTTCAAGGCAAGCTGCAACTTTGGGATCGGCAGAGAGGACAGTAAAAGCTTGACCACTTTCCGACGCTGAAATCACTGGGGCTCATGGATCAAGAATCTTGCGGTATCTTGTCTGAGCTTCTCCGTAGTCTCCAAAAAGAATTTGAAGAGCGATTTCAAGACGTAAGCAGCCTCTTCAAGGACTTCAAACTTTTTTCGTTGCCCTTCTCGGTGCAGGCAGATGACGTCGCGATCCAGAGCTCCAGATGGAACTTCTAGAGCTGCAGGCTAACTGCACACCGAGGCAAAAGTTTCAGGACGTGGGAGTGCCACAGTTTTACAAGTTTCTGGACGAAGCATGCCGGCTCTACGTCAACAAGCAGTGAGGATCATCGCCATGGTTGGGGGCACCTACCTGTGCGAGCACCTCTTCTCCTTGCTGAAGGTGAACAACTCAACACTCAGGTCAAGAATAACAGATGAACATTCGCGATTGACCATGAAGATTGTCTCCGCGCAAGAGCTTAAGACGGACATGTCTTCGCTTGTTTCAGCATAGCGATGTCAGATGTAAAGTCAGCGCAATTAGAGTTTGATGCCTTCATGGTTTGTGGTTAGCAAAAAATAAACCTATTTCGACTTCATTCGTCTCCTCATTTTGTGACACATAGCAAGTTATGACACCTTTTACGCGAGTAAATTTTGCGGAAAACTTCCCGAGATGCGTTTGAGACCACTGCCCTATACAGTGTTGTTTGTTTGTTTGTTGGTTGTTGGTTGTTGTTTGTTGGTTGTTGGTTGTTGGTTGTTGTTTGTTGGTTGTTGGTTGTTGGTTGTTGGTTGTTGTTGGTTGTGGGTTGTTGTTGGTTGTTGTTGTTGGTTGTTGGTTGTTGTTGTTGTTGGTTGTTGTTGTTGTTGGTTGTTGTTGTTGTTGGTTGTTGTTGGTTGGTTGTTGTTGGTTGGTTGTTGGTTGTTGGTTGTTGTTGTTGTTGTTGTTGTTGTTGTTGTTGTTGTTGTTGTTGTTGTTGTTGTTGTTGTTGTTGTTGTTGTTTTAACTGGTACGCGTCGCCCCAGGGATATTTGGTGATGCATTTGTTATTTTCAGAAATATCCGCCAGCATTAGATAAAGTCAAGTGCCCATGATGTCGCTGTTTTACCTTCGATGAATATCTATACACAATCAACTTATAAGGCATTTATTTGTATAGGATTTGTAACCGCCTTCAATTCACCCAGAGAAATTACCTGATGACGTCTCGAAAGACAATAGCGCAATTTAACATGAGATTACGAAATTTATTTTTTATTGTTTATTTTCTTCAAATTTGGGGAATGCATTTTGAAGTCAGCTACTTTTCTCGGAGAGTGGCAATAAAACCAATTTAAGTAAAATACAAGTACATACCCAGATTATGTACTTCAAGTAATGTACAAGTTTGTAAAACATACTTGAAGTAGTACTTTCAGTATAATGTACTTAAAGTACTTCCCAACACTGGTCAAAACAACGAGTTATTTGGCAATCATAGTGAGCAAGGAAAATGGGCAAAGTAATAAGTACAGAAGATAATAATGTATGTACGTAAATTTCCTAATAATAGTGTCATATCCTCATTAAACACAATTTAGTAGACATTACTACTTTAATCAACGAGGCTTACTTGCGTCTGATGACTATGATCGAGCATCGCACGCCCCTTCAAACGTGGCCGTACCACGTTGCGAGGGTGGATTGGGACTGCAAGTAGCCGTTCGTATCTTTGCAATGTATGACTTTTATTTTATTGTTTTACGCGACTTCGTTGCTTCTGCTGTCTTTCTACCATTCATTAAGGCACACGTCGGCAGTTTCTAGACATGCAAGCCGTACATCTTAATGCCCTGAAATGTATCCAACTTGGATGGAAAGGCTCTAAATGAGGACAGACTTGCCGCCATGGTCTCGGCTTTCTTCTTGAAGCTATTGTTGCGCCTTAACGGCGCTCGTTTTAGATAGACAGGAGGCGACCCAGCTCTCTCGTGATGATGGTTTATTAGACTGCCTCGGTATTTTCAAGCACCGGAAAGCCGACGCCCTTCTCCTCCCCCGATCTTCTCTCCGCTTGGTGGAGGGAGTCGCCCCGTCTGGGAACGGACGCACTAGGGTGCCTTCATGTGCGCTTTGCTTGGGGTGATGACATCTGGCCATTTTGTTTCGAACGCTTATTTTTATTTTTTGTTCTCAAGCGCGTAAAAGAGCGTGTCCCTGCACGCGCTCGTGGCGCTGACCAACGTTACTAAAACACTCAGTTGGGAAACTGCCATAGAGACTGCCCTGAAAAAGTGTCCCCGATCTGTCCTCGCGAACCGAGCTAATGGCGAACACAACGCCGCCATTTCTCCCGCAGCGGCCACTCGAGGAACCGCACGTTACTTCTATTTTGGCTTTAATCGGCCATTCTGAAGCCGAAACAGATACAGTGGAAGAGGTTGCAGGGGTGCCACCCCCGCCTCCCCGGCGGCCGCGCCGCGTCTTACTATCGAAGTTAAAATGCACCTAATTCGGGACGCGCTACCTGAAAGTACCGCTGAGGCATGGTCGTATAAAAACAATATTAAATATGCCGCAAAACCTTGCAAACTAAAGATTTTAAAAACATCACGTGCCCTTCATTTTGTACTAATCTCCAATAAATATCATACAAAAAAAGTCTTTTCCGTTTTTTTTTTTTACGCAAAAACATGCTTTATAAAAGCTCAAGGTGACCACAGTACAGACAAATGATAAAGAGTTGCGCTGTTGTCGCATTTAGCTCGGTCTCGGTGGACGCCAGCGGCCCAGGTTTCGACGGCAAGTTTCCCAACTGAGTGTTTTAGTAACGTTGGCGCTGACTGTGCTACGGCGACATTTTGTTTCCTGCGATTTCTTTGTATTTTCCCTGTGAGCGCGTGCTGTCGGCATCGGGTACTACAAACGATGGCATCACCCTAAACAGAAGGACATTGAGGCACTCTAGGACGCACATAACTTCTTTGTTGCCCAGGCTCCGATTCCCGCGGCTACGGCACGCGCCCCAGCTGGCGGTTCTCTGGGCGCCGCAGGCTCTGAGATGCACACACTCACGCACACACACACACACGCACTAGTAGGGGGCGAAATCAAGTTCACGTCGCAGCTTGTTTTCCAACATCTCTCCCCCCCCCCCCCCCCCTCAAATGAGCCCACAGCTCATTTAATCATATTGCCTCCAGTGGATGGAGCAGCTGCACTGGTCGTCGCGTGGAGGCTCCCGATGGGAGCCTGACGGCGCAGGCACGCACGTGCCCGTCTCTTCCGCTGAAGACCTCCGTGATACGGACGGTTCTCCACAGGTGACGTGGAGTGTTATCCTCGCGCAGCAGAGCCAGGTCCCCAACCCTCGGTGGGCAGCTACCGGCTGGTCGGGCGAGATGCGCAGATCGAAGCTCCAGTAGATATTCTCGCTGCCAACGCCTCCGGAATCGCTGCATGAGCTCTTGACGGTATCTCCAGCGGCGGGAGAGAGCTTCTCTAGATGACGCCTGCGGTGGCTCAACTTCCGGAAGAGTCGTCAGTCGCCTCCCGATGAGTAAATGCGCGGGCATCAAGGCTGCTGGCTCGCTAGAATCCGCGTGGAGGTACGTCAATGGCCGCGAGTTCAACGCTGCTTCAACGTCTACCAAGATAGTTGTCAGCTCCTCGAATGTAAGGCTCTGACGTCCGAGAATCTTTCGGAGACAGACCTTCACTGAGCGCACAAGTATTTCCCACCAGCCGCCCCACCACGCTGCCCGTTCTACGATAAACTTCCACGAGATCAGCTGGGCACTGCAGTAATCTTGCGCTTCCGGACTGCGAACTACCTCCCATAGGGCCTTCAGGTCTCTCGCGGCTCTCTTAAACGTAAGGGCGTTGTCACTGTAGATCGTGCTTGGGAGTCCCCTTTGAGCCACAAAACGTCGCAGGGCCAAAAGAAAGGCAGTTGTAGCTACGGATGGGACGAGGTCGAGGTGAATCGCTCGGGTAGTCGCGCATGTGAACAAGGCAATATAGGCTTTTTCGCTGCCGCCGGCGTTCTTAACCAACAAAGGCCCGGCGAAATCAATACCGACAACCTGAAAGGGATGACCTTCGTAAACTCGGTTTCGTGGCAGTGGCGCGACTGGGGCGCTGGCTGGCTTGACGGAAAAACGCTGGCAGACACGACACTGGCGAATCACCACCTTGACCGTTCTTCGAGAACTGAGCAACCAAAATCTTTCCCGTATTTCCGTCATTGTTGCCTGGACTCCTCCGTGCAATGTCCGCTGATGAGCCGCGGCGACCACCAGCTTGCTCAGATAGTGTTTCTTTGGAAGAAGAATGGGATGCCTCACATCCTCCGGAAGAGAGGTCTGCTGCAGTCGGCCACGGATCCGCAGGAGACCGGTGTTGTCAAGGCAAGGATGGAGATCCTTTATCTTCGATCCGTCAACAATGTCTCCACCTCGGGACAATGCCTGAATCTCTGAGGCAAAGTACTCATGCTGAGCCTGCTTGATCCACACGCTCTCTGCGTCTCTCATTTCCGCTGCCGACAAGGAGAGCTCTGGAGATCTGGTTGTTCCTCGGCAATTCCTGACAAACCGCAAGATCCAGGCGGTGACTCGCAGCCGTCTTTTGTAGCTTCCGAAGCTCTCCACCGTCAAAAGTTGTGTTGGCGCAATTGCAGCGGTCAGCAAAACGTCCACCTTTTGTCGGCGTTCGACTTCAATGTCGCCGTGCAGGCCGCAGTCTGATGTCGCTGCAAGCCAGTCGCGCCGGTCACCGACAAGCCAGTCCGGCCCAGACCACCACTCTTTGTGACCACTGAGCTGCACCACAGTATTTCCTCTTGTCATTAGGTCAGCTGGATTTGAATTCCCCGGACAGTGATGCTAGCTGGATGGATCGCTCGATGCTTGGATCTCAGTCACCCGGTTGCATACGAATGGTTTCCATTTGACGGCAGTCCCCTTGATCCAACCCAGCGTAATCATTGAATCTGTCCAGTAGGACACCTCGATGTCACCATCAAACACAGACGCACGCAAGAATGCAGCAAGGCGCGCTCCCATAAGCGCTCCCATTAGCTCGAGGCGTGGCAGAGACAGTGTCCTGAGCGGGGCAACCCTGGCCTTGGCGATTATCAGAGTCACGCTGACATCTCCTGCGCTGTTCACGGCGCGGAGGTAGGCGCAGGCCCCGTATGCCTGAGGGCTGGCGTCGGTGAAAACATGTAGCTGCAGCTCGGTCAGGTCCCCATCCACCCGCAGGAGACACCTTGGAGATATGACCGAACCGCAAGTCCACCAACTCAGAGTACCATGCTGCCCATTCTTCGCGAAGCTCATCTGGCAGCTCGTCATCCCAACCCAGTCCCTGCTGCCACATGCGCTGAGCAGCCTGTTTCGCAGGGCGTTCACGCTGTCGACGTCGATGGTGGCCGACTGAAGCGCGATCTCCAGCTCGTGTATGAACTTAGTATTGCGGGTCCGTCGAACGGTACGTTTTCGTTTGAGTCTATCCATGCTCCGTCACTGAAGCGTCATTCACTTGTTCACTGTCCCGGGTTTCGGCACCAAAATGTTGCGCCTTAACGGCGCTCGTTTTAGATAGACAAGAGGCGACCAGCTCTCTCGTGATGATGGTTTATTAGACTGCCTCGGTATTTTCAAGCACCGGAAAGCTGACGCCCTTCTCCTCCCCCGATCGTCTCTCCGCTTGGTGGAGGCTCTGGGTGGAGGGAGTCGCCCCGTCTGGGAACGGACGCACATATATCTTCTTTGTTGCCCAGGCTCCGATTCCCGCGGCTACGGCACGCGCCCCAGCTGGCGGTTCTCTGGGCGCCGCAGGCTCTGAGATGCACACACACACACGCACTATACTTCGTTTCACTTTATCTGCGAGCGAAGCCAAAGCTAGAAGCGCGAGACCAGCGCTTTTTGCGTTTCTCCCCAGCTCGCGCGCTCGAGCAAAGCCTGAACGCACGAAGCTTTCGCGCTCGCGCTTCCAGCTTTTCCTTCACTCGCACATAAGGTGAAACGAAGTATTAGCGGCGAGATGTTTTGGTGGCGCCCTCCTGTGGTTCCCCCTTGTGACGTCATTACCTTGCAAACAACAAGTTCGATGGTGTTTGTTATTAGCATGGTGGAAGCTTGAAATCATTGCGCTCTCAAAGGAACACTGCCAACACCGTCAAAATTAAAGTTCTTCCATTCCTCTTATTTCCGTCGATAATAAATCCCCTTTCCGACGTCATAGTCAGCGTTCGGCCAATCGTGGAAGGCCGACCACAGCGACGCTTTCGGTCGCGCACGGGGCTAATAGTAGGGGGCGAAATCAAGTTCACATCGCAGCTTGTTTTCCTAACAGCTATCTCGTGACCCACATGTATATTTAAAATATATTACCTTTGCTTATATATATATATATAGAGGTGAACATTACGACATTTGACTTCTTGCTCGTTGGATGTTCAATTTAAGAAAAACCTAAATGTTTTTTTTTTTTTTTTTTCCGAATTTAAAAGCATAAACTGGAATTTCCGGCTTGAAAGTTGTAAATTTATACTCGTAAACATACGCATTGACCCGTGCTCGTTACCATGCACACAAGTACGTGAGACAGGCCGACAAAAGAATTAGAAAAAGGTTTTAAAGAAACCTGAAATTAACTAAGCAAGAAAAAGATTCGTGAACACATACGTCGCATGTGCCCATGTTCGCAAACGAAAACGCGCTCAAGAGAGCTGGTAAACACTGTCGCGTTTGCCTGAACGCATGAATATAAGCACGACATTCGAGTACACTGCACTACACACACACACACACACACAGACATACACGATGACACACAGGACTGTCGTAATACTACACAAACTTCCACGCGCACAGGGCGAAGCGGACCATCAGATATATGGAGTGAATTTAGATGCGGCAGCACTCTCTGCAGGCCTCATGACTCGGTTTATGGAACTCTGAAACCAGTCGTCCGGTCTTCCATTATCTCGCAGTAACCGGCAGTACGGGCCTTGAACTTTGGCGGGAGCTACGGGCCCTCCGGACCAATCACACTCCTCCCTTACATCACCTGACATCGCTCCCCGCGCGTGGGTATATCGGCCGATATAGATGACGTGGCGAAAGAGAAAACGCACGATTGGTCCAACAAGCACGTATGGCGTCTAGGGCAGTGTTAGCTTAGCGATGAACGGAGTTAATGGAGCGCTCACGACGAATGGATTCAAGCATCTATCTTGTCGGCTTCAGCCACAGTGCGTTCTGCTCCCTCCGGCTTCGCATGAATTAGATAACGTGTTTAGCAGGACTTGCGTTCTACTAAAACACGTACTCCCCCGGTGTCCAAGGGGCGATGGATGCCAGTCGAGGTGCAAGTCAGCCTCGGTCGTTCAGTGCGAGAAAAACTATATATAGTGCACCATCGCAAGTTTTTGGTTCGAGTTCTGATAAATAATAAATGAAATTTTTCGCAAAACGGTTGCACCTTCTTGGGAAGGTGCAACCGTTTCAAGCGTGCGAAAAATTTCATGGATTGCCTTAGGCACGGTTTTGTGCGTTCACTGGCCGTCGTGACGATTAGATCTCACCGAAAGATAATCAAAGGTCGTACCGAAAGCTCGATTCATTCGATTCACTGTTCGATCACAAAACCGTGCCTAAGGCATTTCTCAGCGCGGTCAATCAGGCATTAATTAGAGCCAGGTTTACACAACAGCAGCTCGATAAATATTAGGGTGTGTATGAGAGGCAGACAATCTAATGTTGCATTAAGTCTATGTGCCTAATTGGCAGCGGATATTATAAGAGGGCTATTTAAAAATGTGTCTCTATAATAACAAAATAAACAATATATATCGTAATCAAACGCAGTCAAAAAAAAGATTGTGTGTGTGTGTGTGCGTGTACGTGTGCGTGTGCGTGCGTGTGTATGTGTGTGTGTGTGTTTGTGTTTGTGTGTGTGTGTGTGTGTGTGTGTGTGTGTGTTTGTGTCGGGTGTTTTTTTTTTTTTTTTTTTATTCTTGCAGATTTGTTTCAAAAAAGCCGTCAAAGCTACACTTATACGGTTTGTGCGAGTGAGTTATACGCCCAGGGGGACATTATGTGGGTGGCTAATCTTTGCGATAAGTCGGATAATTAATTACAATTCACTAACTTTTTAATTAGGGAAAATAGACATATGGTTTCAATTAGAAACTTGATGAGCGTCGTCCAAAACCCCTAAATCAGTAATTTTTAGAAAGACTTTGAGCGCGTGTGAAGCGCAGTAGTGCGCTGAAGTTACCACTCGTGGAGCAGGTACAAGGCTGGGGCTATTTAAGAGACCGAAATATTGAGCGGGCGCCTTACCGAAACCGCTAACCTTGTACCTACTCCACGAGTGGTAACTTTAGTGCACTACTACGCTTCTCACGCATGGAAAGTCTTTCTGAAAATGACTGATTTAGGGGTTTTGGACGACGCTCAGCAAGTTTCTAATTGGAACTATATGTCTATTTTCACTAATTAAAAAGTTAAATAGGGAATTTTAATTAATTAGCCGACTAATTGCAAAGATTAGCCTTCCACATAATGTCCCCCTGGGCGTATAACTCACTCGCACAAACCGCATAAGTGAAGGTTTCATGGCTTTTTTTTAAAACAAATCTGCAAGAATAAAAAGAAAACCCTATACACACACACACACACATATATATATATATATATATATATATATATATATATATATATATATATATATGATCGCTCAATAAATTAGGAATGTATGCGTGTAGAGTTGTGTAACGTGGACCCTCGTGGCTTGGTTAAGCAGGGTGGACAGCTTCGTCGCACCGCGGCATCTTTCATGAGCTCAGTTTTGCAATACACAATCTATACACCCATTAAGAGTGAATTGAACAGAAGGAGATATCTGATAGAATATATGCCCTCATATTCATCGCAGGATTTTTTTTTTTATTTCCTGTGTTTCTTTTTAACGTACATAAGTAGCCAGACTTCTCGTTTGTTCCTCCGGTCAGAACCAGTCTCGAGCAGTAACTTAGTAACGTGTTACCGGTAACTACTTACTTTTTCAGTAACTTGTAACTGTAACTCGTTACTGCTTAGTGAAAATAGCTTGTAGCTATAACAGGGCTACTATTTTTCGAAAGTAACTGTGAAGAGTAACGTTGTTACAGTTACTCAGATTTATGTGCAAAAATATTGCAAACATTACCACCAAATGGTTTCGCAACTCGTGAGAGTTTCAAGTTCGGATACGGTAAGGGTACATCAAAAACTAATGCAGAAACCGTCCGGAGCACGAGGAAGAAAAAAAAAAAAAGAAACTAAATTTTGGGTGACCCTGCTTACCTAAGCTGGTCCCGCCAACTGGGAGGATGGGTCGTTTGTGTCCGTACCCGCCGTGTATGGTACATCGCCCACAGCGCATGCAGGTGTAACAAAGCGCGTCATCTTTAAAGCGTTTCTCTTTTCTTCGTCCAGCGGGGAAAGCGAGTGCCTTTCGCGGAGTACAATGTTTGGTGACTGTCGCCCCAAACACCCGCGGGCTCACGGCACAATCGATTTTCCGAACCTCGTCTTTTTGCCGCCAATCATGTTTTCTTCCACTCTGCTTTGAATCGTCCAACTCCCAGGTGCACTCTTGCGGTGTCTCTACTTTTGGCCCCTTAGCTCTCCTTTCCCTTTTCTTGCAACCCAATCACCGATATTGCCGCCCTTAGCCGGGACCAGGGGAACTTGACATCAGCTGATTTATAGATATTTAAGTCGTGGGCTTTCCGAGTGGTCTCTTCTAGTTGGAGTGGTGAGATGGAGGAGCGAAAAGTGTCCGATCTTGGTTAGGAAGTGGCGGAGAAAACATCGCAACAGCTGTTTGGAATTCTACACACAGTGGTCGTTCGCAGCTCGATCAATGCTTCTTATGCTCCGCTGCCGTGTTCAGCGGGTTTGACGAAGGAATGTTGCAGCAACATTGCTCTCGAAGTTTTCAAGGGAAACTTCATGTTTCATGAAAGATTGTGCGCACGCAGTAGAAAACGATTCGGCCGACAAGTGGATTGGAGTGGCATATGAAAACGTCGACAAAGCTGAGTGCAAAGTATGACTTATATTATTATTGACTTCACATGTGCACGATATTCATTGCTTTCGTCCCATTTCGCCTCACCGAAAAAATTCGAAATTAGAATTGACCGATTGATTAGCTCAGCCGGAAAAGGGCTTGCGTCGTCGAGATCCATGCTTCTGAACGTTTGCCCGTAGCAGACAAGACTTGGGAGGTAATTCGTTACAAGTAACGAATTACTTGCAGTCCGTTACTTTTTTAGGTAATTTTGTAATTGACACATTACCTTTTTTCCCGGCAGTAATTTGTAATGTAATTTTGTAACAAATATCGGTAACGAATTACTTTAATTACACGTTTCTCTTTTTTAATATGAACATAATACAGAAACGGTAGCAATAAGAGCAGGCATCGCCTTCCATCGTGTTTTTCTTGTAGGCAGGAGAATGCTTTTCGTGTTTATTTGTTTTTCACTTTTGTACCGTTTCACCCTATTCAACTTCGACGTCTCACGCCACCTGCACAGATATCAAACACAGGTCCGTTCCCCCTCGATTCGCGGGTTCGTACGGTTCGTAATTTTGGTACTGTACTCGATAATGATGGTCAAGTTGATGCTATTGTCTTAGATTTCGCAAAGGCATTCGACAGGGTTTCTCATAGCAAGTTACTACATAAGCTAAAGCGGGTACTGGATAATAACAACCTCTTGGCATGGTTAGTCTCTTACCTTACCAGCCGTAAACAGTTCGTGTCTGTGGGCAATGCAGAATCCATTGAATTACCTGTGCTATCTGCAGAGTTCCCCAGGGATCGGTACTCGGTCTGTTGCTGTTTTTAGTTTTTATCAACAATCTGATGGTAGCTAATCCCTCGATACACTGTCGTTTTTTTTTTTGCAGATGACTGTATGTTGTTTTTTAAAATAGATTGCATCCTGACCAAACATGTTTAAATGATAGCCTTAAAATTATTTTTTGGGGTGTCACAAATGGCAAATGGACTTGAACGTTCAGAAATGTGTACAAATGACACCAACGCTGAAGAAAGTAGCGCTTTTTTTCCTTATACTATCAACTCCAGTGCGTTGGCAGTGGTCCACGACTACAAGTATCTAGGTGTCACAATTACCTCTAACTTAAGCTGGTCCCTTCACATTCAGCAGGTTGTTACCAAAGTGTCTAGAAAGCTGTGGTCACTGCGGAGGAATATGATTCACTGCACTCCTGAAACGAAGCTAACAGCGTATACAACTCTAATTCGTCCTTTACTATAATATGCTGACATATTATGGGACCCGCATTCACAATCGTATATAAACCAGTTGGAAGGGGTTCAAAGAAAGTATCTTAGATTCATTTCTAATATGGCCAAGAATCACATGTTTCACCGTTGTACACTGCGTCTGGACTGGCTGAGTTGTCATGTCGAAGGAAAGTAAATCGCCTATAATTTTTACATCACATTATACATAACAAAGCTTGTTTAAAGTTTGGCGCCTATCTTCAGTTTAACTTGAGCCGTGATACCAGACAGAAGCATGAGAAACTAACTCGTGAGTTTCGTTGCAAGAAAGATGTTTTAAATTATTACTTTTTCCGCGTACTGTTTGTGAGTGAAACGAGTTGCCCCGCAGCGTGATGAACATTGTCTCCTTCGCTTCATTCTCTAGTGCCATTGATGGACTTTTCTTTGTTTGAATGAACTGTACAGACTAGGTTGCTTACGCAATTTACTGTATGTTTATAACTACTTATTTGTTTTGCTGATCTTTTTTTTTCTATCGTCCACTCATGCCTTGGCCCTCAAAAGTTGGCCGGCAGTATTTTTAAAATAAATAAATAAATCTGCTATGCTAAAATTTGGAAAAACTAAAGTGGCCTGTACTTTTGCCAAAGAGGGAACTATACATGCTTTATCATATAGTGGATTTACCCGGATACTGTCTTAAATTGTCATCTTGTTCAGAAGCTACTTATGATAAAAATTGAAATAGGAAGAACCGAATATGTTAATATTGATTGTTGGGAAAATCTTAGTTTCTAAAAAAACAAAATCTGATTCACTACCGTGAGACACACTATGTCTTATGAAAAATCTATGCTAATTTAAAGGCATGTTAAGGAAGGTTCCTTTTTAATGTTTTCTCATATTTGTGTAAAGTAACGACAAAGTAACGGCGTTACTTTAGTGAAGTAACTGTAACAAGTTACTTTTTTCAATTTTGTAACTGTAACTGTAGCAGGGTTACTTTTTTTAACTGAGTAACTGTCACCGTAACACTGTAACATTTTAGAAGAAACGTGCCCATGACTGGTCAGAACAACTGTCGACCTTCAAGCGAGGAAAATACCGTCCTCTTCTCCCAAAGACATAGCCCCCCGCTACCACAACAAGCGCTCAATGGGCGTTTAAAACGATGCATCTGAAACCAAGACACCAATGGAAAGAAGGTCAGTCGAGGGTTTTAAAAAAGGAAACTAAAATGCTCAGGTAAGCTCGCATATATCTAGCCCAGATTTCGTAGGCGGTCTCGGCTCCGACCAGAAACCGTACATTCGTCAGACTATATACGCCCGCTTCTACGGGATACGTTGTAACAACACAGGAACGCCGTCAAAGATCGGAATTGCTTTTACGTCAAGTGAAATAACTTCCCGTGTGATTTATGATGCCTATATCGCCGCGCGATGTGGTCGCGGACGCACTGCTTGTTCGGAATTCAATTTTCACGGACACCCGCACAGATTTTTTTCATATATGTTTGGCCCCTTCGGTCGTAACTCAAACTCTGTGAATGGGATTCTCGCAATGTCTGTTTCTTTGTCGAAATGACTGCATAAAAAAAAAAGCAATATGTGCCATTTCTTGTTTCAGGGTAAATATGATCTACATTAGTTCCTTCATCACACGGCAATAACTTCACCCGACGTATTGACTGGCGCATAATGTCCTAAAGTAAACATCATGTTTTCTTTTTTGGTGCTTGTAAAGTTCGGTATTTTAAAGTATTTATCATTTACAGTGAAGTATACAAAATATTGGCACAGCACCGTGAATTTATTTTACGACTAAGCACAAGAAATCTCTATCGCGTTGTTGTCTACCATGTTTTACCTTTCTCCCAGAATACCGTTCAATTATAACCTATTTCTCGCTGTCAACAAATATATCTTCGCTTTTTTATTTTATTTTTCATTTGTGATAGTGTATTAAAAAAGTGCTAGTAGGCTATTTGGCTTGTTCGTGCTGGTGTAAGCTTGTTATGGCCAACACCTCCCAGATATCAAGGCCGTACTATACTTGGATTCTCCACGTCATCAACTGGAGGCCCACACCGACTAAAAGGCCCCAGCTCGATGAGCAGACAAACCGAACTGCAACAACGACTGACCAGTACGAGAAACACCGACTCCGGAAGCGTATTCGGAAAGGCTTGTGGGGTAAATCAACGGCCCAATTCCGGCACTCTGATTGGCGCGTTTTCGTTAGGGTGCCTTCATTTTTCATGGACGTCACATCGCCTGGTTTATGGGGGAGAGAAAGGAGAGAGGTGGCCGAGGCTTGGGCAAGCACGCCTCACTGATTCGCGCTCTAGCCTTTCGTCGGCTCCTTGATTTGCTTACGCTATATAATCGGCTAACTTAGGATCGTTTCGAGTCGTTATACAAAATAAAGGCCTCTTGCAAGCTTTTTTTTATTTTTTTTTGTTAAACACGAGATGAATGAAATGGACTTGTCTCATATATTGTTTTGTTTCACAACGCGCTAGCGACTGCGCAGTTTGACATTTTTCAACTTTCCGCACGCTCACGTGTTCAATAAAGCCCTCACCCGCGGGCTTTATTTCGCATCGTCAGCACCTCTCTGTCATCTATACGTCGTCGTCTTCCCCTTGTACATATCATCTCATAATCATCATCAGTAGACGTGGCACCGCGGGCCTCCATGGTACGGGCTGTCGCCTTTCCGCGTTGCCACGGCTCTCCTGAGCCAATAAAGATGATGATGATGATGATGATGATGATTATTAGTATTATTATTATTATTATTATTATTATTATTATTATTATTAAAGTCGGGGAAAAAAGGTGATATTTGTAACTATAGACCTTTTTCTCTTCTCTCTCCATTTTCTAAGCTCTTTGAAATGGTCGTCCATCAATTCCTGTCATTCAAATTTCGAAACTTAGCAATTCCCAATCAGCATGGTTTTATGAGCGGGAGATCAACTACTACTAATCTTGTTAGCTTTATGTCTGCCGCCTCTCGTGTGATATGTAACAGAGGTCAGTTAGACGTTGTCTACTTTGACTTAAGTAAGGCTTTTGACGTAGTCAATCACATTATTCTTTTATCCAAACTTTCCTCCTATGGAGTATGTGGCTCAGTACACGACTGGTTAAGAAGCTATTTGTCAGAGAGAGAGGCGTATGTCCGGGTCAACAACATGAACTCTTCGTTATACAAGGCTCGCTCTGGCGTTCCTCAGGGATCTGTTTTAGGACCCCTTCTGTTCACAATTTTCGTAAATGACGTCTCTTTTGCTGTTTTAAATTCTTCATTCCTGCAATATGCTGACGATATAAAAATTTATCGAGAAATAGTTACTGAACATGATTGTGCTAAGCTCCAGAAGATGCATGTTCTTTCTACCGATGGTGATCTGAAAACGACCTTTTCTTGAACCCGTCCAAAACCAAGGTCATGACGCACTCTCGGAAAACTCACAATATCTCTTTTGCATATAATATTCAAGGGACTTTGTCTCGAGTAGGTGTAATGAAAGATCTTGGAGTCATGGTTGATTCTGGATTGCGTTTCTCTGATCATGTTGGTAGGGTGGTTAACTCGTCATAGAGTCGATTCGCCCAACCAGGGGGCGCTTCGAAATTGCGATGGTAGCGCCACCGCAGTACAGCATATGGTCGTGTTGTACTGCGGTGGAGTTCGAAAACCCGACTGCTTTTATCACGTTATACTGTTCACTATCCAGGTCGCAGTTAGAATATGCTTCAGTTGTCTGGAATGGAATTTATAAAAGTCACTCCTTGGTGATCGAACGTGTGCAAAAAAAGTTTGTTTCTATCTTTAAACATCGCTACATAATGGAGGATGTTCACTGCTTAACATATGAGTCTGCGTTAAAGCATGTTGGTTTGCTTAGCTTGCACCGGCGTCGGGAGAACGCGGACTTACTATTTTTGTTTAAAACGCTGCATGGACTCATCAATTCCCCGAGCCTGTTATCGGAACTGTGCCTTAGGGTCCCATGTGTGCCTACTCGTCTTAGGTCATCTTTTTATGTGTCTAGAACGTTTAGTCCGGTAAACCCAATTGTGAGAATGGCACAGCGTTTGAATCATTACTCTGAAAGACTTGATATTTTCCACCCTTGCTACAGGACGTTTGTCCTCTCTATTATAAACTTGCCCGTGCAGGATTTGCATTGCTGAATGGCTCTGTTATGTCTGAATTTCGTCATCTCCATGCCGTTCTTTCTGGTGGTGTCCTACGGTCTTGTGTCCTACTTGATGAACTACGGTCTTGTGTTCTGTTTCTACTGTTACTGCCTCGTTTTTATTTTATTATACTAATTACTCGTGCACTACCTAGTATTATGCTTAAAAATGTATCGTCTTTCCTGCGAAGATGTGTATAATGTTTTTTTTTTGTTTTTTTGTTTGTTTGTTTTTTTTATCCACCAGTGTACCAGCACCAAGACCTCAGGGTTGTTCCTGGGCACTGTATAATGAAGATTGATTGATTGATTGATTGATTATTATTATTATTATTATTATTATTATTATTATTATTATTATTATTATTATTATTATTATTATTATTATTATTATTATTATTATTATTATTATTATTATTATTATTATTATTATTATTATTATTATTCAGTAAACCCAACTTGTTAAAATGCCAGCTGAACGTTTTGAAGGACACACACACACACACACAGACGAACAAAATGTTCGTCTCTGTGTGTGTGTCCATCAAACGTTCAGCTGGCATTTTAACAAGCATGAACCAACTAGCTCAGTTTCAGGCCATCACAGCAAACCCAACCGTGTGACAAATGATAAACTTCGTTGCGCTGCGCGTCTAGCACCTCTTGTCGTTTATTCGAAGACTTCTTTTTATACGTGTATATTCCCGCCACGGTTTTCACGTTTGTTTATCGAGACGAGTTTTGTTTTCGAAGCGTTTACGAGGAACACATTCACTTGGAAACATGAGCATAAATATTGTAAAGAGAAAGTGACTCAGCAAATCGGAAAGTCGAGAGAAATTTATCGCCCCCCCCCCACGTACATGGGTAAATTACTTATAAAATGTAACTTAATTACAATTGCAATTACTTTGCTCCAAATGTAGTTTAACTACAATTACCATTACTACTACGTAAAAGGTTATTCATTACAATTAGAAATCACTTTTAAAAAGTAATGCAATTACTTTACAACTACTTATTTCCGAGAGCGACCCAACTTGGGCCCATACCTTTGAACAAGTTGCTTAGAAAACAATGCATCTGCGCATTCCTTGCCCCTATGTTTGAGGAGGATTAAGCCTGGCTGTATTGTACTTTCCGTTTATGAATTTTGTTAAAGGAATGATAGAACTTGACAGCCTGTAGGAATGAAGTCCTGCGTTGTTATGTTTTCAATAAATAATAATAAATTAGTTCGTATACTCGAAGACGCCAGAACGCCAAAGTAAAATTGGGTTGACGCACTTCTGTTAGCCAGGCGAATAAAAATGCGACAATTAGTCATATTTTAATATTTTAGTAGTGTTAATATAAATCTACAATTCAAACGCGCTAATACGACCACATTCACCTACAAACGTTTTATGCCATTGCAAATTAATTACATTGAGTTTAAAATATAATGGCTCAGAAATATCTAAGAACCGAACCGGGCCTCCGGAATCAATAGTCACAAATCAATATACACAGGTGCTAGGTCAGTCTCCAAATTTCCTATGCAAATAATATCCGAAGATCAACGGGAAATAAACATGAAAATAATACAAAAAAAATTAACTGTGCGACAGTACTGGAAGAGGGACGAAAAAAGTGACAAAGAAAGAAAAAAAAAACTTCATAGATAAGAAAAATTGTCAACCTCGGCTGAAAGCTGAAGCTCAAATTTTGTTTTCTTTCAACTTTTTTTTCATGTTTAAACTGTTGTTTATTGCTCGTATCGCAAACGGCGCAACACGGTGCCGTTGATGTAGGCCCCAACGAGGACTGTCTCTCAGCCCTCGGCGTTAGAAACGAAAGAACAAACAACGCGACTCTATTTTTGTTGTGCGTGTGTGTGCGTGCATGTCTGTGTGCGAGTGTGTCACCGAGCGCTGGGCAGCTTGAGCGAGCGCTGAGGCTTTCTAGAGAGGTTCCGTCGGCTCAACAAAGTCTTGCAAAAGTAATCGTAATTGTGCCTGAAATTTTGCAATTACTGACACTAGAAAGTAATTAAGTTACAATTACAAGGCATTTTAGCCGAAAGTAATTATTTACAATTACAAATTACCAAAAAGGGGTGAAATGACAATAATTCAATTACTGTAATTGAATTACTACCCAAGTATGCCCCACCAACACCCCATCCCCCCCCCCTTTTTTTTTCTTCCCTTTTTGCTCGTTTCTTTTTGCCACCGTGAGTTGGCGATTTTTCCAAACACGCGGAAAAAATGCTAGAGCTTTCGGAACAAGGATGTTCGTGTCCATAGGTTCCACATCGTTTTCAGGTGGTTTTTTTTCTGCGACGTGCACATGACCGAGGAGAAGTTCCCACCTATACGTGGTCTGGAACGCGTATCCAACCGGTGTGTTTAGCGTCCCATTCCGGCCATGCATCGAAAGCGCGGTCTCGAAGCTGCAACAAATGACGTCACACAAGCTCGAGTGTCATGCTCTAAGCTGTCGCAATCCTGGCGATTTAGCGTACAAGTGTTAAAAAAGAATAGAAAAGCACGCGAGAACACGGGCGTCGCGGTCTCCGCGGCGTCCCAATAAAAAAGCTTGTAGTACAGAGAGTTTTCAACTGCTCGGATTGGGGTCACGTATGGTTAATGGGCCTCGTTGGCAATGCGAGAAGCTGCGAGGAGGTGGCAAAGGCGTGGGTCGTC
Organism: Ixodes persulcatus; assembly: GCA_013358835.2. Lineage (NCBI taxonomy): Eukaryota > Metazoa > Arthropoda > Arachnida > Ixodida > Ixodidae > Ixodes > Ixodes persulcatus. The sequence goes on from JABSTQ010010409.1 coordinate 727,143, forward strand.
TGCCAGCGCCTCCGCCTTTCCGCCCGCTCTCCTCCTCGCCAATCTCTGCGGGAGGTGTCCGCGCCATTAAATTGCAAACGCTCCTTATGTTGTGAGTGGGACCCTCTCTCCAATCAAGGCGCTCTATCCCAACCACTGATCTCAATGACGATTTGCCGGATCGCGCATCCCCGCTTCGAGCCCATTGCACGATTGCGGCCACCGGTCTGCCATCTTGCGTCACCCGCTGAAGCGTTGTTAATGCTATTTAGCCCGATTTAATGATATTACAGTGGTTAAAAAAAAAAAAAAAAACATTTGCAATCAAGTTGCACAAAACGAGAGGCTATATCTTTTTTAAACTAATCAATTAAAATGATTGTACGACATATAAAGCAACAAAAATAGTATCACGCACAAAGCATGTCGGGGTAAATACAATTCTATAAAAATATTTCTGATATATTCTGAAGAATTTTACTCTAACGACCCGTAAGGAGGACTTAATTAAAATTAAAAATGTATTCATAACTCAGTATCTAGTAAGAATATCTGAAAACTAATTGCATATTTGAAATCACCACTAAGAAATACATCAGTATACAGTGTTTCAGAGCGATAGAGGAAGAATAAAAAAGTTAAAGACCAGCATCTCTCCTTAATTAAAGTAGGCAATCTTCTTTCTCTTCGCTAATTGCGGGAATTTTTTTATATATATAGTTAGTTGAAGATTTTCTGTTCATCTCCAGGTCTCGCAAATATATGAATTCAATCTCGCCAAAAAACTTACCTCAACAATTTAGAATCGGGAACGCGTGACACAGTATAGCTTCGTTCGAGTTACCTGTGCCTCCTGCACCGGTGCAAAAAAGTGCAGGGCGGTGTACTTCCGGTCGTATCCCAATAGACATATCGGAAGTACACTGCCCTACACTTTTCTGCACCGGTGCAGGAGGTGCAGGAATCAAACGAAGCTACTAGTGTCTCCTGTCATATTGCATGCATCATGAGAAGACGCAGTTCGTTGGACTTCTACACTGAATGCCTGAAAATCCGAGCCGATCTGTTAGCCGTTGAGAGAAGGCAACCCCGCATATTAAATCAGTAAAGCCTCGAGTGCGTAAAAGTCGGTCGTGTTTTCAACGCACGGCATAAACAAGAATAAAGCATCGCGGAGAGTCAAGATTCCTTTCGAAATCAGAAGGAACAGTCAACCTCCGTAAAAAAAGGTGTAAGAGATGCCGTCTATACTTCGTTTCCCCTAACGATGAAGTGAAGCCGAAGCTCCGACGCCATCCCAACCAATCCAACGCTGTGAATCTGTCACGTGACTAAGCGCCCCGAGCGTCGCTACGCTCCCTGCCGGAGTTCAGGTGACACTTACACGGCACCGAATTTGCCCCGATGACTCGCATAGCGTCCGCTTGGGTATGAAGGTGAAACGGAGTGCTGAGCACCTCTTGTGTTAACCACCCCGAACAGAATGCTGAAAAATGAGTGCCGAGTTCGTTCGCCCACTGTCTGGCAACATTAGCTCTCTGCCGCCCTCGAGACAGGGCTCCCTTGACGATGATTCATGACGCCCGACGTTGAGATCATCCGAGCGACCCACTATATGACACCGGTGGACGTGATCTTACAAAGTGTAAGGTCGGTCTAGTGAGGCCGCAGAACCTCGGTCCCGAACCCCGACCTGAGATGACAAATGAGCCGCTGTCTGGACGTCGACATTTGAACAAACAAAAAAAACGGCGACTGAGGACACGTTAGGACACATTTCGTCGCGGTCTCAGGCTCATCCTTCACCAAACTTGTACCCGCGCGGCGCCAAAAGTTAACCGTGGACACATACTCTTGCCGTGAGCAGACAGACGTATTTGATACTCGAGGACTTCTCCGAGCAATTGTCTCTTCTTCTCGCTGCTTCTTTGTGCTGATAGGACTGCAAGTCAGTGGCGCCCAAAAAAGAAAAAAGCGGGCGTTGGGTAATCTTCAAAGTGCTCCGGAATAGGCGCTTTCTTCTCGATGAACAATAGAAGGGGGCTGAATGGCGGACGCGCTAAAAGGAAACGAAGTAGCACAATGTAGACGTGTGTGAGGAGCGGGCGACGGTAATTCCTAGGGCCTTTCATTCGTTGTGTTGCTCGTCTGAAGGGTTCTACGGAGTACGTGCGATTGTGTTGCCTAGTGTGGACTATAGGGAGGCATTCGTTGCTATCGTGCTCTGAGGGACATTGCAGCATAGTGTTCACGTGTGGGTTGTGGGCCTGATAGAGTCTCCCAGATCTTCTTTTGTGACACTTGGCGAATGCAGCTTGTAACGAATTCCCAGTTCCCTTAGGCATAAGACAAACATAAATCATCTTCGTCTGTTCAGAAATTATTTTTTATTAAAGACATCTCTAACTGGTTAGAACAAGACAACTTTCTCTTAATTGAGTTTGCCGGATTTAAAATCGTTTTGCCAAGAGCTGCAGGCGGTAAAAGCCGTAAAGCCTTTGCTTTCTCGATAGATGGAATCGGGAATGACTTTGCGCGCTAGCAAAAAACGATAAAAAAATATATCGTACTCTTTAGATGTGGCACAGGATTGCCACCAGCTCATGTTACACCGCCTTTGCTTGGCTATCTTCGTAAAACTCACATTGGTAAATATATTTTTTGCGCAGTGGAGCGGGTAAAAGAAGGAGAAATAGCGGTGCGCCCCCCCCCCCCCCCTCCCTCGCTGCGTAGGAACGAAGCAGATTTGTGCCTATCTAAAATATTCTACTCAACATACTGTATTTCAAATATTTATTCAAGTACCTTGGTATCTTGCAAATGCATTTGATCAAGAGTATTTGACACTGTATTTTAATTACATTTCTGAGTATATTGTACTCATTATCTCAAATACATTTTTGACATTCAGCATTTTTCGAGTTTTTCAGTATGAAGTGGCGTGGGCTTGGCACGAGCAAATAAAACATTCTTTCCAGCAACCAAATCCTGTTGCTAGCTCCGATAAGATGCGGTGACTTAGATGTGAGCTCGTGAAAAATCGCTTTTGTGTCGATTGGCACTCATGTTTCACCCCAAAGTTCGTACAATGAACGTTTTTCCCTCGCTTTCCCAAAAGCGCCTTTTGTTTCCTAGAGTTTCCCTCAAAAAAGCCTCAAACAGAAGGGGTGACTTTACAGATGTAAAGATTGCCAGACTGAGGCGCAACGCAGAACTGAAAAGGACCCGGGACAGCAATGCAGACTTCAGTGTAAAAAAATAACAAATACAAGAAAATGAGAAGTGGACACAAAAAGAAGACACTTCTTTTATTGCTGGTTGTATATTTGACCCCACTACGGCAAAACGTCGTGGTTCTATTGCTTCTTTTCTTTTTGTCGTCAGTCCGGCAACTAGTGCTCTCGCGAACATCGTCTGTAAGCGAACATTGATAAGCAGAAAGAAGGGCAGGAGACGAACTACACGAGCAGGATGACCTCTCAAAATGCCAACAAAGCGTCCCCCAACGTTGAGCGCCTTTCTGAACGCAACCTATTTGAATTAGGTGCGACTAGTGCCGTGGCTATTATGTGGGCTCTCTTTGTTATCCATTCACTCATTTCCGTATCCCAAATTCGTTTATAGTAAACTCCCCATTTAGTGAGTATGGATTGTAGTTAAACGATGCGTCTAAGTTGCACCGCAGGACGTGGTATTCCGCACTGTCACTGTAACTAAAACGCCCTCTATTTTTTTTTTTTTTCAGAATTGTTTTGTTACATGTACGAGGGGCGTTCATAAAGTTCGTATTATCGGCACAAAAAATTGAAAAAAATGGAGCAAAACAGGCGTCAACATAAGCGCGCGTCGCATCGCATGCTACTATCGCATGCTATAGTAGCTACTATCGCATGCTATAGTAGCTCGGAACGCCGCTAGGGAGTCTAAACAAAACTGGCACCGCCCGTCGGTGCCAAGCACATGGAGTGATCCGCTTTTTTTTGTTTTTTTTTTTCATTTGAAGGGAAGCAATGCCAAGGATATTTATTCCAATCTGGGAGCGTTGTTCGGGGACAACACCCCAGTTTATGACACTTTGGTTAATTGGCGCAGACGCTTCCAGTGTGGCCAAATAAGAGGAAAGCATTTCAAGGACTGGCGACCAAGTGATTGCTGAAGTGGAGCGATTCCTGAACACTCAAAAGGAGGAGTTCTATAACAATTGCCTCCGGCATCTGGTGCATCGCTGGAAGAAGTGGGTAACTTTTGGTGGCGAACATGTAGAGAAAGTCTCAACTCCTATTTGAGTTTGACTGCTGAATCTCTATTCTTTCGTGACAATAATACGAACTTTATGAACGCCCCTCGTATCAGTTATATTCTGCTCCTTATAGTTAGACTGCATAAAAAAAAAAAAAACCTACAATGATTATTTTGCCGTTTTGTGTTGTTGCGTTCTAATAAACCATTCTGGTAAGCCAGACTGGCGCAACTGTACAATTGTGTTTGTCACTGACGTCAATACAAATTACGCAATGGGGAAGTATCTCCAAAAGTGATTTAATTACATTTAAAAGTATTTGTAGTGTATTCATGATACTTTACGGTGAAAGTAACTTGAGTAGTATTTTAAATACTTTATGGATTCAGTAACTTAAATACTTTTAACGAGTATTTTGTCCAACAGTGGAACGAAGTGAACGGGGCTGCGTAGTATTCGCGTCTCCAGCTCATTGCTTGCCCTCTCGCGGCAGAAACAGGAAGCGCTCTAGTGAGGGCATGGCCTCCGAGATCCCAAAGAAGGGCGCCAACGCGCGCCCTTCGAAATCTCGGAGGCCATGTTGAGGGTCCCCGGTTCTCGTGCTCAGCTGGCACGGCGGAACTGCTCGCCATTATGAACCGCCAACAGTCACTTCTCAATGCAAACAACACTCTTCAATGTCCAAGTGTAGTGCTGCAGCCTGTATGGCAATTGTACCTTACTAGAGAGTTTTAGTATTGCGTATACAAGCAAGTGCTGTGCGTTTGCGTTAGAGGTGCGTACTCCACGGTGCACATAAGCGTCGTTGCCATGCACCAATGCAAGACCGTAATTTGAGGCTCCGCGCGCACGCAGTCTGGAACACGCAACACTAAAGCAAAGCTGCAGTGGCTGCGTTCCCTCGCATACGCAGTACTTAAAACTCACTCGTTTTTCGCCTGTTTTCCAACGCCAACGAAACGTACTGACGTGCAAGTGTATAGGCGCTCCCTCGAACTGGAGAGGCTGAAATTGGCGAAAGGGCGGCGCGTAAAAATTAAAGAAAATAAATGTTCTGGGTAGTTGTGTAATTAAAAACGACAACTGAATTCGTTTTGCGTGCGTGCGTGCGTGCGTGCGCCTGCGTGTGTGCGTGTGCGTGCGTACGTGTTTGTTTGTTTGTTTGTTTGTTTCGGGTCGTTTGCTCCGGAAGGATTGGCGGTAAATTTTGAAGTTTTGCAGATTGTTAAACGTTGAGATTTTGATATCACCATATGCTTTACCACAATTATTGTAATCTTACGTGGATTTCTCAGACTAGCTAAAATGTCTATAGACACTCTTTATTTTGTAACTTTTCAATTCAAAATGCTGCAGTTGGCACCAGTGATGATAATTGGCCAACTTTGGATTGCCATAGTTTTTTCACGCGTTTGAAATTAGATCATAAGCAACAAATTATGTTATAGTTGGAAACACTATTTATTAAAATATCTTAATTGTATTTTATTAATACAAATGTCGGTATACGCCCCCAAATAAACGCCGAAATCACAAAAATACTACATTTAACCGTAATAGTCTTTACAGAAAGGTCTCATTTTGTTTTCTTTTGAGCGTATAAAAAAATCTGACATCGTTATGAAGATAGACATTAACATTGGACGTAATATAAAGTCCTATGCGTCACGCGTTGCTTTAAAAAAAAAGACACACATCTGTTGTCTGACTTGGATTCTGTTTTGGGGTTTCTGTAGTGAGAACAGGGTTTCTTAATTTATACGGTTTGTGAACATATTCTAAACTCACCACCCATGGTGTTGTTTTGTAAAATTTGGATTGATTCCATTATTCTTTTGCTGGGAATAATGCTAAAGCAATTAATCATCTAAATGCCCAAAAACCCATTAAAGGGCCCGCAGATCATTATTTCACATGGCAATTTTCTGAGTGAGGAAAGGTAGCGAGAACACACAAATATTACGCTGATGTTTTTAAGAAATACAATATTCTGTTACCTGTAAGCCTTAGAGGTAACAGATTACTGTACTTGTTGAAAAAATTGGCGCTAATATTTGTGTGTTTCATACACCTTAGAGTCTAAGGTGTATAGAAAGCCCTGTCTTTAAAGGGACACTGAACTCTCCAAAATGTTTTCACGTTCCTGGATTGGAAATGCATGTGACAATATAGTTTCCGCGAACAATTTCTTTAGCTCAATAATTACGCTGTGAAACACATCTTGACTTAGGAAAGAAAGCGAAATTAACACCTATATTGAGAAATTAAATCCGACATGGAAGTTATTTTCTGTTTCGTTCCTGAATCAAAACGTGCCTGCCGGCGTAAATATTACGCTAAACACCGTTCTTGTTTTCAGGATAAAGAGGTGACCTGGGCGCATAACACTATAGCTTCCTCGCATAAACGGAAATAATTTGTTTTTGCTCCGTGAAGGCAGCACACTAGACAAGCTCAGCAACTGGTATACCAGCACGCATTTCCCAACCTTACTATAACCGCCATTTGTTTAAACGAGTAGCGCCACCTATAAACAGTTGGAGTCGTGAATAAGGTGAACGTCTAAGTCGGGCGATTCTTTTTAACCATTTTTTTTTTTTTAGCAATTTGTACTTTGTGTTTGGACTGTGTGCGCTCCCACTGTTGTTATTTGCTCGTTGTTCCTATTCATATAGAGTCGTAGTCCGATTATGTATCTTAGCCCTTTCTTATTCAGTTTGGAAATTTGATGCCACCACTCCAAATTGTTTACAATACAGTATCCACTGATGGAAACAAAACGGGTGGACGATCGGCTATTGGAAACAAAAACATCTAAAGCAATGCTTTACTTTTTTTTATTTTTACGGACTTCTGTAAAGAACACGTAACAGGATCTTCTCGCCGTCCGTTGAGCAAACGCCGATCGATCGCAATCGCTGATCTCTCTATCTATTTATGACAGGCTACGAGAAACTGAAAGTTTTCGATTTCTAAATGCTCTCTGAAAGAATGTAGAATGGAGGGCTCTCTTCTTCGAGGAAACGGCTGTAATTCAATTGGATTCTATTCAATTTGTTTTTAGGAATCACTCGACAACGCCAGAGAAAATGGTAATCCCATTGTGTTCAACTCGAACATGTCCGTTTTGCATTATTATCAGAAAGCTTGAAAATTTAACACCAAACGTTAGTCGCCAATATATTTCTAAAGCGCTACACCATATATTACGCTAATCGAAAGACGTTCCTTGCTCGACAGCACGTGATGAGAAATTATAGTAATTATATCAGAGAAACCGATTCTAAAATGTAGCAATTTAGCTCTTTCCATGCTTCCACAGTCTACCCGACAGAGGAATAATAATAATAATAAAATACTCACAGAACAATGAAGTCTCAAACACACCTTTGATGTTTATTCAAGAAAAATTGTTTCACATACAAGCCCATACCTCCTTCACAGATGTATGGAGGTGTATATAATCCTTTTTTTTTTTAATAAACTTCGAAGCTTGTGGGAAACCTGGGGATCCAAAGCGTTGGCTCAGGTTGCCCTTCTGCCAAATCGGAGTGGTCATTTGCACCGTGAGGGGGCCAAGGGCAACTGGTCACGCGAGCGAAGCGTACACGCGGGGGCTCTTGGGATCGCGGTGCGGGCGATAACGGTCATTAAATGTCTACGTGTTGTTCAACCGGTGTGCTGTGTCATTCCCCGAGACGAATATCCGCAAGGGAATTCCCACAAGCTGTGCATAAAAACTTCGTTGTACTGCCTTTTTTTGTGTGTATATTGTGAATGTCATTCACTAGCTAGCCCACCTTCTTTTTTTTTCACCTTTTTTTTTTATTTAGGTTTTTGTCATGTCTGTTTTGCCAGGTTTTCCAAAATAGAAAATAAGCCGCTCGAAGCCTATCTGTTCAGCTATTTAGATTTTATTTCCGCTTGTTATGAACGATGACCAGAAGGCCGTGGCTTGAAATTAAAGCTTGCGCACCCGCTCCGTGACGTCACTGTAGCTATAGCCAGCGCGCGGAAATGCGACATTCGGCTGGTCGCTGGGCTTCGCTGTCCCGACTCGCTGGCGTGGCGGCCTGTAGCTTCGATTAAAAAGATTGTAAAAATGTCATTTACCCACGCGTGACGACGACGTAATTAATCAAATTACAGCTTTGATAATTGGAAGTCCCTAAAAACTACGGTTTACTATTAAGTTACGACGACTGAATACAGTAAATATTAGCGACTACACCGTTTTGCACAATTATTTAACTTGACCTTTTTATAAAACTAAAGCGCTAAATCACAAATATTTTAATTTGAAGCATATATTTGACGTCTGTGCTTACCACACAACTAGAAGATATGTGAAATAATATTTTATGCCTACCACCTTCCAGATGTAGTTCCCTCAAAGGTAAAATAACAGTAACGTGCGCTCTCTGCCTCCCACCGCAGGTTGAACGGACACTTTTGTATTTAAGAAAATGTATAAAAAAAGGTAAGGTCATGTTTTATTTTTTTAACTAGTTTTAAGAGAACGAAACAATCAAATACGAAACGAAATCTGACTGATCGACTGCTTGTCAGAAGGCCATCGTGTAATAAATGAACGTGACGAAACGTAAAGTTCGTCTCATGAGACAACTTTCTTTTTGCTTCCGTCTTTCGGGCTTTAGTATGTCGGTCTACAAAGATGTCGCGGTTCCTTTGCAGTTTCTTAAAACAACGATAAAAATTCTTTGCAAACACAGATAGTCGCTTTTTGACTGGAGCAGACCTTGCATCCTGCACTAAGGAATAATATTTTGAACGTGCCGTTGAGAAGAATGTTAGTCGAAAAGATGAGGATGAGTTGAAGTGCTCACTGCCTGAGGGGTTGGTTCGTTTGCACAAGTGTCCAACTCTTCCAACTCTGGCAGCATAGTTGGTGGCAGGTCCCTGACCACTCTTCTTGGATCGCGTAACCGCAAGAACTGAGCGATGTGCTGGGGTGACATAAGCTTGTTCACAACAACTTCGGCGTGCATCACCACACTGACAACCAGTTTTGTTAGAAGGTGCAGTCCCCCTCGATGTAAAGCATCTGGTCAGATGATGAACCACTGCATCGTGAAAACTTATCTTTTCTAAAACCATATGTTCTCGGCAGTATTCATGCTTGGGTGTTTTCACAGCCACAGAGGCGAAGTATCCAGCAACATAGATCAAAATAGGAGTCTTGGACGAGACAACTGCTAAATCATAGTACTCTGCGCAGTTGGCTCGGATGCTAAAATCAACCAAATATTTCAAAACCCCTCAGAAGTGGTAGTCCGTCTTAAAAATAGCTGCTATGCCTCCTTGAGACTACAGAAAATAGCGGAGGTGTTCACTAAAATCCCGGAGAAAAGCTCACCGGAGGAAAGCCCACCGAAGATAAGCTCACCGGAGAAAAGCTCACCGGAGAAAAGCCTACCGGAGAAACGTTCACCCACTTTTGTGCGGGACCGGAGGAAAGCTCACCAATCTTTTGACAGACACGGAGAAAAGCTCATCTCGAATTAAATTAATTTGTAAAATGGTCGATATCATTTAATAGCGGTAGTGCTACCAAGGTTATAGGCGCCTCTCACACAAGCGGTACACCGTGCAACAGAGTTAGCGCGAAGAGATGTTTCGCACTTTTACTTAGAGAAGGGTTTGATCAGCGTCAAACTTTTATCGCATAATTTTGTGACCCGAATGAGCAATTTCCACCGCACTAGTAGTTTTAATGGCAACCCCGAAAATGTAAAAAAAAAAGCCCAACGTTTGTTCATGTTGACACTGTCACGCAGTGAATACATCTCACATCAGGTCGCTCTGCTGTAAGCAAAATAAAATAATAATAGTAATAAAAATAAAAATTATATATAAGACAGTTGTTTGATCTAAATCAGACTAATGTCATTGTAGATAGAAAATATTTATTATTTATAACTATATGCATTTTTAAACACAGCAGGTTGTTTGATCACTTCTCCCGATCAGTGAAAACAATGCGTAAAAAGATTTACTGCAATTTTCATCATTTTTTGTTTATGAAAACCCCCGCCATACTAAATAAAACGCAGCTTAGTTTTGTGGGGTATTTTTAGCGAAAAAGTGGTATTGGCTTTTCTTTTTCGCGATCTGATTTTCTTGCAATACAACATTAGTTTCCCAGTTTTAGTTTCTTTATTCTGCGTTCTGATTTGATTGCAAAAAGATTTGACGTAACTGACGATCGAAGTCGGAGGTAGAAATACAACTCAACGCATCGATTTGCTCCGAAGACCATCGCTTTTTGCTCGTGGTCAGTCCGATATAAATCTTTTTTTTTTTTGCGATGATTCTTCGATTGAAATACAGAACATATGCGCATATTGAAAGCATCAAATGATAAAGCGCCGGCAAATAAAAGATAGATCTTGGGGGGATTATTCTTGCTGGAAGGTTTGATTTAAATTACCCTAGAAAATCGGTTTCATTTAAATCACGATTTAAGTTATCTTGATTTTGATGTTGCACCCTGGCTGCAGCCCTCGTTCCGCTTTTATGTCAACTCATTTTGCGTGAGTGTTACCATATTTAATTCCAAGGAAGCCGGGACAGAGGGAATACAACTTTTTTTTTTTTTGCGTTCGAAAGGGGTAAGAATTGAAACCATTGCTTTTTAAACAAACGGCAAAATGTGGAGATTTGGCAATGCGTTGTCGGTATACTACACAAAAGGTCATTTTATAAATAAATATCCCGAAACTACTCAAGCTGCAGCCTTCTACACTGGTTATATTTCCCCCGGTTATTTCTTCTTTTTGTTAATTATCGTTCTATTGAAATTATTTATTTTATTTGCGTCAAGCAACGCCTAACGTGTTACGATACTTTTTTATATAAATTATGTTAGTGACTTGCAGAACGACCGCGTGCGCATAAGGCATCCCAGCATAGTTCAGTTGAGTGAACGTATTCCACTTGAGTGAACTTGAGTGAAAGTGAAAATCTTAGATTCGTAAGTGAGTTTTTTTCCGCATCCATCAAAACGCCGGTGAGCTTTTCTCCGCATCGGACAGTTTCGCGCTAAGCTTTTTTTCCGGTGAGATTTTTTTTCCGGTTAGCTTATCTCAGCCGGCACAATGACAATTTCGGAAGTTCAAGAGTGCAAAGATAAAACAAAAAAGCTGCCAAACCAGCGTACCTTCGAAGAGCTCGCAACTTGGCATTATTTTGCCGGCATCGGTTGCTTAATTGTCGGCTGGGAAGGACAACATGTGTACCAGATCGGTTCTCCGGCATGATTTCCCCGACACCACGGCACACAACACCTCCAAGGCATTGATCATTACATTCGCACACACGAAAACACGACACAGGCTTCTGTGCGCCGACTGACGCAGTGAATACGCAGGAGTCTTGCGTCCACATTTCGAACGGATTTCTACGTTGCCCGATTGCGCACCCTAATGGCTTTTCATCGCTTTCCAGTCAACTCGTCTGATAAAATTGCGTCGTCACGTCGCGTAACCTTGTCGTTTTTATTAGATTAGTCGTTACAACCATTGACACGCTTGCACCTTTGACGCGCAGACTGAACGCAACGGAGCTGACGGCGCATTAAAAAAAAAGAGGGGGGGGGGGAATTATTTCCCTGAGCCATACGGAATGCTTTGTTAGCATCATCGCAGATGCTCGGCAATCAAGACCAGGGTGGAGAATAAAAATTAAGACGATTTAAATCATGTATCTACTCGCACCGATTTGGCTTTAACGATTGAAGTCAAACACTTACCCCAAAGATAATGCTGACATATATTCTAGATACAGTTTGTCTATCAGTGTTTGCTTCCCAATAGCATTTGTTTTGTATTTGAAGCAAAGAACGATCAAGCATAAAAGATTTACATCAGGCAGTCATTAAAAAAAAAAAACCAAACGCAGTGAATGCGCTGTGCGCTGTGATCTCACGCTATTAGTTTCTTTCTTTGTGTCTGTACGTGCTCTATACTTCGGTTCACCAGAAGGCTGAGCGCAGCCAATGAGAGGTACAAACAGAGCCGCACAGACTAAAAGCTCGAGGTTTCAGCGCATGCGCAGTGCCGATTTAGCCAGCGACAGCACGCGTACAGAAAGGCGACGAACGCCGTGACATTGCACTTTTCGTACACCTTGATAGGCGTCGTAGCATCGACTGCGCTTTGACTCTCGAACCTGATGAAACAAAACATAAACAAATGTCCCCTCCCCTTCTTTCGCAAAAAAAAAAAAAAAAAAGAATGAAGTGGGCGTGAAAATTAATTTGGATATACCACCGCTCAACGACGAACGGCGGAAACAGTGGCGCTCTCGTCTACGGGGCGGGCAGTCGACAAAGTCCAGCCGAGATGGTCAACGTTCCCGAGGGCGGCGCACTCGAGCAACGCCGGTCAAACATGGACCACATGTTCCGGGGCTTCCAACCGCCCCCGAACCGAGACCCCGACGGAACGCACCAGGCCCTTTTGGCCATCCTCGTCGCCCTGCACGATATCAGGACGAGCCTCGATGTGAGCGCCGCCAACCACGCCCTCGCCATGGACTACATCTCGCTCAGGGTGCGCCACGTGGAAGACGCCGTCGACTCCCTGCTGCGCCAGAACCACGTTGACAGGTAAGCGGTCCGCGGAAGCGAGTCCCAACGTTCGTGTTTTACTCAGCGTGAGGTCAGTCTGCCTTCCGACGCAATCGCGTACTGCTCATAGATTTTTCTTTTAGGGCACGGTGTTTCTTGCATACATGACGACAAATTTCTTTGCCGGCACGTCTCAAGCATTCTCAAAGACTTATGCGTACGTGTTCTTGGAACACGACTGAAGACAGTTGTATTGTATGGCCAATGTGACCGTCATCATGCAAGGAAAAACCACGCTTCAGACAGTGTCTGCAGGCCGTGTTTTGTACGAAGTATTAGAGGCGTAACCACGACTTTAGGTTAATTGACCACTCTTCCTGTCGGCACGGTGACAGCTCTATAGGTATTCGACAGTGAAGCGCATCCCAACTTTTGCTATCTTCGAAACTGCTCTGCTGACGAGTGGCTGAATGGCTGTGCTGAATGAAGATGGCGCTTCGTGGAAAAGTCTCTTGGCATAGCTATTCGCGACTCCAGCGAACAATAGGGAACGCACTGGTCAGGACAAATGGCGGACGAAAGGAGGTCGTTTTCATCGTTCAGCACGCGGACCACCATAACTTTATTGCACTGCAGCGTAAAACCTGTCACATGTGAAAGCGAAGCAATTTTTTCGACGGTAGAAACTTTCTTCTAGTCGGTGCGTAGGAATGACACGGCGGGAGCATAAAAATAGTCACTGGAAACGATGTTTGTTTCTATGCTGCCTACGAGAACCAAACAGCGATAGCAGACAACAGAGTCGAAACGACCTCCTCTCGTGAGCTTCTTGGCGTTGCCGCTAGGCGGCGTCGATTTCCCTGGAGTGTCTAGAGAAGAGTGGGCTTGGATTTGACCTTTCGTACAGCAAGCTAGGCCAAACAATTCAGCAATCCTTACCGGGACTGATATATGCGGATGATATCGTACTAATGGCTAACAACAGGATAGATTTACAGGAATTAATGAGCATCTGTGGTAGGGAAGGAGAGGAATTAGGTTTAGAATTCAGTAGTGAAAAATCAGCAGGCATGATTTTTAACAATGATGATGTTGAGAGACTGAAGATACAGAATATTGCAGTTGAGAGAGCTAGTAAATACAAGTATATAGGAGTATGGATATGTGGTGGTGCAGAATATCTCAGTGAGCATGAAAAGTATATAATAGGTAAGGGCAACAGAAATGCGGCTGTAATGAAAAATAGAGCACTTTGGAATTACAACAGGTATGAGGTGGTGAGAGAGATTTGGAAAGGGGTCATGGAGCCTGACTTGACTTTTGGAAACGCAGTGCTATGCATGAAATCCGAAGTGCATGCAAGACTAGAAATAAAACAGCGTGGAGTAGGTAGGCTGGCTTTGGGGGCACATTGCAAAACACCAAACCAGGAAGTACAAGGAGACATGGGATGGGCGTCATTTGAGGGCAGGGAAGCTGTGAGCAAGATAGAATTTGAGGATCGGTTGAGGCAAATGGGTGGGGAGCATTGGGCACGAAAGGTTTTCAGCTATTTATACATGAGGAGTATAGACACAAAATGGAGACAGCGCACTAGGAAATTAAGAGGAAAGTTTTTAGGCTATAGTGGGGTTACGGAAGAGCAGGTCTCAGTTAAGAAGAAAGTTAAGGCCACAGAAAGAGATCGGTGGCTAGAGGGAATGCAGGCGAAGAAGGCTCTGGAAGGCTATAGATTAAACAAAACAGTTATTGCCAAAGAAAGCATTTATGACAATTCTAGGGGAAGCTCATTGTTGTTTGAGGCAATGACAGGTGTTTTGCGAACCAGAACATACAGAGCGAAGTACCAGGAAATGGACACAGTGTGCGCTGCTTGTGGAGAGGAGGACGAGACGGCTGAGCACTTGATACTCTACTGTAAAGGGCTTCACCCTATGCATACTGAAGACAACATTGATTTAATAAGGTCATTGGGTTTTAGAGACAGCGAAGGAAAAGTGGATTTCAAGACAGTAGAGATCACCAAGCAAAGATTAAGTGAATGGTGGCAGAAAGCGAGAGAAAACTAGGCATTTTCTTATTAACTGATGGCAAGGGGGATTTATAGCCTCACTTTCTTTTCAGTACGGAGTGAATATAGTTTTCACATTTAAATATTCTAAGCTTAAAGGGTAAGACAAAATGGCTAGGTGGCGTAAGCTACCGCCCGATCCAAAGGGCTCAGCCGTATTCATCCATCCATCCATCCATCCATCATCCATCCATGTCCAATATACGTGTACTAGAGCCCTTAAATGATCTACGGTCCAGAGTAACGACACTTCGGCGATGGATGGATGCTAATGGCTGGACTTTTTATAAAGGCCGGTAGCTTGCGCCACCTAGCCAGCTTATCGTTTACCAGTTATCCGAAGCTTCCTTCTGAAATCGGAGGAAACCGTTTTCCTCTTCTCAGAAATGTGAGAAGAGTCCGCGATAGAGCAAAACGATGTCACCTATAGCTTCCTGACACCTAGTTCAGGAGGTCGCATTTTCTAATCGCGACGAACGCCAGCGATTTCACTCGGTCTGCAGCACTGACCTCTATGACAATTGCTGAATCGCGTCTGCCCGCTCCACGAATGCGGCCACTGGCGGCCATCTTTTTGGTACAGTTATATCACCTCTAGCCAAGGTACAGCTGCTCCAGCCACTATCATTCATCCATGGCAGACAGCGTTGTGGCAGTTGTGGTCAACGGTATTAGAACCAACTCAGTTCTGGAACTCCGCTCCGGAGGGGGGTCCCTTTGCGTGGCGACTGTTAGAGGGCGCGCGCTCCGCATTGATACTCGCTGTCATCACATTGACGGCGCGCTTGTGGCCGTTGCATCTGGCCTACTGAGTGCTCGTCCATCAAATCAGCGTGCCCAAGATAATAACGGCGACAGAGCGAAAGTAATGCCCCCAACGCAATCTAAGCGTTCGGATACTTACGCTCGTATTGGTGTGCTGCGATCACGGCCAGCAATGGAATTGCCTTGGTAAGACGGCACATCTACTATTAGAGTATGAACAAACTTTTCCTGATTGTAGCCACCGGATTGTGGCGCCGACGAATTTGGGTTGTTCGAAACGCTTTGCGCTGTCAGCACAGCTAAGGCGGCGGCGTTTTGAAATAATACAAAGCGTATGCCGTCATGGTCCTACCGCTTATCATGCCCAAGTTGTATTTTTACTGGCGAAAGGACGAAAACCAACCGTAAACCATGCTGGTCGCCGAGGAGTCGGGTTGGGACTCGCAAACAGTTGCAGCGGTTGGCAGCCGCGGAGCAGTAGCAGACGAAAATGCGCGGATTAATGCGCCGGCAGCGCCACCTCACCGCAAAAAAATCGGACACGGTTTCGGACTCCCTCCAATGTACGGCGTCTATGGAAGGTTCCACAACTGAGTTGATATAGTAACGTTGGTTGTGGTGGCAGGCTGCCGTCAAAATAGCGTGGGTGATATTTCGTGCTTGATTGAAATTGTTTGACGAAACATATTTTTGAAACCCGGCGTGAACGGTAGCCCGATCTTTGAGGACCCGGTGAAAGTTTCATGAAATTGCAGCACCGGGGAAAAGCAGCACAGCACGCGTCGAAAGTCGCATCGAGAGAAGCATCGGAAGCAGACGCCGGTACGGAGTCTGCTTTCGATGAGAGCTGCGCTGCTTTCCCCCGGTGCTGCGCTTTCGTAGAGCTTTTGCCGGGCCCTCAAAGATGAGGCTACCGTTCACGCCGAGTTTCAAGAATCTGCTTCGTCGAACAACTTCAATCAAGCACGAAATATCACCCAAGGTACAGTGTACTAGATCCACGGCTATTTATGGTAGCCTGTCGCCATTGCGCTGTCCGCCATTTACTATGATGGCTGGAGATAATATAACTCTACCAAAAAGATGCCCGACCGTGGCCGCATTCCCGTCCATAGGCGGAGCTGGTCAAATGCAATCCAGCAAATAGACATAGATATCAGTGGTCTGCACCAACGTTACTAGAACACTCAGTTGGGAAACTCACCCTTGAAACTTGGGCCGCTGGCGTCCACCGAGACCGAGCTAAATACGATAACAGCGCCACCCTTTAGCGACGAGTTCAAACATGAAAGTTGGTTTACATAGCTACTGCGAGATGGCCCTACGAGATGGCGCCACCGGCCTTGCCCGACTCGACTTGAACCAATACGTGCAGCCGTGCAGTTCCCGGAGTGGACGCTGCAGGAGAAATGGCGGCGTTGCGATCGCCATTAGCTCGGTTCCCGAGTACGGATCGGAGCCACTTTTTTCAAGCAGGCTCTATGGCAGTTTCCCAACTGAGTGGTTCTAGTAACGTTGGTCTGCACTAAGCACCAAGATGGCGGCGCCCACAAGATAACCGGAAGATGGGGTACCTGTACCCTAAGCGTAGTGGCTCGCAAAAAAGGCAAGGCGGCTCGTGTTTTAGCCAGAGTAAGTTCCGAAGGAGGTGCTTTGATGACTCGAGTGCGACATGTCGCCAATCGGGGAAAAGCATACTCTCGTTGAAGTAAGTTTAGAAATAGTTATATACGTCTTTACGTATATAACTCTTTATAAACTTACATCATTACCAACGTTCTCACTCACAAGTATCTCGTTGAAGTTTGGCCGGTTTTTAAGGCTCCGACCACGTACACTCGGCTTCTAGACATTTCTAATGACCATCATTTCTTTGATGCTAACCCAGATCACTTCCGTGGCGTCGAATGTTCCTTTTCCTTCTGCGCGAAGCAAACTCTAGGGTTCAAACTCGGAGTCGTCAATTCCCTGAATCTTCGCAGGGTCTCTGAGTTTTAGTTGCTCTGTCACTTCTTCGCCGCGTCGGTATAGTGCCAGATTTAGGAGCACACCCAAAAGCGAAATAGTACAAGAAAAAGCCTATCCGGCGACGTTAAGTGCTGCCGATGGGAACTGCAGTGCGATCGAAACCGGTTGTCATTATCCGTCACATTTCGATCGCGTCAAATGTGTAGTTGTAGAAATAAGTGTTGTAGAGGTGACCTGGAGCTCGAAACCCTTTGAACCACGTCGTCAATTAGTCAAGTCAGTTCCGAGGTAATGAAAGGGGTAAAGAGGAAACTGGAATGACAGCGCGATACGAAAGACAACCAATTATCTGTTGTTTTCTCGTTAATTTCACTCCTTCCTTCTAATGGAATCCACCCGAGGCGCTCGAGATGACTATTGTTGCACGTGTTCATCCACACGATGCGTTTAAGATAACATTTAGAGCAGTGTCTCAAACCCGCGGCCAGCGGGCCCGACTCTCTGGGACGCGGCCCGCAGCCAACAGGCTACGAGTCCCGGTTCCCATGTCTCGAGCGAAATGGCATGCGCCATAGTGATTTCATCTCGTCTATTCATTTTCGCTCGAAAGGTAATAGCTCTGATCATTTTACCTATTCAGATAGTTTATACTTATCTGTGTCCATTTGCCCTTTGTTTCGCTTTATTTTTTTGCTTCCCGACTTTTTGTAATGTATAGCAATTCCAAGGCTGCAAGCGCGAGCTGTTCGTTAAAGGATGCATCTCGGCTGCGCCGGCTGCGCGAACTCGATCAGCAGGAGCAACTGCCGAAGATAATGCTACAATCGCAGGACTCCCGCTCTCAAAAAAAAAAAAAAAAAAGAAATCACCATTAAGACAAGTTTTTGTTCAGAGTGTTGTAATAAAAATCGTCAGTAAAGCAAGAACTGTCAAATTGACCGATTGGTTTCAGAAACGCGTTGAGCTTGGTTAATTCCTGAGGGAATTGAGCGACGGAAACGACAGTGTACCTAGTCAAAATGCCAGCCCTAAGGGGGACGGTGTCATTTGAATTCTTGTTTTCACGTCAAGTTAGTGCCCAAAGTACTCATTTAAACAAATCAAATCTAAATATGTCACTGGCTAAACTAAGTTTACAAAACGAGGATTTTTTTTTTTTTTCAAAAGAACAGGTACGGTTTGTATACCCTCCATATCATAAACTAAATGATGAAGCCATTATTGCTGCCGCAGATGATTCACTCACCCCCCCCCCTTCCCCCTCACCCGTTCTACTCATCTTCCTTTATCCTAGCCCCGAAAAAAAAAATCTAGAAAAACCTAATTACAAGTTGCCTTCCGAGTGACCGTATTTAAATATTGAATGTAGTCTTGACATATGGCCCTTTCTTCGCAGGTGAACTCCAGGACAGCACTGGCCTTCAGACAGGGTCTTCCGCGACGTCAATTGGACAGACATCAAGGCAACGAGCAGCTCTTAGACGCGTCTTCTTTTATTTCCCGGCATAATTGAACGTTTCCAAGTATCACTGCGCTTTTAGAGTAGCAGTGACCATGTCCACTGCTTTGTGACAGCCGATTTTGCATTGTTCCGAAAGATTAAGAATATTTGTAACAGTACTGGCTGTACTCATGGCGGGAATCTGTCATAAAAAGAAAGTTCTTGATTTACCGCGTGCAATCCTGAAGCTTGGTCATGCCCCCTAGGATCACTACAGCGAGAGCCATCGTGGCTTCGCCTTTTTATTCTAGCGCATTTTTGTTATGTGTGAGTGATGTGCAAATGTCTAATAAATGACACGTCGAAACTTGTCTTCGACATACCATACATGGTGTGCGTGTTTCCAAGTACTGGTGTTCCAACTTCCTTCATAGTTTCTAGGTTGAGCGTGGCCCTTTTTCCCGGATTCCCAAAAACTCGGTATTTTAGATCGTAGAAGCTATTTTTATCGAAAATAAAGACGCGAACCCTAAATTCGGGCGGATGGCATTGCATAGAATAAAAGCGCTAAAAGGACGACGGGCAGGTTGAAGGACCACGAAGACCGCAGAGCGGGATGGCATTGTCGTTCCGGTGAAGTTTTCCTAATCGTCTCGCGGCGATGAAGCGCTTGTTCTACTTGTAGATGCAGCACATACTGTTGCGCGGTATCTACTTAAATAAACAAAACAAGCCTTACGTCGAACCTTATTCATTTCGTGTGACGATCGATCCCGAAATGTCCTTCCGAAATAGAAGCATCAGATACAAGCGCGTCGCTATAATCGAAATAATTTGCGCAACCTGGTGAATTCGGGTGGTCGTTTTTCTACTCTGACCTTGATTCAGCAGAGCGCCCCCTCCTCGCTGCCAGAGCTACTCGGGGATCTTTTTTCAGCCGCTTACAACTGCTGAGCTCAGAGCGCACTAACATTCTCAGACCAGTTACGGAAGTAAAACCTCTAAACATTGGTAATGAATTTAAAAAAAAAAAAAATTATAGCGTAAGGTGGACGATTGAGCAAACTTTATGCTCGCAACGTGATAAAATAACGGTTGTGACGTAAATTGTTCTACGCATCGACATGTAAAAAAAATCCCCGCAGTATGCGACTTGATTTTTGCAGAACTGAACGAAAGCCAATGTTTGAAAAAAGTTGTCAGCTCGTCACGTTTTCGACAGTGAACGCGCTGCGATAGCGGTCATGCGTACGGCAGAACAGGCAAATATAAAATGGTTAATAAATCTAGTCTTTTACGGCGGAATATTCAGCAAGCAGGATATAGCACATATCGCCATGTGGCACAAATCACAGTGGATTTTATTTGGCTCTTCCTTTATTTTACAACACAAACCTTTGACCGAACTTTTACTAAACCTGAAAATTTCTTGAAGCGACCACAAAACCCGGTAAAACAGCGGCGAGCTCTGCGAGCTGTTTCTTCTTCGGTTAGGTTTAGCGGATTCACCGCCGTGATGTGAACGGTCTCGTGAAAACACTGGGAATACATCACATGTCGACTTTTCCTGTTACGGTCACAAGCTAATGTCGTCCCGTCCGTTGTAATCCTCACACCGTCGAATGCACAAGCACTTTGCATAACCAGATATCCATCGCCGTCATGTCTGGGGGTTCCCCAGGAATTGAAATTAGAGGGGGGGATCGAAATTTTAAGGGGGGGGGGGGGGGGGTTAGGGGGGCATTGAAAATAAAGGTGGTGTACACCCCCCTAGGGGGTGTGTAGGGAAATCACTGCGCACACCACCACAGACCACTGCCGGTCATCGTCAACAAACCCACGTGATCCCCGTCCAAGCACCACGTGACGCCTGCGCCGCTCCGCACTCCGACGGCTAGAGACGGAGTGCTAGGGAGTGCTCTGAGAGGGAGGGGCTCATTTGGAAAGAACATGCCGATCAGGCCACCGCACTTTCTTTCCACCACGTGATCTCGCGCACTCTGGAAAGAGCGCTCGAAATTTGCGCGCAGAAAGATTCACTTGAATTCGCCATAAATATTGTGCAAAAACGTTTTTGTTCCATTAAAGTTGTTTTTATTTTGTCTTTTGGTAAGCGTGTACTACCAGACACTTAAAAACAATCTTTATTTCTAGTTCAGAGTACGCAAGTCATGAGCTTCCCGCCAGCCTCGTGAATCCATGACGAAGCCCCAAAATTTCCACACGTAACACTTTTTAGGGGCGAAGCTCCTTAGGGGCTATCCATGTCCGTCCGCCGTCCGCCGTAGACCCGGCGTCGGGTGCTCATGCTTCTGCTCGTGATATCACGTGCTCACGAACACGTGAGCACATGCTCATGTGCTCGTGTATGGCAAAAAAAAAATTGGAAAAAAAAAGATGAAAAAAATTATGAAAAAAGAAAAAGAAGAAAAAAAAGAGTAGGGGGTTCTGAGATGCCATCCCATCTGTCTGCTTAAAAAAAGAAAAAGAAGAAAACCACACATTCTCCTACTGGCATGAATGAAAAGGCTCGGCATGCTGCGGCTCGGCGTCTACGCAGACAAGCACCACCAGAGCTTCGCCCCAAGCAACATCATTCACCACGTGGAGATGTTTTTTATCCTGCAACTGGGGCAAAAGTGACTCTGACAAGTGTGTCTACAGTATCACAGTCACAATTAACTGGCGTCCAGATAGAATCAAGTCTGAAAAGGGCACCACGACGTCGCTTCTACTTTTAGTTGGCGCCTTTGTCTGCGCTGCTCCCAGTTTTTGGCTGTAAGGTAATGGCTTTACGTCGTGAGCACCCACTGTTCCAAACACAATGGACCCTTTTACAAAAGTTGCGCGCCACCTAGGAGCTGCTGCGCCAATTATTCGAGTTCGCCATTGTTTGGGAACGTGCTATGAGCATGGATTGGTCAAGAGGGTTCCGTAAGCGTTCAGAGTAAAGCTCGGCTCGTATCGTATTGAAAACGACAGTTGCGTCAGCGTTCGGCGGGGACTCGGATCCAATCGCCCGCTTCGTGCCCAAGGATGGATGGATGCTAACGGCTGTATTCTTTATAAAGGGCGGTAGTTTGCGCCACCTAGCCTAGAAATTCAGAACCACACATATATGATTTCTTTTTCCTGTACCAAACAGCTAACCCTCGACAATTTCGTAACTATCACCAGGCGGTGTGGGATATCACCAAAATGACGTTTGGGGGATCGGGCAAAAAAAGAAAAACGAAAAAGATTACTTTCCGCTTTTTTTCCGCCGGCAAGGGAGGAAAGGTGACCGCGAATGTTGCTTGATGGGCCTTTAAAGAGGGTCTACTCACACTTTACATCACGTGCACAGTTGACTGGAAAAACTCAATCGGACATAAAGTGCGCGGCCAAGATATGGTGTGCACATGTACGAATAGACAAGTTGTCGTAAAAAAATATACGAGCCTTGAACGTGCAGGTTTCTTCGCCGTTTTAATTTGCAGCCCGATATGTGGCCTTCCATGCTCGACAAATGTAACGCGCACACTCTACACTTCGATCGTGTAGAAGTTGTCGCCGTTGTAGTTGGGCTTCCCTGTGTTCCCGTAACGGATCTTGCGACGCTCCACGGGCTTTGCGTTCCACTGGTCGTAAACCTGAAAAGTGAAAAAAAGAAAACAAGTTAAAAGAAATTAAAATGAAAATTTAAAAAGAAAATAGAATGAACGGAGGTGACAACTAACAGGCAGGGCGAAGTGCAGCACGCGCAAACAGCGTATTTCAAAAAGCCATGCACCGCCACGCGGATCAGAGTTTCAAAGAAAGTGAGTTCTTGAAGGAAGCACAAAACGCCTTATCTACGATACCTCCAGGACAGCCGCCACCGACCTGTTCTGAATGAATGAATGAATGAATGTTTATTTTTCCGGAATCAACCAAAAGGGAGACAGAGACTAAAGGCGTAAAGCCTGACAAGGTCTCTGTTCCTAATGCAGCGCTTTCCAGCAGCACACAGTTTACAGAGTTAACGCTTAGTAATAAACGAAATATTCATTTTTAGAATATACCAGAAAATCAACTAGTCATTAGATACGGATTCAGATAATTAGGAAATGCCACTGCCTACCATGAGTGTCCTAAGCTCCCTTATAAACTTACTTAAAGTGTAATTAAATTCTATGAGGTGTTTAATGTTATTCCAGGCTTTACAGACTTAATATTTCATTGTTTGTGTTCCATAATTTATACGGATCTGAGGGGGCCGCTTATGTGCGTTTCGAAGAGGGTCGTTACGTCACATATCCGTCACACATAGTTTTTGTCTGTGTATCAGTTGTAGTAACTTAAAATCATAAATCTGGTTGACCTTAAGTCTGCCATATTTTTTTTACAAAGTGGTGCAGTGTGCAGGTCTTGTAATTTACCCTTATACTTTTTAAATAGGCGCGACATTTTTTTCTGCAGTGTGAGCAACGAGTTGTAGTTTGTGGTCGGTGTCGTTCCCCACAATAGAAGACAATAGCAAAGCCTAGAGTAAAACAGCAAATAATATAAGTTTTTCTTTAGCCATGTTGGTGTAAGGTTCCCTATTTTAAATAGACATTTAACCGACCGTGAAAGTTTTGAACTTAATTTGTTCACGTGTGTGTTCCAATTTAGCTCTTGATTAAACCGAACTCCCAAAAATTTTTGTGTTGGTACTGTCACGTTTGGTTTTGGGTCCAAATAGTATATACTTCGTTTTGTTTTTATATTTAGTATTAGCCTGTTTGCTTGAAGCCATGTAGCTAGGTCGGCGAGATAGCTATTTGTCATGAGTTCTAACTGCTCTTCATAATGATCATAGTCATTATAATCATCATAAAACAAATCTGTCTTGTTTTTGTTTTTTTTTTGTTTTTACAGCGAAGCTGTATATGGCTAGGGTTCGGTGGATTTTTCATGTGCGTCAACAAAAGCTCGCAGCACCCTCTTTTTGCCGTCTTGCCAAGCCGCTTGCGTGCCTAGTTTCCTTCCCCTCTCCCGGGGTAGCGGTCCCGTCGCGCGTGTCTAGTTTCCTCTGGCTTCTCGGGACGGCGATAGTAGTCCACACGAATGTATATAAAAAACCAGAAAAACAAGTTGCCGTTCCGTATTTTCAATTTCACTTTTCTTCTCTCCTCGTAATGGAGAGGCCACGTATAGTCCGGACTCCCGAAGGCGCGCCTACAAAGAGCAACGGCGGGAACGGAAAACGAGAAAGTCAGCGAAGGCGGCGGCGGGCGGCAAACACCACCGATAAAGATCACGGATAAATGTGTTCATACTTTTGTTCAAAATTCTGTGTCACGTCTCTATCGTGTGCTAAACAGCTTCTCTGGTCATCCACCTTCACAGAGTGGAATGGCTCATGATTTTCTTTTTCTACTCCCACTATAGACGGGATTAGAGATGCAAGGAAGCCCTTCAGTTGTCCAGCCTCCAGCGCGAGCTTTCTACCTCAATAACGCTTCCGTATTTATTACAGTCATCGATAGAATGAGAACAATGGGGCGCACCGTTCGGACGCCCAACCTCATTCACGCGTTCCTTGCCTTTTGTCGTGCGTTCACGCTTGAAGCGTACGAGACACCCAAGTGTTATCGAAAATATACGAAGCTTGCGCTGGAGGTGGACAACATGAAACATCTATTTACCGTTCTAATTCTGTTGGTGAGTGCAGTGAGCCTCAAGTGCTCCGTACGGCAGCCAAAACACGACGAAAGCATAGCCTCCTATATACTAACAAAGCCTGGCAGATCGCCAGGAGAAGCGGCCGCCGAAATGAAAAAGGTGGAGCGGCAGACAATGGATGAGAGGAGAGCCACGTGACTGGCGCCCCGCTGTGGCAAGACGGCGAAACACACTTTTCCCGAGCGAGGAAGTGTGTTTCGGGTCCTCGCTGCTTCTTAAAACACGTTTCATGGACACCTTTTCGTGAATACACGTTTCCTAGACACACGTTTAGTCGACACGTTTAGTCGACTCGTTACGAGAATTGCACGCTACAGGGACATTTCGTCGCGCCTGTATTCCTGAGGCGCGTGCAGCTGTGCGCTGACGTCCAGGTTCCCCGAGAAATGGCTCATGCTTTGTGCTACCAGATCCTCGCGCTCCAAATCTGCGACCGGGCACTCAATGGCTCCGTCGTCGAACTGCCAGGCTTTGTGAGTATAGAGGAGGCTATGACAAAAGGCAACGAGCCCGTGCTGGGGGCCAAGTATCAAAAACAATTACGCCCTGCCGTTCTTACCCTGCCAATGATCATATGCGGAGTGCAAATTAGTCTGCTTCTTGCACAGGGCCGTCGGAACGCCGAGCTCTTATTGACCGATTGAAAAACTTGAGAAATCTTGAAAAATTACAGGACACTTAAGACTGCTTACGTGTAGGAACGCGAAAGCATTCGTATACGTAGCGTATTCCTACAAGCTCTGCGCCCCGCTATCCTCTGCGGAGGCCAGCCAGGCAGCATCTGCGGACGCCAGCCGTCCCGGGTTCTGGGGAGCGGCGGGTGTGCGCTGCTGCGGCGGCGCGCGGGAGCAGCGCCGCCCTGTGGGGTGGCGTTCCTTAGAACTATCCGGCGCGCCGTCCGCGTCGCAGCTTCAAAACGCGCTCAAAACAGTCAAAATGGTCATATTTCAGGATTTTATTAAAAATCTCTAGCGCTCGCCAGGAAACATTCAAGGGCCGTACAACCTTTGTTACGCCTTCATAAGTAACCTCCAAAAGAATGAAAACTCTCCTGCATTCCTGAAACTCAAGTTTGTGTAGCGAAATCTGCCCATTGAGTGACGAGCGGTTAAATCCCCACGGTCCCACGGCCCCAACTATAATACCGGTGGCAGCTCTGCTAACGCTCCTGTTTGCTGTGCAAATGTCGCGTCTGTGTGCGTGTTACGTATTTCATTCTTTTTTCAATTAAATCGCCAATTCATCATCACACTTTTAGTGCAAAATATGATACGCATTTTTTTAAAACTTAACGCACAATAAGAAAACAAAAAGTGCAAGTTTTGATATTTTCAAAGACATACCTCTATGCATTTCAAGTTTCTAGACTTGTAATGCATCTAAGACGCGTTCTTATTTGTTTATTGAATAGAAGAAGGGCTCGTCTAGTTCCGTGCATACGTGTTTTTGTTAATTAGCACGCTCACATGTTTTAATATTTATTCAAAAAGAGCCTTTTTTATGTGATTTTGAAGTCTCGTAACTCACTTTCACATCATAACGCAGCAACGACATTTAAGGGCATGCTTGTGGTAAACATAGGAACTCAGAATACAAAATATTAGAAGTGCAACACCAGCCGTTCTCTTGTAAACACAACTTGATTATGGTAAAATTTCTAAGAATTCCCTTAACGCGTTCTTGGTTTTCTCAGACAGCGTTCAGGCATCCGACCTAATTTTTTTTTTTAATTGTATGCTAGAGGAACTGAGCTGGTTCACTAGAAGCGTAATTTTTTCGTATTCATATTCAGATTTGTTTGAAATATGTTTAAATCATGGAACAATTTTGAAGCTCGACTCTGTACGCAAGAAATCGGTTTCAAAGAAGAGGGCAGCTATTTAAGCAACGATTCTTTAATTAGTGTTTTTCTCGTTCTAAATAAAATCACGTTCTATGATTGTAATTTTTTGAAAGCATACTAATTGTCCTAAATGGTAAAAAGGACCTATGTTTTAGCAGACGACGCGCACTTGCGCCATCTTTTGAAAGATGGCTGAAATTCGAGGTTGAGAAGTTCAGGCAAAGTGGCGCTGATTCTGTCCCTGACGCAGAGGATTCTTTTCTCAAATATTTCCTCGCGCTGCTTCCTCGTTCTTGCAGTAAGTCACAGTTAATCTTGCAAGAAAAAAAGAGAGAAAAAAACGAGAAGCGCGTTACAAGGGTCACGAGCAAGTTCTTGAAAACGCCTAGTGCCTACGAATAAGCTATTCAATGCTGTCCGCCATGTTCCGACACCACGAAAGGTGCAAATATTGAACTCAATATTATGGTGACGACGAAGGAGAATTTTATTTCCTCCACTCCAAGATTTTTAACAGATATTTGTTTTAAGGTTCCAGCTTTCCAACCGCGCTGGTTCTGTTTTGTTCGCCATCGTGCAGGGATTTGAGATTTTTAGTTTTAACGTCACTCTACTCGTAGACAACTTACGGAGAGTGTTATGTGTACAGTGTTGTTATGTGCAAACCACAGTGACTGGTCCTCATAGTAAGGCAACAAACAGCCAGTCATCGTGGCTCAAATCTGAGGCTCAGGAAAAGCGTCTATACTTCGTTTAACCTCATCTGCGAGCGAAGCCAAAGCTAGAAGCGCGAGACCAGCGCTTTTTGCGTTTCTCCCCAGCTCGCGCGCTCGAGCAAAGCCTGAACGCACGGAGCTTTCGTGCTCGCGCTTCCAGCTTTGCCTTCGCTCGCACATAAGGGGAAACGAAGTATAATAAACCCCCTTTCCATGAAGTGCTCTATCAAAAGCGTTGCACATGTGCAAAACCCTCACTAGATCGTCTTTCTTTGGATTAATTTTTATTTCATTTATTCAAATAAGAACAATGCCAGACGATCAACTTTCATGGTGTTGGTTTAACAATGCAACGACTCCAAGCGTCCACTTTGTGTTTTACACCAACCATGACTCTTGTCCTTTGCAACTAATTATAAGGAGCCAGGTCCGACTAGGTCCGACTTGCTAGAAACAGCGACTCAGCTGAGACTGTGGGAACGAAAGCAATGCCAAAGCCAGCGCTCGAGCTGAGTGGCACTCAAGCCGCGTCTCAAGACAGTCGCGCGCCCAACCCTTCGCAGTGCTTTCTTTCACTCAGTCTCAGTTGAGACGCTGTTTTATCACAACTCGTGAAGTTTCCTCGCGCTTCTCTTTCGTTCTTCGGAGTCTTCGCAATGAGTGTTGCGAAATAAAATCAAGCGAGATGCTCAGTGCTGCCCTGACATGTTCTTCCATAACCGGGCTAGAGAGCGGTTTCCTTGTGACCTTCACTCTCGCCGAGGAGCAATGGGACTTCTTTAGCCGCGTAGGGGTGCGACCACACAACCATGCCCAACGCCACCTGAGCCATCCTGAACAACTGTTCCCCGACCACTGCGATAGAAAATGTGTGAAATTATACTTGCTTGAAATAACTGTAGTGAGCCGACTGAAATAAGCTTCGGCTTACAATAATTCAATGTTTGTCTATACAAACTTGTCTTTAAGCTTACGAAGAGAAAGACGCGCTCCGCATAAGTCCCTGAAGGCAGCCGACCTGTGGGTCTAATTACTCTAGAAACTTGTCCAACTCAAGCCCGGAGCAAAGAGGACAACACGGTGAAGAGGAGGTGCCTCTCCGAAAGAATTACAGCGCTGTAGGAGCGGTAGACTTACAGTGACCCCTACAAGCTGCCGCCGCAGGGAGCAACTACTCTCGGTGCAAAGGCCGTAAGCGATCGCGCCTTTTCACTCTAGCCCGGCCACTGCTCTGCAAACTGCTGAACGAGGCAATGTCCACTCACACAGGGGCGTTTGCTTATGTTTTTCTACGTTGCGTTATAACTAGGTCTGGGCACTTGATCTAATAACCTACCGAAAAATCAATTAATTATTTAAGCGCGATTAAATTTTTAACCAGTCAAACCGTTAAGTTTTGAAAAACGAAAAAGTAAAAATTTAACTCTTTCACCACGCAGACGTGTACGGGTACACCTGTTTCAAGGCAAACTTTAGGTGAAAATTTGGCCTAAAGTAAACTGTAGGGGCAAGATGTTTGACTCGAAAGAAGTGGAGAAGGTTATATGTTCCCCCAGCCACTTCAACGCCATGCGATTGTCCGTTTAGCGCAGACAGCTGAGCCCATAGACCTATCACTAAATTACCCAAGTATCAAGGAGAATGCAGGGAATAGTGTCCCACGCATCGCACGTGCTCGCGTCTGCAGCAGTAACTGTCCTAAAAAGCAGCCTAAAACAAACGGCATTTTACACGCGCGTCCATTAGCGCTTTATTTTGGTTATTCGCTCCGCATCTTTTTTACGGTGAAGGCGTGTGGGTGTGGCTCGTGAAACACCAATCCCTGCATTCTCCTTGATGCTTGGGTAATATAGCAATTAGCGGCGAGAAGTTTTGGTGGCGCCCTCCTGTGGTTCCCCCTTGTGACGTCATTACCTTGCAAACAACAAGTTCGATGGTGTTTGTTATTAGCATGGTGGAAGCTTGAAATCATTGCGCTCTCAAAGGAGCACTGCCAACACCGTCAAAATTAAAGTTCTTTCATTCCTCTTAAAGCCTTCGATGATAAATCCCCTTTCCGACATCATAGTCAGCGTTCGGCCAATCGTGGAAGGCCGACCACAGCGACGCTTTCGGTCGCGCACGGGGCTAAATTGCAAGCATGGCGCCTGACTGGTGCCTCATGCGTGCAAGCACGTGCAGCGTGCGCGTGAGCGTAGCTTTGGCAAGCTAGCAATTGCACGTACTTCCCCGCACGAGCACAGGCATGGCGGCGTTACGCATGCGTGGAACGCTTGGTGAGATCGGTCTTGACGCCCAGTCCTAGTTATAAATTTAGTCCGCGGGACATCTGTGCTTCATATGTCGCATGCAAATCTACTCTTTGAATTGGATCCATGCCTCATTCGAACCACGAATGCCCCGTATACTTTGAACTTAGTGTACAACGCTGGCAAAGCTGCTTGCGCGAGCATGGGGTTTGATCTCCAGATCTTTTGCACGTGTTCTCGCGCAAACGAAACTATAAATGAAGCCACGCGCCCGCGCCAGTAACGGAGTATAATCTTTCCATAAAAGTGTACGAGGGCGCGTTTATTGGTGTGTTTGTGTGTTATGCACGCGCACTTTCTGGCTGGCTGAAACTGCGATCGAGCGCTGGCTGGACTGTGATTTAGCATGCGTAGACAGTGCTTTTTGTGAACAGTAGAAACGTGAACAGATGGCGAGAGACGAACTGTCGCTGTAAAGTCCCACGATGAAATTCACGCTTACAAGTACCGCCAACCATTGTAATGGAAACGCGTAAGACACGTGTCACGACAGGGTGCTGATCCGCCGTCATTCACTTCCAAGGGCCGCTCATTTCAGTTCTGCGCCGCCATTTGCTTCCAAGGGCCGCTCGAGACACAGGTATCGTGCACTGGCGCATTTGACGCTACTTGCAGACAAACGCCAACACATCGAGGGGCTTTATGTCCCTGGCGTGGTCTCTGGCCACCTCGGCATTCACTGCCGAGACTGTGGTTGGCGCGGAGTGGCGACCGGCTAATACGAGAGATTTTTGAAGCTGTAAAAGTCGGTTGATTAGGTGTTTCTATCTGTCAAATTTCTCAATTATCGTGAAGACAGCGTGCATATACCTTCATGTGGTCTACAGTTCGTTGTCAATTGAAAAGAGAAGACGGTCTAGGGCGTTTTGCCTTTTGAACGTGAACGTGCAGACGGCCATAGGAACGTGAAAACACACTGAACTTTGGATGATCTGGACCGCTTGGCGATTCTCCCGTGTACATATTGTAAAAATAAAAATAAATATTACGACAACAAGTGTGCGTGAGTTAATAATAAAAATAATTATCCTTATTCCCAGACATGCATGTGTCTGAGGGGCTGTGGCAAAAGAATACAAAAAAAAAAACCTCTGCAAAGACATTTAAGATTGCTACGTGTGGGAATGCGAAAGCATTGTAGTCCCTTTGGTGAAATGTTTTCGATTTATTTTTTTTTCGATTTATAGTTATTTCTGCTGATTCGGTGTGTGACGCGCGGGAGGCAGCACCCGCCACCTTCTTCCCATTGGCTGCGCCGTCACGTGCCCAATTACGCACGCACTTGGCCACACCTTCAGTCAGCCAGATGGTTGTGACGGGACGTGTGCAGTGAAGCACGCACTAGGCACACCTTAGTCAGCCAGGACCGTGGAGCCGCCGTGGCGTCGGCAATAAAGAAAAAAAAAAGCCGCCGTGGCGTCGGGGAAGCGTGCCCTTCTCGCACCCCGGAGGCCCGGGTTCAATTCCCATCCAGACCGAAATGTAACAGAGTTTCTCTCTAAAGCGCCATTCATTTACTTAGTTTATAGGAACCTTCGTGAAAATGTGACGTCAATCCGGCAATTTCTAACGTGTTTTTACTCTTTGCGCCATCGGCAATTTTTGGTACCATCTCTCGGTCATGCCGCCGACGACGACAACGGATTTTAGCGTTATGAGGCAAATAATCTTTTCGCATTAAAACGTCTTCTGACTAGGCCATCAGTCCCGTTTTACAGCATTCAACAGTGTACAGGACCAGTTTCAGCATAAAAAGCAATTATTCATAAAATAATCAAATTGACATTAGCTAAGCATCGTAGTCACAATAATTAATAATCAACGTCATCAAAAGTTTGAAATAGAAATCATTCACATCACCATCACTGATATCACATTCATTACCATAAAATGTCAGCGTTACTGTAAAATTCTCTTTTTCTGTTGCATTCAAACAGAATATATATATATATATATATATATATAAATATATATATATATATATATATATATATATATATATATATATATATATATAAAAGACGTTGGTATATTTTTTTTCAACATCAAATTATCAACTACTTTAATTATTAATGAAAAAAAATATCAAAAGCACTATAAAACAGACTTTGAAATGTGCCACCCACTCGACTAACAATTTTTAAGTTTAGGTCACTGGGACTAAGAAATACAATTTTACTCTTTTCTTGAACATGCAGATTCTTCGACCTCGGCGTACTATTTCAACAATATTTGGGGTGGTTTTTTAAAAGGTCAGATAACTGATAATCAAGTTTAATCAAACTATCATCAAAATGATGAGTTATATAGAGCGTCCCTCTGAACACCCGTCTTGAAAAGGAGTCTGCTATTGCTTGTTCTATCATAGATCAAAATGCAGTCAAAGACTAAAGTACACAAGCACAAACACGCATACTAAAAGCGCAAGGCCATGGTCCATGGTTTGCGCTGGATTGCTTTGACCGGGGACAAAAAACGCACTATAAGACGTTGAGCTCCGTGACATGGTGTTTTTTGGCTCTTTTTGACTGGCCTCATTGACCTGTTATGCCAGCTGCGCTCCGACTTAGAGCGAAAATGAATTTAAATGTTTATGTCGTGCAAAACCTCTTTCATTCACGAAATGCTGACAAGGCATGTCTTATATATGTTCTTTATATTCGTGTACGCTCCGGCCTATTCCGGGGACGCGCCCTTCTGAGCAGCAGGGGAGATATAATGTTGGGATATAAAGCGCAAAACGATAAGGAAGGAAATACGAGGAAGACAGGAAAGAGCACTAACTGACAACCGACGCTTAATACTCCCGAAAGAGAAGGAAAAGAAAGAAGTTCCGGATGAAACATAGCAGAGAAGAAAAGTCCCTCAAAAGCAGAGGTTACATACATAAAGAAATTATACACTACGGAACAAGCAAACCAGCGCCGGTGATGGACCGCTGGGTGCACAACTACCTCGGCATGGTGAATGTTTTAGCACGACCTGTAGCGCCGTGGTGGTCGCACAGAATACTAGGCGCGTCTTTCCGTCTGCGGCGCATCTGGCGGGTCGTCGTGAAACTTGTATGCGCAAACACAAGACGAACACAAAGGAGTGGACAAGAACAAACGGCACCTTTAACCAGAAGCAGCTTCGAAATTTGTAAGAGACATGAGCTCTTACCCAAATGCCGTCAGACGCACAGGATTCAAAGATGGCGGCGTGACCCAAGTACTTGTTGCCGGGCTTGAGGAAAGTGGCGATGGCAGTGAACTTGGGAATGCTACCACAGTTACTCTTCACCTGAAATTCGAAAAAATGTATTGATGAAGGCTGCTTTTTTTCCTTTGAAATAAATAATAAACGATAACAGAAAGCACAAATGTTTTTGTAAAAATGAATGTGTCCGGGATATTTTACGCTTGAGTCACCTTACAGCCAAAGTATGTCAGGCTCTGCATGTCATTAGTTCAAACGCAAGCTGCTTGTCAAAGTATGTCCCACTATCCCCCTCCCCAATCCTAGGTTACTAAACAGAGACCCGCTGCCACCTGTGGGAGACTGAGCACAGCTTACAGCACCAAATATAAGCATTAAAAAAGTCAGCTTCATTGACCAAATCCTCTAAAAAGCTATACCATATTCTTCTCGCTCCAGACTGTGAAACAAGAAAAGAATCATTTCCCATCTAAATCTTTCATGATAAACCGCTTACACTTTCATCTAGTTTCCCATTGATTCTTCTACAGTGCAGTCATCGGTTCATGGGAGAATAGTTTTTCATGTCGAACAGTGAATACCAGCAATGCTGACCTATGGAAACTTCCGAAATAATCTCCACCAACTAAAAAAGAATACATCCCAAATTACGCGGTCCTCCAACTCCCTTTTCCAACATGATGGTAAACCCCGAGACTACGGTACAAAATAGTAAAAAAGAGTAAGAACGACCGAAAAAAGAACAGACGTTGCCCTCTTCTTTTCTTGTTCGGTCCCTTTTACTGTTTTAACCTCTTTCCAGTTTCAGCGTTTACCATCACCAGCTCGCCTGCATTTTAAGCTTTTTTTTTAATCCCCCGTCAGTGTCTGGTCTGTTGTGTGGTAGTTTGTTCGCTAGCACAGACTCGTTCCATGTGTGACGCCCTAAAAACATAAGCCCAGCGGCGGGGTACGCACGTGTTTTCCGCGGACCCATCTTCCCGTGGTGTAGTCCCTCAGGTTGCCGCACTTCTCCTTGACCAGGGCAACGCACTCCTTCTTGTCGACCCCGATGACCCACTGCCCCTGGAAAGGCGACGGATCCGAGCAGCCGATGGCGTCACTCACTGCGCAGGGAGATTGAGAAAGAAAACTTGAGCCCTCGATGTCACGCTGCCACTTAGCTTTTACTCTTAAAAATGTGCCCCTTTTCCGCACCATCGCTTTAAAGGTACTGACGAAGCGCGGCTCAAACCAACCCAGATTCTGGGTTTTAAAAGTTCTTGCGAGTCGCGTGACGTAGCCTGTAACGTTTTACGACTTCCGCATTCGAAGTTGAATAAATGAAACGAAGACGCTTAAAACTGCTTCCGTGTAGAAATGCGGAAACATTCCTACACGCAGCGCATTCCTACAAGCAGCGCACCAAGTCTTCCTTTTTACACGGCACTCCCGCGGTGACATCACGCTCCCTCACTGCGCAGGCGCGGCGCCCTGCCGGCTTCACGGCGCTTCCGTGACGATGCATCTGCGTTGCTGTGCTTTTGGCCAATGGGAATCCAGGTGCCATTTTCGCTGCTACAGACAACTGCTACAGACAACTGCTACAGACAACGGCTACAGACAACGGCTACAGACAACGGCTACAGACAACGCCGGCTTTACTCCATGGGACAGTTTGCTTTCGCATTATTATTTCACCTTTCCGGACCCGCAACGGCCGGGTGGCAAGCTCGGCCAGCTGTCCTCTATTGGGTAGGAGATCGAAGCGTGGCATTCGAATCACCGCGAGATCCGTGCTTCGAATGCCGCGTGGCAATAAGTTCAAGGAGAAAGCTTGGCACGCGGCATTCGAGCCACGGACATTGCAGTGGCTCGCGTTTGCAGACTGTCTTTTGTATGATGCATGAGCAGTGGGACCTAGGCTTTAAATCCTCGTAACACACGGCAAAACCTCAAACCGCACATTTTCTTCACAAAAGGACCGTATATCCCTCCACTTCTAGGAGATGCACGGCAAGTGAGGAGTCACACATCCAAGAAACGCAGGCGGTGCGACATCGTCCCTCTGCCTGGTGACGTACGACTGGTGCTGCAATCGCACATGGTCACAAGGGCCACATTGTCGCGTCTCGCGGCGCCAGAAACGAGACCTTGTCCACCTACAATTTTACAGTTTTTGTTGCTTCTCTGGGAGTGACACTTTTATCCTCGAAGGAACATCAGCCAATCAGATACCCAAGCCGTCAGTCACCTAAAGTGCAAGTATGCTGTTTCGAAAGCCCCTCAGACCACGTTGACACAGCTCGCGTAAGAACAGAGTAGATATCGCTTCCGCTCCATTCTGGGCAAAATGCACATTATTTCATTCCAATTCCATTCCTCCCAGTGCTTCCGCTATTCCACTAACATTCCATTCCGGGGCGCATATTCTTAGGGTGCAGGTGATAGACCTCCCATAGCAACGACGCTCACGCCGGATTGGCTGCTCGACAACGCGCGGTCGGCCATAAAGTACACGCAGTCCCGTACTCAAGCCCTTAACTCTATAAACTATTCTGAGCATAAGCGAGAATGTTTCATGCGATAGAAGTCCTCTCGGCACAGAGCTCGCGAAAAATACCTCGACGTGGCTGGCCTGCATAGCGCTTCTTTTTTCCTTTCACGAAAACAAGGAAAACAAAGGTGAAAAAGAAGGTTTTCCCGGCACTGTTCCTACAATCTATCGCGTAGCACAGATTGCTACCCATTGCAATGTAACTTTCAACCTTGAGGCCATGAAAATAAGAAACTAATTTCGATCGCTGGTGCCCGGGTCGCTCGTCCACCTGCCCGCCGGTGACGTACGCGAGTAGAGGAAATGTAGGAATTTTTCGTTGTTGCCAGCAAAGAGTCACCTCTTGGAACCCTCGTGGCCGGTGCAAATTAAATATTCAAAACATTCGAGGAAAATATTTATTTTTATAAGATATTTTGTCTATCAGTTGAGAAAGGGTCACTGATGCAGTCTGCTAATTTCCAGAAAAATCGAAAACTATAAAAAAAAAATTGCCGGAGTTCCCATGTAAGCTTTTTTCACTAATGTTTCTTTAGGTGGTGCATTTATCGTACTCAAATTTAAACCTTAAAAGTACGGTTGTTGTTATTGTTGTCTTCTACGCACAGAAAAGAAAATGGAAGAGTATAAAAGACAAACAAACAAAAAATAGCAGCGTCACACAGACGCGTTTTTTACCGTTGTCCTCCCGGTGCGTAGCAATAAGGTAGGATTTTAGGCTTACATTTTCCTTCTGAAACCCACACTCATAAAATTTCAACATGATAAACGCACCATCTAAAGACATCTTTGTGCCAAGTTTCAATGCACTCCGTTCATCGGTTTATTCGTACCATTTTTATTTACACCCGCATATCACTCAGAAGCACCCTGCAGAATGTAGATCAATGTTCCTTCTCGAGATTTACTACAAATTGCGAGACCACATACGACCGAGCGCCCTGCAACCCCTTGTGATCTTTTACGACGAGAGAACACGCTGGCGTTATCTATCTGGTAGCCATGGAACACTGGCGATTTCCGTATACTTCCTATTTTTTCGCGATTGAAAAAAAAAAAAAAAGAAAACATATGACTTTTGACAGTGTTATGAACGGGCATTTTTCATAAATAGTACGTATTATTTGATTTTTTTCTAAATACTGGAAAACCTCTCACTAGTGAAATGCAGTTCTAGGGCCAGCTCAGAGATGGCGCCAGCGTGCCAGTGTGAGCACTTGTTGTAAGAGTTCACAAGAATGTGTGTATACCTGAACCGGCCTTCAGCAACACCACCTAGAACAATCAAAGCCTCCGCATCACCTCTTCTCCCTTCATGAAACGTCCTCACAGTCGGATATAGCTAACTCGGCTATTGGGCCCGAGTCCGGCCTTCGACGCGCTGATTGAACACGAGCCTCGGCCGAACACTGACGCAGCACTCGTGGCCAATCTCAGGCCTCGATCGATCTTACTGTGATGACGTTGCGATCACGGTGCGGAGGCCTTCTGCTTATCTAGGTGGTGTTGCCTTTAAGCCGACTGGTGGTGTTGCTGCATTCCTGTTAACTCCAGAAAGGTGGAAAAGGACCACTTACCGGCCGCCAATCCCAGGACCACGAGCGCTGCACTGATGAGGAAAAGCTTCATGACTACGACTTGCCGTTCCGCCAATACACCAACTCCGTGTCGCGTGCACAACTTTATATAATGTGCTTCCGACACCCCCTCCCATCTTTCTTTCTGTTTTATCGCGCTATATGTATGGGTTTTTACGCAGCGGCGAGATACTCATATCTGTGGCACGTTTGGCGACCTCTGCTCAGCCTCTCAGGTAACAAAAAGGTCGATATGCGTAATCGCTATCACGCTCCTTACCGCGAGCAAC
Organism: Ixodes persulcatus; assembly: GCA_013358835.2. Lineage (NCBI taxonomy): Eukaryota > Metazoa > Arthropoda > Arachnida > Ixodida > Ixodidae > Ixodes > Ixodes persulcatus. The sequence continues at coordinate 764,354 of JABSTQ010010409.1, forward strand.
TTATTTTTACGCGAGATATCTTATTTTTATGTTATATTGAATTTTTTTTCCTTTCTGTGATCTGCTATTTAATGCTACCTGTGGTACGGGCACTGGGAACAGCGGTCATAGCAAAAGAGACATAAAGTGGCCGTAGTCTAGTTTTTAGGATTTATCATAAGGTTTTGAAAGGACGATGTTGTCCTAATCTTCTGGGCCACCCGCCTACTGTACTCAGGTGAACATTCACACCTCGGCAGATGCGCGCTCAGTATGCTTAAGTATCAGCAAGCATAGACATAAAAAAAAAAATTAAAGATGCGACAATCGCTCGAAACGAATAAGGTCTGAATACAAAGATCTTACGGTGTAAAGGGGGGAAAAATTGTACCATGCTCTCTTCGTTGCTGGCGTAGAGGATGCAACGCGGCGCTACGTGATTGCGGCCACTATTTCCACAGCCTCACACAAACTCGTAGCACATGCTACACCTCCCTCTCTGTCAGTGAGATATATGATAAAAAGCTGAATGCAACGAGCCTTCCCTTACCGAAACATTCTTGCTGCTCTCTTGCAAACGTGCACATACGCCCATAATTAATACATATACAGCGTGTCCGAAAATTAATTTACAGTGTGCTTTTCACCGGTCTTAGAATGTAGAACTCAGAGTCTTCAAGACTGATATAACCTGCACCGGTCTGCCTACGTGCACGTTATAAATATCAATAAACGAAGTGTTCGTATGAATGTTTTCCTTGAGATGTGTTTTGTAAACGGCATCACCAAGACTCATGACATAGGAGGCTATGCCCGAGGCGATATCTGACGATATTACACCGTGGGCGTGGGTATGTTCTAACGGTAAATATTATGTAGATAATATATATATATATATATATATATATATATATATGTATGTATGTATGTATGTATGTATGTATGTATGTATGTATGTATGTATGTATGTGTGTGCGTGCGTGCGTGCGTGCGTGCGTGCGTGCGTGCGTGCGTACGTGCGCGTGCGCGTGCGCGTGTGCGTGTGCGTGTGTGTGTGTGTGTGTGTGTGTGTGTGTGTGTACCTCAAAGCGTTTCTTGTTTTTTCCGCGTTTTCTTCTTTTTTGAGGGGGGGGGGGGGGGGGGTGAAGCTCTAGAGAAAACGTTGAATTGCATTTCCTGCCATGCGATATAAATCTCTTTTTATTTTTCGACATATTTTTCTGCATACCATGTGACACAGAGCGCTGACAGCTAATGGTTAGCGCGCGGCATGAGGGAGGAAGCAAGTCGGATTAGTTATAAGTCCCCTTAATGATGTTATTTACTTTTCTCTTGCGTTCATCTGTGTGACTCAGTGTTTTTTGTTTTGGTTTTAGTACGACGAATTTTAGCAGACTGTAAAACGTTTTTATGCAAGCTGGATAACACTATAGTCTCTATAGCGCAAACCAAAGTCAGGATACCAACAGGCAACAGCAGCATGTTAAGTTCGATCCCGCGCTTCTAGTGATAGTCTGATTGTTTGCGACAATGAACGCCATGAATTACTGTTTTATTATGAACTTACGGCTTTTAACTCGTGACAACATATCTGACCCCCAAGAGCAAACTTCTTTTTTGAATGTGTGCCAAAACAACAAATACATCGTCATTAAATTAAAAATATGTATATATATATATATTGTAACAGATTCTGTAACAGCGCTTAGAGGGCCGATAAAAAAAAAGTACGAGGGTATTCCAAAATGTTGTGTTACATTCTGGTGATTCGAAGGGCGATCTCTGACACCATTGCCTTGTTTTCTTCTTGTTGGTCTTAGACGTGATTAATTAACTAGGCTCAGACGCCTTCTTAAATAAGGAAACGATGTGAATGTTTTTTTGTTTTGTTTTTCTATCCCTCATTAGCACCTCAGACATTCATTAGGAATTTGAGGAACTGTTAATATTTTATGCACTATTAATGACTTATGCATCATGAGTGCTATTAACACTTTATGTATTAGGAGTACTATTATTACTTAAAGGGAAGCTGAAGAGGTCCTTTAAAGGGAAAGTACGGAGGTTCTTGATAAAATTGAGTTAGACGTGAATTCTGATGGATTTTTACCCCGTGAACCCGAATACCCAAACCATTTGCTGCGCAAGTATTGTTAAAAGCGAGAAAACGCGAAAGACAGTCGCTGTACGTGACGTCATCGACGGATCCTTTGGCTGCCCAAGACTAGGGAGGCGGGGCTTCAGCCCTATTTTCAGATTGCTCTTATGGCTCTCCGGCGCTTCGCATTGAAACATAGTTGTGATATCTGTTATTCTAAAGGCCAAATGTCTTAGAGCGCAGCTCTTAGGCGCCCGTTTCCGGATTGAGCGGCGTCGGCGTCGCCGTCGCCGTCGCCGTCGCCGTCGGCGTAACCGCGCGTAACCCTCGTAACCCTCGTGAGGGTTACGAGGGTTACGAGGGTTACTCTCACGAGGGTTACGAGGGTTACTCTCACGAGGGTTACTAGGGTTACCCTCACGAGGGTCACGAGGCTTATGAGAGTAACCCTCACGAGGGTCACGAGGGTTACCCTCACAAGGGTTACTAGGGTTATGAGAGTTACCCTCACGTGAGAGTAACCCTCGTAACCCTCACGAGGGTTACTCTCATGAGGGTTACGAGGGTTACCCTCACGAGGGTCACGAGGGTTATGAGAGTTACCCTCATGAGGGTCACGAGGGTTACCTTCACAAGGGTTATTAGGGTTATGAAAGTTACCCTCACGAGGGTCACGAGGGTTAGCCTCAGGATGGTCACGAGGGTCATGAGGGTTACCCCCTGAGGTCGCGTGACGCTCCGCTGAGGTCACGTGACCCCCCCCCCCCCCCCCGCTGAGGTCACGTGACCTCAGGGAGTCACCTATCCCTCAGTACCCTACCATCCTATCCCTCAGGTTCCATCATCCTCCTCCTGAAGAGCTGTGCTCTAATCCGACGTTACAGGGAAAAAAACATTTTCTCAAATGTTTTTTTTTTTTTTCTCAAATGCAGAGGTGCGCCATCTTCCCTTTAAAGAAAACGAGTTAGAGGTGAATTTTACCGTATTTTTGTCATGCCAGTTTGAATGTCTGAAGCATTTGACTCGAACACATCGATGGACGCGAGAAAAACCGAGAAAGCAACCGCTGAGCGTGACGTCATACCCAGAGGTTTCAACTGCCTTGCGCTTGCCGCTTGTGAGGGAACGCGTGCAGAGAGTATTTGACCGCTCACGTAAGGCTTGCGGAAGGCGCGGAAATGTCACGATTCTCTCCTCCCACCCGAACGCGCCAGCAAATGTTTCAGCAGTATTTTGAAAGTGGTGTTGCGGCTATACTTGGCACATCAATCTGAAATATACTTTTGATATTCGTGATCCTGCAGGTCCAATGAAGACGATTTACGTGTTTTACCTCCAATACAGAACCGATTCTGTTTCCCTTTAAGAGTACAATTAGTAGTTTATAGACACCGAATGGTACTAAATACTAAAAGCCCATACTAAACATCGTACATAGTACGATGAGTGCTATTAATAATTTATGTACTATGAGTTCTATTATTACTCTATGTACAATGAGTATCATTATTACTTTATGCGGCCTGAGTACACAAATAATACTTTAGGTACTATGAGCACTATTAATATTTGATGTAGTATGAGTACTGTTAATACTTTTTTACTATTCACCCTTTGACGGTGGTTGCCATACACGTGCGGTGGCGATTACATATTTGAAAGTGCCCGCCTATAAACGCGAAGCCGCGCGAACCGCGTGAGGTGTTGCTATTCGTTATGTATTTGGCAAACCACACGATGTTTCCTTTTGCTGGCACTCTACGTGATATGAGCACTCTTATTATTTTATGTACTACTAGTAGTTTAGATGCTATACTCAGGTATCTGATCGTAAGCCCGCACGTCACACTTCCGCGCGTCCCTCTATATGGAGTATCTTAATGCAATTGCCTTTTTGCGACCGACATCGTGGGAAAACACACCTTATCTGCAAACGGAAAGGCACGTTTCGCATCATGCAGGTTTTCCCACAGCCGGCCACTTTTCAGAGACAAGAGAACAGTGCGTTCTCCTGGAGACGCCTTCATATGGTGCACACCAGTGATGTTTCCAGAGGCGCTTCAGCTCCCCCCCCCCCCCGAAATTCAGTCAAACCTATAATATACACATGCGCTTTTAACTCCTCTCCCTTCCCTCCGCACCCTAGGTCATGTCCATCCCAGCCACCTCAACCCCCCCCCCCCCCCAACCCGAAAAAAATTCCTGTCTACGCCACTGGTGCACACCCATCAGTGACTTCAGTGAATAGGGTGGTTCGTCGGTAACCGAAGTCTGAGACATAAGAACTTCGACGGACCAGTTTGGCCAACTAGTGTGAGTAGCCAAATGCAATTGTAGCAACCTGTTGATTGGAAGCACTATAAAATGTGAAATAATTTATAATACAGATTTTCGAATACAAGAGTTGCCTATTTAATGACACCCCTCAGTTTGAATTTCCCTAAATATGTCCTTATGCCTAAACGGTATTAGCGTACACGTAGAGAGAAGAGAAAAGATACAGGATAGAGCACTCTAACCTGTATCTTCTCTCTTCTCTACCTGCGCGCCAATACCGCTTAGATGTTAATTATCAACTAGCCCAATTATCTGCCGTTTTACAGTTTATCCTTAAGTTTTACAATAAACGCTATTTACTCACTCGCGCTTGTGTAGCATCCCTAAAGTTAATATGCAATTTCTCATCAGATTTTAAGGCGGTATGAATTTCCAAGAGAGAAAAAACTGACCAGCGACACATTCGGCACTTTGGGACGGGTGTAGGACAAAATGACCCCGGACGAAATGGCCCTGGACAAAATGGTCCCAAGTGCAATCCCGGACAAAATGGTCCCAAGCGCCACAAACGCTGACGCGTTTGTGGCGCTTGGGACCATTTTGTCCGGCTCCGCCATTTTGACCGCCTCCGCCGGTGCTCGATCGCCGACGGCGATCGAGCACCGGCGGAGGCGGTTGATCTGACATACCCTTGGACATACCGCGTTCGGCTTTGGCTAGCAGACGGCGTTCGTAAAATGGCGTCAGCTGCTGCTGGCTTCACGCGGCGGTACCGTGCGTGCTTCCATTCATTCGGCGTTCGTTGCCATGGTGACGGCGAGGAAAGCAGACGTGCGGAAGAACGCTGCGGCGCAGCGATACCAGGTGCGTTCTAAGGCCCTTCCCGCATGCTTTTCAATGGGCGGAAGGCGAACAAAAAGAGTTCGAAATAAGGACTTAACGCAGAAGGCTGAATTTCTCCAGCGCCTCATAATTTGACGAGCCATACACGAAAAGCATATTTTTTTGGCCATCCCGCGTCCTGTTTTTTTTATCCGCAACATGGGTCTAAAGTATCAATCTGCCAATTGGACCCACAGGTCGTGAGGCCAGCTGCCTTCAGGGACTTATGCGGAACACGTCTTTCTCTTCGTCTCCTTAAATGGATTGTCCGGTCAAATTTTGTATTCGAGAAAACAATTGAATATCATTGTTATTGCCTCGAGACACATCGTACGTGCAATATCTGAATTTTATATGCCCCTCTGCGTGAGTAATTGAATTTATACTGCTCCAATCGCATTCTAGCGTAAACGCTGCTTTCGCTGGCAACACTGAAGCTCTGACGTCACAAAACACAACGCGAGCATTTCTGTCACGTCGTTTACCCAGTTTACCTGCGAGTGAACGCCTCAGCGTGCTTCGTTTTTGTTGTTGTGCTCAACTTCTTTCGTGATTGGGGGATATTTTTGTTGCGCGGTTGGGTGCCACAACCACCGGGCAGCACATGTGAGCCAAGACATGACGTTCCACACTTTTCCGCGAGACGTACAGTGACTAACAAAGTGGATCGTCGCCGTGCGTAGGGACTGGGTTCCCGTCATGATCGAGATCCCGCTTATGCAGCAATCATCTCACAGAAGAGAGCATACGAGCTGAGCTTTAAGCGGACAGAAGGCTCGTAAGCTGAGGCGTGATGCTGTGCCAACGATAATAAACTACGTCCATCCAGTCCTCGCCCAAATTGGATCAATCAATTTGATTATGCAACGAAACCGAAACCAACAGCTAGGCCATCTGGAAACGTATTTAGCACGCGTGCAGCCCGATTATGTTTGGCCCGCGTGTAAAAATGGAGCGTAATGCCATCGACCCGCGGACATTGCCTCCGAGGGCCTCTGAGGAAACGACCCGCAGTCTCATAACCGATCCAGCGGATCCGCCGACATATGTACCCAGATGCAGCTTCGTGTACCTAAGTGCCGCTTCCGAGGCGAAATCTGCACCCTTTGCTTTGCAAGTACCCCTAGTTCGCTCGGTGGCCGTCGCAGTTGTGTTTGCGCGAAACGGCATACGTTTTCTGAAGCTTATGGCTGTTTGCGAGTAATAATCCTGCTAAAAGGCGTGACTTTTTTTGCACATGCTTGGGAACTGCATTAAAAGAACCGTATTTCAGTAGGGTACAGCCTAGGAGACTATATAATTCGAAACAAAATACAAGACATCCATCGACCAACGCCTGTTATCCCGACCCTCCGACAAACCTTTGCGTTTTGTGACGTCACGCAGCACCTACGGATGTCAGCCATTGACACTGGCGAAATTCGGGGTGCAGTTTCGTACCTAGGCTCATGAAAGGTTTAATTAATAACGGGAGAACATATATCAAAATAAAAATGACGTTTGTCTACATGAAGGCTCCCTCGACGTAACGAGCGCGAAAACTTAAGTACTTCCGGTTTCGACCGGACAATCCCTTTAAGAAACAAGTTTGTATAGACAAGAATTTAATTATTGTAAGCCGAAACTTATTTCAATCTGCTCACTACTGTTATTTCAAGCAAGTATAATTGCACACATTTTCAATCGCATTGGTCGGGGAACAGTTGTTCAGGATGGCTCAGGCGGCGTTGTGCATGGTTGTGTGGTCGCACCCCTACGCGGCTAAAGAAGTTCCATTGCTCCTCGGCGAGAGTGAAGGCCACAAGGAAACCACTCTCTAGCCCGGTCATGGAAGAACATGGCAGAGAAGCGCGAGGAAACTTCACGAGTTGTGATCCTGGACCGGCTTGCTAGAACAGCGTCTCACCTGAGACTGAGTGAAAGAAAGCACTGCAAAAGGTTGTTCGCACGACTGTCTTGAGACGCGGCTTGAGTCCCGCTCAGCTCGAGCGCTGGTTTTGGAATTGCTTTCTTTCCCAAAGTCTCAGCTGAGACGCTGTTTCTAGCAAGTCTGACATGGCTGCTTATAATTAGTTCAAAGGACAAGAGTCGTGGTTGGTGTAAACGCAAAGTGGAAGCCTGGAGTCATTGCATTATTAAACCAACACCATGAAAGTTGATCGTCTGACATTGTTCTTATTTGAAAAAATGAAATAAAAATTAATCCAAAGAAAGACGACCGTAGTGAGGGTTTCGCACATGTGCAACGCTTTTGATAGGGCACTGCATGGAAAGGGGGTTTATTAGACCCTTTTCCTGAGCCTTAGATTTGAACCACGATGACTGGCTGTTTGTTGCCTTAGTATGAGGACCAGTCACTGCGGTTTACACATAACACTCTCCGTATGTTTTCTACAAGTAGAGTACTCAATCCCCGCCCCTGCCCGTTTCGATCTGGATGAGCATCCTACCGGCGTGCGGTCGTGTATCACTACTGCGTGACGCACGTTAAAGACCCCAGGCTAGCGGCTGTACTGCACTGGCTAAATTGCTCATCTACAGCTGGGAGACTCGTCGCCCTTGGAGGCAGACCAAGTTCTAGGCTGTATAAACATACACACAACCCAATTTTTTTTTACAAGTAGAGTAACGTTAAAACTGAAAATCTAAAATTCCTGCACGATGGCGACCAAAACAGAACCAGAGCGGTTGGAAAGCTGGAACCTTAAAAAAGAAAAATGTCGAGTAAAAATCTTGGAGTGAAGGAAAAGAAATTCCCCTTTGTTGTCACCATCATATGGAGCTCAATATTCGCACCTTTCGTGGTGTCGGAACATGGCAGGGAGCATTGAATAGCTTACTTATAGGCATTAGTAGGGTGCAGAGCCGTATATTAGGAGAGTTTGGACAATAGGCGGAGCAAAGGCCGCCGCCAGCGCCGAATATTCCCCCCACGCTTAGAGCGTAAACTAAATTTGTGACACAGCGTCCACCAATCAGGAGACCTCTACTCCATCTCACAAATGTCGACAGTGAAGACAAAGGCACGGGCGCGTGAGCCTAGCTCAGCGAAACGCTATTGTTTGTACGAGACCTCGTGCATAGGAGGCACTTTCCAAAGCCACGCGCTCGTGCCCATGCCTTTGTCTGCACTGCTAGAACAGCGTCCTGAGACTGGCTGAAAGAAAGCAGTGCAAAGGGTGGGGTGCGCGAGCGTCTTGAGACGCGGAGTTCCGCTCGGCACGGCTCAAATTATACTTCGTTTCACTTTACCTGCGAGCGAAGCCAAAGCTAGAAGCGCGAGATCAGCGCTTTTTGCATTTCTCCCCAGCTCGCGCGCTCGAGCAAAGCCTGAACGCACGGAGCTTCCGTGCTCGCGCTTCCACTTTTGCCTTCGCTCGCACATAAGGTGAAGCGAAGTACAGTCGTGGCACAAATTTAGAGCACGCGACCACCGCTAGGGGCTGTTTCGCGGCCTGTGGTTGGCCCGAGATGCTCGCCTATTCAAACCAATGTATGGCCAAACTCTCTCAATAAACGGCTCTGGTAGGGTGCCTCGATGTCCTTCTGTTTAGGGTGATGCCACCCTTTGTGGTACCCGATGCCGACAGTCAGCGCCACAAACGCGTGCAGGGACACGCGCTTTCACGCGCTTCTAAACAAAAAAGAAAAATAAAAGTGTGGGATAAAATGGCCAGATGTCTCCACCCTAGGGCCCTAGGGTGCCTTCATGTGCGCTTTGCTTAGGGTGGAGACATCTCGCCATTTTGTCCCACACTTTTATTTTTCTTTTTTTGTTCAGAAGCGCGTGCAAGAGCGTGTCCCTGCACGCGTTTGTGGCGTTGACTGTGCTATGGCGACATTTTTGTTTTCGTCGATTTCTTTGTATTTTCCCCGTGAGCGCGTGCTGTCGGCATCGGGTACTACAAAGGGTGGCATCAGAAGGACATTGAGGCACCCTACTCCACCCTACAGTGTTCTAGAGGGTGTAGTGGCACGAGCGGCGCCCGCTTACAATGGGCCACGTGAAGACGGCCAACGTAGATGCCGAGAGTGGCGCTGGAGTTCCGTGCCCTAGGAGAATTTGTGGCAGATGTGCGATGAGCGAAGAAGACGACGAAGCTGAGGCGGTACGTTTCTCCCGAATGTAGCCCCCTTAGCACGTTTCTTTGTGGTGTAGTGGTGGGGAGTCCACCGTTCCGTTGCCGTCTCGGTCATAAATGCAAGGAAAAAGACGGACGAACACACTGCTTCGCGCCGGGATGCAAGTAGGGGTATCCGGTCAACAAGGGCAGCCGCCAGCGATCGTAAGCCGTCGCTGTTTCGTGCGCCAAAGGAGGAGTCGCGCAGACTACAGTGGGGAAAAAAATCTTAATCGAGAAGATAAACGCCTCGCCGAGACATCAGCAGTGTGCGAGAGACATTTTGAACCGCGCCTTATCTTTCGGGACTATGTGCACATCGTCAATGGCGAAGAGGTTAGGATTCTGTGCCGCAATATATCATGATTATTTTGCAGTATTTTTGCGTACTATGTTGCTGGATATCTGTCATGTGCTTGCTGTGTATGTCGATGAAGTGTATTACCACTTTTGAGAAGTCATAAAGCAGTGAGTTGAGAATAATTTGTTTTGCTTTTTTCATATTAGGGGTTGTTGAAGTTTGTGTTCATATCGTATTTTAATGCTTCATGTACTCCCAATCGAGGTATTTTTTCTTCATAGACTGCCTTCCACAAAAAAACAATTTGTTATATGTTCGCCAGTTGCAGTGGCACCTTTGCCGTTCCCAAACGCGCTCCGCCTTGCATTTTACACAACGCTGGTCTCCACATCAGCAAGACGATGACAAAAAACAATACACCAGTTTACTGCTCCTCTCACCATTAAAAAAGTGAGAGATTTATTGAGCTTTATTTGTCTATTTTTCCTTGTTATATCAGTATCGCGTGATTTCTTTCGCAGCTATTAAGCGTACAGCCCAAGTGATAGCGTTGCTGAACGACCTGTCAGTACTGGGAAGGGGGGGGGGGGGGGGGGGGTCGATATTAATCAAATGATCTCCATCAAAAACACGCGAATAATAAAAGTAGAGGATAGCACACACCCTAGAGGCCTTAGTGCAAAGGAAAACCTACAATTTTTTACATTAGCACTTGTTCTGCGTCGCGAAAAGCTCCAGTCGGACCACAGTATACACGCCGAGCAGCGCCGACGACGAGGCTGACAGGGGCACGTTCCTGTAGAAATGTCTTGGAGGGACGAGACGAGGCCATCTCCGCTGGGCTCTAGACATGAAGCGCGTGTGTCGTCGGCGCTTCGTTCTTCTTTATTCAAGCCTCTTGCCACAGTTCCTAGGGCACAGAACAGCAGCGCTACGGTGTCGTCTACGCGCAAAATCTTCACGCGGTGGCCGCCGCTCTTGCCACTACAACCACCGTTGACTACAACTGTCTAGAACACTGTAATCCACCCTAAGCAAAGCGCACATGAAGGCACAAGGGCCACCGAGAACTTGCTCGTGACCCTTGTTTTTTTCTTCTTTTTCTTGCAAGATTATTTACTCATTGCAAGAAAGAGGAAGTAGCGCGAGGAAATATTTGAGAAAAGAATCCTCTGCATCAGGGACAGAATCCCCCCAGCGCCACTTTTCCTGAACTTCTCAACCTCGAATTTCAGCCACCTTTCAAAAGATGGCGCAAGTGCGCATCGTCTGCTACAACATAGGTTCTTTTTATTATTTAGGACAATTAGTATGCTTTAAAAAAATTACAATCATAGAAAGTGATTTTAATTAGAATGAGAAAAGCACTAATTAAAGAATCGTTGCTTAAATAGCTGCCCTCTTCTTTGAAACCGGTTTCTTGCGTACAGAGTCGAGCTTCAAAATAGTCCCATGATTTAAACATATTTTAAACAAATCTGAATATGAATACGAAAAAATCACGCTTCTAGTGAACCAGCTGAGTTCCTCTAGCATACAATTAAAAAACAAATTGGGTCAGATGCCAGAACGCTGTCTGAGAAAACCAAGAACGCGTTAAGGAAATTCTTAGAAATTTTACCATAATCAAGTTGTGTTTACAAGAAAACGGCTGGCGTTGCACTTCTAATATTTTGTATTCTGAGTTCCTATGTTTACCACAAGCATGCCCTTAAATGTCGTTGCTGCCTTATGATGTAAAACTGAGTTACGAGACTTCAAAATCACATAAAAAAGGCTCTTTTTGAATAAATATTAAAAAATGTGAGCGTGCTAATTAACAAAAACACGTATGCACAGAACTATAGTAGGTTACAAGTCAAGAAGGTAGCGGCAAATGCCCCTCAAAGGGAATCATATATCCCTCCGCCACCTCCGCATCCAATAGCGTCCCATCGTTTCCGTGACGTTGCGGCCAACGCGCGAGGAGGGTCTTGCCTTTCTGTACATATTTGCTTTTTCTTTGGACTTTGACTTAGCATTGTGGAAGCCACGAGAGGGAGATTAGAGTCTTCCCGTTCCGATGGAAACAAAGAGGACTTTCGGGGATTAGCTTCCCCCTCCGATTGATACAAAGGCTGCTTTCAGGGGCTCGGTTCCTTCTCCGATGAATACAAAGGTCGCTTTCTTAAAAACGTGGGGGTCGGAGACAAGTTGGCACCACTCTGTGGCCATTATCTATCCATTGAAGCGGAACAAGGAGCGTTTCCAGTGAACTCTTCTTTCGATTGCGGAAGGATTTGAAACCGGCGCACCACGCTTGTGGGTGGAGCTTCTCCTACCTTCTTAACTTGTAACCGACTATAGACGAGTCCTTCTTCTATTCAATAAAAAAATAAGAACGCGTCTTGGATGCATTGCAAGTCTAGAAACTTGGAATGCATAGAGGTATGTCTTTGAAAATATCAAAACTTGCACTTTTTGTTTTCTTATTGTGCGTTAAGTTTTGAAAAATGCGTATCATATTTTGCACTAAAAGAGTGATGATGAATTGACGATTTATTTGCAAAAAGAACGAAATACGTAACACGCGCACAGACGCGACATTTGCACAGCAAACAGGAGCGTTAGCAGAGCTGCCACCGGTATTATAGTTGGGGCCGTGGGACCGCCGCCTTAAGCTCTTGCAGATATTGTAAATTAAAACGCGATGTAGAAGAAACAACCTTTACATATTGATGACCAGACCAAGCGACTCCCAATTCAACCAGCTACGCTGCTTCTGGGTTTTGTGGTGAGCAGAGCGACACCTTTCAATCAGAACCGCGAGTCTTAGCGACGACAACGGCCCAACAGGGACCCCACCAATCCTAAGGGTGACAAAAAACGTCAGTCAAGTTCCCGGACTTCTGGTCATCAGACTCTGAGCTGTGTTTTTTTATGGCGGAGTTTATGTTTAGAAAACACAGAATTGTATCATCCTAAACTAAGTTTCATTACGTTGTCTCGGCTCTTCCGCAAGCAACAGCGGCTGTGATGAGAGACGTACTGCGCTTGCCTCCCGTCGAACAGCCCTATGAGAAGCTTCGAGAGGAGCTGATTCGACGCACAACCGAATCAGAGCCAAGCCGACTTCAACAGCTGTTGACCTCCGAGGAGTTGGGAAATTATAAACCCACCGAGTTCCTTCGACGAATGGAACAGCTCCTCTGAGAGAAAGCCACCACCATGGATACACCTATTCTGAGGGAGCTTTTCCTCCGACGCCTCCCAACCCAAGTAAGCATTATATTGAGCACGTCAACGACAGATTCGATCTACACACAAGCTCGGATAGCAAACCAGATCGTGGATGTCGGTGGCCATGGCATTTCTGTACTGCAGCAGGACTCACCATTACCATGTCAACCGTCGACCGAGGTGACCACTTGGAGGCTATAGTGGACCATCTAAGTCAAGAGCTCCGTAAACGTAAACTGAAGGTGCGACCGTTGCAGCCTCCGAAGGCTGAAGAAAATTCGCGTAGTTCACCCGACCGCGCAACTATGCTGGTTTCATGACCACCGCTGTGGGCGATCCGCGAGGCAGTGTCGACCACCGTGTACCTACTCGGGAAACGGGATGGGCTCCCACTGAAGACCGCCAGCGTCGAGAGCCCCACGTCAGGCCGACTCTTTAACGTCACTGAACGCCACACGATGTGTCGTTTTCCGATTGACACTGGGGCTGAAATCAGCGTTGTATCTCTATACGATGGAGGACCGTCATCAATGACAGGAATCTCCGCCACTTCAAGCTGTAAACGGATCTTCAATCAAGGCATACGGAGAGAGGTCACTGACGCTCGACATCGGGCTCCGCAGAACGTTCAGCTGGATATTCATCATCGCGGACCGCTGGATTTTTATCATCACGGACCGCTAAATTTTCATCATCGCGGACGTCCGTCAAGCCATCATCGGAGCAGAATTTCTACGGTGGTTCAGGCTTGCGGAGTAACATGCTTCTGGATGGTGAGACGCAACTCGGGGTTTAAGATCTGCTATCGAAGATGTCAGCTCTGAATTCCCTCCAACGAGCGGAAGTGGGCACCCCATGAAAGGTCAATGCTGACGCGTTTCGCTACATCTTGAGAGCTGTGGATCGCTTTACGCGGTGGCCAGATATTTCCCCAATAAGAGACATCACAACACAAACAGTCGCCCGCACATTCATCGAAATGTGGGCGAGTTGATTTGGTGTCCCGCAGACTATTACTTCGACCAGGGACGGCAATTCGAATCGTCGCTGTTTGAGAGCCTCTCCTATTTCCTCGGAGTTAGACATACACACACAACAGCTTATCCCAACATCTAACGAAATAGTTGGACGATTGTACCGCTCACTCAAAGCAGCGATCAAGGCACAGCCGAACAGCCTAGCCTGGACAGAAGCCCTCCCTCTAGCCATGCTGGGGTATCCGAACAACCTTTAAATCCGACATCAACTGCAGCGCGGCGAAATTAGTTTACGGCACGTCACTTCCTCAACCAGGGGAATTCTTCCACCCATCAATTGGCACTGGGCTAGAAAGTACAGAAACCTATGTTCGGCGATTGGGGCGCGTCCTGATGCAGAACCTTCGCCCTACCAACACTATAGGTGCCTTCCACACAAAACACCTCGATGCGAGTGATATCTTACGGTGTACGCACGTCTTCTTGAGACACGACGGCGTTAAGAAGCCACTACAGCCTCCGTACGATGGATCATTTCAAGTCGTACGACGTGATCGAAAGACTATGACGCTGCTAGTCAACGGTAAAGACAAAGTCGTTACGTTAGGCCGAGTCAAGCCCGCTCGTCTTGACACCGACTTTTGCGTGTCAGCAGCAACATTAGACCAGGGAAATTGCCAAATTAGTTTCCGTTCCGACAGACATCATGACTCTTCACCACACGGGACATCTGAGCTACACAGACATTCGTCCCTTCCGCCTCCTCACTGTAGTGACCAGACAGAAAGGAAGAAGAGGATGGACACGGTACACGAGCTCGAGGCTCCCGCATCGACTCCAGATGCCTTCGAACCACAACATTGAAGCTCTTGTAAATATTGTCAATTAAAACGCGATGTAGAGGAAACGTCTTCTACCCGCTTTTTTAATGTTTTAATGAGGTGCTACTTCTATTAAACAGACATGCAATGTTCTTATAATACATCTATTATAGAGGCCTATGGCGGAGGAGTTCATGAAATATCTGCTATAGCATCTTAATGGTTCAAAGGCGTCCGATACTTAATAAATCAGATAGCTTCTGTACTCCTTCGCGAAGTGGTGGCAACCGTGGCCACTTAAACATCCAGTTCAGATATACGCACATTGATGATAAAAACGGCTGCATTCGCTGGTAATGCTGCTCTCACACCGCGGATTACATCTGTAGCGATACCAGTGAGCTCGAACGCTTACTATTATAAAGAAAAGAAAAGCCCCGAATAGACGGCAGAAAGTCGGAGAAACACACACACAGAACCGGGCGCCTGTCCTATGTGTGTTTCGTCAACTTTGCACCGTCTATTTCGCGCTTGTTTTTCATAATGTCGATCAACCAACTGGCCTAACAATCTGCTATTTTACCACATAATACAACTCTTACCGAGCTCCCGCTCTACCGATGCGGTGTAGTTACATTTTGTGAACTTAATGTTCAACTTTAATGAAGTTCCGTGTTATTTAAAAATAATTTAAGACGTGCTGAGTCACGGCCTCCGAGATCCCAACGCGCGCGAACGCTTCTCCGGCCATCCTATTCGTGCGGAGAGGGCGCAAGCTGAAAAAGAGGAGGCGGCGTCTCTCCGCTGAAAGGCGCTCTCAACCCAGGCATCGTAAAGTCCATTGATAAAACCATATAGTAATTACAATAAACGCTAGAAGTTCAGGTGGCGCTAGTGTGCTGTTGCATTTTGAAGCAGACAACAACCAGTCTAAATTTGACTTCTGGTAATGCATTCTTATGGGAAGACGCAAATGCGGTTTCTCTTCGCGCTTCATTATAAGAGCAAACATAGCTTAGTGTTGTCACAGAATAAAAGTTCGGAACGTAATACAATCGGATGTACAAAAGATGTGTCAGTTAGATCGTTTTTCTTTAGAATTTATGGCGTCGAACACTGCGCTAAAGTAACCCAATACAGATGTATAATACGTTAAATGTAAACATTTCGGCGGAACTCCGCCTAGTTAGGTAAGTAATAAGAAAGGGTACTTAGTAGACTCTAACCAATTTCTTCACTGTGCCCGACGTTTCGAAGCCGGCTTGGCTCCTTGTTCACGGGTGACTGTATGTGGGCCCAAAGGTAGCAAGCTGTCGTTGTTTTCTTCTTCTTTCTCGCAGTATTATTTTCTTCTTCTGTTTTTGTGTGCGGCGCACTGTAGCATATGTACGTATATAGCTGCTTGGCAGCGTTCCGGTGGATCGGTTTAGATGTACGTATTTTGTAAATGCCAAGATTCTAATACGGTAAAAGCCGCTTTCTCCAATTTCTTTCTCTGTCGAGGATGAAACTGCTGTCAAAGGCGATGACGTGGCCGGTCTTCTGAGCATGTTCCGCTAGCGCGTTGCCTTGAATGTCTTCCTTCTTCATGTCATACTTATGTCTGCGCAGGCGTTCGGGAAGGTTCTTCGTTTCCCCCACATACGAGGCGTCGCATTCAGCACAAGGAATTCGGTAAATCAGGCCTCAAGCTTTTAGGGGCGAAGCTCCTTAGGGGCTATACTTCGTTTCACCTTATGTGCGAGCGAAGGCAAAGCTGGAAGCGCGAGCACGAAAGCCCCGTGCGTTCAGGCTTTGCTCGAGCGCGCGAGCTGGGGAGAAACGCAAAAGCGCTGGTCTCGCGCTTCTAGCTTTGGCTTCGGTCGCAGATGAGGTGAAACGAAGTATAGCCATGTCCGTATGTCCGGCGTCCGGTGCTCGTGCTCCTGCTCGTGAGCTCACGTGCTCACGTGCTCGTGTAGGGCAAACGAAAATGATGAAAAAAATATGTTTGCGCAGTCGACAGGATTCGAACCTCTGCGGGGAGATCTTTCTAGTCCATCGCCTTAACCACTGGGCCACGACTGCGGGACGAGTAGAGGGCCCTGAGATGTGTTAGTAACTCAAGAGCTCGGGATGTCATGGATGAAACATTGCATGTAGCCGCTCAACGTCTATACATGTAGGAGAGGGCGCTACGGTCAAATCCGTATATAATCGCGTTAAACTTTGCATGCATTGGCTCAACGTTTATAGACGATAGGCCGCTGCGGTCAAATGCTCAAATGCGTATATAACCACGTTCCATACCAAACATTCTCTTTCTGACATGGATGAAAACGAACGAAAGGCTCGGCATGATGCGGCTCAGCGTCTACGCAGACAAGCACCACCAGAGCTTCGCCCCAATCAACATCATTCACCACGTAGAAATGCGGTTAATTTTTTGTTTCTTTTGGGGGACGATCCTTTGGAAGAGGAAGAAAATGGCCCAGGGTTGAGACGGGCTTATGTGTAACTGCGATGCCGTAAGGTCTGGCGCGGGCTAGGACCTCGCTTGTGCCATGAAGGTACGGAGCGCACATGCGGCTGGAGGTGTTTTTCTTCTTGGATGTAGGAGGTTGACGAAGTTTCTTGTATATCTTGTTGACGAATCTTGTGGGGTAGTTGTTTTTTCTAAGGTCTCGTTTTATAAGATCGACTTCCATCTTAAGTGATTTCTTTGTTGAGCAGACCGTGAAAGCGCGTCGAAAGAGCGCCGACACTACAGGGGATTTGTGAGTTGTGGGGTGGTCTGACGAGTTTAGGTAGCGACCGGTGTGCGTTGCTTTTCTGTATACTTGGAAGGTTAAATGGTTCCCTGTTTTTTTCCACTGACACATCCAGAAGTGGAAGGCAACCGTTAGACTCACGTTCGACCGTGAATTGAATGTCTGGATGGATGGAATTGAGGTGTTTGTGAAGGCGATCGACTTCGCTGGTTTTGGCAACACAGAAGCAATCATCCACGTAACGTGGAAAGAGAGTGGGTATGGGAGAAAACGTTCTTAGAGCTTTTTGATAGATGGCTTTCATTGTAAGGTTTGTTACTGTGACGGACACAGCAGCACCCATGGCTGTGCCACTACTTTGCTTGTAGAAGCGACCAGCGAAAGAGAAGTAGGTATTCGTCAGGCCCAGTTCTTGTAGGCGGCATATCTCATTCACCGAGAGGTGGGTTGTTTCAGGCACAGTCGTGTATGAAGTGAGTGCCGTTTTGATAACAGACACCGCGAGTCGAATGGGAATACTCGTGAAGAGGGATACCACATCGAAGGAGACAAGGCACTCGTCGTCGTCCAATTGCAGGTCCGAAGCCAGTTCGATGAGCACAGAACACTCAAAACAAGTTGGTACGCCACTGAAGCACACAGAGTGAATCAGCTTGACAAAACACCAAAAGGATGCTAATATATGCCAAATCAAACAATCAAAACAGACGACAACAACGAAGCATAAAGTTATGAAACGAAGAACACGTACTGGATTAGTACGTCCTCTATTACACCTTGACTGCTATTACAGCTTGAATAAACCCTGCGCACTTTTTATTGTTCTTTTTGCTTGAATTGATAGCTTTTATTGACATATCATGCTGTACAACACAGACCTAGGCCTCAACTTTTCATAACTTAAACATCTCTCACTAATAAAAACTTTCAGCCTTTCCACTCTGGTGAAGGAGGAAGCGCAGCGGAGCTGTAGCTTCTGTTCTCGACGGTGGCGTTCCAGGCGAGCGATCTGCTCTTCTTTCGCAAGGGAATCTGAAGCGTCCGACGCAGTCGAACCATAGATTTATTATAATGTACGCTAGAGGTTCAACTGGCGCTAGTGTGTTGACGCAAATTGAAGCAGACAGCAACCAGTCGAAAATTGACTTCCGGTAATGCATTTCTATGGGAAAAAATGAGCGCATTTTCTCCCTGCGCTCGATCATAAGAGCAAATATCCCAAATAATTCGTACGTACTAGGTAGCTCGGAACATTTCTCAGTCAGGCCGACGAAAGAGTTGGTCAGTTACGGCTTTTTTCTTTCGAATTCATCCCTTTTAAAACGGTGCTAAAACGGCTTCGTACTGTCGGACACTGTTAGCGCGAACGCGGCGTCGGCGATTTCCAGCATAGGGGATATACATGCCAAACGAACAAAGGACATCTGGAAAATCAAGAGCGGCGGCAAGAACTACACAGTAACACTTTATCAGTAACTCGCAGTGCATGTACGATCAAAATAAATTGAAGGCCACGTAATCTATTCCGATTTTAAATAAGTAAGGGCCGGTTGCACCAACGCCGCTTAGCGCAAAGCGGAGCTTAGCCGGGAACATAAGCCAAGTTTCGGTTTCGTTCGGTTGCACCAAAATCGCTTATCGCTAAACCTAGCACTAAACTACGCTTATCGTAAGCGCTCAACATTGGGCGCTTTGCTTTTGGTTGTTTCTTAATCCTGGATTTAAAACATGGCGGCTGGTTTGTGGCGGTCGACGCGGTGGACGAAATTGGTTGTACAAATTGTTTTAGGTTACAACAGCGTGAGAGTCTCGACAGAATGACCTTCGATTGTGACAAGGATGCAAAATATTGTCGCGTGAAGTGTTTATCGACCCCTGTTTTCAAGCTGGCTCTCCACTCTCAGTGCGTGTTAGCCCTAGCCCTAACCTAACGTACGGAGCTGTGGGGCTCACGTCTGTCTTTACGTTGGTTATTCTGTCAACGAGCTTATTCGTATGTATACCTTACTGATTTTCGCATAACTGTAACGTATTGTTATTTACCAGCTTGTCTATTTCTACTTGACACGCATATCCTTCAATCCGATCAGCGCGTTGAATAGTGGCAGTACGTGATCTCGGCGATCAGCTGATTGTCGACACTTTTGCCGTTTGCATCAGATTAAGGCACTTTTAAATTATCAAACAGCGAAAAGTCAATTTCTTTCGTTTTCTGAGTTTCGAGACAATCTTCAGTGAATTTTCCTTGTCTCGCGAGTAGAATCTTGGCTTCAGAAAACTATCGTTCCATAACCGTGGTTTCTGGTGATCGCGCTTTTTAGGAATATTTTGCTTTATATCTTTCATTCGTGGCGACGACAACTTCTATTCGTGGCGACGTCAACTCGACGACTTCTATTCGACGATTTCCGGGCATTTTCGCAGCTGCCGTGGCGAGTTTGTCACTGTTTTGAACTTCATCGGTGTCAGGCATGACTGGATTTTAGTAGTCATCTTACCTGCCTACTTATTCTCGATGATGTTTTGTCTTCAGCGATGTAGCGAGTAGAGCGTCCTTCTCGCGTTCGGTGAGATTTTGGGGCCCCCGATGGCTCCTTTATCTCAAAATGTGAGCACGAAAACTACTGTCACTGTCAAAATATTCTGTTATCAACCGATATTAAACACACAATCACAGATGTAAAGAGCATTCGTGTTTATTTAAAGCGTTGACTCCTGTTTTTAAAAGTTAAGCGAAAAAAAAAGATTGAATTTGGAGACCTTTAATTCGTTACTCACCGAAGAAATACAGCGAAAAGCAGACGCCGATCACGGCTACTACAGCCGGTTTTTTTGTTTACATCACGAGATTCCTCTCCGCCAATCGTATTCGTCCCTCTGAGCGTTCCCTAGTTCGCTCTGTTTGTCTCTACATTCCCTAGGCGAATCCAGCGTTTAGCTAGGGGCGCGTCTGTAAAGCCGGGTTAACGTTGGTGCAACCGGAATTTAAACCCGTGCTTATCCGAGCTCGGTTTAGGGCGCTAAGCCGACTTACGAAAGAGTCGCTTTGGGTGAAGGTAAGCGACGTTGGTGCAACCGGCCCTAAGTACCGCTTCATTCTTTCTGCCCTGAGCAAAGCTGCTTGTTCTACGTTCAAAATATCACCCGCGCGCTCGATATCTTTGAAAACAAATGCGCGATAAAAGCTGCCCGGCAGAGAAAACAATACGAAGAGACACCTTTCATAGCCCACGGACTTTATTCTCTACGTTTTGAAGGTTTTTATCCGCTCATGCACGACGGGATCATTTTCATATAGTGACAGGACTGGCATATTATCAATATATAAGCATCACCGGAATGCTGGCGAGCCTTGAACACACTCTATATTCGTTTCGATTGTAATTTTGCTTTGAATCGTCGCTTGTTTTTACACACCTGCTGCAGAACACACGTTTGGGACTGAAATGTAGCGAAGTTAAATATCGTTCACTGATGAAGAAAAATGCGCTAACTAAAGCAATTACACTATTACAGTGTTAATCAAGGTACATGCTATTCAGTACGACCCAAATAACCAAAGTGTTGAGTGTTATTTTCCGGCGAAGAGACAAAATGCACGCTCGTTTTCCCATAGGAATGCACAGGAGCACCGCAAAAGCAGACTGGTTGCTGTCTGCTTCAATTTGCGTCACGGAAGTCGCATAGACACTAGCGCCAGTTCAACCTCTAGCGTAGATTATAATAACTCTATGAGTGGAACTTAACGCGATAGCGGCCTTGCGGCGGGTGCAGAACCATTTGCGCTGCTGCGCACATCGCCCCTCGTTCCGTTCCCGCTCTATGAAAGGGTTATGTCAAGGCCTCTTGCTAAATATCATCTAGCCTTGATGGGGATAGGAAATGGGTGATGAGGGTAGGGGAATGGGAGGAGGTTAAATGATTTGAGGAAGGCCCGCCGAGCATACGTAGCCCAACAGAGAGGTTCTTCCTCCGAAGAAATGTTGCCGCCATCTATGAGCGACGGCAGCGACCAGTTGTCTGGTTGCCGAGGCTGGAAAGGTTGCCGCAATCTATGAGCGACGGCGGCAAGCAGACAACCGGCAAAAACAAGACACTGGACAGCTACCGCCATCTATGAGCGACGTCGGCAACCAGAGTGTTGTGTCGACTTTTGTTTGGTACCGGGCATCATCCTGGGGAAACTAGCCCTTAACAGCTCCGCTGCGAAAAAAAACGAACATTAACTAAATAAATTACACTTTTATCATGTGAATAAACCTACATAATTCCCGTTACGTGTAAAAAGCTGCGCTGATTTCTATTATTTCCCTGGCGAAGAGAAAAATGTCACGTGCGTTTTCCCACTGGTTGCTGTCTACTTCAATTTGCAACCGGAAGTCCCGTAGACACTAGCGCCAGCTGAGCCTCTACCGTTTATTGTAAGAACTCTGGATAAAAGTCACGCTTTCAAGTACCGCCAACCATTGTTGTGGAAACGCGCAAGACACGTGCCACGAGCGAGCGCTCCGCCGCCATTCGCTTTCAAGTGCCGCTCATTTCAGTGCTGCGCCGCCATTTGCTTCCAAAGGCCGCTCGAGACACGGGTCTAGTGCACTGGCGCGTTTGACGGTACTTGCAAGATGAAGACATCGTAGGCATGAAATTCACCGTTTCGGTGGGCTCAGCATGGCGCAATGAAGAAGAGTCCAAGAAAAAGTCGTCTTAAGGCGGCGGTCCCACGGCGGCCATCTTGAACAAGCCATTAGTTCAACCCCTAGATGGCGGCACTCATCCGTGTGGTCAGAAAACAAGCTCGTGGCAGTGATGTTCCTCCTCTGCTCTTAATTTCCTCCTTTCTGCTGCTCGCCCGTGCACATTCAGCGCTCAGCGCGTGCTCCCGTTGACACAAATGCCAGCAAACGTGCCAGTGGTGCTAGCGGTGCCCAGTTCGCACAGAAGCGGAGCCCAGCTAGCTCATCGACCCGATCGAGAGTGCCTAGCTCGAGATCGAGAGGCTCACAAGCCAGTAGCTATCGTTTTAACTATTTAAGAATTAAAAACATAGTCATTCAATCAGTGAAGAATGTTATCAAACGTTAAAGAACATATATAAGACATGCCTTGTCAGCATTTCGTTAATGAAAGATCTTTTGCACGAAAAAACGTTTAAATTCATTTTCGCTGTAAGTCAGAGCGCAGCCGTCATAACAGGACAATGAGGCCAATCAAGCAGAACCAAAAAACACTATGTCACGGAGCTCAACATCCTATAGTGCGTTTGTTGTCACCGGTCAAAGCAATCAAGCGCAAAACATGCACTGTGGCCTTGCGCTTTTAGTATGCGTGTTTGTGCTTGTGTATCCTATAGTCTTTGACTGCCATTTTATCTATAATAAAACAAGCAATAGCAGACTTTTTTTTTCAAGGCGGGTGTTCAGAAGGGCGCTTTATATAACTCATCATTTTGATGGTAGTTTGATTAAACTTGAATACCAATTATCTGACCTTATACATAACCACCCTAATATTGTTGAAATAGTACGCCGAGGTCGAAGACTCTGCATGTTCAAGAAAAGAGTAAAAGTGTATACTTTGTAGCCCAAGTGGCTTAAATTTTGTTAGGCGAGTGGGTAGCAGATTTCAAAGTGCATTTTATGGTGCTTTTGATATTTTTTGCATTATTATTTAGGTCTATTTATAATTTGGTGTTGAAAAAAAATATACCTACCTCTTACATGTATCTTTATCTATACATGGGTTGCACGTGACGTCATATCCTTCCTCCTTTCTGGTAGCCAAAACCTGCTGTTATACTTCGCTTCACCTTAAGTGCGAGTGAAGGCAAAGCTGGAAGCGCGAGCACGAAAGCTCCGTGCCTTCAGGCTTTGCTCGAGCGCGCGAGCTGGGCAGAAACGCAAAAAGCGCTAGTCTCGCGCTTCTATAGCTTTGGCTTCGCTCGCAGATAAAGTGAAACGAAGTATAGACCTTTCTAATGTTTACAAAATCACAGTCCAGCGTGCGATCTTCACAGCCCAGCACGTGCGTGTTCGTCGCTTCGGAAAGCGAGCAAAGCACGCGCCATACGCACGAACGCTCAAAATGGCACCGGCCACAAGCTCGTTTTTGGAAAGGTCTATTAGCCCCGTGCGCGACCGAAAGCGTCGCTGTGGTCGGCCTTCCACGATTGGCCGAACGCTGACTATGACGTCGGAAAGGGGATTTTCATCGACGGAAATAAGAGGAATGAAAGAACTTTAATTTTGACGGTGTTGGCAGTGTTCCTTTAAGAGCGCAATGATTTCAAGCTTCCACCATGCTAATAACAAACACCATCTAACTTGTTGTTTGCAAGGTAATGACGTCACAAAGGGGAACCACAGGAGGGCGCCACCAAAACTTCTCGCCGCTAATAATGAAGCTGTGCTGACTCGTTTCCGCTCGCTCGCGACGCTCGTGTACTGCTCGTAGAATATGCACAGTAAAGGCTACGCTCGAGGAAGTTCGGCCACCAGAAAGGAGGACAAAATTACGTCAGTGCAACCTATGTATATATATTTTCTGTTTGATTGCAACAGATATGAAGAATTTTAGAGTAACGCTGACATTGTATGTTAATTAATGTGATCTCAATGATGTCGATGGGAATGATTTCCATTTGAAACGTTTGATGACGTTGATATTAATTACGATAACTACGATGTTTAGCTGATTTCAATTTTATTATTTTATGCATAATTGATTTTTATACTGACACTGGTCCTGTACACCATTGAATGCTGTAAAAAGGGGCTGATGGCCTGGTCAGAAGACTTTTAATGCGAGAAAAGTATTTGCCCCACCACGCAAAAATCCGGCGGCGGCGGCGGCGGCGGCATGCGATGGTACCAAAAATGGCCGACGGCGCAAAGAGTAAAAACACGTCAGAAATGCTCAGATTGACGTCAAAATTTTCACGAAGGTTCCTATAAATAAAGTAAATGAACGACTTTCGAAACAAACTTTAGTACATTTCGGTCTGGATGGGAATCGAATCCGGGCCTCCGGGGTGCGAGACGGGCACGCTTTCCCGACTCCACGGCGGCTCCAAGGTCCTGGCTGACTAAGGTGTGCCTATTGCGTGCTACAGTTTTGGGAGGAGAGAAGGGAACGCTATTCAGAACTCTACCCATTGGCGCAAGTAGCCCTGGGAGTGCATGCGATCCAGGTCAGCGTGCAGCGAGCCTTTTGTGCACTGAAGTTCATTCTATTGTCTCAGAGGTGCCGTCTTTCCCCTAATATGCATTCTTCGGACAGCTGCCTGACATTGAACTGCGCTTTCACCCACGTCAAGAGGTGCTCCAGCACTGGCTCGTTCGTTCTACAGAGTAACGTGAGCCTTTACTTTCTATATGTAACAATATGCGTAGTTTATCTTTTGCTGTCGTCAACTGTTTTTTTAGCACATGAGTACGAACCGGTTCGAACCGGTTTCAACCTTTATGTTTTCACTCCGGAGCTGAACCGGAGCTGAACCGCTTTCCCTGAACCGGAACTAAAACGGAACGAAAAACATTTCGGTTCGAAACCCTGGTGACAACTTAGCCATTTTTCCGCCCAATCGTTTTTTATGCATTTTGAAGTGCGCGCAATCCGGTGTCACTCAGCTCGAGCCCGTAGCTTTGGTTAGTGCATAGACGCCATTTTACCGCCCAAATCACGCACCGAGTGCGCGAGAGCGTCACGCGCTGGCACATTCAGAGCAACAATGGATGTCTTCACCCTGAGACAGACAGACATGTAGGCAACCTAGGCTAGAGTGAACAGGCATGATCTCTTACGGCCATTGCACCGGGAGTATGGTTGCTCCCTGCGGCGGCAGCTTGGAGGGGTCGCTGTAACCCTACCGCTCCTACAGTGCTTTAATTCCTTCTGAGAGGCACGTCCTCCTCACCGTGTTGTCCTCTTTGCTCGGGGGTTGAGTTGGATAAGTTTTTAGAGTAATGGGACCTACAGGTCGTGAGGCCAGCTGCCTTCAGGGACTTATGCGGAACACGTCTTTCTCTTCGTCTCCTTAAGAAACAAGTTTATATAGACAAGAATTTAATTATTGTAAGCCGAAACTTATTTCAATCTGCTCACTACAGTTATTTCAAGCAAGTATAATTGCACACATTTTCAATCGCATTGGTCGGGGAACAGTTGTTCAGGATGGCTCAGGCTGCGTTGGGCATGGTTGTGTGGTCGCACCCCTACGCGGCTAAAGAAGTTCCATTGCTCCTCGGCGAGAGTGAAGGCCACTAGGAAACCGCTCTCTAGCCCGGTCATGGAAGAACATGGCAGGGCAGCACTGAGCATCTCGCTTGATTTTATTTCACAATACTCATTGCGGGGACTCAGATAAACGAAAGAGAAGCGCGACGAAACTTCACGAGTTGTGATCCTGGACCGGCTTGCTAGAACAGCGTCTCAGCTGAGACTGAGAGAAAGAAAGCACTGCAAAAGATTGGTCGCACGACTGTCTTGAGACGCGGCTTGAGTCCCGCTCAGCTCGAGCACTGGTTTTGGAATTGCTTTCTTTCCCAAAGTCTCAGCTGAGACGCTGTTTCTAGCAAGTCTGACCTGGCTGCTTATAAAGGACAAGAGTCGTGGTTAGTGTAAACGCAAAGTGGAAGCCTGGAGTCGTTGCATTATTAAACCAACACCATGAAAGTTGATCGTCTGACATTGTTCTTATTTGAAAAAAAAATGAAATAAATATTAATCCAAAGAAAGACGACCGTAGTGAGGGTTTCGCACATGTGCAACGCTTTTGATAAGGCACTGCATGGAAAGGGGGTTTATTAGACCCTTTTCCTGAGCCTCAGATTTGAACCACGATGACTGGCTGTTTGTTGCCTTAGTATGAGGACCAGTCACTGCGGTTTACACATAACACTCTCCGTATGTTTTCTACAAGTAGAGTACTCAATCCCCGCCCCTGCCCGTTTCGATCTGGATGAGCATCGTACCGGCGTGCGGTCGTGTATCACTACTGCGTGACGCACGTTAAAGACCCCCAGGCTAGCGGCTGTACTGCACTGGCTAAATTGCTCATCTACAGCTAGGAGACTCGTCGCCCTTGGAGGCAGACCAAGTTCTAGGCTGTATAAACATACACACAACCCAATTTTTTTTTTACAAGTAGAGTAACGTTAAAACTGAAAATCTAAAATTCCTGCACGATGGCGAACAAAACAGAACCAGAGCGGTTGGAAAGCTGGAACCTTAAAAAAGAAAAATGTCGGGTAAAAATCTTGGAGTGAAGGAAAATAAATTCCCCTTAGTTGTCACCATCATATGGGGCTCAATATTTGCACCTTTCGTGGTGTCGGAACATGGCAGGGAGCATTGAATAGCTTATTTATAGGCACTAGATGTTTTCACCTCAAGAAAAAAGTACGTTTTGCGCATTGTTCCTACGCGGCGCGAAATAGTTCTCACGAGATTCGGTTGTCGGAGGGAAAAGCGATGCCTTTGACGTTTGGAACGTGTACATCTTGATAAGATAACATATATCTAATCTAAAATTCACCTACATATGTCTTCATTATCCACATAAAGGGGGAAATTAGTAACGTTCCGCGAGGAGCCGGACTTGTTTTACTTCGGTTCTTAAGGTGAAAACAGGTATAGATGTTTTCGAGAACTTGCTCGTGACCCTTGTTTTTTTCTTCTTTTTCTTGCAAGATTATTTACTCATTACAAGAAAGAGGAAGTAGCGCGAGGAAATATTTAAGAAAAGAATCCTCGGCGTCAGGGACAGAATCAGCGCCACTTTTCCTGAACTTCTCAACCTCGAATTTCAGCCACCTTTCAAAAGATGGCGCAAGTGCGCGTCGTCTGCTACACCATATGTTCTTTTTTATTATTTAGGACAATTAGTATGCTTTAAAAAAATTACAATCATAGAAAGTGATTTTAATTAGAACGAGAAAAGCACTAATTAAAGAATCGTTGCTTAAATAGCTGCCCTCTTCTTTGAAACCGGTTTCTTGCGTACAGAGTCGAGCTTCAAAATAGTCCCATGATTTAAACATATTTTAAACAAATCTGAATATGAATACGAAAAAATCACGCTTCTAGTGAACCAGCTGAGTTCCTCTAGCATACAATTAAACAAAATTAGGTCAGATGCCAGAACGCTGTCTGAGAAAACCAAGAACGCGTTAAGGGGATTCTTAGAAATTTTACCATAATCAAGTTGTGTTTACAAGAAAACGGCTGGCGTTGCACTTCTAATATTTTGTATTCTGAGTTCCTATGTTTACCACACGCATGCCCTTAAATGTCGTTGCTGCGTTATAATGTAAAACTGAGTTACGAGACTTCAAAATCACATAAAAAAGGCTCTTTTTCAATAAATATTAAAAAATGTGAGCGTGCTAATTAACAAAAACACGTATGCACGGAACTAGACGAGTCCTTCTTCTATTCAATAAAAAAATAAGAACGCGTCTTGGATGCATTGCAAGTCTAGAAACTTGGAATGCATAGAGGTATGTCTTTAAAAATATCTAAACTTGCACTTTTTGTTTTCTTATTGTGCGTTAAGTTTTGAAAAATGCGTATCATATTTTGCACTAAAAGAGTGATGATGAATGGGCGATTTATTTGCAAAAAGAACGAAATACGTAACACGCGTACAGACGCGACATTTGCACAGCAAACAGGAGCGTTAGCAGAGCTGCCACTGGTATTATTGTTGGGGCCGTGGGACCGCCGCCTTAAAAAGAAATTGTTGTGTGTATGTTTATACAGCCGGAAGTTAGTCTGCCTCAGTGAGCGTCTGGTGTCTCAGCTGTAGATGAGCAATTTAGCCAGTGCGGTAGAACCGCAAGCCTGGGGTCTTTAACGTGCACCACGCAGTAGTGATACACGACCGCACGCCGGTATGAGAGGCCGTGCCGGTACGATGCTCATCGAGATCGAAACGGGCAGGGGTGGGGATTGAACCCAGGATCCCTGGGTTCTGCAGTGCAAGCTTTCGCTCCACGTGCTCCGAGCTGGTGTGCGCTAGCCCACTCGGCCACCAATCCCCCCCCCCCCCCCCAAAAAAAAAAAAAAAAAAAAAAAAACGTCGAGTTACTGCAGCTTTTACCTATTGATTGTTGTGGTTTGTGGTAGAACGGTGAAAAGCTGCTCTGGGGAAGTAGATAGACAAGTTGTGATGCTTATTTAGTTTGAAACATTCACCTGGACATCTGGCGGCTAGCGCTACAAACACGCCTTTTGGTATATTTGACTGCAATCTGTAGCGCGCATAAAACTCCAGAAGAAAAAAAAAAAAAAAAACTCCGTGCATAACAATTTTGAATTTCACTAAAAAAATATTCATGCTGCACTTTTTTTCTTTTTCTTTTTGTAGATTTCCGCACGTTTTCTTACGTAGCTTTTCGAGCCTGAGCACGAGGTTCGATACTACCAAAGTGCAGTCCTCGTGTTGTCCTTCTAATATATGTGTTATTATTTATTACGGAATTGATGCGGGTCATATTGACGTGTTTTGATTGCTTGTACTAGAAGCGCCTTTAAGCCGGGGTCACACTGCTTATATATTATACAAAAAAACAGTCTGCAGATATCAGTCACCGCGATATCCGTAGTTCAAACGCCGAGTGTCAAGCTTCTCCTTAAACTCGTTGCCACGCGGCATCCAAAGCACAGATCTCGTGGTGTTTTGCGTTCCAATCTGTTTGCAGACCGTCTTTTATATGATATATAAGCATAGCGACCCAGGCTTTAGGTAAACAAATATGGCAATGAGATACAACCACCTCGCAGTGATTTGCCTTTTTTTTATAACTTCATAATATTTGTAGGTACTGATTTAAAAGGTAGGGCGTTACCTATGTAAACGTTTAGTTTTTTACATATGTAGCACAACCCACCGCATCCTGTTATGCACCTCGTGATGTAACTTAATTGATATGCAAAAGACAATGGGATCTCATGAAAAGTAACTCTGGTTTATTTATGAATTCCTACCTTGTTCCAACCTGGTTTATTCGGTATTCCAATTTCCAACCTTGTTTATTTACAGATTCCAAACTTTGAATGCTAAGATTAGACGCGAAGTTCTTTGCGATGCAGTGACTTGGAGCAGTTTCTTTAGATATGCTAACCTCTCTGTCGTAGTCATGCCCATGTTGACCAGAAATGGCCCTACAAGCTTCTCTTGTTGCAATCCTAGAAGTTTTAAGGCGAAAGTCTTAATTGCCCCATCACGCGAAAAGCCGGCGGCGTTGTGTGTAAAAATAAAAAAAAGTAATCAAGCACGTCACGGGTGACGTCATTATGGGAAACGTCCCATAATGCCACGCGCGGTTACGTCGACGGCCACGCCGTTCAACCCGTAAACGGGCGCCTAAGAGCTGCGCTCTAAAATAGTTATCACAATGTGCGTATGGAATGACGGTGTGCGTGTGGTCTAAGTGTGTGAGTTATCTTTTGCGCTGTTACCTTTAAGTCATCTCTGTCTTTCCTCCTGCTTTCCTCCTCACAACGTGAAAACGCTGCGCATGCGCACTTGCGACCAATCGGCGCGGGAGGTGTCCGTCATCGCCTACACACACAGTCCCCACGGTTTGAGATTGACGTCCCACTCTGGAGTCTAGGCTCTCTTTGAAACTACAGCGATAGCTACGACATCTTACACCCCTGTCAGACGGGCGAGTTTAGTGCACTTCAAGCGAGTGCACTCCAACCCGTCGAAACACACTCCAAGTGTGT
This sequence comes from Ixodes persulcatus, assembly GCA_013358835.2. Lineage (NCBI taxonomy): Eukaryota > Metazoa > Arthropoda > Arachnida > Ixodida > Ixodidae > Ixodes > Ixodes persulcatus. Next base: position 794,508 of record JABSTQ010010409.1, read on the forward strand.
CGGTGCTACACGGTAAAACTTAGTGTCACTCCAATATTATGGCAATGACGATGGGTAAAGTAATGGGCACGCAAAATATTAAAGTACATACGGATATTTTCATAAATACCTTTGTCGTCTTATTAAAAACACGTTACCACACATTGTTGCGCCAAGTCACGAGCTTTAATCAAAATTTAAATCCGATTTGATGACTATGATCAGCCAATACAAGCCAGGCAAATCCAAAATCTAAACTTCCCTTTCATTCGCCACAAAAAAAAAAAAAAAAAAATTGGGGTGCGTGTATGTGTATAAGCGACTTGACTCCCAGCTGTAGATGAGAAATTTAGCTAGTGGAGTACAACCGCCAGCCTGGGTTTTTTAACGTGTACCACGCAGTAGTGATACACGACCGCACGCCGGTACGATGCTCATCCGGGTCGAAACGGGCAGGGGTGCGAAGGATCCCTGGGTTCTGCAGCGCGAACTTTCGCTCCGCGTGCTCCGAGCTGGTGTGCGCGAGGAGCCGCGAGCCCACTCGGCCACTCGCCACTCGCCACAACGAACCATCATGGAGAGTGTGGAGGACGAGCTGGAGAGCGATATCCGCGATCCTGGTCAGCGGAAGCGCGTGGGGGGGGGGGGGGGGGGGGGCACTTTTTTTTGTGAGAGCCCAACGACTTTCAGATGAGAGGCAGCTGGAGCTGTATGCCGACGCACTGGCATGAATTTAGAGTGACATCGATGAGCAGGTGCAGGTCAATGTCTTCACCATAGCCGCCCTCATGACCGACAGCCTAACCGAATCAGTCGAGAACGGTGGAGTTTCCAGAGGAACGAACGGTGGTTCGAAAACACCTTGCCCCGTTTGGGCGAGTTCCATTTCAAGCAACCATTTCACGTCTCTCCTGCCACCTTCAGATTCCTGGTGGAGTCTTGCAGGTGGCCGTCGCTGGCCGTCGCTGGCCGTCGCGAAGGGGCCAAGGCTGGAAACTAGGTTAGCCGCTTGTTTTTCTACGATGCACTACTTTCTTGCCAACAGAAAACAAGTGCGCATCTAATATTACTCCTATCGAAATAATACTAATTTTACGCAGCGTTAGTTTCCTCTATTATTTTAACTCCTTGAACACTGCTATCGAGATTACACACTCGGTCTACCGGAGCGAGCGTAGTGCGCTCCCCGAACTCACTTCATTGGAAGTGTGTTCTTCGGGCAGGGCTGCGGATTGAGCTCAGGATCCTGGGTTCTACAGCGCGAGCTTTCTCCCCACGTACTCCGATCTGGTGGGCGCTAGGCCACTCGTCCACCGATACCCCTTAATAAAGACACGTTAAAAAAATTAGACGTTTACAATTCTCTGTAATGCCGAACTGGAGCGTAGATCTTGAGGAGGAGAAGAGAAGGGTACGAAGGGGAGGGTATGCAGCTGCTCCTTCCCCGTACCCTCCCATCCTCCTCTCCTGCTCCCATCCCACTTAGCGGAAAATTTTCGCTAACTTTCCCGCTAAATTTAGCGGGGAAATCTCCCCGCTGAATTGACATGTGACGTCACATGACACGCCACGTGAAATTTTAAGTGTGACGTCACGTGACGTCAGACGGGTAAAATGTTTCCGATAAATTTAGCGGAACTATTTTCCGCCAAACTTAGCGAAAACTTTTATCGCCATATTTAGCGGGAAAATTTTGCCCTCGTGACGTCACACGTGACGACATTTTGAGAAACATCCCATAATGCAACGCGCGGTTACGCCGACGCCGCTCAACCCGGAAACGGGTGCCTAGGAGCTGCGCCCTAAAACAACATTACATTAATGAACGATGTTTACGCCGATTGGATGATTCTGATCGATCATCGCAAGCCAAGATAAAGAACGAAGCATATCCAACTTTGGCGTTCCGTTTCGTTCCACGGAATTCTACGAGGAGGCCCTGACACTGCCTAATTAGATAATAATTATCGTGTTGTCTCGAATAGCTACATGCTAAAACAAAAGTAGGCTCTATCCTTCTTTGCTAACCAGGATAGCCTTGGAATGACTGACTTTGTTGTTGTCTTTTATTAATTCACCTTTGCGCTAATTGTAGTTCAGATCAGCCTGAATTCCAAGTCCACCCCACTATTTTTTTTTTTTTTTTGCAATGACGCTTTTCTACATAACCTTTCACGAATTTATTATTCTTTATCAAATAAAATTTACGCCACGTTTTTGGTTTCTGTTTTGTTATGTTTTACTGTTGAGGCACTCCTATCGATGCCACGCACTCGATCAAGTGGAGTGAGTTCGCCAAACTCACTCGAAGCCAAGTGTGTCCCTCAGGAAGAAGCCGTGTGGCACATTACAGAAATGACACTAAAGGCGAAGTGCACTTGGTTGAAGTGCACTAAATTAGCCCGTCTGACAGGGGTATTATTTAACCCTGAAGTATCCCTCTGTATTATAATTATTATTATTAATTATTATTATTATAATTTATAAGTACCGTTTAACAATAGCTTACAGAAATGCGACATACGGCCGTTCCAGTACAATTCTTCAACTATCTGAATTAAAAGAAACCGAGAATTATTACCCGTCTAGACATCACCAACCTTGGAAAATTCCGAAATGCAGGACAAATTATGGAAAACAAACAATACGTTATGCTTTACCTTTTTTGTTGAATGAATATTGTGATCAAAATATAGATGTAGTGAAAATGTCAAACAGCAGTATACTCAATTTGTATTTTAATACTTAAGAATGTATCCCTTATGTGCGCACTATATTTGCATTGTTTATTTCTGAACGCATATTATTTGTTTTTGTGCTCCGTCATAGCTGCTGAGTGGGGGGTCCGGAGCTCGTCAAGCTGCATTTCTGCAGCTTTTTTTTCCGGCCTCCCATTCACCACATGTATCTGTGGTGAGAATAAAGTTTGTATTGTATTGTTGTATTGTATTTTGTATCTTACGTGGAGGAACCATCGTCAATTCTGCTCGGAGAGTGACACACTCATCGATAACCATAAAACTATCTAGATAATGATGTCACGCGACTACTTGAATAGTTACGTGATATTGTGACGTCATGTGACACTGTAATGTAACGTGACAGTGTGGCGCCACGCGACACTGTAACGTCACAAGACATCATGAAGTTACGTGACAACACAGACGCCCTGCATCATTTTGAGTGGGGGAAGGGCCCGTAACAGCTATTGCTGTAAAAAGGCAGAACGCGCGTAAAATTAGCTTTGTAGAAAGCTGTTTCGGCAGATAAAAGAAAGCCAGTTCGGCAGTTCAACCAGAACAAGGCTTTTCTTTTCTCCCCACGAAAGCCCCACCACCACTACCCATTTCGGCCGACCAGGAAGTTGCCCAAAACAAAACAGACCGCGGTGCCCGCGTGAACGCAATATGAAGTCCGACGACGCGACTGACACCACCCACCCGCGACGCCTGCGATGCTGACGGCTCATCGCTCTGTGATGACTTAATTAAGATTAGGAGGACGTCGCCACCTCGCGGCGAGCGACGGAGTTAGCCCAATTACGCTCGTACTGCTGGGAAGCGAGTCGAATGGGACGGCCGGAGAAGCCTTCGCGTCGGATCTCGGAGGCCTGCGGCGTAGCCGGGAGGGGGGGGGAGAGAGAGAGAAAGTGTTAAAGGGTTAAAACACCTACCGAAACTTCATGGTTTTAGAGCGCAGCTCTTAGCCGCCCGTTTCCGGCTTGAGCGGCGTCGGCGTCAGCGTAACCGCGCGTTGCATTATGGGTAAATTTCCCCACTAAATTTAGCAGAAAAAATCCCCCGCAATATTTAACGAAAACATTTCCCAGCTAAATTTAGCGGAAAAAACCCGATAAATTTGGCGGGAAAACTTCCCCCTTATTTTTAGCGAAAACAAATTCCCCGCTAAATTTAGCAGAAAAATTCCCCGCTAAATTTAGCGGAAAAAAACTCCCCGCTAAATTTAGCGGGAAATTTAGCGAAAATTTCCCGCTAAATGGGAGGGGAGCAGGAGAAAAGGGTATGGATGAGGAGAAGGGGCACATCCTCCTCTCCGTACCTTCCCCTCCTCCTAGGGTTGCCACCTTTCCCCGAAAAAAAAAACCGGCCCTTAGACGGGGGGAGGGGGGGGCGGGGTATATTGAAATTGTGTTGAAAGGAAGATGCCATGTTCCTCTTTGACAGGAAGTGCAATTTATTGTAACGAATGATTTCCTAGAGAGGAATTAGTATGACGTACATGTACACAAATACACAGCACTGAGCTCAATATAATATGTGCAGTTATATGCCCTCTTTAGTGAAAAATAAATACATTTCTGACTAACTTGCCGTGCACAGCAGATGGAGAACCAACTAGTCTGCTGGTTAATATAAAAATATCAGTGAATGGAATAACATTTGTACTAAAAGTGACTGAGGCTTTTGTTGCTGCTCTCAGAAAGCATTACGCTCGTGTAGACTGAGCGCAAATCCGTATTTTTTTCTAAAGTCGCCCGCTCGGGGTTTTGGACGAGTAGATCACGTCTCTTCAAATCAAATCAACTTTATTTATGGCCTTGAGCCAACGGTGCCCCCAAACAAAAAGCTGCCAGAGGCAGCTTGACAAATCTGGGGCCCGTCTCCAGTTTGGCAGTACGACAGAAAACCACATGCACACATTAGCTACGTACAAAGGGGAGAATACTCTATGTCATCAAATAATCAAAAGCGCCTCTTTGAAATAAAACATTTCTTAATCTATGTTAAAGAAAATACAAAATTCACATAACGTCTTGTGACGGAAACAACATACTACAGATACAAAAATACAAAATTCACATAACCGCTTATGACAGCCATAAAAACAACATACTACCAACACAAGAAAGGTAACATGCTGCCTCGCCACTCGCAGACCCCTTTCGAGAAATTGCAATTACTGGCTCCCCATGTGCGGCACTGAAAAATAACCGCAGGTACTTCGTCCATAAAATGCTCTTCGCGACCAAAACCCCTAAAACCAGTGGCATATTACGTCCGTTAAAAAGTATACAGTGCATATGCCACAATGTATCGGATATTATCATATATACATAGACGCGCAATAATATACAATACACAAAACAACGCAGAAAAACAAAAAGGTAACATTTTATATGCTCGCCTTTTTCTATTTCCGGAACTTGAACGTATATTTCGAATTCGACTTAGCTGCTCGGATGAGCTGCTTGTTTTCTCTCGCCATCTTTAGAAGGTCTTCACAGCTGTACACCAAATTATACCACACACAGAGCTCCGCTTTAACCATTGGGACGCTTAGCTGATTTCTCTCATCCGTCTACAGTTCCCCATCACGCTAAAGACGCGTTCCACAAACGCGTTGCTGCAGAAAATGGAGAAAACATGCTCCATTAGGTTCTGCAGATGGGGGCATCTGACCTCTTTCAAGAACTTGAGCCAGATCGAGCTCGATTTCTCGTCATGTCCTAGAAGTCCAGGGAGAGTATTTCTCAAAAGTCAAAGCTCTATTCATCGCCTTCCTCTTCAAAGTTAATGCCAAAAAGCTCCCTCGCATTCATTACGACTGACATGCTGGGTGCACCTTTGCGCAGATCCAATTCGGCGAGCCAAGGTACGCAAGGGCCCTGTCATAAACATTCACGAAGTCCAGCGTTGCACCCTGTCCGCCCGGAAGGGTTTCAAGCCCCTGATTAGCCTTGACACCGAAGAACATATCATCCTTCCGGTTAATCAGCTGCTTCCTGAGCTTAGTCATTACAGCGTAAAGTTCTGTCGGCTCAAGATGACTTTTTTCGAGGGTGAGGATCGTTGAATGAAACATTGCAAGGAACGAGTGCATGAAGTGCAGATATCACTCCGGAAGCGTGATACACTCCGAAAGTCCATCGGCTTGGTTGCCAATAAATATCCAGATTATTTTTTCGCACTCCTCCTCGCCCCGACTCAGAAAGTAGGACTTGATGGGAGCCCAGTTCTTAATCAGTATGCCTAAGGCCGTAAACAAGCTTAACCAACGGACAGAAATATGACCCAGCACTTTGCTATATTCCTGATCACAGAAGTCAAAAAACATTTTCAATTCCTCTACACATTTCGAACTAGAAGAAAACTCTTTGAAGACCTTTAGTACAAGGGTTTCCACATCAAACTTTAAAGACTTCACTGCGTGCTTGGCAGCGTTGTGCACTACATGGCAATTACAATTGGCCTTCAACAAGTGCGGCTGATCTTTCTGCATCTTCTGGAAAACGGAGTTGTGTTTCCCATAATTCACAGAAGCGTTATCCGCGCTATACGCTACAGCTCGCCTTAAAGGAAGACCCACCTTTTCCGAACTTGTTCCCAAGAGTTCGCAGATGCCGCCGGAAGTCTCGTAAGTCTCGTCCGCCTGCTCACAGAAGCCGATGAGAGCGTCCGTTATTCCGGCACCATTCACGAAGCGCATGGTGATGGGGAAAAGTTTTCTATTTCCCTTGTTGGAGGCGTCCGTGAAGAGAGCAAACGGGAGGTAGCGGCCTGCTGGGCGAAGTTTCTCGACTATGCACTCCACTGCATAAGGCGCCAGCACATCTTTCACGAGGTGTTCCATCTTCGTTCTTCCAAGTCGCATTTTGCAAGCGACGTCTGAATCCGGGAAGACTTTGTACGCTAACTTGCTGCCACAATCCATTGACAGGTAACTGTAGTTGTGCTTGATGCCGTGGAATATGGTGCCCAGTTCTGCAGCAGTCACCTTATCTTCTGCGCTAGAAGTCACTGGAGCGAAGAACTTCATGAGCGCAGCCGATTGTTTCGAAGCGAGGCTCTTCTGCTTATGTTTCTGCGTTGACGCGTGATGCTTGACAGCGCTGACGCCATCAAATTTCACCGTAAACGTGCTTGCGCATAAAATACATCTTGCAGCGGTGTCATCGTCGTCCACGGGCAGGAGCCAACTCTCGTACTCGGGTTGAGATCTCCAGTCTTTCCGAAACACGCACTGACGTAATTTTCACTGTTTCGAAGGCGGAGAATTCGCGCTCATGATGCAAGCAAAGGAAGAGCGTAACCACTGATGCATATTTTCGCTCTCCCAATGATCAGTATACTTGATATCAAGAAATTGATCGGTGAACTTCGACAGCTGGGCACCAATACAAAGATATCCTAGGTTCCCGCACACATGGGAATCGAGGGCAACGAGAATGCTCACGCACTGGCTCGCGCGTCTCTTCTGTCTCTCCTCCGCTAGTCCAGACGTGAGATTCCACACTTAACAAACCATAACTACGCACGGCCTCCGATAGAGGCAGATCGTGCCAGAGAAATGGAGACTGATTATGACCCGGAAGAAGAGCGGCAACTTGTCAAGCTCGAATGTAGGGAGAAACTCAGAGAGTTCCTCCCAGACGCACCGGGAACAATTCCTCGAGGTTTCGGTCGAAGGGAAAGAATTATTCTAACGAGAATACAAACAAACACAGCATGTACGCCAGCGCGAATAGCCTCATGGTCGCGATCACCATCCTCTTCAAACCAAGGCTGATGCAATTTCTGCAACGACAACACGAAGAAGGCCGACCAAACACACCTCATCTGGGACTGTCCCGGACTAGAGGCATCCAGAAGAAAACACAAACCGACGGAAATCATCGCACTAGAGGGGTGGACTCACCCGCCAGGTCCCTGTGACAAATCAAGAAAAACGACACTAAACTCGCTGCTTAAGTTGTGGGAATAACCGGGGGGAGGATCACGCACCTTTACATCTGGGGACTGGTGCTCAAAGGGGAATCCGATGCCCGTCCCATGGACCGCGCGGCCGACGGCTACCAGCGAGGGCGGTCGCCGCGCCGGGTTCGGCCAACGCCATGCCAACAACGATGATCCCGGTATCCAACAGCGTTTATTGAGTACCAGGGGTCCCCAACAAGAAGCTGTGGTCAAGCGAGCCGTGGACACAGTGTGCCCGCAGCGCCCGCCGACCTGAGAGCCAAAGGGGTAATTGCGAGCGGAGTCATCGCCTGTCGGACGAGCTCACGCCGCTACCCGTCGTCGCAGGAGTTCGGTGCCAGGGCTCTCGGCAGACGGACGTCCACAAGTAGTGGGGACGCCAACTGTCAGAGCCAGGGGAATCGCTAGCGTGGAGTCATCGCCGGTCGGACGAGCTCGCGCCGCGACTCGACCCGTTGCCCGGAGTCCAATCCAAGACTCCCCGACCACACGGCCGTCCACTCGGAGGGCAGGCCCGACTCTCTCTCGCGCGGTCTCCCTGGTCCGCCCGAAACGGGAGACGCGCGGAGGAGTGCGAGAGAGTAGGCCAGCAAGGTGGAGCACTCTCCGACACGATACGGAGCGACCAGGCTCGAAGTCAGACGGCTTCGCCTGGAACGTCCGCGGCTTACGCCTTCTAGGGGGAAGGAAACCAGTGGCCCCCACAATCCCCCCCTCCTTAAAACATTTGGCACCCCTTTCAGAGAAAGGAGCGCCGGCTCTCAAACCCCCAAAATATATACAAGGCCTGCGCGCTGACAGCACGGGTGCCAGTCGCGCTTACAAATAAAAAAACTTGAATTGGGGGCCTCGGCAGTCCCCGGAACTGCTGCCGTAAATGTTCAACATACCGGAGTTCACGACGCACAGGTGGGGCGATGCACTCCGGATGTCGTCGAATGAAGCCGTGCAAAGTTCCTCGATGTCGAATGATCAGTTCTTCCGCAACACGGAGCACCACTCACTGGGAACGTTGATGCTCAGCGGTGCTGCTCGGCGGTGCTGCTCGGCTTACGCTGCACGTCGTTGACTCGTCGTGGGCCGACCTCCGCCGAAACGAACACGGTGACGCGCGTAGAAGTCCGCCCATGGTCACTCTCAAGGTGGGTGAGGGAGACCAGCGGCAGGGGGAACGTTGGCCACCGAAGTCGAAGGCGCACCTCGGGGCCGGCAGCAGGTGACGTCCGTGACCAGGCCCGCATCAGGAAGCCTGGTTCAGCTGGGCGCCTCGGTGAGGTCCGACGACTGAAGAAGGACAGCGGTCATCTTGCCTCGGCCGGAAGTCAGCCCTCCCTGTCCGCTGCTCCTGGCCGCCGTCGGGTGCGCAAACTCCCACCATGACGCACATCCGGCAGGTCTCGCCCAGCCGCTCGGCGTGTCCCCCGCCGTCGCACGTAGAGGGGGATGGCAGGGAAAAGGGGGGCACGAGCATCTTCCTGAATGACGGAAAGAAAAGCCCACGCAGCACCCCGCAAACATCTCTTCGCCCTCTCCAGACCCGCAGTATGGCAAGGTCGAAGGGAGAGATCATTGTTCTCGGTCGACACACTGCCACCGAGGGAAGCAATGGTCCCCGAAAACAGGTTTTGGCCGGGTCCTCATTGTATCTGGACTCGGCTGTCTGCGTACATTAACCGGCCTACCGCAGGGTGGGAGGCTCAAGTTGGAAGGCAGGCCACTCGATGCTACTAACAGAATTAGAGGGCACCCTGCGTACGCAAACTGAAGTCGCCGGGAACAGAGCCGGCGACTTTCCGCTGCCAGCGGTGGCTGCACCAGGAGGCGGGCCGGGGACTGCGAGAACAACTAACTCCGTAGAGTCTTCGAGCTGCACGCATCCCTAGCGAAACGCACGGAACGGGGTAGCTAAAAAGCCGCCCCGTCTCTAGTGCGTTATGCCACTCTTATAACGCAAAGGCGTTACTCTCGGAAATCAGCAGAAGCTCAAAGGTGTCAGCAAAACAAATCTATCCCGAAGAAAACCCTCGCGCTAACCACAATACAAGTGGCGTACAGCGCACGCGCCCACAGTATGAAAACTGCTTCTGGACGCCGGCGGATGCGTGGCCTACGGCTCCCGGAGCCTGTCGGTAGCATTACGAGCTACTTGGCGACGTTAATGGCAGACGCACCGCCCGACTCTCCCGGAGAGTCCGACAACTCAGTGTCAAAGAAACGCGCATATTTACAAACCCAGATTGTCCCGCTGACCCGGAAGAAGCTCTTTGCTGCTAACAACATTCGTCGCGAGGCCCACGGGGGTCAATGCAACGCGATTTCCGTGGCACGAAGGCTCTGAGGACGCCGACAGAGGCGACAACCCTCTAACTAGGTGGGGGTTGGCAGCGGAGTCGGCAACTGTCAGGCAGTGGGGGACTGTTGCTAGCGACAACCATCGCCGGAGGCGACAGGTACGATAAAGCGTCTCCTGCGGCAAGACACGAAAAAGATAATGGACAAATCGTGACTCGCTCAGGTTTCCGGGCTGGCTCTTGGATGTGGTTCCCAAATCCGGGCACCGATGGGATTCGCATCATGGCGGCTCACAAAGGGAGCCGGCCTCCCCAAAGGAGGCTCCGCCATCTTGGCATGGCGCGGCGGAGCAGTGCCACGACAACAATAGGTGCCATGGCCCCACGTTGGGCGCCATTTTGTGGGAATAACCGGGGGGAGGATCACGCACCTTTACATCTGGGGACTGGTGCTCAAAGGGGAATCCGATGCCCGTCCCATGGACCGCGCGGCCGACGGCTACCAGCGAGGGCGGTCGCCGCGCCGGGTTCGGCCAACGCCATGCCAACAACGATGATCCCGGTATCCAACAGCGTTTATTGAGTACCAGGGGTCCCCAACAAGACGCTGTGGTCAAGCGAGCCGTGGACACAGTGTGCCCGCAGCGCCCGCCGACCTGAGAGCCAAAGGGGTAATTGCGAGCGGAGTCATCGCCGGTCGGACGAGCTCACGCCGCTACCCGTCGTCGCAGGAGTTCGGTGCCAGGGCTCTCGGCAGACGGACGTCCACAAGTAGTGGAGACGCCAACTGTCAGAGCCAGGGGAATCGCTAGCGTGGAGTCATCGCCGGTCGGACGAGCTCGCGCCGCGACTCGACCCGTTGCCCGGAGTCCAATCCAGGACTCCCCGACCACACGGCCGTCCACTCGGAGGGCAGGCCCGACTCTCTCTCGCGCGGTCTCCCTGGTCCGCCCGAAACGGGAGACGCGCGGAGGAGTGCGAGAGAGTAGGCCAGCAAGGTGGCGCACTCTCCGACACGATACGGAGCGACCAGGCTCGAAGTCAGACGGCTTCGCCTGGAACGTCCGCGGCTTACGCCTTCTAGGGGGAGGGAAACCAGTGGCCCCCACAAAGTTCATCTTCGAGGCGGGCATCGACGTCTACTGCTAATTGTTTTTGTTTAAACGTATCCCCTTCCCCACCTCTTAAGTGTTTCATCCCTTTCCTTCTCGCCCATGTACCAGCGTCCAAGCAAAGAGCTACTCGACGCACTCCCATATTCCCTTTACCCTGTACTATGGTCAATAAAGCGCTTACAACAGTGTTCCTTGACTAAGAGCTGACCCGCTTGCAGCCCGCTAAAGAGGCGCTGGTCGGATCTTTAAAATCTGTTTTAGTGGAGTACGCGACTTCACTTCGATGTAATATTTCGTCTGTGATGATACCCCGTGCCACTCAAGCAATACCAGTAATTTATTTTGGTTTCGTTTTTGACCGGAGTTGCCCTTAATTCCTTTTTTCGTCCCGTCTTCTCCTTTTTCCAGGGTTTACTCGCCTGCACTCCCTTAGTTTCAGTATTACACCAACCAAAAATGTTAAAAAAAACATCCCCCTTAATAAGAAAATGGGAGAGAGAAAAGTGGCAACATATGCATCATGGAACCAACTTTGACATGCCAAAGCGTACATACAGCGTAAAATGAACTGCATAAATGAGCCAATGAAATGAGCGCAATGAAACTCTTCCCATAGATGTCTTTAGGTGGTGCGGGATCCTGGGTTCAATCCCCACCCCTGCCCGTTTCGATCTGGATGAGCATCGTACCGGCGTGCGGTCGTGTATCACTACCTACTGCGTGGTGCACGTTAAAGACCCCAGGCTAGCGGTTGTACTGCACTGGCTAAATTGCTCATCTACAGCGAGTGACTCGTCACAACTTTAAATGGCTGACCAACTACACGCTGTATAAATATCCCCCCAACCCCCCCCCCCCCCCCCCAAAAAAAAAAAAAAAATTAGGTGGTGCATTTATCATACTCTAATTTCGTGAGTATAGGCGTCCAGAAACTAAAACGAGGAAGAAGAAACGCTATATCTCTCTACACGAGTTACGTGGAAAAAACAACTGAACAGCCTGCTTGATGCTGCCACACACAGATGGCAACACCATCGGCGCGGCACTTTCGACGCGCAGACGATCTGACCGTACACTCGCTGGGATCTGCTTTCGGGTGTTCAATACAAGAAAACTTCCAAGTTTTTGTTTCAAATAGTAATTTTGTTTTAAAATTTACATATTGCAAGTTCGTGAAGTGACCCCCGAATTCATAGATGTGACTTGCTCTGAAGTCGAGCTTCAACTTGGTCAAATCAAGGTTCAAGGTGTTTATTGGCACAACTTCCACACAGCCATGTGCCTGAGGCAGCCAAAAGGCAGAAGCCCGTACAACCAAGTGCTGGCTGCCTCCTCGGCTTTGTGTTAAAAGGTGAAATGATGAAACTTATTATACAAATGAAAGTAAGGAAGAAACAGTAGTTACACAAAGGTTATTGAGCTCGGAGGGCACGCGACACAGTCCTGCTAAAGTCGCGGAGTTCGTCCCCAGTCCCGGGCAGGGGCGGGCGCGTGCGCTCCGGCTAAGACAGGTACGAGCTCACTGCGGAGGGGAACAGTGAAGCTTCGTGTCGCCGGGTGCGGGCGCAGAGGGGGATAGGACAGCCTGTCCGGCTAGAGACACGGGGGACCGACGCTAGGTAGGAGCCGGCCAGCGAGGGGCCAGCGGCAACAGTGACGAGTCGGACACGCGCCACTGTTCGACGGTGGCTCAGGCGGTGCCGGCCAAGAGACCGCAGGCGTTAATCGTAGTTAGAGGAATCGTCGTGGCGGGCCAAGGTTCGAGTCGCGCGGCGCTGCACACTCTCTGGGCACTCAGTGAGATTTATATGGTGAGGGCTCCATATTGAAGAACAGTACTCTAGGTGAGGGAGCACCAGAGGCGTATACAGCGTCTTCAGGGTCTCCCATCCGAAACGCCGGGAAAATCTGGACGCGAATCCCAGTACACTGCGAGACCTGCTCACCACCCTAGCCACATGGCAGCCGAAATCGAGTGAGGGCGTGAATGATACACCCAAGATGTCGAGCTCCTGTACAGATGGGAAAAGGAGCCCTCCAAGCGTGTAGTGTGGCGTTTGTACCTTCCTGGCCGAACTGAACCGCATCACGGCACACTAGCCGTGGCTGACACAGGGGTGGTTAGTGGCAGACCAGACAGCCAGCTTGTCCAGGCGAGCTTGCGTGGTGGCAAGATCATCGGGGGAGCGTATGCACATCGCCAAAGTAGTGTCGTCTGCGTATTGGATGGCGAGGAGCCTGTCGGACTGCGGAATGTCACGAACATACACATTGAAGAGAGTTGTGCGAAGGACAGACCCTTGAGGGACACCCGATGGGACTGCGAGGGTATGCGATACAGCACCCTCGTGCCTTACGCGAAAACAGCGATCCGCGAGGAAGGCATCAATCCAATGCACCAAGCTGCCTCCTACCCCACAGTCCGACAACTTCCTACTAAGGCAGTCGTTGTCTAGCGTGTCAAAAGCGCTGCCGTAGTCCAGCTGGACAACGTCGGTGGGAAGGAGGCCATCAATGTTGTAACTAACGTAGTGAGACACAATTACAAGGGCGATCTCGCACGAGTGAGAACGTCGCAACCCATGCTGGCACGGTGCGAGGAGCTGAAGGCGCTCCAAGTGGTTGAGAAGATACCTGTTGATGATTCGCTCTGCAGTGTACGGCACAGGATAGATGAAGTGGAAACTGGACGGTAACTGGATGGGTCGCTCGGTGACTTGCCCCTACCCTTAAAGATAGGAGTGACCGGGGCCTGTCGCCAGCGATCCGGCAGGACAGAGTTGTCTAAAAGAGATTGGTAGATAGCAAGAAGGAATGGAAGAACGTAGGGTTGAATCATCTTGAGGAAGGTGGGAGGGATGCCATCGGGACCAGTGGAAGAGGAAGGTTTGATACAGCGTAGGGCCTTCTCGAGGTCTGAGGAAGTGAGAGAGAGAGAGGGATGAGAGGGCATCAGGGTTGGACGACAGGTTAATGTCCGCATCAGGGCGGGGAGGTAGGGAAGGGGTAAAAACAGGTGTGCATGCTGAAACGAATTGGCTACCAAACATGTTAGCAATTTCCCTCTGTGAGGAGACTACCCTGCCATTGAAGGTGAAGGTAGGATCCTGTCGCGTAGTTTGTCAATGGCTGACGTAGGACCAAAACACCTTAGGTTCCTGCCGCGCTCGGAAAGCAATGGAGTTGGCAGCATGTAAGTCGGCCTTCAGGGAGCGCTGAAGTGCCTTTACTCGAGAATGTGTCTCAGCGCACTGCAGACGGTCCGCGCGCTTGAAGAGTGCCCGCTTCTTCTGAGCAGCGCGGATATGCTCGTTTGTAATCCACGGGGCTCAAGAGCCTCCCCTGTGAGAAACAACACAGGGTACGCACTCCTGGATCGCATATTCAAAGTTGCACCAAAGGTCCATGTTCTCCAGGCAGTCGTCACCCATAGTAGTCATGCACCATGGGGTGAGATGAGCCAACCTAGTCACGTGCTCTCTATCAGTCCGGTGAAACTTCCATACTGCGCAAGCGAAGTGTCCCCTGCGGGGAAGTGCCATAGCGTAAGCGAGTTCGATAACCAAGTGGTCACTTCCGGAGAGGCCAGGGTAAACGTCGCAGGAAAGGCTTTGGGTTAGATTGGACACAAACACAAGATCGAGGAAGCTGGAGGATGGGATATATAGGTGGGGAAGCGGCAGATCTGAGAAAGCCCCGATGTTGACACCAGGCCCAGAAGTGTCGTCAGCCGCATCAGACAGGATGGGAGTATCGGTACCCCACCAGTCAATATGGCTGTTGAAGTCACCGAACAGCAGCACTTCGCGATAAGGCTTCGCCAGCGCTTTGGTGAGCGATGCGTCGAGAAGCTCGTAGGCAGTAGCCCTGGTGGACGGCGGGCAGTAAGCTAGGACTAGGGGGGAGCTGCCCTTTGGCTGGCGGAGTTCGAGAAAGACGGCCTCCAACTCCGGGTGCTCCAGGTCATACCTCCTGACTGCCAGGAGGCTGGAAGGCACGGCGATGAGCACGGCACCACCGTGGGATGAACGGTCACGACGATGGACGGTAAAGGAGGCTTGGCCGAAGAGCTCGGCGTCACTAACACCAGCGTACAGCCACGTTTCTGTAAGGAGAATGACGGTGCTGCCGGGGAGGGCTGAGGAGGCGAGTTTGAGGCCTGACAACTTGTTCAACTTGTTCTTCACAGTCCTGCAGTTGGTGTACCAGAACGTGGCAGTCTTGTTGAACGGATTGCGCGGCTGGGGGAGCGGTGATGCTGCAGGAACGCCAGGCGCGGTGGGGGATGAAGGGTCAGGGGCAGGCGGTATCTCGAAGAAGTCGTCTGAGAGCGGTGGCAGCGAACAGACTATGGGCAAAACCATGGGGCGCCTCCTTTACCTATCTTGCGGTATTCTCTATAAACACGGCCGCGATGAAACTAACCGTCGCATGAGTCGCAGCAGATAGCCGCTTGGTTGTCTCGCACTCGCTTCGTGCAGCTCGCACAGGAAGGATGCTGCGGCCCAGGGTTCATTGCGATGTCGCCGGCCAGAAGTACAGAGACGGTGCGAAGATCGAGGCGGTGTCCCGTAGCGCCGGCCGGAGACAGTCGGCGGCGCAATTGGGAGATGCGACGGTGTTCCGTCGCCGTTGCCGAGCTAGGGCAGGCGCGAATGGACCAACGGCCGTCCATGCGGAAAAGCTCGGGGGAAAGGGGCTGGCGACTTAAACTGGGGTCTGCTGCTCGGCATAATGGTCGAGAATTAAAGAGTTGTCTAGTCGGAGCTTAAAAAGCGCTACGAAGATACAGCATTTACACGTAGCAGCGCAAACATGCGACTACCCGCCATGCATCGACAAAGCGACGAGCAAGCGCGCTTCATAAATGCACCTTAACTTGAAGCAATCTTGAACCGAGCTTGAAGCGAACTTTAAATGCCCAAATTTCAAGACTGGGTTGGACCTATCTTGGACGCGATTTCGTAGTCGTTTCAACCTGGCGGCTTGGCGTAGAGACGTCGCACAGATGATCTCAGCCTTCGAATTCGCATCCCGCGCGTGCGATGTCGTCTTCGGGGACGCGTTTCCTTTGCCGAGAGTCCCGCGACCATCAATTGGGAATAGGGAAAACCCGATGGAGCGCTACAACGACGGGCAGTTCCTGTCCTGGCACGGTACCACTTCACAAAGGGAACCGGGCGAGAGTTGGTCGGGATGTTGGCGCTCCGGACGAGCACCGACAACAGGGGCCTTCCGCTGACCCCCATGCTGCAACTGCTGGTCACGCTGAGGTTTTATGATGCCGGGTCCTTCCAGGTTGTGACTGGGGACCTGGTGAACGTGTCCCAACCAACAGTGTGCCGCGCGGTCGGAGTAGTAACACAGCTGATCGCGAGGCACCTGTTCCGGGAACTCATTCCCTTCCCCAGCGCCGCCCAGTTCGGCACGCTGATGAGCGACTTCTATGCGCTTGCCCACTTCCCCGGCGTCTCCTGGTGCATCGACTGTGCCCACGTGCCAATAAAGAGCCCCAGCGGCGACGACGCGGATGTGTTCCGCAACCGGAAGGGAGTCTTCTCGATCAACGTCCAGGTAACGAGCGCAGAGTTCGCGATTTCATGAATTTACAGTTCAAAAGCTTTTGACATCAGATTAGAGTAACGCTTGCGCGATCGTGCACGATGTCATTCTTTCGAGCAGTGCGCTCACGTTCGCCTACATGAAATCTTAAAATTCTGCCCCAGGCCTTACACATGTAATAACTTGAAACTTTCGTGGTCGAAGCCCTCTCGTCTTTGCTTTACTATATGTATCTGTTCCTTGATTTGTAAGCTTTGTGCACCCTTGGTGCTGTACAGATTTCATTGATTTGTGCCTTTTTCAATTTTTCACTAATTACATGTATATAGTTCTACACACAGGAGTGACAGCTGTAAATTGTTACAAGTGTGTACCTCTCACTTTGCTGATAAAAAAAAATTTTCAGGTCATGCTTTTTCTCCAATTCAAAATTGCATTCAGCTTGCGATGTTTATATTGACATTGTATCGACTAACAGAACACATCCCTTGGGCAGTTTTCGTAACGAAAATATTTGTCGAGTATTACAACTTCATTCCAAGGGACCATTGTCACCAATGCTTCTTGCTCATGTCTTCATGTGTCATTTCAACGCAACCTACTTGCAGGCTGTCACCAACCCCCAGCTGCAATTTTATGATGTGGTTGCGAGCTGGCCTTGGTCTGTACACGACAGCCGGATTTTCGACAACTCTCGTATGCGGGTGCTCTACGAGGAAAGCCGGGTGCCAGGGACGCTGCTTGGGGACATGGGCTACGCCTGCTTCCCTTTCCTCATGACCCCCCTGGCAGATCCCGGTCCAGCAAACACAGCACGAGGCAGGCAAGTAAATCCTACAAGTGCCTGAGCAAATGTAGGGCTAAGTGCGATGACAGGGATAACATTATATACAAATGTGGAACGGTAGTAACACTACTGGACTCGTGCGCTAGATAAGTAAGATACTGGGTGTAGCAACATAAGCCCCAAAAGAGTAATGAAAAAAGTGGCAAATATCTATCCGCATTGGGGATTATAGTCACTGACACGGTGAGAACAGCAAACAGTCTTTCTGCCCGGCCTCCAGCGCACGCTCACTGCCTTCTGGCATGCTTTGGCTGCACATGCACGCACGAGGTGCACGAGATGCCAGAGTGGTACCGAATGTATGATGCTTATATTGGAGGCGGGACAAGTGAAGCTTCTCCTGTTTATCGTTGTCCGCGGCTAGTGTGTTGTTGTAGGTGGTTCTGAACCATTTTGAAATCGAGCTACTCGGGAGAAATATTTGAAGGGGATCTACAGGCAATATTATAATTTAATTAGCCAATTGTGATATTCCCTCACACGATCAGGTACAAGGCCCACATTAAAACAAGAAACTCTGTAGAAAGCATACATGGGTAAATTACTTTCAAAATGTAATTAAATTACAATTACAATTACTTTGCTTCAAAAGTAGTTTAACTACAATTACAATTACTACTATGTGAAAAGTAATTATTACAATTACAAATTACTTTTAAAAAGTAATGCAATTACTTTACAATTACTTATTTCTGAGAGCGACCCGACTTGGGCCATATAACTAAACAAGTTGCATAGAGTGAAACGTGTTTGTTCATTCCTTGCCTCAATGTTTGAGGAGGCTTAAGCATCGCTGCATAAATGCCGCATGTTGTATATTTTCCTTTTATGCATTTTGTTAAATTCATGATAGAACTTGACAGTTTGGGGCAATGAAGTACTACGTTCCTATATTTTTAATAAATAATAATAAATTAGTTCAAACCATGGAAGACGCCAGATTGCTAAAAAAAATTTGGTTGACAGACTTTTGTTAGAGCACTATATAGCTCCTACGGAGCAGAGTAGCGCAATCCTTTGATCCGCGTGTTTCGCTGACAACATGGCCGACAAAGCAGCGCGGCGCGAGTCACGTGGTACTCAGGGTTCCAGGAGGCGGCCTGCCCTATGGGAGAATACATGGAGATCGACTCAACACGGCTGATTAAAAAATAAACTCCAAGTTCACACTTTTCGAAACTAGTCTGTCGTGAAGTTGGTAAAACACTAAACACTTTATCAAAGTTTTAATAATATCGGATGCGTGTGCAAATTTTGAGAAGGCAATTTCCAAGGCAATGGCGTTTGAAGCAGACGATTTTTACACGCAGCGGAGATGGGCTTTTTGGGTTGGCCGGAGCAGGTCACGTGGACGCTATGACGTCGCCGCGTCGTCTGCTGCATAATGCCACTCAGGCAATTTTTAAAAAAAGAATACGTCCTTACATGGCATGCAACTTAGTGAAAATTATTCTAAAATGTTCCTTTATTATGTCAAAAACTATTGACGTTCTATACATCCCCACAAGATTGAAGAAACAACGATTTTTTCACGTTCCCCATGCATTTCTGATCGGAGTTGGAACCCCCGGGCGTTCGCCGCTAGTCGCCGAGAGATGGCGTTCTAAATTGCGCTACTCTGCTCTGAAGGAGCTATATAGTGCTCTAACTATTGTTAGCCAGGCAAGTAAGAAGGCGACAATTAGTTATATATGAATATTTTACAAGTGTTAATATAAAATTAAAGTCCACACGCGCTTATACGACCGCATTCTCATACAAACATCATTGTATTGTAAATTATTTACCTTGACCTGAAATTATAATGGCTTCGAAATGCATAAGAACCGAATCGGAACTCTCGAATCATTGGTGACAATATTCACAGGTGCGAGGTCAGTCTCCAGAACGCTTATGCAATTAATATCCAAAGTAAAACAAAGAGGAAATAAACTTGAAAATAATACGAAGACACAAATATGCGACAGTGTGGAAGAGGGACGTAAAAAACTGGCAAAAAGTAAAGAAAAGTAACGTCATAGACAATTAAAATTTCCAACCTCGGCTGAAAGCTGAAGCTCAATTTCTTTCTTTCAATATTTTGGCATGTTTACGCTCATGTTTTCTGCTCGCACAGGAGACGGCGCTACACGGCGCCGTTAAGCTCAGCCCGCAGTGTGAGCAACAAAACAACAAGCATTGCGACACTATTTATGTTGTGCGTGTGTGTGAGTGTGTCTCTTTATTCTTGTTGTTCACCTACAGTCAGGCCGCTTGTGCAAGCGCTGAAGCTTTCAGGGAGGTTACGTTGGCGTTTCAAAGTTTTGCAAAAGTAATTGTAATTGTGCCTGAAATTTCGTAATTACCTGCACTAGAAAGTAATTAAATTACAATTACAATTCCTTTTAGCCGAAAGTAATTATTACAATTACAAATTACCAAGAAAAGTAATTAAATTACAGTAATTTAATTACTGTAATTGAATTACTACCCAAGTATGGTAGAAAGGGCCTTCCGCATCTGGAAGCGGCGCTTCCCCTGCCTTGATATGAGGCTACAACACAAGCCACGTCGAGCCGTGCAGATCATCACGGTCTGTGCTCTTCTCCATAACCCGGCCTGCCTGAGGAATTAGCCACCTCCCCTAGCTACGCCAGTCGTGCCTAGGGCACGCAGACCCAGGAGGAGGGCCACGCGGCCAGTCCACCTGCCACCCGCGGACGAAGCGCTCACAGGCGTGACAGGCGCGGGAGCGGCTCATCTAAAGAAGCTTCAAATAGAGACCCTTGTGCAATGACTGATCAAGCCTTTCCTTTAAAGGGGCCCTGCAAGGACTTTTTTACTGTTTTTTTTTTTTTTTTTTTAATTTGCACCGAACTTGAGCGCACTGAACGTAGTAACAATGAAACTTTTCTTTTCTCGAATTTCGCCTTATTTTAAAAGTTACACACCAATTAAAATTACAAAAACAAGCAAAAAAATGACAGCCGTTTACAACTCCCTGTAATGCCGAATTAGAGCGCAGCTCTTGAGGAGGAGGGGAAGGCACGGGGGAGGATGTCGCGTGACCTCGGGGGGGGGGGGGGGGGGGGTGTCACGTGGCCTGGGGGTCACGTGACCTCAAGGGGGGGGGGGATAAATTTTCCCGCTAGATTTAGCGGGGAAAATTTTTTGCTAGATTTAGCGGAAAGATTTCCCCGCTAAATCTAGCGGGAAAAGTTTCCCGCTAAATCTAGCAGAAAAATTTCCCCGCTAAATCTAGCGTGAAAATTTCCCCGCTAAATCTAGCGGGAAAATTATTTAGCGGAAAATTTTCCCCGCTAAATCTAGCGGAAAACTTTCCCCGCTAAATCTAGCGGGAAAATTTCCCTGCTAAATTTAGCGGGAAAATTTCCCCGCTAAATTTAGCGGAAAAATTTCCCCGCTAAATTTAGTGGAAAATTGTCTCCGCTAAATCTAGCGGGGAAATTTCCCCGCTAAATTTAGCGGGGAAATTTTTCCGCTAAATTTAGCGGGGAAATTCACCCATAATGCACCGCGCGGTTACGCCGACGGCGACGGCGACGCCGCTCAAGCCGGAAACGGGCGCCTAATGGTGAATTCCACTCGTAGATCCGGAGCGCTTTCCAAAATCCGCGAGGGAGGCGAAATTCCGCTCCGTGGGACCCGCTCCGAATCGACGAGGGGAAGATAAACTCGCCTTTTTGGAGCGACCTCCCACACACCCCTCCCCATCGCTTCCCGCCCCTCCGCCGTTCAAAATGGCCGCTGCTCGAACTTGACAAGCCCACCAACGCCTGAGCCGACTGATCTTTCCGACGCAGAAATAACACGCGACACAGGCCGGGCGAAATTATACGTACCACGGCGCTCATGTCGCAAATAACGAAGACGTTCGCGTTCGGCACCGTCACATACCTTTCGGCCACGTCGAAGCGGTGGGGCACGGACAGCGATTGCCAGCGGTGGAGTTCAGATTACCGGTACGACTTTAATAAACACAGAGGTAACAAACCATCCCTTGCACGGTCGTTGCCTAATCTCTTCTTGCTTTATTGCACGGGAAAACGCCGGCGGAAAGCCGTGTAAAAAGGTAAACAATCATTGGCTGCGGAATGAAGAGGCCTAACCTTGCGTCTGCGTCCGGCTTTCCTGTCGTTCTTCCTCTCACGATCACAGATGTCAGCGCTTAAGATTTACCACGCTCCACAGTCCCGGCTTTGTATCCCTGATCTACGCGAGGTAGAAGCGTTCGAGCCGTCACAATCCCACGTAAACAACCGATGCACCCGAACAGATCCAACTCGACGACCCGTCCGGCCCGCCGACCTCGACAACCTCGCCGCGCATGCGCACTGCCGATTTAGACGGAAGTCACGTGGGCCGCTCTGTCAATTTCCGGAGAGATCTGTGAAATCCCGCCGAGCAAGTTCGGCGGAGTTTGAGGCGCTCCGTGGAGCGGGCGTTGCCAGAGATCTACGAGGGGAAGATGACCAGCTCGAGCCAGATCTGCGAGCGGAATATGCGCGCTCCAAATGGAGCGCTTTTGGAGCGCTCGAGATCTGCGAGCGGAATTCACCATAAGAGCTGCGCTCTAAAAATAACCTCCTTCATGACGTCCTTGGCCGCTTGAGTGGCCGTGAACTAGAGGAGGGGTAGTGAGCTCATCAAGCGCTCACGGCTGCCGCACCCCGTGTCGACGGCTCGAGAGGGCGCCACTAAAGCATGTTCTGGATAGGCTGTATGAAGCGGGCAGCCAGGGTGGCTCGCATTGCATTTGCTTCGCAATTAAACAGTAATTCGGCGTGACACTTCATTGGCCACAAACTACAGCAAACACGGGGTAAAGATCAGTTCAGAACCAAAGGGCCAAACTGCAAGCCAAAGCTTCTCGCCGAAGGCCTTCAGAACTCTCGGAACCGGTCGGATCCTCGACTGCAGCGCCACCGCGTACATACGGGACCTTTCTACGCTCGTCGCCATTGGTGCCTGATCCCTTGCTGATCCCACTACACCTTTCTAGTATGCGCCGCCTTTTCCACCGCTTGGTGGCGGGTATGTTGACTGGTCATTTCTTGTTTCCGTACTTTATAAACTGCATTTGTTTCTTTTCTGATCTAAAATAATGAACAAAAACTACTTTTATAATTACTTGAAACGGCTCGCGCCACTTATATTTTGTATTTCGACTAAAAAGAAGCTTTCGGTGGCTCTGACCAGTAGTAAGCCCAGGACCAAAGACGTCATATTTCGCGCATTTTTGGCACCACGGGTCGCCCCCGTAGGTGGAGGGGGTTTCCACGTCGTCCGGTTAAAATATGACGCACTTATATTTACTCTCTCCGTGCCCGCTGGCTTGCCCGAACCCCAAGAGACGTGGAAACCGCAAAAAAAGGTAGACGCTTAAATATGATTGCAAGGCCCCTTTAAGGGGCGGTGCAACAATATCCAGCTAGAATGTTTTCATTGTGTGTGCGTGTGTGTGTGTTTTCACTTTACACGAGCTTATTGGCACTAGAGGGACCGAAGTATACTCGAACGCAATGCCGCTGACCAAGAAACGTTTTTGTTGTTTTTTTTTGTTGCAGTGTAATTTCACAGATAAAAGCAAGCGTTTTCTTTCAATCTCTCCACCACAAAACTCCACAAAAGCTCCACAAAAACTCACAAAACTCCACAAAAGGTCAGTGTAGGTCCCCCTCCCAGTGACGATATTTGAATGCGGAGCGTAGATTGGACCTGGGCATTGCGTGAGCACTCGATTTGGGCACGTGATAATAGCTTGACAAGCATTCAGGAGCGAATCGTGTCCGAGTGCTGCAATGACGACAATAGCCGAACCAACAATGCTTGCAATTCAGCGGGTGTCCTGTACTTTGGCAACCCCAGCGCGTGGCTATGATCAACATTGGCGGCATATAAAGCTCGCTCGCTGGGACCTTTGCATTTAATTGCAGTATAAATATAATCGTCTCCAGATCACTTGGCCGCTTTTTCTGGTAGCAAGTTAAATGGGGAAAAGCTGCCACTTATTTTATTTTTCTTCTGAGTTTCTTATTGCCTGGGCTTAAAAACAAAAGCATGTTTCATAGGTCATAAACGTCGGGGATTCGTTTTAACCAGTATCTGCACGAACTACGAAAATCGTTCCAATGCGCCTTTAAACGTTTTTAGTCGTGAAGGTGGCTTTTTTTTTTTTTCATTGTACTGGAGTAAATAGCACGGTTTTCAATAAAACTGTCCTGTAAGCATTGTCTGAAGTATGTTTATATGTAAATTAGTTTTTGTTTTGTTTTTGTCTATTTTGCAAATGCCTTTACTGTTTTCTTTATTCCTGTTTATTCACCAATAAAAATCTGAAAATATTGCCAAAACCTTTGCTGTAGTGACTGTGCAGTGGCTTTTTACTAGTACAAATGATAATAATAGACACTAGGTAGGAGCCATTATCTTATCGTGCAGTTTCTCAAAGCATGCCTAACGTGAAACAAGCCGAACTCGCACCCCATCCCTTTCCGGATATAACCCCAGCCTTCAACTTCCGTGAAATAAATTAGATCACCTCAAAAATCGGGGGGTTATTGGCTCTGCTTTTTTATTTCTCGCCTCCCCGTTGAAGCTCCCTGAGCTTCCACTCGGCGATTTTGAGGTTCATTCGCTCCACCTTGAGCCTAACGCGGTGCTCTGCCACCTTCATTCGGTGTTCCTCTTCAAGGAGTTTGATGCGGATGGCGGACTCTTCCCTCAGCAAGGAGGTTCGTGCACCATCCTCTGCTGAGAGAGCCTGCTCAAGGAGCACCATCCTCCCTCTGGGAGGCCTGACTTCGTCGCGAGTAGCCGCCACCCCGTCGCTGCTGCAGTTTGAAGCAGCTGCAGGAACAGGTACGGGCCGCTCGGTGAGGGGAGCCGGAGATGCTCCTGTAGCTGCTGCTGCAGCACTGGCACTTGCCTCAGGCTCCGCTACGTCCATGGAGGGGCTGCCAAGTTGATAGTGGTCCCCTGTCACCAGATGTGTAAACCCATATCTGGATGACAAGGCCGTAGCACAAGGCACAATGTTTATAAATTGAACGGCATGAAATGAGCTGTATCCCAATTAAACTGCGACAACTGCGGAAAAAATGGGGGATAGGCACTTGTTAGGTTACAGGGCAGCGAAGGCTACAGCACGAAATCACGGCTTTGAAACATTATTTCCCGGAATTAGTGGTCTTGCTAGAAAGGGACTCCTCAAAGCAAGGAGCTCATGCTACCTAGCACTTGTAGACTTTGTTGCAGAGTCACATTACAGGTGAAGTTCAAGTGAAGCCATGTTTTGTCAGTATTTAGTTTTAGAGCGCAGCACTTAGGCGCCCGTTTGCGGCTTGAGCGGCGTCGCCGTCGGCGTAACCGCGCGTTCCATTAGGGACGTTTCCCATAATGCCGTCACGAAGGTCACTCGTGACCCGCGCGTTGCATTATGGGACGTTTCCCATAATGACGTTACACGTAACGTCACGTGTGACGTCACGAGCAGGAGGGGAGAAGGGGAGTAGGAGGAAGAGGGGAGGATTAGGGATGAGGAGGAGGGAGGAGAAGAAGAAAGGGGGAGGGGGAGGGAGGAGGAGGACGAGCTGGAGGAGAGAAGGAAGAGGGGAGGAGGAGGAGGAGGGAGGCAGAGGAGGAAGAGGAGGGAGGAGGACGGAGGAGGAGGGGAGAGGCCAGCTACTCGTTGTGCAGGCAAGTGATATCACCATTCATAAATCACAGGGAGGCACGTATGAAAACGTGGTGTACTCGTTATCCAAGTGGTCATCTACATGTGTACGGGTCTGTGCTGTACCGATCGATCTCTGTGGCACGTCAGACGAAGTTGCTAAATTGTGTGCCGCCAAGGTCGACAACGGCTTGCTCGTGGTAGCTCTGTATCTCTCGCCTACAGCCCTCACCAAATATTTCGTGCAAGACAAAGAACTTCATACCAGTCATGCAGGAAAACATCCCATTGGCCCCGAGGGACATGCACCCGCTGTTCTGATGTGCCATCTCAGAGGAGCACGCTCAAGACTAATGCTGAGGAAATCAAAAACGACGAGCAGTCTTCGAGAGAGCCGAGAGCAAGTTGGATGACATCGAGAGTATCACGTGCTTCGTCAAATTGTTGACTCTAACGCTGTCTCGTCCTCCCGTCTTGCTCCTGCTGTCCGGTTTCCTGACACCTTCAGAACGTAGCAGAGGCGAGCATGCAGATGTGAGAACTATATTTCCTTCCTCCGGACAAGCGGTGAGCGAGAATACCAGAATATATATATATATATATATATATATATCGGGTGTTCATTTTTAATTCGAAGAGATTTATTACAAAAACTCCGTAAAAGATGCACTATACTCTGTTTCACCTTATGATGTACCGCAGGAAAGGCTACAAGCGCGAGCTCCTTGCTCTGGGGCACATCTAGGCGGCACAAGCTCTCGTGCATTAAAAGGATACTACAACGAAATTTCGGCGCTCATTTTTTGGTCTATATCTGTTCAAAAGAGCAGTATCACATGGAACATGCCAATATCTTGTTAAAAAAGTCTCGAAAAGGAATTTTAAAACGAATTAAACGATTAGCAAAGAGCACCTGGTGGATGTCGCTAACGCCTCGTTTGTAATGCTCGTCTAGGAACCTTGACAGCTAGTGACGGAGGTTGTCTCGCCTCCGGCCACGACGAGAGAAGGGGGGAAGGAGGAACTCCCCTCTTCCCGAGAATCCCTTTTGTGTGTCGCACAAGTCGCTATTGTCCCCCTACAAGATTATAGTTCTATAAGTGAGTTATACGGCTAGGGGGACATTATGTGGGTGGCTAATCCTTGCGAGAAGTTGGCTAATTACTTAAAATTCGTTAATTAACTTTTTAATTAATGAAAATAGACATATGGTTTCAATTAGAAATTTGCTCAGCGTCGTCGAAAACCCCTAAATCAGTCATTTCCAGAAAGACTTTGAGCGCGTGAGAAGCGTAGTAGTGAACTGAAGTTACCGCTCGTGGAGCAGGTACAAAGCTAGAGGTTGCGATAAGGCGCCCGTGCGATTTTTCCGTCTCTTATCTAGCCCCAGCCTTGTACCTGCTCCACGAGTGGTAACTTTAGTGCACTACTACGCTTCTCACGCGCTCAAAGTCTTTCTGAAAATGACTGAATTAGGGGTTTTCGATGATGCTGAGCAAGTTTCTATTTGGAACCATATGTCTATTTTCATTAATTAAAAAGTTAATTAACGATTTTTAATTAATTAGCCAACTTCTCGCAAGGATTAGCCACCCACATAATGTCCCCCTAGCCGTATAACTCACTTGAACAAACCGTACTAGTGCATCTTTTACGGATTTTTTGTAATCAATCTGTTCGAATTAAAAATAAACACCCGGTGTGTATATATATATATATCGGGTGTTTTTGCGAAGACTTTCGAAAGTCCTAAAAATCAAAGCGTTTGGAAAAAAAAAGGAACTGTCTTCGGGAACAAACTACCAGCCACGGCGGACGTCAGGAATTGCCATAAACATACTAATTAGCCAGCTAATTAATTAAAGTTGATTAACTTTTTAGTTAGTGGAAATAGGCATATGGTTCCAATTAGAAAATTGATGAGCGCGATCAAAAACCACTAAATCAGTCATTTTCAGAAAGACTTTGAGCGCGTGAGAAGAGTAGTAGCGCACTGAAGTTACCACTCATGGAGCAGGTACAAGGCTGGGGCTAGATAAGAGGCGGAAAAATCGCGCGGGCGCCTTACTGCAACCGCTAGCCTTGTACCTGCCCCACGAGTAGTGCGCTACTACTCTTCTCACGCACTCAAAGTCTTTCTGAAAATGATTGATTTAGTGGTTTTCAATAACGCTCAGCAACTTTCTAATTGAAACCATATGTCTATTTCTATTAATTAAAAAGTTAATTAACAAATTTTAATTGATTAGCTGGCTAATTAGTATGTTTTTGGCAATTTCTGACGTCCACCGTGGTTGGTAGTTTGTTCCCGAAGACAGGTTTTTTTTTCTTTTTTTCAAACGCCATAATTTTTATGATTTTTGAAAGTCTTCGCAAAAACACCCGGTATCGAGTACTGTAAACGACTTAATTTTCGCGGGCTCAAATTTCCGCGAATCGGGCCAAAGCTGGAAATTTGAAATTATTCGCAGGTTCTAATTTTCGCGAATCGAGTGTAGCTTCCGTAGCGTTCACACATTGCCCGAATTGTTCGCGGGACGTATTTTTCGCGAACTGTAGGCGATTCGCGAAATTCGCGAAAATTAGGTCCTCGCGAAAATTTAGTCCTTTACAGTATATCTTTCTCAGATTGTTTAGCACGGTATATCGCAAAATCGAAATACCTCAAGAGAGGAGGAGGAGGAAAGGAGGACTGGAGGAGGAGGAGGGAAGGAGGAGAGGGTGCGTATGAGGAGGAGGGCATACCCTCCTCTCCATACCCTCCCCTCCCCCTCCTCAAGAGCTGCGCTCTAATTCGGCATCACAGGGAGTTGTAAACGTCTTTCATTTTTAAGTTGATGCAGCAATTCCTGTGTCGGCAAGGTGGGGTGGCAAGCCCCTTTATCTCTTGCTACTTTCTTTTTATTGCATGTTTCATAGTTCAAGGACAGAGGCACTGGACTGGAAGAGTGCTTAAATTATTATTATTTATTGATACTACTGGCCGCCGTAGGGCAGCCAAGGTAGGAAGAATACATCGATCAAGTTTGACGAAAAAGCAAGCACAGAGTGTGGTAGCGCAGCAAAACAAATAAAAAAAAACACTTCGCATATATACTGTAATCAGGAACACACGAAGAGCAGAAAAATATTCTTTTAAGGGGTATCAAGGCCTGAAACCTCAAAACTCTGGTAATTCGTTCATCAAAGCAAGAAACAATGTCAAACAATTTGAAGACACAATTTGTTCGGGTAACGCATTCCAGACATGGATAGTACGAGGAAAATTTGTAACAGTCAGTCCTGCACTTTATTTCAGTGATTGATTTCCTGTGTTTATTTCTTGTGACCCTAGATGTGTTGAAGTGAAAGTAATCTTGATAATCTAAGTTGTAGTTTTCATTTATTAGATTAAAAATAAATTTCAGTCGATTGATCTTTCTACGTTTTTTCTAAAAGCGGAAGGCCGGCCTGTACATAAAGCTCCGAAATCGAGGTGTTTCTGCCATACTTATTAAATATAAATCTTAATGCCTTCTTCTGAATTCTTTCTAATTTGTTAATATTACATTTTGTGAAAGGATCCCACACAGCGTCGGCATACTCGAGTATAGATCTAACAAACGTTTTCTATGCGGTTAGCAGGGTTCGTACAGAATATTTGACTGAAAATTCAAGGAGTTTTCAAGGATTTCAAGGATGAAAAATGGCAACATTCAAGGAGTGTTAGCAAAATTTTATTTGCTTACAAGACTTATGGAAGCAGCGCAGTTTTCGCATGGATTTCGTTTTCCACAGAAGCTATCTCCAGCTCCTTTTCTTTAGCAGTTCGACGAAAGCTGTTTGCCTTGACTAAGTAGGTAAGGTCGTTTTTCGCTTCAGCTTCTTCCGAAAAACGGTCCGCAGATTCCAGCAGGCACTTGAGAGTTTTTTGAAGCTTTGACTTCCTTCCGTGCATCTTATCAAGCTCTTGCTCGAGCTCTTTTCTCTTTGAAGCTGCCTGCCGTGACAGTGCTTGTTTCTTTTGTTCGTCGAGGTATGCAGCGTACCTATGCCGGGCTTGGCGCACTGACGCCTTCAACTCTTTTGAAATCGGAACGTTCAGCAGGCCACCATGGCTTTTCACAGCCTCGCAGATAACTCGTTGAGAAATATACGACAGCTCTGCCAAATTCTCGACCGCAACCTGCTTGTTGATGCTGAAGCCTCTTTCCACTGAGGCCTGCCCATGGCTCAGGAGGAGAAGTGGTTTCACCACAGCCCATAACTGCGAGAATGAAGCATCGTGCTTCAGCAGCCGCACGAAAAAACTGTCAAGACGTTCATGATCTTTTTCATAGTTTTGTAGTTCATGCCGTTTTTCTAGACAAAACTGAATGTACTGTGTGCACACAATGTCACGTTTGTGCTCAGAGAGAAGCTTGTTGTCGATTAGGCAGTTAAGCACAATTTTTAGCTTCCCAAGGCACGTGTCTGTCTTGGACATCTCTGTGGGGTCGAAACATGACAACCCACGAACGACAGGGTACCTCAGGGGACTTCTCTCCATGACTTTCAGGATCATGTTCACAAGAAACTTCCGGCACTCGTACCTAAACTCAAGAATACACTTGGCGCTCGCTTTGCAGCATTTCAAAATCTTCTCAGCTGCACGTCCAACATCCACCTTTTCAAGTTCTGTGTAAACGGCAGCATCTTCAACATCAATTCGCAGCAGCTTCGTGATGCTGGTGGCTTCTGTCATTACAGAGCACTTTACGAACCTTGACAGAAGGCTCCTCAGAACACTTTCAAGTTCTTTTGCCAGCAAAAACGTCTTGGGAGAATCACTCTGAAAAACAGTCAGGAAAGGCTGCACAACCATGGCAACATTCAGGGAAAAGTTCAATTTTGCAAGTGCAAGCTGGTCATTTAGAAAAGCACTGACGTTTTCATATGCTCTGCATTTTGGCACGGGCAGCCTGCGGCCACTCACTGCTTCAGTGTATTGCTTCAAGTGCTCCCATGTGGCCAGGGCTCTTTCCAGTACGGGCACGTTCTCGATCCAACGGTGAGATACAAAAGGAAGTGGAAACACACTGATCCCTGTCTCTCGAATAAAATCTTCTCGCCTGGCCGGTGCATCATGAAAGAGTGAGAATAAGCTGGACAAATATGTGTCAACTGGCCATCCCGTTGCATGCATTCCAGCTTTGTAGGCATTATGCACTGTGTGAAGGCCATACGATCCAATATCCAAACACTGAACTTGAAAGTCATTTTTCATGTGCTGCTGGAACTTGTAGAAAAGGCTCCAGTTGACATTGGGGCCATCCATGGAAAGCTGAACAATTTCGCTCATCGGAAAGGACGCCAGCGCTTTTGTCAAATTCTTCATGAGGTCGTCCGCTGTGCTGTGGCCCATGAATGCCGATGTCACATACCTTGTTGTCACCTCAGAATTGTTCCACAGTCTCACGTGAACATCAAGCTGTTTCTTTTGCAGGTATTCGTTTAACGTTTCATCAAAAAGGACAACAAAATGTTCAGATTTCTCCATCATGTCCAAGACTTGAGAAGCGAAAAATGGGCGCAGACCATGGCACGCGACGTACGCGCATTTGTTTTCCGAACAAGTGAAGCTTCTCGCGATAGCGCTATCCGGAAACATCTTTCGGAACAACTCGGAAACTGATCCGCTGGAGCTGTATACGAGTAATGTGAAGACACAACTTTCATCGTCCACATAATTTCGGCTTCAATCACGGAGTCATGCCTTCTGCAGTCTTCGTCAAGGGTCGCAGCTCGAGAGGATGTTTCCGTGTTTTCCCGCTGAGAAGTCATTTCTGTGACGTTTGCCGCTTGCAAAAAACTCGTGACGGAAGAGCAGCCCTCGCCTGCCGCAACTTTGGATCGGTGCTTGGCACTTTTCTGATGGCTCTTCAACGCCGACTCCCCCATTGTTGCAATGTCGACCGACTTCTGACATAATGCGCACTTCGCTCGATAAGGGTCAGTTGTCTCCGGCCTCACCCAGTGACGATATTCGCTGTGCTCCAGCCACGCAGACTGAAACTTGCACTTTCCGCCTGGCATCCTGTCAAAGTACTGTCAAAGTAAAGTTGCAGGCATTGCACACAGCACAAATGCGAACTTTCGCCGAGAAATGACGCGCGAGGCCGACGCACGGACCGAGTATACCGAGTACCGACCGACCGACCGTTACTAACTTGCGTTGGATTGGATTGGATTTCTGGCTCGCATTTGTTGCCAGACGACGCAGGCGCTGCCGGTTTCGAAACCGAAACTTGCTGCTATTGCTCTCCTGTCAAGACTACATGTTTTCGCGAACATTCCTCAGTAAACGCGTTTTTGAAATCAGTGCGACTTGCGGAAATACGTCGTTCATTTGCTATATTGAAGCAAAGTCCACTAAATTGTCAAGGATTACAAGGAGCTCACTTATATCTAAGGAGTTTCAAGGGCCCTTGAACTAATGTTATCAAATTCAAGGACATTCAAGGATTTCAAGGGTCTGTGCGAACCCTGGGTTAGTTTCGTTTTGCTCGAGCAGTCCTTAAGTTTCCTTTTTAATGCCCATAATTTAGTCGTAGCTTTTTGGGAGATAAAGTAAATATGAGAGTTCCAACGCGGTTATGAAGTTATGATTAATCGTAGGTATTTGTATTGACATACCGTATTTAAAGCTGTTCCTTGAAAAGTATAATTAAAATTCAGTGTTTTTTTTTTTTCTAGTTATCGTCATATGCGCACATTTTTGGTTATTTAGAGACATTTGCCAATCATCACACCATTCTGAGATCACTTCTAAACTTTTGTTTAAGACTACCTGGTCATTTGAGCATTTCACTTGCTTATAAATTATACAATTATCGGCGAATAAGCGAATTTGAAGGGATCTGTCTACTGTAATGTCATTTATAAAAATTAGATTCTACTCCAGATTCTACTTTTGATGTGGATGAGCGGGAATCCTATATTTGTACAAACTGTTTTCTGTTATTTAAATATGCTTCTAACCATTTTAAAATATGCTCATTGTTTAATAAGGATCTCAGTTTGAAGAGTAGTTTTCCGTGAGGCACGCGGTCAAACGCGTTTGCAAAATCTATAAAAATTACGTCCGTCTGATATCCGGAGTCAATTGGTTTTGCGAAATCATTCACAGTGAGCACCAGTTGCGTAACTGTGGATAGATTACGTCTAAAACCGTGTTGACCTTTATTAAACAATTTATTCTCTTCGAGAAAAGAGACAATATGCTTAAACAAAATATGCTCAATCAATTTTGCACTGCTGCTCAAAATTGACACTGGGCGGTAGTTATTAACGCAATGGGAATCTCCTGCTTTGAATATTGGGACTATTTTAGCAGTTTTCCAATCGTCGGGGATTTGCCCTAATTCAATTGACTTATTAAAAATTACAAGCAAGAAATTTGAGCAGGATTCCGCATACTGTCTCAAGAATATGTTTGGAATCATGTCTGGTCCTACAGATTTTGTAGTATCAATGCTGCAAAAATGCCTTCTTTAGATATTGTAACACTCGGAATGATTTTCGGTGAGAATTCTACTGTTGGGTTTTGGTTATTATCCGTAGTATACACAAATGAGAACTATTCGTTGAATGAGCTGGCAATTTCGAATGGCTCATCAATTTCTGTTCCGTTATATGTTATGGTTTTAATCGGCTGTTTTGATTTGATCATTAATTGCAAAAATTTAATAAGATCAGACACCAAAAATGTATCTAATGTCACATTATGGAAATATCGTTTTGACTCCTGAATCATTGACCTTAATTGCTTTCGAAGTTGTGTTATACTAGGTTTTTCTGTTCTTTGGTTTTGAATTCTAATTCTGTTTATTTTACGTTTGTGATGCAAAACCTCCCGAGTAATCCAAGGATTTTTTTTTTTTTGTATTCGTTTGCAACGTGTAGGTATAAACCTTTCTATACAGTAGAGAACGGAATTCTTAAATGACAGCCACATATCGTTAATATCTAATGCACGTTCACTTTGTTCACAAAAACTGTCAAATGATAATTCGAGGTGATCTAAAACGCTTTCGTCTAGCGCTTTAGTGTAATCAGGCACTTTGACTAATCGGTCTGCTTTTTTAGTATGAAGTTCTCCGACACATTCAAACCAAACCAAATGGTGGTCAGATATTCCCTCTCTAACTTGGCAAGTGAACGCTTTACCCATTAACTCCTGATATATAAATACGAGATCAAGGATATTATTGGTTGTACTTGAAGTTCTCGTGGGACATGTAACAATTTGCGTCAAATCATTATCAAACACCATATTAATCAAAAGTTCTGAGTGCTTGCAATTAAAGTTTAAGGTGTTAAATTTTCCCAGTTGATGTTGGGAAGGTTAAAATCACCTGCGATTACAATGTTTGAAAAACGTTGTCTTTGCAGATTTACGAAGTCGTATAGTTTTTCTAATACGCTTTCAGGAGCATTTGGCGGTCGGTAGATCGCCCCGAGGAGAATCGGACTATTATAAATACGCAGCTTGACCCAGACCGATTCGATATTTAAGGTATTCTGAATTAATGTTGCATCGGTATTCTTTTTAAGAACTATTACCACTCCTCCCCCTCTTGTGTCCCGGTCTTTTCGGAAAATTTGATGTGTTGGTGGAATGATTTTGTTATCGGTAATATTAGCGTGCAACCATGTTTCTGTTATGACAACTATATCAGGATCATCGGACAATAGTATGTGTTCTAGTTCAGCAGTTTTATTTACTACACTTCTGGCGTTTACATTGATAAGAGTGAACGAACGAGATCTCGAACACTGTTGTCATTCGTTGTTAGATTACGCGCGTCTGTCGTCTCGTTGCCTCGTGTTAATCAGAATACGGGCCTTTTTCACGGGACCCCACTGACAGCAAGAATTGCTAACTATCAACTTATCGAATCTTAGCACGACTTTCTCGCATTTGTCACGGTCTTCTTTAGCACTGTTTCAGAGAAGCTTCCTTTTTTGTCTGATATGAATCGAAAAGTATTCAGATATTGATATTTTGGTTCCCCTAGGTTTCTGCGCATTTCTCAGGATGTTTTCCTTTACATTAAAGTCAAAGAGTTTCAATATTACAGGCCTTGATTTCCCCTTTTCAATCCTATGAATCCTCTCCGCCCCAACATCTTCAATGCCTAGTTTGTCTTGAAGAATCTCCGAGATAATAACTTTTTCTAGGTCCCGCTTAGTTTCGTTGAGATTTTCAGGAATTCCAAAAAAAAGATTAAATTGTTTCTGCGCATTCGGCTTTCTAGGTCGTCAACTTTGTTCTCGAGCGAAGAAACTGTTTGTTTTAATGTGAGCTTTAATGTTTAATGTGAGCTTTAATGTGAAATAAATATAATACTGTACGATTGACGTATCGGAATTTGCCGTCTTGTCTTGCATGTCTGTTCCATTATGGTGCAACATTGACAAAATATGTACAAAGAGAACAACTTCACCTGTTTAACAAAACAAAAACCCAGGGCACACCTGATTGTACGGTAGACACCTTTTCTTTTTTTAACGCGGAATGTATTGTATGGCATAGCAAAAAGTGAATTTGGGAATTTACGTGTTAAACCAAAGAAGGGCATTGTAAGGTTGGGTGACGCCGCGAAGTGTTTCGTTTTGTTTATTTTGTTAGCGGCCGCCCGTCCGCCGCTGGAGCGCCTTGGGGCGAGGCATGTTGGTCGCCCCCGCCCCCCCCCCCCCCCCCCCCCCCCCGGGGTGGTCACTGGACGCGGAGAGTGTTTTCTTTTTGTTTGTATTATGCGGAGGCGTCTGAAATTTGGGCGAATCCTCCGCGGCCGGTCGGGTTTCGACCAAGGGGTCCGCCGTGATTCCGCAAAGACGGCGACCACCATCGATGTGCTCTCCCCTCGGGTTCGTTAGGGGCTCGCGCGCCTCGGTCCGAGGCAGGTTGGGCAGCCCCCGGGTGGTCGCTGTGAGCGAGAATCTTTTTGTTTGTTTACAAAGGCGGCTGCTGCTCGGCGCAATCCCCCGTGGCCGATCGGGTTTCGACTAAGGGGCTCGCTGTGGCGCCACGAAGACGGCGACGACGACCACTGTCGGAGTTACGGGGCTGTCACCTCGGGTCCGTTGGGAACTTGACGAATGTGCCTGTATGCGCCCTGTCGGCCATTGGACGGGTGGCAGCACGTGACTCCGAGGGGATTCCAACCTATTGGCCGATCCCTTCCCGAGGGCGAGAAGGACCGAGGTTTTAAAAGCTCGTGACGGGGAGGGAAGCGGCGGTTTTTGCTTGCTTTGAACGACCGTAAAGAAGTTCGACGGAGATCCAAACTTCCCCTACTTGTGCATAAAATTGTACAAAGTTTGTAATGTAAATAAATGTCTTGAACCCGGAACCCCCAAAAGCCTCCATCGTGCACCGAAACCACCAAGCCGCCAGCCAAGAAGAACTATGACGAAACTTTACTGGTATGTGGCACGTCCCCAGCGAAGGCCTGAGGATTACTTCCGACCATCTGTGCCCGTCTACTCGTCAGCTGATTAACTTTAACTGCGGCAAAAAGTTAACCGCCCTTCCCTACTAGGTACATGTACCTAGCCAAGTTTGATGAGGGATAGATGCGCAACAGCTCGATGGTAGCTTGCCTCACATACTGTTTGAAGCGAATATAAGTTCCTTTTGTGAAAATCTTTCTGATAAAGGGGGACCCGAGTATGCACGATGCTGGGTTTTCACAACTCGGTGTGCATTTGAGTTCAAGAAACACTTGTTGTTGCTCGTGGTACAAATAGGAAAGATAAAACCAAATCGACCCATGTTTAGAAAATTATTCAATGTTCGGTTGTCTGAAGTCAAGACAAGTCTTGTTGAAATTGCCTCCGCAGTGCCAAAGAGCATGCCGAAGTTCAGTGCTAAAAACGATGAGGAAGAAGTGAGCAGTTGTCACGCATTTCAGTATTTGTGTTGTGTTTTTATATTTTTTGTGTGTATCAAGGAAAACCCGTGTTTCTTGAGCCTCGTTTGACGACTTCAGGTAATATAAGTCAAACTCCTTGTAAACGGCTTTCTTTTTTTTTTTTTGTTGCACTACGTTATTTTTCTTCGCTTGGAAGGGGGTGCAAAGTTGGGAGGTCGATGTCACGGAAACTTGGTCACGGAGGTGACATCACACAGCCGAGAACCGCGTGTGCGCACGAGCGTCCCTTCTTGTCTGCTGGCTTGCTCGTTTGCTCGCTTCAACACGACGCGCTCCTGCCTGATTGCAACGGCGATAGATGCCGCTCCGCAGCCGTGATTCCTAGAGTAACTGTATAGGCTCTGCTTGCAGAGTCAGAGTATCGCGTTCCTTTTCCTTGCGCCGCCGGCGGAGAAGCGGTCACGTGCGCCGAGCTGGATCCGACCTTCATGCGGGAAAGAGAACTTGCAGGCGCCGAGTTTCGGCCGGAGCATGTTTCTCGCTTTGCGTTTGCCAAATATACATCCTACACTAAACTTTAACGAACTGGAAGGTTCCTTGATCATTTTACATTATGTGTAGCCGCTGTGTACAGTATAATCGCGTTGATTTATAACGCGAGCGATATTTAAAAACATGTTTCCAAAGGTCTGGGAAGCAGACGACACGGAGGACGATCGCGTAGCTCGCATCTGCGGCGCTCGCGGAGTGATACTCGACCGGCACACCCGAGCACTTTGGACCAGACATCAACGCATAGCTACGGCTTTCAAAGGGACGACGGTTCCGTCGGCTACTGTGTTCTGCCGAAGGCATAAAGAAAAACAGGATACAGAATGCGAGACGACGGCGTACGGGCGTCGTGTCACCGCACTATATCCTCTCTGCTCCACACGCCGCAGCGCGCCGTTTCACAGTCACGCCAGCCGCGCCTCCGGAGCTCCTGAAGAAGCGACGGTCGCTTCCCGCAGTGCGGCCTCGAATCCAGAATGGCCGCCCTCGAAGGACCATTGCGATACTCTGCTCCGCAAGCGGAGCATATCCAGTTACTCTAGTGATTCCAGTTTCTTCGCGCATGGCCCTGAACAGCTGTTGAGCTCGCATGCTCTCCGGCACGGGCAGTTCACGTGACTCTCTCGCGCGATTCCGCAAAGCGTTATACTTCGTTTCACCTTATGTGCGAGCGAAGGCAAAACTGGAAGCGCGAGCACGGAAGCTCCGTGCGTTCAGGCTTTGCTCGAGCGCGCAAGCTGGGGAGAAATGCAAAAAGCGCTGGTCTCGCGCTTCTAGCTTTGGCTTCGCTCGCAGATAAAGTGAAACGAAGTATAGAAACAATCGCACACAATTCCGCATATGCGCTTTCAAAAAGACTGACAACAGTGAAAAAAATCTAGATCCGGCTGGGTACACCCAGAGCCGTATATGTAGAGAGTTTGGCCATTCGTTGGGAAGTATAGGAGACAAATGAGGAGGCGCCATTGGCCGAAAGCGGGCTGGGCGTGTTCCAGGGCGTCTTCAGAAATTCGAATGTGGCCAGCCAGAAGCTGGAAATAATACCCTGGCGGTGGTCGCGAAAAACAAACTTGATAAGTGCGTCAGAGTAACTCTCGGTGACTAAAAAATACGGTGCAGTGATGATTCAATCACGGTCATCCAAAATCATGGTGGAAGAGTGCGACTAGCGGAATGATCGACATTATCCGCACGCCAAGCGCCGAGGGCCGGGAATCTGCCGTCCGAGCGGTCACAATCTGTACGAGCAAAACAGAGTTCGAGCGGCGTATTCGTTTCTTGCATCTTTGTGCATGATCATGATCGAAACATCACGTGCACCCTATTTTCAACCATGAAGGGTTACTAAATTTAACTCTTAAGGCCTGTTCACACTCTTGCGACCGAGTACGACCGAGAGAGACGAGATCTCTTAAAGGGGCACTCAAGTGCTTTTTGGAGAAGCTTGTTTTTGGAAGCATAATGTTTGTGGGGCTTCAGTCAATAAAAATGACCAGTTCTAAATGGCAAGGCGCCCTAGTAAACTCGCAGCAATAGAAATACACAGGCACTATATTCTCTTGCGGGGTCCATCCCCTGTCCCCACCACCTCCATAGAATTCGACCAACAGAAATAGTGAATTGCGAAAAGATTGCAAAAGTTATTATTATTGGCCATTTTAGTCACATGCACATTGTATTTTGACAACCACGTCAAATTTTAGGATGTAGGTGACGTAATACAGCTAATATTGTTTGACAACGAGCGAACTATGTTTTCTCCTTACGCGGGAGTGATATGCCCGCGCGGCGACGCGGCTGCGTCGCTTGTCAGGTTGAACTCCGTCGTCTACCGGTTGTCTTCCCGAGGCTCCCACTCCATCCCGTTCTCAAAGCAAGGTTCGCGAAGACGCAAATGGTTACGTTGCACTGGGCAAGAAAACGACACCGAGGACCTCCTCCACATTCCTCGTTTCTGTACGGACAACTTCGAGGCATTCGCCAGCGGTGACTGTAGTTGTGGACACCCTCAGTCTGCTGTACCGGCGCTTCTGCTTCCCGTCGCCGACGGGACCGAGCGAGGAACCCGCGAAGAAGTCCTCCGGTTAGTGTTTTTTTTTTGTGAGTTTCATAAACGTCGCATTTGGCAGCAGTCTGCGTGACATACGTGTTCGAAACTGAGGGTGTTTTGTTGAAGAGAGAACAGTGTTTTTCGATCCGCGTAAATAAACTATACGCATCGTAGAAAGCTGAATATCACCGAGACGCTAGTGGTGGCGACAGAATGCGAAAGTTTGCGAGCATCGTTACCTGAATCAAAAGGATACTAATACTTTTTTTGTACTGTGTGGGGGAGGATTACCCACGCGTACAGGATCACAAAAGGCAATGCTGCCCATACCGGAATGGAGCCGATGTCCACCTAAGCCTAATAACGTCACGATCTTTTTTTCTTCTATGATCTAGGTTTTCTCTCTTTTACCACAGACTGGTAATTTTGAACATGATCAGCATCCACCAGCTCGCCTGCACACTCATTGTCGTCGTGTTCTGCGGTGCAGTTTATTTACTTGGACCAGAATGCACGGCTCTGTTTTCTCAAACAGCTGCCACATCTCGCAAGCCACCGGCAGGAATTCTTTTTCTCCCGACCTGACGGTTCGAGCTTCATAACTGAGAACACGCTTCGTTCGCGAGCTTGGAGCGTGTGCGCAGCCAAAGCACGGCGAAAGGAGCTATACTTCGTTAGAAGCGCGAGACCAGCGCTTTTTGCGTCTCTGCCCAGCTCGCGCGCTCGAGCAAAGCCTGCAGGCACGGAGCTTTCGTGCTCGCGCTTCCAGCTTTGCCTTCGCTCGCACATAAGGTGAAACGAAGTATAATGTGGAAACCGGTCATCCAAATGAGACGCCCTGTGATGTGCCTGTGCTTGTCGTGCCGGTTCCCACGAGTGGCTCGTGCACTGAACGGCCAGTGCGCGAGCCACACGGGACGAGCGCAGCGCTCGTCCCGTGTGATTCTTCTACGTCCTCGTCTGTTTTTGCTGTTTCCTACGATGAATTCCCACCAACTCACCCAACTCTCCATTCTTCTAAGTGTTAGAAACTATCGATCGCCCAAATTGCATCATTCAGGCATTGTGAAAAACATTGTAGTATAAAAGTGCTATTTGCAGGTCCTAGTCTCAGCAGCTGGACTGCTGCATCCTGCAAGGCAGAAAGGATCCTGAGGGACTGCACTGTCGAGATGAATCTCCCTGGTTGTGGAGGAGCCCGTACCGTTGGATACTTTCGACTCTGCCGTCCCCTGCTGCAGCAGCGAGGTTCCATACAGCTGCATATTTCCTGCTCCCAGCAGCATGCCAGACTCTGATGCGACATACTCTCCATCCCACTCTGCCAAAGGTTTCGAGAGGTAAGCTATGCGTATGTGCGCTAGAACTTACAAGTTCGTCTGATCTTTGCACGCCTTGTGCATTTGTTTACCCTCCCTCCGCATGCGTCCACATGCTTGTGCCCCCTGCAATTTTGCCCAGTGACAGTGCTTGCTTGCTTCGTCATCGTGCGTTCCTCGTGCTTTTTATGCTATCCATTGCTTGTGTGCCCTCCTTGTGTTCCGATGCGCCACAGACGAGTATTGAAATACATGCTCTCCGCATATTTTTTTTATGTCCCTCACGTGTAATACTGCATTGACCTTTCTTTTCATGTGCTGCCACAGAGATCCTGAAGAGGCTACACCTTGGCAAAGCAGCTCTCCTGTTGGTCTTTAATAAATGGGGCTTTCATTGAGGTAGACTGGAACTGTATAAACCAAACCTGGGCAACTGTGCATGACAACACAATTTCAGTACCAGTCAGACTTACAAAGCTAAACATATTTTCCAGTCTACACTACGGTTTTCCCTCCCATCTGCAACATTGTCTCTTCTCAATTATTCACTGGTTCACAAAGATACAACCTAGGGTGCCTTCATGTGCGCTCTGCTTAGGGTGGAGACAGCTGGCCATTTTGTCTCACGCTTTTATTTTTATTGTTTGTTCAGAAGCGCGTGAAAGAGCGTGTCCTTGCACGCGTTTGTACGCTGACTGTGCTATGGCGACATTTTGTTTTCGTCAATTTTTTTGTATTTTACCCGTGAGCGCGTGCTGTCGGCATCGGGTACTACAAAGGGTGGCATCACCCTAAACAGAAGGACATTGAGGCACCCTAATACAACCTATTGTAATAACCTATCTATTATGCCTGGCTAACCTTTCAGGAAACAAATGAAAATAGTTTTAGCCAAAGCCGAATGATTATGCCCAGGTTTGTTCGGACAGTTGAATTTTTGCCAAGCACCAAGGAGCATGCTGGAAGTGCATCTACAAACGGCATCCGCAAGAGTAACTGTTACAGATGCCAAGACACGCACACTCAGCATTTGCCTATGTCCCCACCATTCTCCTTTGTGCCTTGACAAAAAAAGTTTCATTTTAACCTCTGAAAGGAATGTCAGTTATTCATTTACTGGGTAACTCGTATGTGCATTGAAGGAGCAAGAGCAAGCCTTGTTCCTAAACAGTGTAGTGTACGAGCCTTCCCAGCCAATGTGGCTCTGCGAACAAAGCCCTTGACTAAGATTTACATGCAACATAATCTGTCGGCACTCGTGTTTTGGCCAGTCTTTCTCTCTGTTTGTATCTAGTCGTGATGGACCAAATCTGCCGAACTTCAGATTCAGATATGCCAAACTTAAAAAAAGTTTGGCGAAAATTCGTTAAACATTTGGCAAATGTTTGCGCAAGCGCGAGATGCGACGGAGCCATGGATTGCAAACGGACGCCGTGCGGTTACCATCGGGCAGTGTAGTACTACCAGCGGTTGCAGCAAGGTGTGGAGTATACGACATGGTAACTGTGTGTTTGTCAGCCGTTGTGAGTGTGGTTCTCTTCAATAATTTTTTGCCTCAAGAATAACAACAATAATTTGCGATAAGCTGCAAGCCACATAAGAATGTAATTTAAAAAAAAATTGCCAGGGCAGCATTATGCAGCAGACAATGTGGCGCAGTGGAGGATGATCGTTCAGAAGCAGTTACATGCATTGATGGTCTCTCATGCTGTTCAGAAAACGCGCACAAAAATTGTTGCACCGTTTACGTGACCCACTCCGGCCAACCCAGAAAGTTTATCTCCGCTGCGTAAAAAAATTCTGCTTCAAATGCCATTGCCTTGGAAATTGCCTTCTCAAAATGTTTACACGCATCCATAATTATGAAAACTTTGATAAAGTGTTTAGTGCTTTACGAACCTCACGACAGACTAGTTTAGAAAAGTGTGAACTCTGTGTTTATTTTTAAATCAACATTGCTGCGTCGATTTCCATGTGTTCTCCCATAAATCGGGCGCCTCCTGGAACCGCGAGTACCACGTGACTCGCGCCGAGCTGCTCTGTCGGCCATGTTGTCGGTAAAACACGCGGATTCAAAGGATTGTGTTGTTCTCCTCTTAGGAGCTATATAGTGCTGTGATTGCTAGTACCCAGCCTCGGTGTCGCACCACTTCTGCAAAACATCACTGTAAAATTGCCAGTAAACTTGCAAAAATGACACCTACGGTATACAATTATCTTGCAGAATATTACCTTATTTAGTAACAACTGTGTCAATATGCATTTAAAAAAGAAACCTCAACCTTTTTTGCCTGAAATACAAAATATCAACTTTTAGGTTACTGATATACATATACATATTGTTACTGAATGTTTAAAAAAGATCGGCGAAAATTCGGCTTAGTTAAATCCTAAGATTCGGCACCGAATTTTCGATTCGGCAAAAGTTTGGCCCCTCACTAGCATCTAGTCTCGCTGTTTCAAGATAATCTGCAATTCACAAAATTCATAGTCACCCAAGACAAATCATCCTAAAAAAATGTGCTTCCTCTTGGAGGTCATGGGAAACTCGAACAGCTATGAATGGGCAATATGCAAAATAGCAGTGTCCCTAGTGGTTCAGGTGCACTCTGGGAGCAGGAGACTGTCAACGGGTAGTTTCGGTTTCACTGGGTCGTGCATCTGTTGTGCTATTGTCTCCGCACTACCATTGCTCATGTTGTTGTGGATGCTCCACACTTGCGCACGATGCAGTAAGTACCCTTTGCTTCTCGTTGCTACATATCGGTTGCAGCGAATAACGAAACAATTAGGATTTTTTCTGACACGGGGGACGAGCAAAAACGCCATAACGGTGAAGTCAAGTGAATGCAGATCGACGAATGCCGAACGCCGTGCCAGCTCACCGCGTGCATTTGTTTGCAACCTTGAGAACAGCCACTGAGACTAGTACTCTGTTTCTATAACACCCTTGTTGCTGCGGCCAATTTTTACACAGCAACGTACCAAAGGGAGCAAGTTTGCGCTTGAAAATTCTCGTACAGCGAGCTTCGTCATGTATTGTGTTAGCCCAATTGCGAATAGCGATTGGCGAAGCAAGGGCATTATAAAATGAGTGCTAGTCTCAGTGGATGTTTTCGAGGTGGCAAACAAATGCACGCAGCAAGCTGGCACGGCATTCGGCGTATGTCGCTCTACGTTCACTTCAGTTCACCGTTGGAACATTCTCGCTCAAAACCCGTGCCAGCAAAATTAATTGTTTCATTACTCGCTGTGTCAGATTTGTAGCGACAAGAAGAAAAGGGCACTTAGTGCATCGTTCACAAGTGTGGAGCAATCCACGACAACGTGAGCAACGGCAATGTGGAGACGATAGCAGACGACAGATTCACAACCCGGCGAAACCGAAACTACTTATTGACAGTCTCCTGCTCCCAGAGTGCACCATAACCGCTAGGGGCGCTGCTATTTTACTTATTGCCCAGTGGCTCCAATAGCTCGTAGCGTCCGCTGCAGCCAGTTGTAAGGTGAAACGGAGTATGGAAATATTTGCACAGAAGCGCCGCGAAGATGGCAGCCAACAAAACCCCCGAGTGTTCT
The DNA here is from genome assembly GCA_013358835.2 of Ixodes persulcatus. Lineage (NCBI taxonomy): Eukaryota > Metazoa > Arthropoda > Arachnida > Ixodida > Ixodidae > Ixodes > Ixodes persulcatus. The sequence continues at coordinate 838,090 of JABSTQ010010409.1, forward strand.
TGATGAAAAGTTATGCAAATGGATTACAACTTTGAATTGGGCAATAGTAAGTTGTCACTTGGCTCTAACGGCTAACAATACATTTGTGTGAAGACCGACCATTGGACAATGCATTCTTTACTTTTGTGGTGAGAAAAAAAATGGTTCTATACCCAGTATAACAAAAACACTTTTATTCAGTCGCAGCGATCAGGGCACAGGAACCCGGAAAATGTGTCGCTGGCGATCGGTTCCTTTCGCTGTGCATGTGATGCATCTGCCAACGAACAGCTAGTCGGTACAACAGACTAAACACTGCGGAGAAGTGAGCTTGTACTGTATGCCAAACACAGCACAGCACAGATGTCGAGACAACCTTGCTCCGGAAGTATGATCCACCATGAGCTCTGCAAGAAAGCCGAATATGGTAAGGATGGCGAGAAGACAATCCCATATTTTTTGCGAAAGAAGCTTCTGTAAAGGGAACAATTCAGCCAATTTCATGAAGTGATCAGTCACAACAGGAAGATACTGATTACTGTACGGATTATGAGGGAACGATCCCATACGGGTCGCAGGCAGCAATCTGCCATGGAGAGTGGCTTACGATTGGTTGCATAAATCCTGGTAGGTGACCTTCGTGTGGCTTTGACTTATGACATCCTGGACAAGTGTGGGCATACTTCAGTATATCCTGCCTGATTCCTGATCAAGTCTCGACATGGCATAACTTATTGCAAGTCATACTGCTGCTGCTGTGACCTGATGAGGCTGAATCATGGAAGTGACTGATGAACGGCGTTCAAAGTTTCACAATCCTGAAAGGCGAGCCATGGGCGGCATCGTCTGCTTGAAAAATGTAGCTGAGAAAAAGTCCATTCTCTCTCGGCAACTATGAGTCGTACCTATCGTTGCTCTCGGTGCGGCCTACCCTTTGTTCTGCAAGCTTCTCGCACACCCGTAGACGGAGGAACGAGGGAACACACTGACATTGTGGCGCCATCTATGCGGTGACCCTGGAACTGCATTTCACAAGAGCGAAGGTTTTGCGGGATTTCCGAGGTCAAATGTGCGTAATACCCATAGAAAGGCTCATTTATAACATTGACAAAAGTTTTTCGAGCCAAGAAGGAAAGGATAATGCGCGAGAGAAATAAAAAATATGCCGGACCGCCGAGTTTACACTGCTACCCAATAGATGGCGCCAGTGTGTCCTCTGGTTGTAAGAAGTTTTAAGGAACCCAGGTTAAGAGGTCGCAAGAGTGTGAACGGGCCTTTACGCGCTTATTAAAACGACCAAAACTGTTTCTCGCTACCACCGCTAGGGGATTCTTTTCGGCTTCTGGTTGGCCAAGAGAGCATGCCAAGCCCTCTTTCTGCGTCTGGTGCACGCCCTGGCTCTGCCCGCGCCTCCCATTGACCAAACTCTGTATACACGGCTCTGGGTACACGAGGCAGCGGAAGCCATCTTGAAGGATGCTCCCGGTGTGTTCACGTCGCCCCAGTACGAGTTTCGTGATGTGGTGAGGATGTCGTGGGTGAAAAACAACTGACATTCCTTTATCACGCGCTAAGAAGTTCCGGAAAGAATAAACACAAACGGGACGAGAACTGACGCATACAAGTCAAGAGTTGTATGCGTCAGTTTTCGTCCCGTTTTCGTGTTTATTCTTTCCGGTTGTATTTACCAACGCGCTCGTTTTTAATGTGAAGAAATGCTTTCTTATTATGCTCGGAGTAAGGACGAGAGACTGATTGGTACCATTAATTGTTATTAGAGAAAATGAATTAAATCCATTATTTATTTATTTTTATTTATTTACTTAATTTTTTTTTTTTTTTGTTGCGAAAGATAAGCGAGTGTTTATAGCTCCGCGAGTTGAAAGGCTTGTGATTGCATCATCCTGTTATAGAGCAGTGGTTCTCAACCAATGATGCTTCGGAAATGTATAGGTCAACCATGATAATGATTTAATAAGTGAAAATAACTAAGGGCCAGTGTGAAGTAGACTTCTCTCATTGACATACGCACCAGAAAATTCACACAGAAATTGAAACATTTCTGCTCAATCTGAAAAAAATGCTACTTTTATTGACGGGCTTGACCCCTACCCCCCCCCCCCCCCCCCCCCCCTTGCTACGTGCCTGGAGGCAGGGCTTCACGGACCCCCATTTGTGAACCACTTTTCTAAAGTTTATAGACCCCTTTCGAAATACTGCCCTTTGTTGGCAGCTGTAGAATCCCTGCACAATGGCGGACTAAAACCGCAGCGTCGCGGCACACTTTATGCGTTTGGTTGGAGTAGAAGAAAAAACATACCACAGACAAAGGTGATGAGCGCAGTGACGTTGCACTTTCGACGTTGTTTGATTGGCTCGTCTGATTAGCGTTGGCCGCGCTCGGACGTTCGCTATCACACGGAATGACTTGCACGTTTCACGACGTCAGTCGTTCCGCCATTGTGCAGTGGTTCCGACCTTCTAATAACCGGCACGTGAATTTCGAAAGGGGTCTATTCCCGATCAGTTGCGAGCTTATGTAACACGCAGTGCACAGTTGACGGCGATCCGGGGACTGCGGGCCCACCAACTGCTAGTCGCTGCATTCGCAAGTACTCTGACTGACAAACTCTCTAGCAAGTTACAGACAGCACTCGAAGCAGGTAAGCTTCATGAAGCAGTTTTGTGAAAGCAGTGTCTCTTTCCGTTTGTTTGAATGCCGCTAGTATAAATATAGTATTTACATTAAAACATGTTGCACGAAATTAATTTTATTTTTTGTTCAATAGGTCGTATCCACGGCCGAATATTTTCCCCGTGTTTTGTCGAACGGAGTTTCTAAAACGACCAATCCTTGGAAAACAATGATTACACGTATGAACTAGAAAAATAATAGGATAATGTTACTTTGAATAGTATACTTAGCTGTCATTATTCAGCTGTTTAAACAGCTGTCATTATTCAGCTGTTTAAATCTGCCGACAAGCACGCGAGGCCCTAGTTTTACATATCGTCCGTGTCTATGATCGAGTAATGCGTCCACACGAATAAAACCGTGTTAAAAACGTGTTCAAAAGAAAATCCGCACACTTTTCATGAATAACAATAGTAATTATCTGTAGCGTATCTGGCTCACTTGCAAATCTCCGTGTTAAATGCGGAGAACGAGCAGTCACCACCCCGATAGTGGCTGACTTATAGTCCGGACATGAGGGCAGAACAAGACAAAGAGTTTCTTCACTATTTCGAACAACCAAACCACCCTCCATCTGACTTTACACAATAAAAAGCGAAGGTATTATAATCAGTGTTGCAAGATGGAAACGTGCGCAGACTGGCTTGAGCGACGCGGTATCCTTCAAGATGGCGTCGGGGCTAGTTGCATTTCTGTGCTACAGATGGCGCTTTTTTTATCCAAAGGGTCTATCGCCTCGGAGAAGGCGGCGCGGCCCGCGGGGTGCTGCACACTTGCCTCTACCAGACTCCGAACCACGGATATTCGCTTCTTATGGACCAGACATCGTCATGCGGCAGGAGCCCGTGGATGTTTCATCTGCGGCCGTAGTCCTACGGAAATTTATGCAGCAAAAAAGCCTATGCGCCGACCATTTCTTTTTTTTTTTTTGTAGTTTAATGAAAGGAATTTATTACACTGGTCGGTTTTAATTACCAGCATAAACTGCCAATTCGAACTGAAAACTTACTGTAAGTGTTTATTTCATAAATAGAATTTTGTACTGGTGTTTTGTGCATAAGTATTTATCTTTTTATATGTTGAAATTGTACCAAAGCTAATAAAAAACTTTCAACCTTTCCACTCGGGTGAAGATGAAGGAAGAGCAACTGGTTGCTGCCGTTGCTCATAGGTGGCGGTAACATTTCTTCGAAGGAAGAAGAGCGGGAACGGAACGAGCGGCGATGTGCGCAGCAGCGCGAATGGTTCCGCAACCGACGAGAGGCTGCTAGTCTACTGCTCTCGGGGGTGGCTTTCCAGGAGAGCAATCTGCTCTTCTTTCGCAAGCCAATCTGAAGCGCTCGACGCAGTGAAACTTCAGGCGATAGCAGCCTCTCGGCGGTTGCGGAACCATTCGCGCTGCTGCGCACATCGCCGCTCGTTCCGTTCCCGCTCTTCTTCCTTCAACACTTTACCTTCAACGAACTGTTACCGCCACCTATGAGCAACGGCAGCAACCAGTTGTCTGGCTGCCAGGCTGGAAATGCTGCCGCGATCTATGAGCGACGGCGGCACGCAGACAACCAGCAAACACAACACTCTGGACAGCCACCGCCATCTATGAGCGACGGCGGCAACCAGAGTGTCGTGTCGACATTTGTTTGGTACCAGACACGATCCTAGAAAAACTAATCTCCACTGTAAAAAAAGAGCAGGAGCAAACTTTGCAAAAGTTATTTGGAACAATTTTGTCCAGATTTACGATTGGGACCATTTCGTCTGGTTCCCCTTTGGGGCATTGCAGCGCATCACGCATTCTTTTTTTTTTTTTTTTCTAGAAAATCTAGAACAGCGCTGGAGAAGGCAGTCTTGAACTATCTCAATTTTTACCTGCATACTACCGCGCAAGTGACGTGAAGAACATACATAGGCTCCTTGCACTGACGTCACATCGCATACTTTTGATCACCATGTAAAAGGAGGAGAGGGAAGCTGCTTTTGTAAGAATTTTGAGTCACGGGTTCATCTTCCATAATCTTCTGGGAGGAGAATAGCGACGCCTGTGCAAATCCGGGTGGCACAAAGGAGGATCTTGATAAGAGGGGAGCTCCTTCTTCCCCTCTTCTCTGGAGGTCATCGGAAATGACGTCATGTGCAAGCCACGTATTCTTTATTATACCATGTGTATATCACAGCAGCGGGTACATTCATGTATTTGAAGCGCAAAATAGAGTTCCTACATTTAAATAATTCACCCTGGTGCCACCAATCTCCGGAAGAGTGCTTCTTCCGACAAGTGGCAGAAGCAGGAATTTTGAAGTCGGAAGAGTGCCTTCCATTCTGAAATTTTCACAGCGCAAGAACTATAAAGGTTGCGGTTGCAGACAGCGTGCAGATTACAGTATTCAAAACTAAAGTAATGCTACGTGTGTAGACAAACTGGTGGAGATAAAACATCTTGAGCCAAAGACCGTTGAATAATAAAAAGAAACTAAACAATGGAATTGTTTTTCCTGTTGTGTCAAGTCGGTGCTATTATTTTAATTATGATGTCTCCCGGCTTTTGGAGTATTTTTGCATAAAGAATGGAGGGGCAGGCCAAACAGAGAACACATTTTGTATGTCCTTCAGTTTTCATTACAGCCTCAGGCTCGAGTTGCGGACATGGAAGGAGTAAAAAGACTATAATTAGGCTATACTACATAAAATTTAGTACCAGTGTAAAGCTAATGGAGCGGTCAGCATGGCACAGATCGGCATTGTTGCTCTAATATTAGATAGTAATTTAAAACATACTATCCAAAACACTTTTTTTTTTTCAGCAGCCATGTTTGGCAATGGCTAAAACAAAAGTTCCAGTTGCATGTTGATAAATCAGTGCAAATTTATTAAATAATCTCAATACATAAAATGTCGCAAAACACAAGGCGAAAGACAACACAAAGCTTGTAGTGAAAATTAAAGCTGAGAAACTATATACTTGAAGCAAGTACTAAAAACCAAAACTTGCTTCGAACTCACAAAAAAAGTGGTCTAAAACTTGTACCACTTGAAGGACCATCAGAGAAAAACACGCCATGAGGATAAGAAACAAGTTATCACAGCAAAATGTCATTTTCTTGGTTGAGGCAGCTGAAATTCTGCAGAGATCTTGTCCCTACTGGTCCGCCGCCGACCGTTTCTTGATGTCCGCTGCCTTCAAGTAAGATCGAATGCACAACCAGTTGTCGATCCCAATCTGATCCAGCTGCACTCCACCCCTATCTGGCCGGTCACAACCGACACTTTTGCGGACAATCCCGACTGCCACCATGAAGTCCATCTTGAGGTGATTCAGGCGCTCCGCAATCTTCTCTCTGGCCTCGCACTCCGCCAAAGAACCTGCCTTTTTAACCCTCTCCACCAGCACCTCACTCCGGCACAACATCTCGAATGCTTCAGCAAAGCACTGGCCATCCCGACCCAACACAAACTGAACAGCACGGTGGACGTGGGACATGTTCCGTCGTATTACATGGTCAATCTCAAACTGCTTGTATACCTGGGGTTCAGGCGTGCTTCGTTTCTTGACTACGAAATCGAGCAGGTGATGGTTCACGTGGATGCATTTCCCTAGCTCTGCCACCAAAGCCGCAGAGGACGCCTTGTCGCATGCAATGAGCAGTCCGTTAAGAGTCACATTCTCTTTGAGTACCAAGCCAAGCACCGCGGCATCGAGCTCTGTGAACTGCCAGTTGACGAGGGACAACCAAGTGATGGTCTTGTTGAGGCTAAGCCCCTTGTCCAGTACAATGTGCGTATACGGTTTTGATTGGCCTAAATTCAAGGTGGACTCGCTCGAGCGTCCTTGTGGTTGACAGCAATATCACCAGAGAGTTGGCCAGCTCTTTGGTGAGTGGTGCATCTATGCAGATTGTCAGCTGTAGTAGGTGTGAGCTTGAGGCCATCATCTGAATGCCATAGCACAGGCTAGGAGAGACTTCATTCTCGTAGGAATTTTCATAGACTATCTCTGCTAGGTCGGACCATCTGTGAAGGACCTGTAGCAGAAGAGAGGGGTCTGTGATGACAGTGCTGAATTTGATCTTTTCTTTGATCCCTGACACTACCAGAGTCTTGTAAAACTTGGCCAGTTTACCATCACAGACCTCACCTATTGAGACACATTCTAGTGAACTGTTGCTCGCTAGGGCCTCATAGAAGGTGACTGCATTCTTGGTGTTCATGTATTGCCAAAAGAAGCCTAGTTTCTTGAGAGTTCTATTTGCTCGAATGGCGTGTGCCAAAGGAACAATGTCCTTAATCTTAATGCTACCCACCTGAAGCTCATGTAGCCCTGCATTCCTCTCAATGAGCTTGGCAAGTGTTTTCAACTCAAAGCTGGAAGAAAACCAGGAAAAGTGCAGGATGCGGAGAGTGGTGTTCTCAGCCACAGCTTCACTGAGGAGCTCCAGCTGCTCAGTCCCGAGTTTCACATATTCGAAGCTCAACTTCATGAGAGATTTGCTTTCTCTCAGTGCCTGGAGCACTGCCTCTAACTGAGGCACCTGATATGGGCCCAGACCGATCGCCAGTTTCTTCAGTGATGTGTTATTTGCCAAGTACTCTCCAAACAGGAAAGAAGCACTTGGGTTCTCGTCGGTGGGTTTGTCGTCGTCGAGAGCATCGACGCCCAAAAGCACCAATGACTTCAGTGAATGCAAATGCCCAAAATTATGTACAAGCTTCTTCTGTGCAGGCAGAGACAGTATCAGGGTTTCAAGCTCCAGCTTTTCCAGCTTCTCCAGAGCGCCTATGGTAGTGACCAGGTCGTCGGCACAGCCTGCCGTGTTGTCTGCATTACAGCAGGTCACCCTGAGTTTTCTCAACCCAGAGCAGCGACCCATGGCATCAAAGAGAAGTTTGTGTCGCCAAGAAATGGCCTCGCCTTTGAGCTCAAGGGCCATGATGCAGCGATGCTCCTGTAAAAGCCAATGAAGAAGGGTATATGCAAGATAGCTCTTGGAGTGTGATGTCTCGGGCAGAGGTCGGTGGTGGAGAGGGAGAACACCGAGTTTTCCGGGCACCGTTTCTTTCAGCTCCAGGTTGAGGATGCACAAGCACTCATTCCAAGGGACGAGGTCATCGATGATGTAGCAGTTGTTGACTTCACTGTGCGTACAGCGAAGATCGAGGTTCATTTCCTTCAAGCTAACAAAGCTTTTGACGGTGCAGAGGTCATCATAGAGCTCTTGGGCTGTCTTCTCGCCAGGGCACAGTTGGACGACGTCAGAGGCATACTCCAGGAGTGTCCGCCTTGTTCCCATTGTGCTGCAGGGAACAAAAGCATTTCCTATACATATGGCAACCAACCAAGACATTGGGCTTCAACACCTTAGAGCACTTTACCTACCTAAAACTGTTGAATGTAAGCCGATTTGAACCCATAAAAGGTAGTCCTGGAAAAAGTCAAAGAAGCCGCCAGCCTCGGACAGCATGCACATGTTGTGTTGGCAGTAACAGGAACCACTCGTACTATGCACGAGCCGATTGCGAGATTAGCTGCTCTAAACATCCAGCTATTCGACCTCAGCATTTTCGACGGCGCTGAGCCACTGTGCTGACAGTCCTTCGCCTCGGTTCGTACTCTGAACAATGAATTCAATTCATCCAGTCAATTTAGTAAAAAAAAGCACACCCTTCAAAGTGTTACGAAAGCAAGAACAGCAGCACCGCGCTATCAGGAATGGCAAGGTTGAATATGTTAGCCGCTAATCTCACAAGAAATGGTTCCTCTCGCCATAGCATGGTGCGTGTAGCAAGGCCACGCATTCCTGCAAATTCATTGACTTTGTCTGGCACCGTACACATCCAAACACCCTTAACATGGATGGAGCCAATACCACCTAGAAGGAAAAGGCTGCACCTTTAATTCCCTAGTGTCATCTCTAGTAGATTCACACAGCACTGCCTATAGACGTTTGAAAGAAGGGCTCCAGGGAGCTTCCATTTTGGACGACGCTGGCATCGCCTGGCGTGCAGCATATTTCCGCCATGCTAGGGTAGGCAGATTTACCAGTCGCCCAGCAAACCCAATGCAAGTGCTCAGTGGCGTAGCCAGGATTTTATTTCGGGAGGGGTCCAATGGCATGAATTCTCCCTCCCTCCCTCCCTCCTGTAAACGGAGCAGGCTCCATTTACAGGAATACGAGCGTGGTGGCTCACTGTTCTACTGTCGTCGTAGTTGCGGCCCACCAACTTTAAAAGCTTCCTCACAGCACACAGATCCCCCCGCTTTATGAGGTAGCACTGCATTACCAACGCGTGAAGGGCAGAAAAAACACAAGGATAGCTATAGACCAGTGTCTGCTGTGTTCCATGGGCGCTGCAATGTTTGTTTATGCTGACGCAGTAAAAGGGGGGGCGGCTGCGGTTTTCACGAGACTCTGTTTTTTTTTAAAAGAAACCTTGCACATAACGTGGTACGTCGGAAAGGCATAGCACGAAGCTCTAAGAACAATGCCAATGCCAAGAGTGCTTTAAAGAGCAAAAACCTTGTTTTATGCGCAGCCCCTCTCTTCACAAGAGCCTGCACTTGAGAGTATTATTTCACATTTTTATCGCTGGGGCTAGGATTTCGGACACTGGTCTAAAGGCAACCTGCAATGCTGTTTGGTTGGGCGCTATCTAGCTACTGAAGCAAGAAACATTGGGTATGCCTGGGAGTGGCAGCCGCATTGTTCAAACGTGAGCTATTACTCTGGTGGCGCCACTAAAGCCTAGTGTCTCAAGCAAGAAATATTGGGTAGGCCAGGAAGCCGTGATCGCATAACATGCAAGTATGGTGGAAGCTGCGGCCTGGCGGCCCAATGGGAATGTGACTGCTTATCACCGAAGTGTGTTTTTACTGCGAAGAAGTATCAGGCTTTTCGCTGCGTCATGCTCCAATATGTGTGCGTTGCGCTCGTATACGTAGCGGATATCGAAGCCGTCGGCACGCAATGTGGGGCTTATCGTTCAATTGCCAAGTTACACCGAGGCAGGGTATAACTTTGGGCTCTCACTCTACTGGCGCCGCCTGGCTCTTACCGGCAGGCTACAGTCAAACCTGTTTATAACGAACAGCAGGAAACGCTACAATCAGTTCGATATAGCAAGTAGTTCGATACAGCAAAAAAACATTTACAACGAACTTCCACGGTGAGTTCTTTGTAAGGCGAGAGCCCTCTCTTTCTTTCTCATCTCTTCACCTCCGCCTTGTAACAACGCGCTAAAAAGTTTTTTTCTTTTTTTTTTTGTGCAGAGTTTATTTTTTTTAGCTTATCTCTCCTGAATCGCTTCTCCTCGTGGGCAAACGCTTCGAGATGAAAATTTTTTTTTTTTTTTGCGTGTGTGCAGAGTGCATTTTTTAGCTTTCTGCCCTCCCCTCCCCTCCCCTCCCCTCCCTCCCTCCCTCCCTCCCTCCCTCCTCCCTCCCCTCCCCCCCCCCCCCCCCCACACACACACACACCTTCTGAACTGCTTCTCTTCGCTCAACTTTGTTCGCAACTTGAGCTTTTTGAATTTTCTTTCTTTCCTACTTCTTTTTTTGGGGAAGGGACAGGCTAGAAGACGATTGTTTGCACGTTTTTGGAAGTCTTCCCGGGGGAAAAAGTTTGAAATAGCCAATATGTTGTTCGTTATAAAACATACTTTTTACATCCATTTTTATTCAAGTTTTCCGTGAATTCGATATCGACAATAATTCGCTGTACGTGGGTTCGTACTAAACGGGTTTCACTGTATACTGTCACAAAAAGCTAAGCAGCAAAAAAAAAAAAAAAAAACGCTGAAAAATTAGAGCAACCGTCCTCGCACAAACACTAGGGGCCCATATATAGGGCGAGGGTAATTTTCAACAATCTCAAAACCAAAATCTATTATATGTTAAATGTTTAACAAATTCGTGCTACAGAACAAGATGCCGAAGGAAAGAGTCTTATTTTTGCTAGGTTGCTTTATCTTGCAGTGTGGTCCAAAGGCAGCAGCGGCATATCCTCGGGGTGATTGGAAGTCGTCAGTCCGAACTCGTCAATCCGTCACTCGGAGAAATGACATCACACGTGCCACACACAAAACGCAAACCGCACGCCGAACGTGGAAACGAACTGAATACCCTTGCGCCTATGCGTAGTGAGAATATGAAGGTCCTTCGGAGTTTCTGATGTTCCGTGCAACGAAAAGATTAATCTAATATTGAATTGCATTGGATGCCACCTCGACATGCAAAGCAGAAAGCAAGATGGACTTGTCTCGATGGAGGGAAATTTCACGAAGTGAGAGAAGCTTCGCCAAAAATAGGAAAATTTTAGGCGTCCAATGAAAGAGGGAGAACTTGAAACGCCCGCCACGTTTGCGCTGCAGGCGGCCGCCCTCTGACCGGAGGCCCTATTTCAGAACGTCCATCGTCTCCTCAAGATCCTAGTGACCCTGCCCGCAACAACAGTGGAAGCTGAGCGCTCGTTCCCTTCACTACGACGGTTGAAAACATACCTGAGAGCGTCCACTTTGAATGAGCGACTGCTCAGTCTAGTGCTTTTGAATGTTCACCGCGCACGACATTGAAGTTCAAGCGGTGGACATCCTGGATATTCTTTGCCGTGAACACAGGTGGCTGCATCTAAACATGTAGGCGCTTGGTATGAATAAAATGATCACGAGAGCCTGTGAATTGCTTTCTGAAAGAAGTAGTCACAGTTACTTTTTTATTTGCGGTAATTTCTAGTCGAAAGCATGTAATTCTGATCAGTACACAAGGTGTGTGTGAGCGCAGCACCACCCGTTGCTTACAGTGCAATTGTTTTTACTATTCATTTCACTGACATTGTTTTATTTCAGTTTGATTTAACTATGTATTTCAGTGAGGACAGTTTGTTACACTTTGCCTTGAAATTGCCATCCTTCACCCCACAAATGTTTCGAAATATCCATTCTCTATATACCCGAGATCAAGTTCCGCATCCCATCAAATAAGCATGAATGAAGAAATGTTGACTATTTTATGTATTTGAGTATTTTCTACCCCACAAACATTTGTCCCGAAAGCATATAAGTTGGAGATAGTCCGCGTTCCAACTTTGCTCAGTGCACCGGCAAGTCCGACTGCGTGAGCAGGGTAGCAAGCGGCCCCAATGCGGACACCGGTGGTGGAGGGGGGGGGGGTTTTGAACCCCCGAACCCCCTCTCTGCCTATACAACTGCAAGTGCTGTCCGTGACATGAATTTTTATTTTTTAAAAGCTACCAGTATCCTTTTTCTGCCTTTGTCCACATTGTAAAGGCCCCTAACTTTCATTTTATTGTTTTTAACACGGTTGCAGCTGCACTCAATAACTGGATATTTTTAATAAGCCTTGTTTTTCATCGCAAGTCAAGAAGCGCTGGTATCTCTGCTTGCTCAGGGGTGAGACAGGTGAAACAGGTTTTGGAGCAATTTTTGGAGCAGAAAAATCTGGATTTTGGAGCAGCTTAGGAGCACAAAATTCTCGTTTTGGAGCAGCAGTTTACACATCTTGGAGCAATTTCAGAGCAGAAAAGTCTACAGTTTGGGGCAGGGTAGGAGCAGAAAATGTTAGAGCAGCTTATCAGCAATTGAAATCATAAAAAAAAAAATCTGATTTAAATCACATAAATACGATCTTTATTTTTTAATCATTACTTTTTCCACCCTGGTTCCAATAAGTCATCAGCACCGATACGCACCGAGATAAAATATAAAAGAACAAAAAAAAAACGGAAAAGGCAAATCCGAGTTCAATGCGCATAGATGAGGACAAGAAACACAGGCTTGCTGCAAAGTTAGGTGGGCACGAGGTACCTCAAGCTTATACGAACTGGTGCCGAGGAGCAATTGTAGTGCAAAACGTTTTAAGCGGTGATTCGAGAGCATGAACAGGGAAGCACGGTTTACTAGAACCAGACATCGATCGGACGCTCATAGAAAGCACGTGCAGATATAAAAAGCTCGCCACAAGAGTGAGTCCCAAGATAAATAGTTAATTGGTAGAAAAACTGAGCAGCACATGCACACTAAATACGAGTGTGTGACCGATTCATTCGATTGTTCACGCACTGGAAGCACGTGTGGGATAACCGAAAGTACTCACGGCGACGGCGCCGTCCATTTTAACGGGAAGATTATGGACACGAATGAACAATTACACAATGGAAGCGCTCAATAGCACTTGTAAGAAAAGGTTTACTCTCAAAACGAAACAAATACTTGCTCATCTTGATCACCTGTGCGTCGTACCTCCCGCGGCCAGACAGCGAGACCGCGTGACAGCGCACCGGTAGCATGCAGTCATAAATGACAGCGGAAAGCAGTGTTGCCAGACAGAGAAAAAAAAAGTCAGCAGATTGATCCTCAAAAAGTCAGTAGATTTGCACAAAAATCAGTAGATTCTACGAAATCTGTGTTTTGCCATGTTTTGCTATTTCCATTAAACCACACTTCGAAGAAATAGTATAGAGTAGCAAATGCCATGGTAATAAACACAAATAAATATGAAAAAAAAACAAGACCAGTTCTCGTGTAAAGTTTACCTGTTTTATGGAGGACAAAGTAAAATAACACGGTAAATTGTTCTTTTTTTTTTTTTTTTTTATTAGCATTGACTAGTGTCGCGATTTCGAGGATTATTCTTTGAAATCGAGACTGAGCCACTTTCGGGATCAACAGATGAGTGCGATAGTGCGACATCCAGCTGGCGCTATTATTGAAACGAAACCAAAACAAGACGTTCCGGCAAGTGCGCGCGTACATGTCCAACGGAAGTCCTCTGCAATCTGCCATCTTTCCTTACTGGGCTGTGGAAGGTTTTTGACGCAACGCTGTTGGCGCGGAGCACTGTTGAGGCTATGCGTCGTCTGCTACAGGCTTATTTCTTTTTCGCCGGACCCAAAGTTTGCGTTCAAACGCGGAGAAACTTAATTCGTTAGCTTTTTAAGCCACCGAGGAATAACATTATATCATTTTCTTGCCAGAGCCTGCCAAATAAAAGTGAAGAACTGAAATTTGGATGTCAATCCCACACATTCTGCCGGGTGAATGAATAAAAATAGCGGCCCTCTCCACTCAACTCGCAGAGCGAGAGGCGTGAGCATGTGCTCACCCCTCTCGCTCTGCGCCGCGGGCTGATTGGCTCACTCGGGAGAGGGACGTTACAGCGGCAAGATCATAGACTTGCCAAACTCTCCCCATATATGGCTCTTGCCCGGATGTCACCGTCGACAGGCTTCTGGGCCATCTAGCCAGTGCTTCGTTTTTAATTCTGGGAGAATATGAGTTTTCTTTGATGTCTTACCCTGGGAACCGAAGGGGCCAAATAATAAATTTAAATAAGTTTACTAAAAAAAAAGTCAGTAGATTTTCTTTTTTTTTTCAGTGATTCAGTAGACCCGGAACGAAATCAGTAGAGCTACTGATAAATCAGTAGACCTGGCAACACTGGCGGAAAGCAGTAGGAAAATCGGGAAAAGACCCCGTATCATAGGTAGAGAAGGGTACTAGAGCTGAAATCTTCGAATCCGGCGGTTGCTTGTGCCATCCTGTACCCGTGCCGTGTACTTTACTACGTCGAATTGAATGATGCCAACCAAGCTCTTGTTTCCCGCTAAATCTAGTGTCGCCGCAAACATATTTTTTTTTTTTTTTAGTTTTTGAGTTACTTTGGCGCAGTGTGGCGCAATTTCGACCGATTTCGCGTTTTTGGCGCAACTAGGCGCAGAAATTTGGGTTCGTATCAAAATGGCGCAATTGGCGCAGATGTCACACCCCTGCTTGCTAGAATTGTGAAATGGAACTTCCATGCATATCAAACTGTCGCACACTTTGGCCGGCTGAGACATTTATATTAAGTGCAGTAGCTATGCGGCGTCATTTGCGACTACAACGTCCCTTTTGCGCAGTATGTACACACTTCTACGAGTGGAGAGACTCCTAACAAAGATGGCATACTGTATTGCGACAGCAGCTTCTCCGCCGCCGTTAGCTGTTTTAGCCATGCTTTCAAAACATGGGCCATGCTGAAACTCTCTAACCAGACGTGTTCATCTGAAGTTTATGAACACCGGGAAAACCGAGAGACCATCGCTCTGAAAAGGAGAAGAATTAGGAACTTGGGCACGAGAAAAACGAGGGACCCGAGCTGAGTAAGAACGACCGCATTCACGAGCTAGGGAGCTAATAAGCGCCGGTCCCAGATTCAGACTCTTGAGATTAAGTAAAATGTTTTAGTTACGTTTCTTGGCTGTTTTGTACAGTACTTGACCCGTGCACAGTGTGAACAGTCAGGGACGCTATGGTGGTGACCTGGTTTTGAAGAACAACGCAACAGTCTCAAGCCCCATCATGCCGCACACCGACAGTTCCTCATCCAACAGCGGCATCTCGGCAGTCACGCTCAAGCTACCACCCTTCTGGCCGGCGGACCCGCAGCTGTGGTTCGTGCAGGTCGAGTCCCAGTTTGCGACTCGGCATATTACATCACACATGACCAAGTTCCATCATGTGGTATCTAGCTTGTCACCTGACATCGCCAGAGGTGCGAGACCTATTACTCCAACCACCAGCGGAGTATGACTATAACGCACTTAAGGCTCAGCTTATCCGCTGGACAGGGGCCTCGGAACAGAAATGCCTCCAGCAACTGTTGACCGCCAAGGAACTTGGTGACCAGAAGCCTAAGCAACTGCTGCGTTAAAAGGGACAGCTCTTCGGGGACAAGACGGCCACTATCGACGCCTCGCTTCTCCAGGAGCTGTTTCTGCAGCGGTTGCCAAAGAATGTGCGAATGATAACTGCATCGGCAGGAGACATCGACCTTGTAAGGATTGCCGAGTTTGCAGATAGCATCATGGAAATCGCAGCAGCATCACCGCACGTATCAACAGTTCATGCCAAAAGTATCCCGGACGAGGAACATGAACTCCGGGCAGAGGTTTCTCGCCTAGCCTACATAATGGCACAAATGCAAGCTTCCCGCGGCCGCAGCATATCACGAAGATGCCCTTGACACCAGTCTCGCTCCTCGTCACGCGCGAGGTCAGGCAAGTGCTGGTATCAACGGTTCAGCGTTGCAGCTCGCAAGTTTGAGCCCCATGCTCGAAATCGGAAAACCAGACAGTGGAGCACTGACGGTGGCAAGCGCTCCAGGCAATCAAGACAGTCGTCGATCATATTTTTTTGTGGCGGACCGCACCACCGGTGTACACTTCCTGGTGGACACCGGTGCAGAGGTTAGTGTGGTTCCAGCAACCGCGGAAGATCGCCGGCATTCCAGCACGTCACAGCTTCGGGCCGTCAACGACATGGCCATTCCAGCATACGGTGAGCGTTCACTGACTCTTGACCTCGGACTGCAGCGAACCTTCCGCTGGGTGTTTGCTTGTGCGGCTATTCCACACGCCACAATCGGAGTCGATTTCCTGACGCGTTTTGGGTTGTTGGTGGACGTCAAGAGAAGACGTCTTCGAGACGTACTGACAAGTATATCAATACAAGGCATCGCATCGTCCCTGAAGTCCATCAGCCCCACGTTCGACGAGTCAAAGTACGCCAAGTTGCTTGGCAAGTTTCCGGGGTTGACGCGTGTTGGACCCGACGAGCGCCTCATCCAACACACCATGACGCACGACATTGAGACGTCAGGTATCCCGGTTTACGCGAGTCCACGCTGACTGCCATCAGACAATCTATGCATCGCCCGACAGGTGTTTGAGCACATGCTTGAGCTGGGCATTGTCCGACAGTCCGAGAGCTCCTGGTCGTCACCTCTTCACATGGTCCCCAAGTCCACACCCAGGGACTGGCGCCTGTGTGGAGATTACACAGCCCTCAACCGGATAACATCTGAAGACTGGTATCCGGTACCACATATTCACGATTTTACGGCATCGCTCGACAGCGCTACCGTCTTCTCCAAGATCGACCTGGTGTGCGCCTATCATCATATTTCAGTGGAGCCCTCGGACATTCCAAAGACAGCAATGACAACGCCCTTTGGTTTGCTCGAGTTTGTGCGCGCGCCAATCGGACTTAAAAACGCTGCGTAAACATTCCAATGTTTCATGGACCAGGTGTTACAGGGCCTGCCATACTGTCTTGTCTACATTGACGACATGCTCGTGGAAAGCTCATCTACAACTACAGACAAACACATCGGACACCTCCGAACAGTGCTTACTCGCCTCACCGAGTGCGGAATCATTGTCAATGTGGCCAAGTGCATGTTTGGCAGGTCAGAGCTCGACTTCCTGAGACACACAGTCAACTCTTCAGGTAGCCACCCTCTCAACATCAAGGTGCAAGCCATTTAAGAATTCCCAAAGCCCACAACAAAGAAGGAACTCTGGGAGTTTCTCAACATGATAAACTCTTATCGTTTTCTCCCGGGCTGCGCCGAGAAGCTCCAGCCACTGCACCGGATGCTCTTGGGCACGAGTAATTCCACAACGGAGCTAATGTAAGACGAGGGCACTACATTGGCATTTGACCGCGCCCGACAGCTGCTCACTAACAGCACCATGCTTGCGCACCCGAAAAAAGTCGCCCCACTTTCTGCGGTCACCGACGCGTCGGATATCGCCGTCGGCGCAATGCTACAACAGAAAGTAAACGAAGGGTGGCAACCCCTAGCTTTTTTCTCCTGCAAGCTGACGCCCACCAAACAGCGGTACAGCATCTTCGGCCGTGAACCACCCAGTGTGTACCTGGCTTTACGTCATTTCAGACATTTCGTGAAGGTCGCAAATTTTGTGTGTTGACAGACCACAAGTCTACGCCTTTAAATCTCCGAGACCCGATGGTGGCAGTCACTCCCAGAAAGAGCTTCGGCAAATTACCTGCATTTCCGAATACACTGCAGACATCCGTCACATCCAGGGCACCGACAACGTCATCAGAGACACTTTCTCACGAATAGGCATTTGCGCCGTTGAATCTCTGGCAGCCATCGACTTCGAAAGACTGGCAGAGGTACAACGCGGTGATGCACAGCTGCAGGAACTCCAAGTATTAGCCGGTATGCTCGTCTTCGGAGAGGTTCCCCTTCCCATGTGTCCTGTGAACCTCATCTGCGACACTTCGACGGAATCTCCGCGCCTATTTGTGCCCGCAAAGTTTTGTTGCCATATTTTTTACTCCCTTCAAGGATTGTCACATCCAGGCCACACAACACCTTTTAACATCCCATTCTGTGTGGCCTAATATCAACAAGGTCGTATGCCAGTGGGCACACACCTGCTTACAGTGTCAACGCTCTAAGGTTTGTGAACACACAGTAACACCACTGGGCTCCTTTGATCTGCCTGGCGTACGTTTCGACAACATTCATATAGATATCGTTGAACCGCTGCCACAATCCCAGGGAAAAACCCATCTATTAGCGTGTGTCGATGTTACACACGCTGGCCAGAAGCACTTTCGTTGCCCAACATTACTGCGGACACAGTGGCACGCGCAGACGTTGTGCACTCAAGATGTGGCACGCCCTCCACAATCACAACTGACAGGGGCCGTCAGTTCGAATCTAATCTCTTCTCCAGCCTCATGACACTGTTGGGGTCAAGAAGAATCTGAACGATCGTGTATCGCCCCGCCAGCAACGGCATGGTGGAGCGTTTCCACCGCCAACTCAAGGCGGCCTTCAAAACACGCAAGCGTTTTAAGTGGCGTACGTATGCTTCCGGCATGCGTACGCACTTAAAAGTGACATTGGTTGCAGCGTAGCTGAGCTGGTTTACGGAACCATGCTCCAGCTGCCAGGTGAATTTTTTGTATTGACACCAACCAATACCTGTCCGGACCCTGGCAGTTATGCCACCGAACTACGAGAGGCCATAAAGCAGCTCCGCGTCACGGCACCTCGCCAAGCTGGAGGCCCGTCCACTTTCATCATCAACGACTTGGCGACCGGCACTCGTGTCTTCTTGCGGCATGCCTTTGTGCGGAAGCCTCCTCAACCACCCTACGATGGCCCGTACACGGTGCAGCGAAGAATGTCAAAGACCGTGACTTTGGACATTTGCGGACAGCAGGAGATTGTAACTTTGGATCAGGTGAAGCCAGCTCATTTAGACTTTGCTCCACCTGATCCATCCCAAAGGTGGTGGATTTCGACCAGCCGGAAACGTCGTCAATGGCTGTGTCGACCTCGCAGAACCACCCATCGTTTCGATCTTCAATAGACTGTTCACACACAGTTTCCTGGAAACCCTTGCAACCACATACTAAGACACTGTCGGGACGACACGTTTACGGGCCAGTGCGCTTCGACAGCGAGGATCTTACAACGCAAGCCACTACTCGCCGTTGTACATCACCCACAAATTTTTCCCGAGCAGTCATGGGACGTTGCTGAAGAATCGCTCATCTCCTCACTGGAGATGGGAGTTTGTAGCGGTGCGTTCCCAAAGGGACCGCCAGAGGTTTTTACCAGACGTGTTCATTTGAGGTTTATGAACACCGGGAAAACTGAGAGGCCATTGGTTTGAAAGGAAGGAGCAGGAGGAACTCGTGCACGAGAAAAACGAGGGGCCCGAGCTGAGAAGGAATGACCACATCCACAAGCTAAAGAGCTAATCAGCGCCGGTCCCAGGTTCAGACTCTTGCGATTAAGTAAAATGTTTTAGTTACGTTTCTCGGCTGTTCTGTACAGTACTTGACCCATGCGCAGTGTGATCAGTCAGGAACGCTATAATGTAATGTGCAGGCTTCGTCTTTCAGGTGGATGTGTGTCAACAAGAGACACAGCCTGAACTGGCACAGCTCAGAAGTGTTCGAGGCGGGGTTTAAGCCGCACGTCCGGAGGCCTCCTGGCTCGTGACAACGACCATTCCCCGAAGTGAAGAACCCAAGGGATCAGTGGAGGTGGGAGAATTGGTAACGTAACGAACGGTTTAATTACATGGTTGCGATACAGTCGTAAAATCTGAGAGAGAATAATCGGAGCAGCCTCACGCTCCGCCTTATATAGGGTCCGTTTCTTCCTCACTCTCCGCCAGGGCAGCAAGTGCGCAGCAGCAACCCGCCGTAAAGTGCGTCGTAGCAAAGTCCGCCGCGTCGTAGCCAGAAGTGCGTCATAGCCATGGTTCTCCGCAGTTAGGCCCTGCCTCTCTCCCTTTCAAGTGCGATGTAGCCAAAGTTCTCCGCAGTTAGGTCATGCCTCTCTCCCTTTCCTGAGCGCACCAACCCCCACGCGAACACACACACGTCCCGTTGAAGTCACGGACGCGTTGAGACCTGTCTCCGCAGGCCCAGACAGGCAGGCGACGGTCCGGACTTGTCGGGACTCGTTTCCGCAGCGTTGAAACTCGGAAGAAGGTCGCCAAAGGTTCCATTCTTAACAGAAGGCGTGTCCATATAGTGCTGAGGATCTGTGTCAACAAGAAAGACAGCCCGAGCTGGCACCGCTCAGCAGGAGGCAGGAGCATCCCCATAGTGCTCAGAATGTGTGTGAATAAGACACACTGCTCGAGCTGGCACAGCTCAGCAAGAGGTGCGGCCTGACCAGGATCTCGGTGGCATGGTAACTTAATCCAGATTGAGAAGTAGATGTCTTTGGTGGCACCTCCAACACTGGCAATCTAGCAGTGCAACATTCGTGATGTCGTCACTTGTTGGCACC
The DNA here is from genome assembly GCA_013358835.2 of Ixodes persulcatus. Taxonomy (NCBI): domain Eukaryota; kingdom Metazoa; phylum Arthropoda; class Arachnida; order Ixodida; family Ixodidae; genus Ixodes; species Ixodes persulcatus. The sequence continues at coordinate 858,387 of JABSTQ010010409.1, forward strand.
TATGGACCTATGGCGGTTCTGATCAAAAAGTTTCTGTGCAAACCACACCTTCCAGCTGGGCTTCCACTCTTGGTTGAAGTGCCAACGGAACAGCTCGAGGCTTGTGGTACTTTGGTTTGGAGTCTGGCTTGAGCTCGACGTGAACTTCGGGTCCTTTGCTTTCGCCAAGTCCTGACTCGAAGACATTTGGAAATTCCTTCTCCAGTCCTTGCATCCAGGGCAGGGACTTGGATAGTTGTTAAATTCCTTGAATCTTGATTCCCAGTGCTCGAAACCAGTTCGTTCCCAACAGGCTTTCGCCAATTCCTTTCACTACCAGCAGTGGTAGCGTGTGCTCCTTTCCTTTGAATTTCACAGGAACATTGACACTTCCGAGAACCGTCAGTTGTTGAGAATATATCCCGAGAGTGACTTCTGTTGTCATCAGTCTCTTCTTTGTTAGTCAAAGGTGACACATTGTCCTCGGATCGATGACTGAACAAGCTGCTCCGGAATCTACATCCATGCAGATGGGGATTCCATTTACTTGAACTTTGAGTTTAGGCGATACTCCACCTTGGAAGCTTTGTCTAACTCCAGCTTATGGCTTGATCCCGCTTTCGAAGCGCTGTTTCTGGACTTGGCCATCTTCTGGCGGCAGGCACGTACAATGTGCCCTTTCTTGCCACAGAAATAGCAGTTACTCACGTCGTGTGTACCACCGCAGTGCCAACATTATTTGCCAACTGAGTTTGGAGGTGTCTTAACCTTGCCAGGGTTGTTGCCTTGCGTAGATGAGCTGTTCGGCGCTTTATGCGAGACGTTTCTGTCGATGTAGCAAACTTCAGCTGCCTCCGGGCTATGAAGGTCACGCATCTCTTGCATACGTTTCTTGGCATACTCTGCCGCAATCGCAAGGTCCTGAGCCTTTGCGAAGGTGAGGTCTGTTTCGGCGAGAAGACGGCGCTGTACAGCTTCTTCGCTGACCCCGCATACCAAACGATCTCGAAGGATCTCATCCAAAAACGATGAATAGTCGCAGTGTTCAGCGAGGCGACGCAACCCCGCGTTGTAGTTTGCCACGGACTCGCCTTGACGTTGGCAACGCTTGTTGAACGTAAATCGGTGAGCAATTACCGATGTTTTTGGTGCGAAGTGCTTCGTTAGAATGGCTAACAGCTCTTCAAAAGGTATGTCACCTGGTGTCTTCGGAGAGCAGAGTGATCGAAGCAAGGCGTATGTTGAAGGCCCACACACGCTGCAGAAGACGGCCCGCTTCACTAGGTTGTCCACGATCCCGTTCGCCAAAAGGAAGAACCCGAGTCGCTCAACGTACTGCGGCCAACACTCCGGTTTCAATGTGTCGAACTCCTCCAGACGTCCAAGTGCCGGTCCTGGTCCGTTCTCTTTCGTTGCCATGCTCCTTGCCGTTGTTTAGCCTCGTCGCCAAATGTTATGTATGGAGGCCAACGCTACATCACAGCAAACTCACATATTTAATAAGGCAGAAAAGATAGGATAGACTCGAACCGCAGTAAGTTGTACCAGCTGAGAGCCTTTGTTGTGTGCCATCTTCTGCCTCAACTACCTTTTCGACAGAGTTGACACCAGGTTTGGAAGTAGCAACAAAAATGTGGCCTTAAACTCTCAGCTCCTAAGCAGCTCTTCTAGAGCACACCCAGTTGTTTTCTGGAGAGTTGTTTTTTAGTTCAACAGGAAGCAGATCAGCTGACAATGGAAGCTAATCAGCTTCGATCGTCGGCTGTCTGCAAATAAGCTGTCTTTTTCAGCTTTGACTTGACACTTTGGACTGTGAAAGGGTGGATTGTTGGGCTACTTTTTTCTTGAATTACATGATTAAAAACAGTGCAAAAGGACGGGACAAAAGTAGGTGCACACGGGACGGACACTGTATGTTCCACGGCTCTATTTCACGCAGTGTGATGTGGCTGTGTTAGAACTTGACATACAGTTCTAACGAAAAAAGTTTTTGAGGCTATTACTCACAAATGCTGGCCGGCCGTCGGAAACAACAAACAAGACCCGGCAGCCCGTGATTAGCAAACGTCACCCACAAGCAACCCCACATTGTAATAGTTTTAGCTGTAATAATAATTAAAAGGCCAATACCTCGAAGTCTACGTGACAAAGGTTTACAGAATGAAAACAAAATGCATTACCTGCAGTGGAATCTTTCTCACTTTGGTTCGCCAAACGTGCAGCGTTTCAGCTTGCCGGCTCACTAACGTAGCGTCGATCAGTGAAAGTAATTAATGCAATTTCTCATTGCGGAGAGAAAAAACGTGGTCCACGGCGTTCGCGCAGTTCGCGACCAAGAAAACCGCCATAGAAGAGCATCATGGGTACGTGTGACGTATCTGAACAACGTTATTCTGTTTCCGGCAGTTTCTGTTTTTTTGTTTATTAGACCTTCTAATCTTTCCTAACTTTTATCAAAATAAGTATTTGTAAAATTTAGGGTGTTTTGTTAAACGTTTTATGGCACTATAAGGACTATCAAACCTCCTAAACAACGCAAATTGTCGCAAACGCTGCGAGGTTGACGGAACTTTTGTGTGGCGTCTGGCAACTAGCCCATTGCGCGCCTTTTTTCTGTAGTTTATTGTAGGTATTTTGTTACTGTCGAAGAAAAGCCAGAAAAGCCGCGAAAGTGTTCGCTCTGCAGTTTGATCGTGTGATGTGCCCAGAAATACGATGAGTACTCAAAAACAAACAGCGCTCACACGTTTCTACAGCGCGAAGAAACTCGGAGTGAGCGCCACCGGCAAGGAAAAATGCATCGCCAACGTCGCCACGAAAGAGATCGAGACACTGCAGATCGCCTCTCCGCTCGTCGTAAGTAGCTACGATCACCTTTCTTCGGCGCCAAAGCGACGTTGCGTCGGTAGCAGTGTCTTACTAAAAGCTCCGACACCTCCTGCGAAACGTCCTTACATTTCTGATTTAACGACTGCGTGCAAACGACAGCGACTTCAAAATGAAGTGGAGACATCGCCGCTTTGTTTATCGAAGGACGCAATGGACAGCCCCAAAAAAGTGTCTTTGGCGGGTGCTACAGAGAGGGCTCAAGAAACATCAGCTCCACCGGGTCGGACATGTTCCCCCGTGCATAAATTGGCAGCAGGTTCGGGCCGCCTGAAAGAGTTGCACGCACGGCTTGAGGTCATTGAGAAGGCTCGTGCTAGTTTAAGTAAAACAAAGCAAAAACCAGGTACAAAGCTCGTTAAAGAGTCCGTGCCTGACCAAGAAGCCTACGTACGTTACCATCACCTGATCGAGCCTCAGTCGCCGAGTCTGACCCTTCCCTACAACTACAAGCAACTGGCTGAAGCATTCCGCTGCTGCGACACGGTCGTCAGCATGCTGTTTAACCGGAAAGAAGTCTGCACTTTCGACAAACTCAGACCCGCGGTGGAAGAGATGTCCAAGAGACGGTTCACCAAAGAGAAATTAGGTCAGATCAAGACGGTCTACCCCGGCTCTTACACCTTTACGCAAGAAAAGCTACAACGTCGCGGTGCAGAGAGCAAAGACGCCTACCAACTGGTCATAGCTCCGCAGCTTACAGTGGAAGCGTCTGCTGCGAAGACAATGAGTCCCGCCTGTCTCCTGGATCGCAGGAAGCTGTTCCATCACTTCTTGCTCTCGCTAGTGATGCGGCACCACCAGGCGTACCTGTCCACCCTGAGCCCACCCGTGACTGTCCCGTCCAGCGCGATCACCCGTTGGCACCCCAAGTTTTCGCTTGACGACGTTCCCCCCGTTTCGCCGGCGGTGCTGCCCGAGTGTCCGCTGAAGAAAGGCAGTTCTTCGGCACAGGATGTGCTGGACAATGTCAAAGGGAGGCTGAATGAACGCGTGGAGAAGGCACTGCAGGGGCTCGCTCAGAAGCAGCAGGGACAGCAGCAAGTCAGCGTCTCGGCTGTTCCGTCCAATGCAGATCCAACGGCACGACTGAAGGGAGTTTCCGAAGACTTGCTTGCCCGCATCAGGGCTAGAGAGGCGTTCAAGCTGGTGCAACAGATGACGATCCGTCCAGAAGACGAAAAAGAACAGACGCGGCTCTCGCGCTTGCCGGAGCTGATCCGCATCACACGGTCGCTGTTTTTAGCAGAACAGAAGGCGGCCATTTCAAAGAATGTGCTTGTGCAGAAGGTGAAGGAAAGCTTCTCGTCCGTCCTCGCCGTGTCCGAGGTCGAGGAGTTGGTCGAGCTCGCTTCGAAGGTACTGCCGGACTGGTTTAGGGTGCTCGTGATCCAGCGGGGAACGTTTGTCAAGATTGTCAAAGAGAAAGACGTTAATGCACTTGTGGACAGGGTCACCAAGAAGCTTGCTGCGTAATACCAAATGTTAAGTCTGACTGACTGTTTGTGTATAGAGTGTAAAAGGCTGCATTGGTGTGAACATTCAGACACCTGCATGTTAAACTTTTCTTTGTTAATGGCCCTTTTTTTTTTTTTTTTTTTTTTCAAGGGTTAAATGATTGTTGTATTTGCAAATGAGCAGAACGTGCTGTTAGCACAATTCAGCAAATTAGTAGGGAAGATACAGCGGTGATATCATAGGGGGCTTATTCGCTGATACAAAACAGGAAAAACGAAAACCCAAAGTTTTGAAGTCAGCATTCTCCTTTGTCTGAAAGTGGACATAGGCATGGTGTAAGAACTTTTTGAGTATGTCAGACGAGAGTACACAAGGATGTTGAACCTTTGTTCCATTGTGTCATTCTGTATCATTCCGATGTCTTTTTAACCTTTTAGATTGAAAATAATTTTTGATAGCTCTGTGCTTTTTTTAATGAAGCTCATGTTGTACTGTCATTGTACTCAAACCTTTTAATGCTTTATATGGTCATTTGACGTGTTATGCATCACGGAATAAAACTTTCTTAATTTCTTGTGAAGCTGTTGTGCTTTTAATGTACAAATTTTCATTGTGTTGTTAGCAACACTCAGTGGCTTTTAGACAGCTTTTTCCATGTTGCATGCCATTGTTGAGCTTTCTCAGTGCTTTGAAAAGTGATGCAGTGCTCTGCTCCAAAGCAGTTCTACCTGCATTCTTATTAGAAGCATACCAAATTCTACTGGTTAACCATGCTAATTGCTTTGAAGTGAGATCTGATCATTCCCCACACAAACAGCTAGTTTTCTGTAATGACGAGGCACTTTTTTCCATGTACCCGAGAATGTGGTGAGGTGACCGAGTTTTGAACAGTCGAGATGATTGTTTTGACATATTAAAACAAAATTAAAATATTCATTTTTAATTACAAAAAAAAAAAAAACTACCAGGGTTTGTGTGGCCATATAAATTCTTTTATTTTGAACTATTCACCCCTGTAATCAATGTTCATAAACAGACTCAATATATTCAGTTATGATATCTGACCTGTATGTAAAGTAACAAAGATAAGCATTATGTTCAACTTGGTTAGGAAATATTAAATTACATATGACCCCAGAAATTGATGAAAGTTTAAAATTGTGATGCACCTTGGTGGGGACACAAAAAGAATAGCCATTACCGTATCCCAAGTTTGGGCATAAAACAAGGTGAAAAATGCGGGACTCGTGTCTAAAATAGAAAGCAGAATTAACTTTGACCCAGTTATGATGAAAAGATGGAATATATCAAAAATCATTTTATTGCACCCGGTTTTTTGTCTTTTTTCAGATAAACGTAACAGGTCCTTTTTTGGCAGAGACAACATCGCAACAGGCTGTACGGGTTGCAGACTTAATGGCATAAAGTACAATGAAAGCATCACTTTAGGAACTTGATGCCCAGCCGTTCAAATGCTGCAGATCTGAGTCTACCTACTGCATTTTTTTGCCTTTGTTTACAAAGCTATAATTGCAGAATGTTTGTCTTTTTTATTTTTTTAGGAACATACAAAAAACAAAAGTTGCACGAAGTAGAATTATGATAGTATGATACACAGTGCACAGTTCTGCTCGTGTTCTGGCAGACACACACTTGAAGAAGCTAGAATATTTCGAAAAAACAAAACGAATATACGGGGTCGTCAAGATAAATCTGGAAAAGTCACCATATCCAGGAAAACACAGAGGCAAAGATGAAATGAATATTGACAGTTTTCTGTGCTTTGCTCGGTCTGCCACAACGTCTTCCTGGATGACAGATTATCTGAACGTCTTGGCAATGCTGTAAACCCCCGTCTTGTTGCCATACCACGCAATGATTTGCTTAGGCGACTTTCCGGCTCAAAGTGATTCAAGTATTGCTGCCCTCAGGACATAATCCCTGCTCATTTTTGAACGAGTCGCGAATTGTTTATCATGCGATGGTCCGCCGTCGAATCACGTGGTTGCAGAAGCACAATACGGCCGGTTAGCTTCACTGCAATGTTGAGACGAAATCTGAAAAAAGTGGATTTATCTCGACGACCCTGTACAATACCTTTAGGATAGCAGAAGGCACGATGTACAAGGGAATGTGAGAACATCACATGCATAGTGAAATCATGTAGCTTACTTGGCTGTTCTCAGTTCTGAGTACAAGAATCACCCCTCAGGCTCTCCAAGAGTAATTTTTTTTAATAAAAAGAAACAACTACATTCACCAACTTGTTTTAGGGCGAATCATTTAGTTTTTGGTCAAATTCCAAATATTATGGCAACAAAATGGGTCTGGGCATGACACATATATCCATCCGTGACGGTACATGTCTGGTTACCCCCCCCCCCCCCCCCCCCTTAGTCTGACCCGCAAATCCGTTTCTGTTTATGACTAGATGTCCTGGGACCACCATCTAGGTAAAGGGCAATGAGTTTGAAGGTGAGCTACACATTGACAAAAAACAAATCCATTAAACTTATAATGTCGAGAATAATCCCTGGAGAAGGGGAACAAGAGGGACAAAGGACAAACACAAATCTCCAAACACAGCTAGGTGACTGGTGCGCGACCGAAAAAATCCGCCTGGTCCGGGTATCGAACCCGGGACCTCTCCATTACAGGTGGAGAGGTCCCGGGTTCGATACCGGGACCGGGCGGATTTTTTCGGTCCCGCACCAGTCACTTAGCTGTGTTTGGAGATTTGTGTTTCTTCTTTGTCCCTCTTGTTCCCCTTCTCCAGGGATTATTTCAGTCATTCTTGTCCAGCTCGCTTGCACCTTTGCATTTAATTGCATTATAATTATAATGTCGTCTTCGCCATCATGCTGCTGTAGTTATACATCATCTAAAGTCTGGTCCTGACGTTCTAGTCTCTTGCTACACCATCCGGTCGAGGGGAGAGAAGGGACACCCAAAGAGGTCTCTGCAGTCGATGCCGCTGAGTCCACCAAGGACACCTTGGACAAAGGGACCTCCCCTGTGGTCTGCTGAAACCACAGCCTCCAGAAGTGCGGCCAGCACAGGGAACTTGGTGGCTGCTGTTTGGGCCATCTGACAGATCAACAGGACCTGGGTGGTAGAATTAATGAAACCAAGGCATAAATGAGTGACCTCACAAACGGTTTGGGCCATCTGACAGATCAACAGGACCTGGGTGGTAGAATTAATGACACCAAGGCATAAATGAGTGACCTCACAAACGGCATACTGTAACTCGTAACACCCCCCCCCCCCCCCACACACACACACACAAAAAAAAAAGAAGAAATGAGACACACAGTTATTAAAATTTTTCTATCTTTCGCAGTGTCCGCTGCCATCATTTCACCGTTGAACATCTTTAATAGAGTGGAGTTCTGGTGAAATAAGCCATTTGCTTAGCTTTATGCGATGCAAAACACACCTTTTTCTTTTTTATTTATTTATTTAAATACCTTAAAAACCCTGAGTCAGGGTATCACATAAGGGAGTGGGTTAAAAATAGCGAGGTTAACATTTGGCGGAACGAATCGATGTCTTTAGCAGAGACGATGGCTTCGGGCAGGCCGTTCCAGTCCACAGATGTCGCCGGGAAAAAAGATTTAAGGAATCGGGGGCGGATCCAGAACTCCGTTTTTGGGGGGGGGGGGGGGGAATTTGTAAGGATGCTATTCTCCTATTCTTTCGTGTGCACCGGGGGGTCCACCCATGCCAAATTACCCTCCGAGAAGGGAGGAGGGGGGGTCGACTTTGTTTGGGGGGGGGGGGGGGGGCGGCTGCCCCCGTCGCCTCCCCCCCCCCCCCCCCCCCTGGATCCGCCACTGTAAGGAATGCTGTATTTCGAGTGGAAAAAAGCCAACTTTTGCATGGTGGTCAATGCGAGGTGATATGCGATGAGGTGGCAAGATGAATGAATTGTGTAGATGATCGTCGACGTAAAACCTGTAGAAAAGAAGTAATTTAGCGATGCGCCTGCGTGAACACAAAGGGGTTGATGAAAAGTTTTGTTTAAGTTCAGTAACACTAACAAACCTAGAGTATTGAGACGTTATAAAACGAGTGGCACGAGTTTGAACTGATTTTAAGTCGGATACAAGGTATTTAAGATGGGGGTCCCAGACTGACGATGCATATTCTAGTTTCGGACGTACCAACGTGACATATGCAAGTCGCTTCACAGATGAGGACGCGAGACGAAGATTACGGCGCAAGAGACCAAGAGTGCGGTTTGAGTCGGAAATGATAGTATTAATATGGGTTTTCCAAGAAAGGTCGTGAGTGAAGTGAACGCCAAGATACTTTAAGTCGACACGGAATCAATATTAAGATTACCAACAGAGTAGGAAGAGTGAAAATGTTGACGAGTTCGATAGAAAGACAGGCATTTGAATTTTGATGTATTTAGTAGCATCTGCCACTTTGAACACCAATAGTTAATTCGGTCTAGATCAGCCTGTAGGTTATGCAGGTCATCTGTGTTAGATATGGCTCTGTAGACTATGCTTTGTACGTGTGTGTGTGTGATCATTTTGTTTTACTGATTTATCAAACTTCAGAATTTTTGTTAATAAGATAATTGGTTGATGACCCTCGAATGGTAAACAAAAAATTTACCAGTGCGCTCAACAGGCTCAAAGCATTTCAACTGTTAATATTTACCTTTAGAGAACCTAAAACTGTGTTTTTAGTGGATATCAGAGAATCTGCGTCGATTCTGACCTGACATTCCGGCTGGGTGACGTTCAAACTCTGCATCATGGCCGCCATATTTCCAGTGCCCTCGGACCTGTTCATCAGGAACTGATGCATCTCTGTGGCCGACTGATGAAGGGCAAACAGAGCAGACGCACCCACCAGCAGAGAGTACCAGGCAGGAAAGAGCAACAGACTTGTTCCGAATACCACCAGAAACACCAGAGACTCAGCAACTAGGCTAAGGCTGGTTCTGGAGGACGCTGTCAAGTCCGCTGAAGTCCCACCTTGGTGGTCTTGATGTACTGTCAACAGACGTAGTGGTTACATCACGCGGTCGTTCTAGACATGGTGGAACCCATGGTAAAATCCGATGCTAGGTTTACAGCGCGAGCTAGGCTGTCCATGAAAAGGAGCGCTTTAGGAGTACCTTCAACTTCCCGACGAATTTCACCATAAGCCTCGCAACAATCAAAAAAAAAAAAATGCGACGCAATAAACTTTGTGTTGAATTGTGTGCATATGTGTCAAGGATGTGATACATCTCTGGAAAACACGCGTGGGCAAAGTCACGTGGCGAGATTCGCAAGGGGAAAATTAACATGCGACAAACACAGAACACTGATTTGCCTTGTTGAATCGATTTAACCGCCTTTAAATATCGATAAAAAAGTGCAGGAACGTGTACTAAGTGAAGCGAAGAATAACGGATGCATAAATCGCCATTCGCTGCATTCACTCGCACACCTACGCTGCTAAACGTGACAAAGAGTGGCAGGCAGCACAAATTTCGTGATTGTAGTTAAAAAGGTAAGAAGGGAAAACACTTACTTGTGAAGCCGGCATTCGACGGTTCTGTAGCAGGTACAAGCACGCTCAAAGTTATGCAAAGGACAACTGAAACATATCTTTCGAATGATTTCATTGAAGACGGTCATCAAACACAGAGAACCAGGGGCTCGCTGCGGTCGTTTTCAGATCACGAGAGTGTGCTTCAGCTAACCAATCATTTTCCTTCCACTAAGCGATAAGAAGCGTCAAAGATTTTGGGTGCGTCCAGTCACTGGAATCTTAGCCGAATTCGGAAAAACTGACTGTGCCATTCCTTATCACTTTTGAGATATCTTGGATGATTTGAAAGGACGCGGGCACTGTCTCCTCTTTTGGTTGGATAGAGAAATAAATGCAGCTACGCCGCTGCGCTTTGAATTTAGTGGCAGCTTGCGTTACCTGGTGTTGAATTAGAAAAAAAAAAACTAGCTATTTGGAGGAAGCTTTTTCTAGAATAAAATGTCAAAACATTTAGTTTTTCGTTCATATTTATGCATTATTACTGATTGAAGCTGGTTACGTCATCTCAGGTGAAATCTGAGCAATCTTATGACCAAAAGGAAAGTCGAAACACCGAAACATAAACAAAGCGTTCGTCGTAATTATTATACTTGGTGATATTCTAACTTCTAGAATATGAAATCAAATGTTCACGGATTTTGTTTTCTGAAAATGTGCCAATCGGCAGAAAAACGAAATACGTTCTTATGTCTCCTCTGGTGCTGACTGAGAATCGGGCTTTTAAAATGGCGTCCTCGTCTGCCAGTTCAAAAGGAGTAAATCTGGTCGAAAATTTTTGCGCTGTCACAGGTACCGTAATTCCTTCGCACATTCCTGTCGCACACAGTTCGGTCCAAACACGCTGCGCGAGTCAGTCCTACCGAATTCGCTTCGGGCGGCCATTCGAAAGCGCATTTTACCACTTAAACTCCGGATGGCTTTGTCCTTTCACATTTTACTGCTTTACCACGATTTTACGTGTTGTTTTATGTCAACGGATAAATTTCCAAATCGCGTAGCTATGGCTACGAGCTTGAACAGTGACAACCAGATCTCATGTGACGCGAGACCCAGGGACTGTCGCTCTGCCTTGCTCGGTGGCGGCAGTCACAGCGTCGGTATGCGCGGGGTATCGCTACCACCGGCCCGTACCATGAACTGCGTTTCGGTTAAATTGTTTACTGTTAAGCAACCGGACGAACAGGTGTTGCTCATATATTGATTAGCGAAACTTGACATTGGATTGTACAAAAAAATTGCACCTCTCTTGGCTCCCATTTTTCTAATGGTCGAGATTTCGTTATCTATGAGATCTCGGCTTACTAAACAAAACCTACTGGTACCTCGATAATGCTCAGTTGCACGCGTGCTTTTTTGTTGGAAACATAGTTTCTGGCACGTGACAAAAATCGGCAGACTTTCGTAGAAAGCGTTTTTTATTAAGCTACTTCCCCACTCAACTTAGCTCAAAATAAAGAATCAAATCAAATATCACACCTTGATTGCTTTGACAGGCTTAGGAATTCTGAATGTTGAAAACTAATATATATAGGGTGGCTCAAGTCACCAGGCTCGATCTAAAATGGACAGTAAAAATTGACGCCTGCACGTAGCCATCTAAACTTTTCGTCAAAGGTCTAATTCACAGGTCGGTTTTTTCTTGTAAAATTACAAAGCGTAGTTCTCTTTCTGTAAAAAATAAGGCCAAGAAACTTGCCAGGGTCTACGGCGGGCAGCAACGCAGACGACAGGGGTCCAGTAGTGGGGTGTGTTTGGCGTTCGTATTGATAGATGGCGTCGGGAGCAGCGTCTGAAGGTGCAGCCGACCAGCGAAAGAAAGCAGACGACACGCAGACGAAATCCGTTGGCAGCAAAAGCGCCGCCGTTATGCAGACGCGTTTTTTTACTTAAAGTTTCGTTTACAGGTAGACGTGTCTAGACGAACGTGGCTCAGTTTTTGTCCTTTCTCGCTGTTCGTTGCCCACGTTGCCCTTATCAACAAGCGTTTCCGTTGACAGTATTTAATTCTCGTCGCCAGGAGCCGATGCAAATGTTGCGAAGCAAATGTTGGAAGCCTGCAACGGCAACCTCGAAATGGCCATCAACATGCACGTTGATTCCGAATGGACTGCGCCGTCAAATTCAGTGGCCGACGCAACCGCACTGGCCTCCAGCTCAGATATGCCCCCGCATCCGGCAAACACGGAGTAAGTGGCCCGTCTGGGTTTACTGGACTTGCTGTATGAAACGACAGAATAATGTTTACAGTTCCCCGTCATTCTCATTTCATCCTTTTCAGCGACGACGTACGGCCTCCCATTCCGCCGGTCCGAGAGGTTTTGGTGGAAGGTTCGTTTCCGTATGGTGAGTGGGCAACATTCTCTCTACATTCCTTTAGCTGTGATGTTCAACTCCTGCGTTACTGGGTCGGTATTATGGCATCTTTGAGGCGTGACTTGCGCCTACAAAGTTAAAAGGAAAAGTGCCAAGCATCCTGCATCGGTTCCAAAGCAGTGCATTACCGCTACTATACTCCGTTTCACCTTATGTTGTACCGCAGACAAGACTAGAAGCACGAGCTCATAGCGTTGGGAGCTGCTTTTAACGCACGAGAGCTTGTGCCGCCGAGATGTGCCCTAGAGCAAGGAGCTCGCGCTTGTAGCCTTTCCTGCGGCACATCATAAGGTGAAACAGAGTATAATGTATGTTTTTCATCGTCACAAAGGGTACCATGTTCCACGAAGAGCCACCTACAGTGTCTTCGACGGCTTCCGGGACTTCCAGGCTGAAATGAGTGAGCCACATTTAATTTGAGATTTGCTCGCTGTATTTTCATGTGGTGCGGGGAAGTGTGCCTTCTTCTCCGTGTCTTTAAAGGGACAATGAAGGCGATTTTATTTAATTTTTTTAAATGGTGTTTTTAGGCTTCTTGGGAACCTGGCATACTGCCCAATTTTTTGTAGACATTTGTGACGCCAGTGATGTGATAGCTGCGCCAATTGCGCCAAACTACGCCAAGGGGCTTACCCTGCTACATCCTGCTACATTTCGCCAAAATATGGATAATCTGCGCCAAGCCTGCGCCAAAGGACCAATTTAGGTCGCCTTTCAAAACCGAAACTAAACTGAGTACAGTAATTGAGCAGGCGTCTGTTATGTGGCGCAAGCGGCCACCTGACACAAAGTACCGTGCATCAATTGTCCACCCGGTCTTGCATGGTTTTCCCGGTGGTGGTGGTGGCATAACTTTGTCTCGCGTTTCGCGCTCTCGTGTTGTGGGTCTCGTCTGTCGACTCTTTTTTTTTTTACCCGCGCCTATCGCGCCTATCGCTTCAGCGATAGGCGCGATAGGCGCGGGTACCAGCTATGCCGTCATGCTGTGAAACGAAACCACGTTTTTGCGCGGCAGGAGTTACTTTGTGAGCTGAAGCAACGGCCGTGGGGAAACTATGTTTGGTCACTGCCTTTCAGTCACCGTGGTCGCGCGACGTCGAATGTTGCCATACCCACATCACTGCAGATATGGTACTTTCTAAAATGAAACTAAGTACCGCCGCGTGTTCACAAACATTCCTGTTCTTGCTTAAATCATACGTTACCACAAAAATACATCTTTAATTCAAAGACTGCTCTGTCAAAGTATTGATTATCTAGATTCCTCTCGGTGGGCCTTCTTTCGCGAGGGACCTCGGTACGTGAAAAATCTGCCGCGAAAGAAAGTTGGTGAAGAGAAGTAAGCTAAAGCAAAGAAGGCAATGTCTGCACGCTGAACCCGCACAACGTGCTTGTTTGTCTCGAATTCAGTCGTTGCACAAAGCGCTCCAAGAACTTTTTGAGGCTGGCTCACAATGTCTTGCATCGATGCACTCAGGTTCTTCATTTTTTCTGTGTCTGGCTTGTACCTTGATTGCCGGCCTGGCAAGCACGTGCCACTGGACTGTTTTTGTCGCATGCTCGAAAGTTACATTTTGTGTACAATTTTCGGGATAAGTTAGCGACGGAGCTGAGGGGCATGGTTTCGGTTTCGATCGGACAGCTGTTGTCTGCGCTCGCGCGACGAAGCATGCCCAACAGCAAGCCTGCCGAAGTTCGCATGCCTCACGTGCATGCGAACATGATTGCGTGACTGAGGCACCAGCTGGGACGCTTGAAATTCATTGCTTTACGTTTGCTTAATTTTGACGAAAATCTCGCACGTCGGGAACGAGTAAAACGGTGGCAAGCGGTTTTCGAAATTGCTTGGCAATGCCTACAGCACTGTACACTTCTGGGATGTCTGAGCTGTAAAAACAGAAGCAGCGAGTTCCGTCACAACACGTCACATCAGAACACAACACAAAGTGCCCTTCGTTTGTACAGCACTTAAAACGAATATTTCTATTTTCTTAAGAATATCTGCTCCAAAATCCACTTTTGCTGCTCCGAAGCACTGTCTTGGCTGCTCCAAAAGCCGCTTTTACTGCTCCAAAACACTGTTTTGGTTGCTCCAGAGGCCACATTTGCTGCTCCAAAACACTGTTTTGGTTGCTCCGAAACGTGCGCCAAAATGGCTTAGGCCGATCACATCACTGGACGCATATTTCTGTGCCTACAAATGAACTGAAGAAACCGAAACTGAACTATCTCCATTCTCATTTCTGGGCCTCCGAAAACGGAGGTGACGTAGGAAGTGACGTCATAAGTGAATAGTCGGTATCGGTAGCATTTAGGAGATCGAGACTGGTTACCGCGGTGGGTTATAGCACCACAGTAGCGCGACTGTTTCGTTGGATCTGTCAACATAGACGACAATGCCGTTCTCGCGAGCGAGTTCTGTTCGGGCTTCCGTTCAGTGACCTAACACCAACGGAACGGGAGTACGTGTGTGGCGTTCTTCGACATCACCCGAGGCCGATGGTGACCGCGCCGGCAACGAGCGGCCCGCTGGCTCCGAGCAGCAAAGCTGTGAGCAACATTCGCACAGGCGAGACGAGAGCGGCGCGTTGCCGAAGGACAGGCCCTGTCCCTGTCCGACAGGGACGCGGTGGAAATGCCGAGGGGAAAGCGGCAGCGACCCTGGAACCGGTTCCTTCGCGGGGGACGCTCCCCAAGAAGGAGAAAATAAACAGCACCATTTTTGGTTTTCACTAAAGTCGGACGTCCACTCATTTCGTCGTCAAAGAACAAGAATGATTACTGGTCCTCAGTCGACCGTTTGAACAGCCATCTGCGGCGCACAAATTTGGCATGACTACCACTTTGCAGAATCCTTCGAGTACCGTGTTCCCAATGTAAACACGACATCGACGTCTCCAGCGTGTTCCGCGCTGCGTTCTTTATTTTTTTGTTTTTCGTTTGCCCATAGTTGCTCGTTGCCCATTTCGCGTCCAGCGTAGCAAAGAAAAAAAATGAGTATGCTGTTTTATTTACGGTTTAGTAATCATCACCGGTCCGATTTATACTTTTCCTGGTTATTCAAGCGGAAATTAGAACAGTATTCCTAAAAACTGCGAACCAAAACGTGACCGAGGGCACGTCACTCGTTCCGACCAATCACTGACGCGTCTTTTGTGACGTCGCGCTTCTTGGCCCCGCAACGGTCACGTGAGCTCCGCTTCTCCTGGCTTCTCCCGCAACTCTCGGGGCGTCGCCCCAGTCGATCCCGGTACGATTATTACCTCGACTGTTTCATTGATTTGCGCGGCACACAAGCGCCGGTTTCGGCTGAAATTTGGGAAACGTGGCCTGAGACGGGCCTGGAACCCAGTTCAATCGTCAAAAAAATACCCGAAATTGCCTTCATTGTCCCTTTAAAATGTTTTGTGCTTGACTCATTAGAGCTTTATGCATAGTTTTGGTTGTAAATGAGAGGGTTCTCAAGGACCTTTAAAACCAGGCCCCAATAAAAAGAATGTCTCACTGCTTCCCCCATAAAAATATTTAAGAAAAAAGAATTATGTCCCAATTTTTAATTAAGATAAAAGAAAGAGTAGCTTCCCAAAGGCATGACCACATAAAAATATTCCTCTTATAGTTGGCTTCTCTGGACATTTTTTTTTCCATCAGTTTGATGTGTATAAACTTCGCCCATGCGAAATAGATACCAATAAACATTGATTTGATCTTGAGTAGAATAAATGCTGATTTGTTGTGCTTAGTCATAAAGACTGTTCGATGGACATAAAGCAATCTTTATGACTGACGCAACCAAAGAAAAGTGGAGTCGCCCATGCAAGGACGGCCCTTTATGTTGGCTTTTTTACTTGTTGCAGGATTACAGGAGGACAAAATGCTCCACGGAGAGGAGAGTCCCTCGTACAAAAAACGCAAAACATTGGAGGACCTCTTCAGGCCCCCTCTAGATCTCATGCACAGAGGTTCTTTCGAATCGGTAAGAGTTCTATCCTTTGCTTGGGAAAGGAGGAACCTCAACCCTCGGTCTGTCTTGCAGAAAGGAGGGCAGAAAACATTTTTTGCTATCGAAATAACCTTTCTGTTTTACAGTAAGGTTTTTCGTTCACTCATGGCATCAATCCAGGTTTTTCGTTCACTCTTTAGAGTGGCATCGATCCTTAAAGTGCTTATGAAAGAAGCCATAGCAGTCGGCATCTGCACGTGCTGCATGGGCCAGGTGGATTTAACACACTTTAAATAAATTGTAAACCTTAGCTTTTCATGCTATGATATACTGTAATTTATTGTGAAAGTGTGGCTTTGCGGTAAATTTGTTTTCTGAAAATATGGAAGTAAACGCTAGCCTCAGTCAGAAATTAAATAAAAACCAAAACGTTTCCAGAAGCTCAATAGAGAGCCTTTTGAAAGTCAAAGTTGCAAAATGTTTTTGTGGGCCATTTGAGTGTTCTATTGGATAAAGAGAGGGAATAAAAGCAGTCAACATATTTTTTTTTTACTTTTTTTTTTATTTCAATGTTCTAATAGTTAACAGGAACTTTTTTTCACTTTGATCTGATAAAGCTTGGCTCCCTGTTGAGCCACTGGAAAACTTTTGGTTTTTATTTGTAACTTTTCTTTGAGGTCAGTTTTTCCTCTATTGTAGTGGCTAAGAAAACTTTTGTTCTATCTTCAGCGATCCTGAAATATTAATATTATTATTATTATTCATAGATATTTATTGCTGCCTTCATTGGTTTTTTGGAAAGGAAGCTTTTTCATTGCCACTGAGCGCATTGTGTATCATAGCTGTCCGTTGCCAGTACAGAGCAGTAATTGAGAAAGAGCTTCAGCCTCATCAGTGCTCTTTTTTTTTCTCCATTAAAAATGCACTTGTGAACAAAAATGATTTGTGAACATGAAGCGTTTATCGTGAGCCCTGATTGGCCAAAGTAAAGAAGAAGAAGAGTGTTCTGGGGCCCCCTTAAAAAATACTACAGAGTTTGACAGTTGTCATAGTTGACAAAGTAGCCAGCCTAATAGAATGTTTTGCTCTACGTTTTCTCCCCTCTGCATCAGGCGAGGGAGGTTGGCAGGACAAAGAATCGCTGGCTGATGGTGAATGTGCAGAATGTGCAAGAGTTTGCCTGCCAGGTGCTCAACAGGGACGTCTGGAGCAATGCCACCATCAAGAGCATAGTGTCCGAACACTTTGTCTTCTGGCAGGTGAGCCACCAGTCCCCTCTCTTTATTTCTGCGAGGACAACCTTTATTGGCGAGGTTTTTGCAACAGACTATAGGGCAAAGTCCAAACAAGTCGCATGGTGACGTCACGAGACCACGTCGCACTGACACGACTATGTCGCAGTGACGTGACACCGTGACACCATAGAAAATTTCTCCACAAATTATAGTGGGAAATTTTCTCCACTAAATAGACCCTTTCACTGGCGGCCATCATATTTTGGGCATAGCTTCCTGGGCAAAGCGTGTGATTGGATGCGAGTTGAGGCCAAACGCTGACGCAGCACTCGTGTCGAATGCATTTTGAGCTGAGTGTGTGCCGAACGCTGACGCCGCACTTGTGTCGAAGGCATGCTCGAGGTACATGCCTAAAATATGACAATCTGGGATAATTGCCGCTCCCGCCAGTGGAGGGTGCACACTCTTGAATGGAGAAATTTTCTCTAAGGTCCAATTTCGGTCAAGTAAGAGTGAGTGTGTTCTCGGCTGCTGGTTGGACGTGGCGCCACAGCCTGGGCATGGTCGACCAATCAGAAATTTTTGACCCATTTGCGAGTTCACAATCGGGCAATATTTTGGTGGGAATGTCTTGCCAACATACAAATTGCGAGAGAGGTCTCGTGGCCTCTGACGTGCTTGTCCCTAGTACTCCTTCGTCCACCCGTCAATGCCAGCGTGTGTATGGCAGTAGAGCAACTTGAGATTTGCGAAGGAAGTGCAGGTTTTCATTAACCTCCAATGTAAGATAGCAGACGATCACAATTTTGGCCTGCATCCGACCTCACTTCACCGCGGCGCTCGGTTCGTAGGAGACGATAAGCTTTTCTTTCCGGTCTGTTAGCAGATGACATGTGGCATTCTCTCGTTTCATTTTCGTCTGCGAATGACTCTTTGCTCGCGTTAGCAGGCAAACCGCCTATGAACGCTGCTATTGCTCGCTCCGCGAGAGGCAGGCTACTTCCGCAAGACGCTGAAGTGTGACGCCGTGACATCACATGACATCACGGTTAGCGTGCACTATAACTGTGTAGTCTGTATGCAGCAGCGTGCAGAGCCTCGGTGGTTGCCACAATTCATTTGCAGTACGCGGCGAGGAACCATACTCACTGCATCATTATTTTGTCCTAGGTTTACCAGGACAGCGAAGAAGGTCAGCGGTACGTTCTCTTCTACAAGGTGGCCGACTATCCTTACGTGGCGATTTTGGACCCGAGGACAGGCAAGTCTACCCCATTCTCCCCAGAAAGCGAACGCCGACTGGCAGTAGTCTCGAGACATTCTCGTTAATCTTTGAACATTTGTTTTGCAGGAGAGAAGGTACTCTCTTGGAATCAGGTGGATGCTGTCAAATTCTGCGATGCCGGTCAGTCTCTTTGTTGGGTATATAATATTATGGTCGTAACATTTTAAATCAAAAGCCGCAGCATATAACGGCATCTGGTGTGGGGCACTGCAACATTATTGTACAGTAAAACCTCGTTAATTCAACCCCCGCTAATTCGGAAATTCGGATAATTCGAACTGCCGATCCGGTCCCGTCAAACGTATGTATTAGTCAATGGCAGCAAACGCTCATCAATTCGGAGGGAACGCGGTGCGCTATGGTTAATTCGGACGAATTCGGCAGGTGGCGCTACCTACCATCCGTTCCAGAGGGTATGACCGCTATCCATCCGAGGTGCACACGTGGTTTTTCCGGTTTTCCCATGGTTCTCCGCTCTTCCGGTTCTCCGTGTTTCGCACCAGTTTTGCTCTGGATTGCCGTGCTTCAGCGCGCAACCCGCTACTCTCCTGGCATGGAAGCGGCAGAAGCATAGCAAAGGGTAGCACAAGTGACTGACGACTGGAATGGCAAAATCGCGACACGCGGGGCTATCGTTCCCGAGCGCGCCGATAGCGAGAGTGACAGTCACGTTTCATGCCTCAACGTGGGGATCCTAAAGCCCGCCATTTTAACCGGCCACCCCCGCGTTGTAAAAATGCAACGTGACTGGCACTCTCGCTGTCGGCGCGCTCGGGAAAAGTAGTGCCGGGTGTCGCGATTTTGCCGCTCCGATTATTGGTCAGTTGTGCTACTCGTTTTCCGTTGCAGCTGTACTGGCTGTACTAGGCTAAGAATTTAACGATGAAAGTGGAAATACTAAGGTCCTTGAAGGACGGCGTCTCTCGACAAGTGATGGAAAGTTACGACGTCAAGAGAAGCAGTTTGGCCACGTACGTGAAAATTGAGGCCGATATCCTACGGGCTTTCGAGAGCGAGAAGTTCAACGCGAAAAGAAAGCGGCCGTGGGCGGTGGTGCACCCGAAACTAGAAGAGGCCTTGCTGTGCTAAATCGTCAGCGCACGGGATGCGGAGCTCCGACAGTGCGAGTGCGGTGGAGCACTCGACCGCGCTAAGGAAAGTTGCCGTCTCCGCCCCGGTGTCGTCCAGGAAGCAGGCGGTAATAACAGATTTCTTCTCAAAATAAAGGTATGTCACAGGGAAACATTTTCGCGCAGTTTTCTTTGTCCTTTCGATATTTCGACTTTCGGATAATTCTGACATTTTTGCCGGTCCGATGAGATCCGAATTAACGAGGTTTTACTGTAGCAGTTCCGAGGGCAGTGCTGTCTACTGGCGTTTATGTTGGATCTGCTCCGCAGACGAAACGAGTAGCAATGAAATTTGAGTTTCACATATACAGTGCAGTGCTAATTCAGCACTAACTTGAACATCCCTTACCATTGATGTGGCACTGGCATCACTAACACAGCATGTATATCAGCAAAATCAACGCTGACTAAAAGCGATAAGGTAGTGCTGTGGTGTATATGTGGACAAGCCTTAAAAGAACACTGACATCCCTCAAAAAAAAAAAAAATTTTGTTTTTCGTTAGGCAATTTAGTATGGTTTCAGAGGACTACCCAATTAATATTTCGCTACAGAGTCACACATATTTTTAATAAAGCCAAGAAATGCAACTGCTCAAAACCGAAACCGAAACCTGCGCACGGAGGTCGGAGAAATATAGAGGAGGAGAGAGTGTGCCGGAAGTCACGTAGCCACACCCGACCGCGCTTTCTTTTTTTGGGGCGGCCGAGTGCAGCAGACGACGCGGGTTGCCGTGCAATCGTTTTGCAGTTATTTTTGTTCCGCTCGCTGTTCTGCACTTCAAGATGTGTTTTTTTTTTTGTACACTGAAGAGTTGGAAATGAGTGCTGAATGCCCGTGATCGGCTCCGAAAAGAGTGCCCCCAAGATGTTGCGTGGGGAGCTGCCTCACAGGTTATGCATCCAAAAGTGGCATTGTGCAGCAAAGTCTGCACAAGTTCCCGAAAGATCAACGGGATCGGGACCAATGGCTGGCTGCAATTCCGGCAGAACAGTTACGGGCACCTCGGAAGGCGGACGCTATCCGATTTATATGCTCCTTGCATTTTGGACTGATGTGATTGCTGTGTCAAAGTGCTTACCCTGCTACACCCTGCTACATTTGACCAAAATGTGAGGAATTTGCACCAATATTGCACCAGAACTTAAGTTGAATTAAATAATACTGAAAATATAACAGCTGCAGGCCTCGCTACCGGGGCGGATTGTTAAGGCTCTTGCGGGTTTTCAGGACTTTTGATAATCGCCTCAAATAACAAACTATTCGATTTATTTCGCACCAAGCACTGACAGTACGCGAAAGTTCCGCAATAAGTCTCGTGGTCTGTTCTGGTGGGTTAGTTAGCTTTGTTTAGTGCGCTTCTCGCCGCATACTGGAGTACTGCAGTGAAGCGACAATTGCGAACTAGACGTCGCGATGTTGCGTGTCTTGCTTCGCCGCAGCGCACCCACGTGCTAAGGAGAAAGGTACTCCTCCAGAGCAAGACGTGGTGCAAGAAAATATATATGGACTCTTTCGTAGGTTTATTTTTTATGCTTTGTTTTTTTGTCTGAATTAAGAATTGCAGTTTTGTTACAACCCCCCTAGAACTTGAAGGACATATAAAACTAGGTGCTCAAATTTATTGTGTTTTAACATTTGTTCAGTGGGATTTTGTACCTAAAATAATCATTCACGGCAGTTTGCGCTGTCCTTCATCAGTCGTCTTCTTGTTACTGTGTCTGGTGCTTCCACACGCAACTAAACAGCTAGTGTTTGTTCTCCTCCTAATATTTGCCGTCTCTCCTCCTCACATTTGCAGTGATATAAATGAAAATGAGGTGTGCGGTTATGCTCCAAAAGCTCTTTTTGCTTCTCCAATAGCTGCTCCAAAATAACTATGACCAATCACATCACTGATTTTGTGCAAAGTGACTACGAAGAGGTTGGAAAGTTTGTTGCCAATTTCCCTGCAGCAGACACTCGCCAGGCTTGGAAGTCGGGCAGCACCACGGATTGGCCACATTCGCAACTAGTAAAGAAATCATAAACATGCATATCCAACTCGAAGTACGCACTTTCTGCTTGACGTTTGCGCGTTTTTCAAGCTCTTACCAATTCGTGTTCGTAAGACGAGCAATGTCTTCAGCCACGAGAAGGGGCGACGACTCGGCGACGTTTTCGTGCAAATCGGCTTGGTCGTCAGGCGTGTCGTATGGAATGAATCCTAATTGTTTTGATCGGTCCGAAATTCCTTTTTCGAAGGAAGACAGATTTGCCGGTACCGCGAACGACAGTTCTGAAGTAGAGGTTCCATGCCCGTCGTCCGCCGCCATCGCCGTCTAGCCCGCGAGTCCCACGATACGTGATACGATGCCATGTTGAGAATTACGCAGTGAACGCACAGAATGCTTCCGGTTGTTTGTGCAACTTCTTTTTTTTTTTTCAATCGACGTATTGGCAGCTTTTTAAAGCCAAAAAAAATGGGTTTCATTTTTTTTTTTGCATTTTTAAGAAGTGTATTGAGGGAGTGACCTCGAGCATTGGCATAAGGATGTATATGTTCAAAATTAAATGGATGTCGAAGCAAATTCTTAGCTGTGTTAGAGGCGACGTGTGTCCCTTTCATGTGCCTCCCTTCTGGTTCCTTGATGTTGAGATTTTGTTTATGTTTACATTTGAGTAATAATAGTTTATCGTAAAACAGCTCATACATCGCAAATCACATCTATATCTCCATATCTTGTTTATGTCATCATAGTTGTTTTTCACTGACGGTGCCTGAAGATCCCTGAAGGAAATAGAGGGGTAGAAAAAAACTCAACTTTCAGCAGAATAACACCGATTTTACCGAGCGCATCTGAAACGGAGAAGTTGCAATAGAAAGCTCTTGCTTTTGGTGTCTTTTACAGTGACAGAGTTCCTCGCCGAGCATCCGACTCCCGACGGCTCGGCCGTCATTCCTCCAAAGAAAAGGATTAAATCGGCTCCAGAAAAGCCCGTAAGTTATCACTACCGTATTTACTCGCATAAGGAACACACTTCTTTTTCCCGAAAAATTGGGAGTCGAGATGCTGCGTACATCGTTCAACCTTCAACTCCGCAGCCAAGTCAATCCAAGAGCGAGGGGCGGGGCATACTTCTCCGCGTGGGACGAAAGAGCGGGAGTTTCAAATGTGGAGAGGTTGTGACTCCGATTAAATTATGTCCTGTAACAAAATATTGCAAAAAAACGTTGTTTTTTTTTGGTGGAAAGTTTGTTTTGTGACATGCTTGTCCCAAAGGTTGTTTAAAAACACACTTTTCCTTGCAGTTACCCTTTAAGAATAAACATGCTCATTTTCCTAGCGTACGTCGACATCCCCGTCACCTGTAAACATATTACCAGAGGATTGCTTGCAGAAGCTACTGGGCTAACGGCATGCTCTCCCCTAGTGCGTTTAACCCCCTTGGGTGCAAACCAGTGGAAGCGGCGCCGAATTCACGAGTCAGGGTGACTTCTGAATTTGGCACCATTTCCAAAAATAATTCTGTGGCCACTTGACTTTATCCAGTGTTCGCCGCCATTCCAGAAAATAACAAGCATCCCCAATTACCCCTGGGGCAATGCATACCAGTTAGAAAAATACACTGTACTATGGGGGAATGAAAGGGCATCATAAAAGACTGTGTTTAAAAATACTTGTACTTTACTTTGAAAGTACATTGTATTTATAGTAATTCACTTTCAGTACATTGCACCCAGTGTAGTTAATACTTTACTTGAAGTGCATAACCTCTCATTTACTTTGTACTTTACTTCAAGTACTGTTTAGATGTAATTTACCCAACACCGAATATTTGCGACAGATGTACAAAGCAAAGCAGTAGAATAGCCGTAGCATGTTGCCTAACCGATCGGAACTGCTCTTGCAACTAGGCCAGTCGTATGTTTTGCGGTACCGCAGTACAAAAATCGCTTCACACGATGACTATGCAGCTGATCCCAAGGGTTGTCATCATGCTCGAGCCGGTAGATTCGGTTTCCCCTTAGACCACCGAAACAAAACTTAGACATATCTACAAAACTACACAAAGCATCAACAGAGGAACGACACCTCATAATTCAAGGACACAGCGCCATCAAGAAATTAAATCTAGTGCGAAGAATTATGTTGCACAATCTCGTGAATAGCCGAAGAATTGTATTTTCAGTTTTAACGTAGGTTTGAGCTTTATCACAAGCTGGTGGGCTGTCAAAAATAGTCCTGGGAACGGTGGTTGCACTTGTCTAACGTGGCTAACTGCTTGCATAGGCCTTTGTAACAAAGATGGCATTATCCGCATAATCCAACTGTATTGTGGCATATTTTTTAGGCCTCAAGAGCTCTGGGGACACTTTAAATGAGGTTATAGACGTCGCTTAACAGATGGTTGTCGGTAAGCATCACTATAATTCCCAATGCTGTCCTGAGTCGGCGTGCATGTTTTATGTTCCCAACAAGACGGACAAAAATGCAAAATATGATGGAACTGCAATCAAGGCTATGACAAAACCAAGGAAGGACAGAAATAAATAATTCTGCTGGGGATGTGAGGTGTACTATCTGTGTGTCACCCATAGAAGCATTCCTTCGTTGAAAAGCACACGTGTTACCGAGGCTAAACTATCCGACGAACCAAAAGACGTCGGTTGAGTACACTAACTTTAAGAAGTACTACCTAATAGCCGTGGGTGTGGGGCACATTTTGTATATTCAAAATTTTCATTTATTTGTCGTTTAATTTGACATAGCTGTAGAAGTTTCGGCATTTATACACCTTTTGCACATACATTGTATTTTCAAGAAATAAAATTTTCAAATCTTTTCTACATTATACCAGCCTATGTTTCTTTTGAAAGAACAACCAGTTGGCCACATTTTGATGCGTCATATTGCCCAATACGCAAACTAGTTGGGAAATAAAAGCGTTTGCATGGATCCTTTGAAGATTGCTACTTTTCTTGGGTCAGGAAAGTGGTAACATTCTGCAACAAACCGATTCCTGAAGCTCAAGGCGGTTTCAGTGAACTAAATTGTTGCGTGTTGTGCTTACAGGAGAGCATTTTCGAGGAGAGCGAGGAGTCTCAAATGAGGGCGGCCATCGAGGCTTCGCTGCGGGAGGGCGGCCGCGTGCAGGAGCCCATATCGGACGACGACCAGAGCGATCTCGAGACCTTCGACTCGGACACCGAGAGCGGCGTGACGCAGCTTGCGGTCGTGCGCAACTCAGCAGCTAATCACGTCGCACGCGCACACTCTCCCATCGACATCAGCGCCTCGAACAGCAGCGGCGGAGGCAGCAACAGCAATGCAGCCGTGCAGCCAAAATTTGACGCCGAGGAGTGGAAGAGGTTCCTTGGTAGCGACGAAGGTGTGTGCTTTACGCTCCTTGGTGGCAGGGAGCTTCCAAAGATGTTGCCAATGTGGACGACTGAATTTTGACGAAACATGGAAGTAGGGAATGGATGAAGACACTGCTGTTTGTCCATTCCTTACTGAGAACGGAATGATTAGTGTCGTTGTTAACACAGTAATTTTCTACTTCTCACACTGTTGACAATTCACACCTCAGCTAGTTGAGAATGATCACTTTTCCAACTGCAAGAAAATAAGGCAATTCGAAGTGGGGTGGCCCACACTGATAACAATGTTGTTGAGCTGTCTTGCTGCAAGAATGCCAAGAGGAGTCTTTCAAGGTATCTTGGAGTTCCTCAAAACTTTCTTAGAACTGTTTTACATTGTCAGGCTCTAACCATGTCTGGGTAGTTAGACTGTACTATGGTACCCTTGGTTCCTGGTGCTTTTGTGCACTTAGTGGAACCACATTTATGTTACCGGTTGCCATGGTTCGCATCTCGAACATCTTGGAAAGTTAATTTTTGTGACCACTAGAGTTGTGTGCTCGAGGCGATTTTCACTGTGGCTTCTCTTTCAGACGAAAAATCGGAGCTCATGATCAGGTTTCCCGACGGGTCAAGAAAAGTGATGACCTTTCCAAGCACATCGAAGTTGAAAGTAGGTAGTATAAGGTGTCATTTGTGTGTGCATACATTGAAACAACTCTCTTTTTTTTTTTTTTTTGACACAAAACAAATCCAAGGTAACTGTTTTAAGAAGTGGGAACCTCATGTAACAATATCTTTCATTGATTAATGTGCTCGGTTTAACTCGGACACCTTTGCTTTCCGATTCCAGCCCGCCTGTCCCTGACCACACACCCCCTCAGTACTCTCTTCTCACATTTATGACCCTTTAAGAGCAGCAATCATTAAAGATAACAAAACATTGTCTGACAAAGGTAGAACTGCAACAGTTGTTGTAGTCTGGTCACGATGCCACGCAGTGCCGTTCGTCCATTCATCCGATGCTCTGTCACTAACTCATTTATGTTTCTCTCCCTTTCCAGGCCCTGATCAGTTTCGCGTCCTGCAGTGGCTATGACGAAGAAACACACGAACTCATCACCAACTTTCCAAGGCGCAACCTGAACAGCCTAGATCACTCCGCGACTCTTCGCGACACCGGACTTTTCCCAAAGGAGACCATCTTCATCCAGTTGCGCAACTCGTGACAGTTGCACGACCAGTGACAGTTGTGCAACTCGCCTTCTCAACTGCCCGTTTTCATCGCCGTGCGAGGTGCGTCAAGCTCCGTGGCGACGACTTCGACGGACAAAGGACAACAGTGTCGAGTTTATCCTGTCGTGATGCGAACCCGTTTTGGAAATTCGGAGCCCACTCCGCTCAGTGGGAACAGGTGACTGGTCGGAATGCAGGACTCAATAAGGCAACTGAAGTGTGAACGGTGTTGTGGCAAGCGTTTTTAAAAATCTGGATTTAACCGCGGATTTAATCGCAACACGTGCGGCATTGTTTGAAGCTGATTCAGAAATCGGGGGGGCACGCTGGCAGCTTTTATGCCAGTGTGCCGACGGGAAGCAACGGTCTGCCAACCTCAGGAGCGCAACTTCTTAAAAGAATAAATGCAGATTTATGAGAGGCGTTTTGAGACATATGTTGAACTCCCACCAAACGTAAGAATTTGTCTGCCCTCTGATGGCTTTTTAGGACAACTGACCCTTTTGTTCATCTGGCAACATTTTAATTATTTTTTTTACAACTTTTGGACTGTTATTGTGTTGTCTTGCTTACAATATACAGGGTGTTTTTTCTGAGCTTAACAAATTGCTTAAAAAAAGCTGTGAAAGCTACACTTATGCGGTTTGTGCAGGCAAGTTATACGGCCAGGGGGACATGGTACAGGGGGCTAATCGTAACGATCAGTGGGCTAATTAAATAAAATTTGTTAATTAACTTTTTAATTAGTGAAAATAGACATAGTTCCAATTATAGTCAGTTACAGCTCAGGAAGGTAGGGCGAGGGAAAGGTAAGCCGGAAAGGAGGAAGCAGACCAAACGCCAAAGAGAAAAGGTTTCCCCCTCTTATCCAGCATCTGCTTCCTCCTCTCCGAACGGACTACAGAAACTTGCAGAGCGTCACTGAAAACCGCTAAATCAATAATTTTTAGAAATACTTTTGAGTGCGTGGGAAGTGTAGTAATGCGCTAACGATACCATTTATGCAACAGGTACAAGGCTGAGGCCGTGATAAGAGACGGAAAAGTCGTGCGGGCGAGTAATCGCATTAGTAGCCTTGCTCTTGCTGCACGAGTGGCAACTTTAGCGCACTACTGCACTTTTCATGCTCTTTCTAAAAATTACTGATTTAGCAGTTTTCGATGGTGCTTAGCAAGTTTCTAATTGAAACCATATATCCAATTTCACTAATTAAAAAGTTAATTAACTAATTTTACTTAATTAGCTGACTGATTACGATTATCCCCTATACTGTCCCCCTGGCCGTATAACTCGACTGCACAAACCACATAATGCAGATTTCACGGCTTTTTTTAAACAAATCTGTTAAGCATAAAATAAAATGCCCCATATTTAAAAAACAAAGTACCATATTTGTAGCAGGCAGTTTTGTGAGTTACTATAAATGCCTCGTTTGTTACATTGTTTACTACTCGTTTGCCACTAAAAACTTTGGAAGTGAAAATGAATAAACAAACACATTCCTTTGTGTTATGCTTTGCAGGCTGAGAGAGTATAAATGCTGCAGTATACACAGAATTCTAAGTGGAGAGGGTTAAACACAATTGAAGAATGAAGTTCTCTCCAAACCTGTGCCACTCAAGGTGTAACAGGTTTCCACTGCACTCGCATTCGACGAGTGCAGTGGAGACAAAGGCAACTAACCTTAGATTTACCCACTAATCATTTGAACCAGACCTCTGCGTTCTGACGTCCCCGCACTCTCTTGTCTCCCCCTTTCTCTCGGTTTCTCGGCGCATAGCTTTTAAATTACACGCTCGACGCACATGATGCGCACGAGATGGTTGCTTTGCGCGTCGGCTGCTTTGGCGGTAATGGCAATTGGAGTGTGGGCCCTTAAAATTAAGACTTTTGATGCTTCTCAGAATTGAATTCAGCGCACAAGAGCTGACCAACCGACAGAGAAGCTTCATAAAGTACCTCCAG
Source organism: Ixodes persulcatus (assembly GCA_013358835.2). NCBI lineage: Eukaryota > Metazoa > Arthropoda > Arachnida > Ixodida > Ixodidae > Ixodes > Ixodes persulcatus. The sequence goes on from JABSTQ010010409.1 coordinate 886,779, forward strand.
TTTGAAACCTGAAACAGCCAGAATGTCGCGCAAGCGGACGCTTAAAAATAAAACCGAATAGAAACAAAGGTGACAACTTTTCGTCTTCAATATTTTCATTCGACGCTTTTAAACCTAAACAGCTCTGCAAGCACTGTACGTGCTCCGGTGGGGTAAGGAAAAATCTACGCATTGACCCTTTCTTTCTACTATTCATTTGGAAACAAAACCAGACCAACGGGAAACTTCTTTTGGGGAAAAAAGCTAGACCGTCAAAAGGTTAGAAAAGGGCATTTGAAATAAAACAATTCCTTCGGGACTGACGTTATCGACCGTGGCAGACATTGGGTTACGAGGTGAAAGTGATAATTAGCAAATTTTTTACCTAAAAACCACTACAGAACATTGGAACTATTCACTTCAGCCGACGCATTCCAATTAGAAGTGTTGCTCATAAAAATATGTCGCAGACTCCGACAGTGCAAACCGTCCCGCCGGTTTTGGTAGGGACGAGCGACGTGCCGGCACTTATTTCTGTAGAGCACATCACGGACACAGGGTTGGCAATCGTACCGTACTAACCAAACTGCCCTTCTACCTTCTCACTACGTGAACCCACAATCAAGCAGCAGAGCAAATTGGTCTCTGCCATTGCCAGCAGCACACACTTCTACGAGGGAAAGTACAAAAGCAAGGTTCATGTTCTACTACCAAGCGTGCAGTGCTGCAATGTCCCTGCACATTAGCACTACATACATAAAGCCGCGATCACCCTGCTAGTACAGTCGGCCGTAAAAAAGATTGACACAAGGGAGCGATGGCCTGGCCGGCGATAAGGCGACACGGGGCGCTTGGATAGCGTAAGCAGGCTGGGGTCGCGATTGCCGGATTCGTCCACTCTTGGATGGACGGGGGACGTCAACACACCGGAGCCGTTCCCAAAGCGCGCCTTCTAAACAACACAGCGTGACTGCGCACATGTGTTTTTGCTCGCTCGGTGAGAACAGCGCTATCCTTTTTTTATCAGTGCCTACCGTCATAAACGACGCCGTGATAAACGGCGCTGCCGTGGTAAACAAGCCGCACGTAAAAAAAAAAAGAAATTGCTACAAACGATAACCATATTTCTCTCGAAGCATCCCTGCGATTCAAAAGTGGGAACGTTCCGGCCACTCTCGCTCCCCGTGTTATAGCGAAATATAGCGCCGCGTGTGGCGGTTTCACCGCACCGGCCACGAATCACTTGTGTCAATCTTTTTTACGGCCGACTGTACATCATACGAAAGAGTGTGCAGACACACTCTGAGGCGTGTTTGTCCCCCTCGTGTGACGGTCACATTGGTTGTACAAAAACCATTTGCAAACATGCTCAGAGCATACAACTGTACAAAAGAAAGATAATTTTGTCGTTGTGTCTGCAGCGAATGCCGCGTCCTTGTTACGATGCACAAGTGGAGTAACTGCAGCTCAAGTGTTATTGGGGCGGCAGCATCCACCTGCGGTTATACAGCCAGGTGGTTCGTACAAGATCTAAACATAAAGGGTGAATGTGCCATTTATTACGTACGCCACACGGCACTGTTAGCACGAACACGACACTGGTGCTTCTATGCAGTTTACTTGGAAGGGGTATTGGCAGGCATAAAATTTTACCATGTAGATCGGTGCCCCGATCGAGCACTTTCAGCAGTTTTTATGACAGCCCTTAGAGTTCGAGATACAACAAAAAAAAAGTCCGGCTTGCCCGCGCCAACGGTGTCCCGTCGCATCAAGCATTTCTGGGCCTCTGCATTACGGCGTCGTACTTTGGCGTGCCATGCGACAACCAAATACAATGCAAAGAGGCAAAGTGGCACAGTTGTATCTGAAGCGCTCGGCAGATTGGATGCTTCGTGCCATCTGCAGGCACAGATCTGTAGCTGTAGCCACGACGGGATTAGAACGGCACTGAGTTGTCCCGCCTCCAGCCCGGGCTTACTACCTTCAATGATACTTCGGCGTCTCGCGAGCTTCGAGCATGTACGGCGCAGCCAATGCGCAGCAGAAGGCTACGAGTTTGCGCTAGAGGCCAAACATCTGAAAAAGAGACACAGCCGTTCTCAGCTTGTCGTTAACCATAGGGGTTTGTAGATCCCGATTAAGTAGAAAATCTGACTACCATACTTCCAGCCATGTACAGCGAGAAACAATGTGAGCCGGCTCAAACGAGCGCTGTCCTGTGTGGTAAAATGCCGCAAGGCGTGCCTCTGGCACGAAGCAGGCGGTAGCAGTTCAAGAGTAGGGGATAGTGGCGGTGCGCCCCTACCTCCCTCCAAACGGCTTAACCCGCACAGCATTTTATGGCGGTAGCTGTTATGGGCTCTTCCCACCGCTGAAAATGACATCCGTCGTAGCTGTAATATGGCGCAGCCCGCTGCGCGTGAACGTGACGGATGCCCAACGACCTCGCCACATGACGTGTCACGGCTATCGATGCGACTGTACAGCGGGTTATTTACTGCCCCAGCTTGAATTTGGTTGAGCCAGCTGACATAGTAGCTGTCCCCTGTGCAGAACCGATGCCCCGTCCATTCAACATCCGAGAAAAGAGTGCCACAAGTTTTGAAACGGTTGTGTAGATGGGGACAAAAAGCAGATGCCCGTCGACAACACTGGACGTCGGTCGCTCGCAAACGAGCCAGCAAGCGTTCAATGGAACCAATCGCTACAAACTATCCAAAATAGTTGAATGGGGAATTAAGACGCAGGCAAAATCCCTTTCTCGCCAGTCACTACAGTTTGGCACAATTTGTACAGTGTTTTAATGTCCGCACGGGGTCCCTCGGTTGGCAAGCCAAAAACCGGTGCTGCAGGGTGCGATGCCGAGGCTACAGAGACATGTTCCTCCCTTCTATGCTGATGGTGACCGCCCTCTGTGCTTTCATCTTCTTCTTCCTTTCCTGGAACTGCCTCATGTGTCGGTCCAACCTTGTCACGGTCTTCTTGGTGTTCTGCATGAATTTGACGACAGTTAAGCCAGTGCTTTGCAGCATACCTTTCGCCATAGAAAAACGCTACGGATCTACTTCAACGCCGAGTGTGTTTGAGGGCTGGCTTCTACATCTAGAGCATCACGAAAAGTTGTAACGAAAAACATGATACCACGGCCACGTGTATTTGCAGAAATCACTTTGTTCCTTGGCAGGAATGGAACCAACAAAGTCGCTCAGTCGTCAGAGACTCAACCTCTGCGCTACAGGAACAGCTCGAAAAAGTGTCATATTTAAGCCGCTGTATATGTGCTCTCATGGCCGCAAGTCACGTGAATGGTACATAACTTGGCATCACATTGTCACGCAACCACATAACTTGATGTCACGGTGCCCCACGACTACTAACTTGACATGGGTGTCGCGTGACGCACGACGACATAAGTGACGTGACATAACCACAGGGTTGGTGTCACGTGAGCACCATCTGCTAAGTTTTGTGGGAAAATATATGTCAGGCTATAACAGCTCTCAAGTCTGCATTTTGCGTAGTTCAGACTTTATACACATAGTATCGCTTTAATGTACGCGTTTGCACTATGCAGAAGCCAAAGCCAACTTTGCGAGAGCGCCTGCCAAAGTCTGCACCATCGCTTCAGTACAAACATGAGGCGAGTTCATGGTTTTCAAATGTCTTTAGGCTGCACAAATGTCAGCACCTGCCAGGGTGATGGGCAAACTCTCATAGAACTGGTGCCACTACAGACCAGCAGAACTATGGGCAGCCAATAATAATGTTTGTGCATGGTAGGCTTTTTTTTCCCCTATGCCTGTTGCACTGAACTGCCCGGGGTTGTCTCAAATGGAGGCCCGTAAATTGAGGGCCCAGAACCACTCACCTTGACGAACTCTGTGTCGCAGTTCCACTTCGGCCTAACCACGTAGTCCTTTGTGGATGGCGTTGGTACCCGAGCCCTTGCTATCCAGCCTTTTTCGCCGGGCCTCAAAGACCTGGAAACAAAAGTTAACAAACAGAGTCCCCATATTGACAAGATTACCAATTTAAAGCACATATATATGGCAGTCGAGAGAGTGGTTTTAGTGGGACGCCGGAATTTACCATCGCACCTTTACTCCATTTCCACCCAAGGACCATGACTATTCTGACTATTCCACATTGATGCCTAGTTACGAAGCAGTGCAGGGTGTCTAGCAAATTATTATTTTGAAATTCCCCGACTTTTCCAGGTTTTCCCTGACAACTTCAGGTGAAATTCCCTGACCACTGTAGAGGCAGGTTAAATATATAAGACCATTACAACACAAGGCATTGAGCATTGAGCACTGTGAGGATAATTTTGCACAAGCTTAATCCAACTTGCCTATTCCGAAATATTCGGGTTCGTCCAGTTCGGATTAAACAAGCACTTTCTTGCAGCCGACATCATCAGTGAAGAGGCCGCTTCCGGAAACACGATAAAAACACGACGCTCAACCACAGACGTCAATAACCGAATGGCAGCATGGCCGCTAGATGCAAACTTTCGGATACTTTCGGCTTAAGGCTTAGATTGGATTGGGATCTACACCTTTTCCATTTCTTACTATATCAAGTAGCTCTAACTGGATCTAGCCTAGTGTCGTGCCCTCAATCCAATCCAATCCAAGGCTTGGAGTGGATTTGTCGGCTGTTCTATTAGCTTACATAAAATCGAAAGAATAAAACACGGAGGACAAGCACAGGACAACCACGTTCTTTCACTTTGGTAAAACGTAGTCAGGTCGAACATGGTGCAGATTCTTGCTCCAGGAACAGGACAATGTGGTTGTCCTGTGCTTGTTCTCCGTGTTTTATTCTGTCGATTTTAAGTGTTCCTGTTCAACTCGCTCGCTTTTACCAGTACTTCTATTAGCATCGATTATTGCCTATTTTTCTGCCCCTAAGCCCTTAAGTCTTTGCTCAGGGCACTGAATGGCGTTTCCGGCTCATTTCCCCTGACTGGGATCGCTTTCTGACAATATCCCTCACAATTCCATGATTTTTCCCGGTAATTAAAATTTCCCTGACAATTCCCGGTACGTATTCCTGGTTTTCCCAGTCGCTAGACACCCTGCAGTGCCATTTACAGTACAGATCAACAAAAATGTATGGCATTAATGAGTCTACTTGTTTCTCTAGAATGAGAACCATGCACCTCAAGATGTCAGGTAACAAGGTTGCATTTGTATTTGTTTTGAACACGCTAGTACATTTTCAAGAACCTTCGCTCACCCAAGACGGTGCTACTAAATCCCGTCACCGTAATATTAAGTTAGCCTCTGTTAGAGATGCGACTCATGACTGCCACGCAGCGAAACAAGCAGCAACCGAGAAGGGGAAAGCAAAACCACTGACTTGTCTTCTCCCGTCAAGGCCTTGTCTATGTCCTTTTTGGCAGGGGGTTCATCGGAAGATTCCAACCTGCAATGAACGCTGCAAGTTACTAGTGCGTGAATCGAAGCGTCCTTCGTTTGTCACCATTACAATCACCGGACATTGACTTGTTTCGTGAGGATCATTCTTTCTGACATCGTGTCACAGCAACCACCTCGAGTTGTTCCACGCTCGCAAGTGACGAGTTAGAAACTCGCGCAGCCCAGAACTGCTTTGCACGATTGTGTACACAATTCTCGAGGTACAGAGACCGGGCCGGTGACTTCGGTTCTTGCACACTTCAAGTATCTCGTGTTGCTGCAACCCCAGCAAACAGCGTGGTCGCACTAGCACGGCAAAGGCGGGCCCTGTGTGCCACGTACCTGATCTTCCGTTTCTGGGGCATCCTCTCGAAGTCCTTCTGCTCCCGTTCCTCCTTGGAGATGGAGGAGTAGTTTGTGTTGAGGTTGAAGATGGGCCGCGCCCACTCGTTGATCAGCTTGCCCGCCTTTTCCCGGTTCTCCTTGCTCTCCTTCGGGTGCTTGTAGAGGTACATTACAGCCCTGCCGATCCCGCTCGACTTGAGGAACCCTTGGTCCAGCGGGGGAAACTGGACACAACAGACGTGCAGTCGAAACACGGTCAAAGGTGAACCTCTTCGTCCAGGATACATGTGCGGCAGGCTGGTAATCTTTTCATGGCAACTGCCGGTGTCGACTAAATTTTGCAGCAGCTCCCAGGGTACGTTTCCTGTAGGGCTGTTTTGGCTGGGAAATTTCTCTGCTAAACGTAACCGTGTCGTGTGACATTGTGTGACGTGACACCGATGTCATACGACATTGTAATGTCCTCGCAAGTAGTACCATTACATCATGCGAGACTGCGACGTTACGTGAAACTATGATGTGACGTGCCGGTACGCGACACCATTACAGCCCGTGACACTGCGACACTAAGTGACAATACGACGTGGCATTACGTCACGTGACACTAAAAGGTTAGGCAATGCTACAACTTGACATTGCGACTTCCCGGCATGTGACACCATAATGTCGAGTGATGCCGTGACGGCACGTGACGTCACGGTCGGTGTGCAGCGCGACTGTGCATGGTTTGTGCGCAGCACAATGTGCACCGCCTCGGCCTTAACCTCGGTTTGCGAGGAATTAGCAGTTTCTTTTGCCACCATTTCCGTAAGCCCAATGCCTCGGCAGAGCCGAGCGGCTTGCGTCAACGGCCGTGACACCGCTGGCGCCCTCTGGAAGAGGTGCGGCGACGCACAAGCTCACCTCTCCGAGAAGACGGAGCATGTGCTCGCGGATCTGCAGGTGGGGCAGGCTCTTGTCCGGCAGTGGGGAGAGCCACTCAGCCATGACGTGCAGCACCCCCTGGTCCAGGAAGGCCACCTTCAGGTCCATCTTCTTCAGCTGAGACACCACCGTTGGCAGGAACTTGAGCTTCTTGGTGGCAGCACACTTGGCAAGGTTCAGTTCCTTGTCCTCCTGCGGGGAGGAGGAAACATGGATGACCGGTACCCTTTTCTCACCGTTCGCCTGCAGGGGGCTTCCTCTAATGCATCGCTATTTCGACAGATGGCCAATGAACCTCTCCCAGTCTCGGCACCGACGCAATAAAGAGGTGAAAGGCCCACACAGCTCGTGAACATTAATACAACACATACACTGGGGAGTGTTTGGCTCGTGTGCATCATTGGGTGGCTCGGATTCGCTAAAACGGTGCGCTGGAAAAACATTTTACCTAAGAGCGGGGACAGTCGAGGAAATTTGGGACTTAGGGGAATCCGTGAGAGTACCATATTTACTCGAATATAACTTGACCATGAATATAGCTCGAAGCCTTTATATTAAACTCGCCGAGAATAAAAAAAAATAATTTGAATATAGGTCAACCTTTTATTTCTTTTTCAAAGAACAAAAGTTTGGGCAAAAGAAAGAAACACACCTATATTTACAGCACTCTCAGCTAAAGCACAGTGCAATGCCAAAAACTTAATCATTGTCAGAGCTTCTGACGTGTAATCGTCGTCAGAAGCTTCGTCAGCTTCGTTGACATCCTCACAAATTCGCAACAATACCTCACTCACACCGTTGTAAAATGGCTACAACAAGAAACAAAAAAAAGTGGAGACCGGCGAAGCGACGGAAGATTACATACAAAGATGCGAGCAATGCCATGAGCTGTCACGAGCAAGAAGGAGCAAAAGTAACCTCTGTAATTTGTAGGGATGCCGCAAACCTCCCTAAGTTCGAGTTCGAAATTTTCTAACCTCGCTAAGGTTCGAATTTGAAAAGTTCGCAACTTTAGAACCCCGCTGAGGTTCGAATTCGAATAATTAGAAAATGTTAAGGTTTCTGAAAGTTTGAGTTCGAAAATATCAAATTTTTTTACAGATAGTTCTAAATATTCTAACATTTCAAATGTATTTAAGATTCAAGTTTGAAAAATCTGAATATTTCAATTTTTTTAGGCACAAGTTCAAAAAGTTCGAAAGGTCCGATTTTAAAAGGGCGATGCAACAATTTTTGTACTTTGCGCAAATACCGCTTAGAACGGATCCCCGACGTATAATGACCCATGAAACACTCGTTCGTTTTTCACCCCACGCAATAGAAGTCCCAGTAAAAAATTAAAGAAAAACGAGCAGCGTTCACCCCCTCAACTCACAGCCAGAACAAGCGGCCGCGTGATCAAGAGCAGATTATATGCCGCCAATGCTGATCATAGCCACGCGCTGGGGTTGGCAAAGCACAGGACACGCGCTGAGTTCCAGACATTGTTATGGCTCGGCTGTTGTCGTCGTTGCAGCGATTGGACAAGGGCCACTACCCGAATGCTTCTCGAGCTAGTAATTATCACGAGCCCAAATCGAGTGCCCACGCAATGCTCGGGTCCAACCTATGAACCGCATTCAAATATCGTCATTGGGGTGTACTGCGATCCCCACGTTACGTCATCAAATTTTGCAAAGGAGAGATTGAATGAAAATGATCGCTTTTGTCCTTGAAATTACACCGCAACAAAAGAGTTTCTTGGCCAGTGGCGTTGCGTGCGAGTATCCTTGAGCCCCACTTGTGCCAGTAAGCTCGTGTAAAGTGAAAAACATTCCAATTGAATATCGTTGCACCGCTCCTTTAAGTTCCAAGTCTGAATTTCACAAATAAAAATCGAATTTCACAGATGAAAATCAAATTTTGCAGTTTCAAACTAAGTTTTCATGAATTCATCTAAAAAGATAGCAAAATGTGCTACAAACTTTACTAAAAAATTAGAGGACACTTTCGACCGCATACGTGTGGGAATGCAAAAGCATACATATGCGTAGCGTAATCCTGCAAGCTCCGCAGATGCCGGCTGAGCAGCCTCTGCGGAGGCCAGCTGGACAAGCTCTGGGGAGCGGTGCACCCGCCGCTCTCCAGAGCGGTGCCGCAACGCGCAGGTCGCAGCCAATTTGGCGCGGCCAATCCGGCGCTTCGCAGCCATTTTAATAGCCGTTCCGTGGAAGGCATTTCTCTGCCGTTTTTTGCGGTTACGAACAACGCCGGCTCCGCGTCATGAGACAGTTAATGCTTCGGCATTAAAACGTTGCCCCGACTATTATAAACTCACACCAGCTCACTCGCACCCTCACGTTGCGTTCGTTAATACTCCTTCCTTCCCAGTGCTGTGATACTGACGGTACTACCTGTATTACTCGTTATTTGTCATAACTTATGAAATAAGCATTGATCTGGTTGAAGGGTACGTCGAAAAGCCCTGAAATGGTCAGGTGAGCATACTTCTTACTTATTTGCAAACTAGTAGAAATCCGATCAAACGTCGCCTAAATGCAATGCTGGCATAAGACAATGAAATATGCGGGACGGACAACGCAGTCACATAAAGGCATCCAGGCTTCCCGAAAATTTTTAGTTGCTCTGGGCGTTTAGTTTCGGCCGGATGACCCGTGGGATGGAGAAAACACTGAACGCAGGCACAACACCCGACACAACTCATGGTTGAGGAGAATGCAACCAGACTAAATTAGGGGACTACCCGGCCCAATACAGCTGATCAGGTCACGACCGGTTATCATCGGGCTAACCATATTGCTGCTGCCTGGTACTTTTCTTCTTCGACGAATGAAGATATTGGCCACTCTAAAATGCAGACCGTCACTAATGATAATGAAGTAAGTGCCGATTCAGCATTCACTGTAGCGCATCGGCGTCGCTCTCCGCACGCCTTTCCTTGATGAGAGAAAATCGAGGGACTCGTGTTCAAAAACAACTAATGCTACGAAGGACGCTCCCAGCGAAGCGCCCCAGTTGAATTTCGAGCCTGCAGATCAGGGATCTGTTGGCCTACAGGTTACCTCGGGGCAACCTATGAAGTAGTGCGCGAGAGAGGCTCAGCGCGGAAGTCGAAAGGAAAAGGTGCGGGGTACGAGGCCACCCCAAAGCTATCATTTGGCGTTTTACAAGTGCGTCATTCGTATCACAATCAGCTAACCGTAAGACTCGAAGTGCAATTTCAATTCCACTTAACACACTGACATCTCGCATTACTCATATGTGTTGCCTCGAACCTACAGGGGTTAACTGGGTTCGAACTTTGTCAAACTTTTGTTTGGAAGTTCAAAGTTCGGCCAACTTTTGAACTCAGCAGGTTTGAAAGTTCGGAAATCATCAAATGTCTTAGTAAGTTAGAAAATGTTGAATTTCATTGCGCGAAAAATTGGAAGTTCGAAAACAATAAAATTTTTCCACGCCAAAAATTAGGAAGTTCGAAAATCGCTCAATTATTTATGTAACAAGTTCGACGTTTCAAAACTTTGAAATCCTTTCGAACCCCTCGGTTTGGTCTTCGAACGTCAGGTTCTCAAAAAGTTTGTGGCATCTCTAGTATTTTGTTTTGCTGTGCGTCGGCAAGGGAGAGAGGGGAGGAGCAGAGGGGAGGGGGCAAGGCACAGTGGGGCAAGGTGCAAGGCATGTCGCGTCTGTGTCCTGTCGGCAAAACCTGGCGCCCGAGGGATGCGCAAGCGGTGGCCATGGCGGACCCCCGGCTGCTGCTGTTTCTGTTGTTTTCGTGTCGAAAATGTTTCCGAAACAAGAAGCAGCGCGGCGCCCCGGCGACCTTGGCTCGGTGACTCGGTAGCTCCATGCACTCGGTAGGGTCTCGAAATTTGGTCACGAATGTAGGTCGAAATTTTCTAATCACGATTATAGGTCGATCCTTAATTTTTGACGTTTTCGAAAAAGAAGGTTGACTTTTATTCTAATAAATACGGTACTCTGGGGAACCCCTGGGTTCCTAGGGAACCCATTTGAGAACTCATGCGGGGGAATCTGCATCCCATTGACCTGCACGTTGATGCGACACCACTGTCCCCTCAAGCCCTCGCCCCATTCTGCTTCACTCCCTCCCGTACAATGTCTATCTCTGAAAGCATCTGTCGGGTGGCCCCAACGTTATTAGAACAACTCAGTTCTGGAACTCCGCTCCGGAGGGGGGTCCCTCTGCGTGGCGCCTGTCAGAGGGCGCGCGCTCCGCATTAATACTCGCTATCATCATCATTGACGGCGCGGTTCTGGCCTTTCTTACGGATAACAGCAGCAGACAACTTTCAAATTGTTTCTGCTGCTGTTGGTAGTCACATTTTTACTTTTTACTGGCGAAAGGGCAAAAACTAACTCAAAACCATGCTGAACCTCGAGAGAAGTCGGGACTCAAAAGCAGCCGCGGAGCAGTAGCAGACAAAAACGCGTGGATTAATGCGCTGGCAGCGCCACCTAGCCGCAAAAAAATCGGACACGGTTTCGGACCCCCTCCAATGTACAGCGTCTATGGGAAGTTCCATAACTGAGTTGATCTAGTAACGGTGGGGTGGCCCTGCATGTTGTATTATTTCTTCCGCATAGATGCTCTGGATGAGGTATGAACCATGCCTTGCCACTGGCAGGAGTTGAAACTGCTACAGTCAAACCCATTTACAACAAACAGCAGGAAACGCTATGATCAGTTCGATATAGCAAGTAATTCGATATAGCAAAAACCATTTACAACGAACTTTCACGATGCGTTCGTTGTAAGGCGAGAACTTCTCTTTCTCTCTCATCTCTTCGCTTCCACCTTGTAATAAAGCGCTGGAAATATTTTTTTTTTGCATGCGTGCAAAGTTTTTTTGTTTTGTTTTTAGCTTATCTCTCCTTCTGAATCATTTCTCTTCGAAGGCAACCACTTTGGGATGAAGTTTTTTTTCCTGTGCGTGAGTGCAGTGTTTTTTTTTTACCTTTTCCTTTTTCTGAATCGCTTCGCTTTGTCAATTTTGTTCGGGGCTTCAGCATTTAAAATTTTCTTTCTTTCCTAGTTTTTTTTTTTGGAGGGGGAAGGGACAGGCTAGAAGGCCATAGTTTGCGCATTTTTGGAAGCCTTCCCGGGGGGAAAAAGTTTGATATAGCCAATATGTTGTTCGTTATAAAAAGTACTTTTTACATGCATCTTTATTTAAATTTTCCGTGAGTTCGATATCGACAATAATTCGCTGTACGTGGGTTCGTTCTAAACGGGTTTCACTGTAGTATTAGTGTATGAGTAGTTCGGCATGCAAGTTTATTTTTACCCGAAAGCTGCATTTTCCTGAGGCACACCACCTTTACGCTCCCGACACACAGTACGGCCAAAAGGGAAGCTGAAACACTTCTTCACAAAGACGAGTTAGAGGTTAATTCTGGCATATTTTTATCCCGTGAACCTGAATATCACGTTCGCTTTCCCCGAAGGTGTAACTAAACGCGAGAAAACACGAAAAATCTCCGACAGGTCGTTACGTCGGGCTAGGATCTTTCGGCCGCCAAGCGCGTGTCGCTCTTGTGGGCAGCGCATGCAAATGTGAACTTGCCAGGTATATTCCCCCGCACTGACACCAGTCGTGACGTCTCTTTCTGACCTTTTTGAAAAATAGTGAGTGCGCGCGTCAACAGCTTTGATAGGTGCTGATGATGCGAGAGAGCGGAGATTCCGAAAGCTCCTAATGTGACGTTGCGCCCCAAAAAGGGGGGGCTTCGGCAGTACTTTAAAAATTAATTTCTGCAGCCTCTTTCCACCAAATTCAAAAATAATCTAGACAGTCGTGATCCTGAAGGCCAAATAAAGGCGATTTAAGTTTTTTCTCTCAAATACAGAACCGCTTCAGTTTCCCTTTAATTAAGCCCGTACTGCCATATGTTAATTCCCGCCACCGGCTGGTGGTCCTCAAAATAAAGGCGACAATTAATTCATCTAGATCGAGGGTTCTCACTTTATCTACCCCGAGTGCCAACTGAGGGTCCCCTTCCAAACGGAGCATTGGTGCAACAAAGCAGTGCAGAAGCCGACAGACCTTGTAAACAATAATGTGCATGGGGTCGTGGGGTCAAATAATGGAATCAAACATAACACGAGTCAAACAACGTTTGACTAGTAGTCATGCATCAAAGGGTGACTCAGATCTCCCATTACAATCCTCAAATCGGAAAACCACTTCACTTAGGGTTAGGGTCAACCGGGGAAATTTGGGAGCTCGAGGAACACTTGAGGGTTCTCTGAGGAATCCTCAATTTTGAGAACCCAAAATTTAAGTGATAAGAGTGGAAATTGCGAAGTTTTTACGTAATTGCTAGGGGTGTGCGAATCTCTCTTTGAATCGAATAGCACTGTGTCGTTGCCAGCTTCGACACTATAAAGTGAGCCAATTCGAACCACTACTATTCACACATCCCTAGTATAATAGCCAAACAGGACAGAGGTAAAGAGCCCATGCACATTACAGTCAAACACGTTTATAACAAACAGCAGGAAACACTACCATCAGTTTGATATAGACCTTTCCAAAAAGAATGTTCTGGCCGCCGCCATTTTGCGAATCGAGTGACCCCTGTCAGCCAGAAATATCTGGCACCCGCCTGAGCTGTGGAAACCCGGTCAGCGTGACTCCCCACCTGCATTGTGCATTCGGAGTTCGCCGGTTTTTCTTGGAAGTTTTAGGGGCGAAGCTCCTTAGGGGCTAGCCATGTCCGTATGTCCGTCCGCCGTCCGCCGTAGGCCGGCGTCGGGTGCTCGTGCTTCTGCTTGTGAGATCACGAGCACGTGAGCACATGCTCACGTGCTCGTGTAGGGCAAAAACAAAATTGGAAAAAAAAAAGATGAAAAAAAATTATGAAAAAAGAAAAAGAAGAAAAAAAAGAGTAGGGGGTTCTGAGATGCCATCCCATCTGTCTGCTTAAAAAAAAGAAAAAGAAGAAAACCACACATTCTCCTACTGCCATGAATGAAAAGGACCGAAAAGCTCGGCATGCAGCGCCTCAGCGTCTACGTAGACAGCAAGCTGCTCCGGAGACCAGGGCGCGAGAAGCTGCTGCACAGCGTCAAAAACGCCAAGCGGACCCTGGAGTTGAGAGCTCGGGAAGCGGCGGCAAAGCGTCAACGCCGACAGCAAGCAGCAATACCTATGACCAAAATCAGTATAATCAGCACCACCCGAGCTTCGCCCCAATCAACATCATTCACCACGTGGAGATGCGGTAATTTTTTTACTTTATTTGCCTCTTTAGGATGCTTACCCTTCGTGTGTTATCTTCCACTGTGAGAACCAGGGAAAAGCAGGGCTCGTAGCCTGCTCGGCCTTCGCAGGAGACGAATGAAGAGAGCGAACAACAAGCAGCCCGCGACGCAGGCAGTTCCACATTCTTGGAGGATTATTTCCGTTTAGATAATCTCCAAAAAGCCCTCCCGGCTATGTTCCGGGTCTTCGCGAAAAAATAGCTGATAGGGTCGGGACCGGGGTGTGGGGACGGAATAGACACGTTCGTTCATTTGCTTTGAAGCTGTGCAAAAAAGCAGCTCTCTTCTACATGTGCCCCAGAACACACTGAATTCCGTCCGATTGTCGTGAGGTGACTATCGTCGATCAGTCGACACTGTATATTGGACATGCTGTGTTATTTGAGACCTTTCTCAAGTCCTGTTCGGATAACGCGGCACCGTGGGGTACGTACAATATATGTTGTCCGATTGATGATACTCGTTGAATTTCATGTTGTGGGCGGGGAATATCCATGCAGTTCAGATATCCTGTGTGGTCAAATATTTTTCGACGGCTAAGACCTTTGTTAATTGACACGGCTGAGTGTACGGTGCCGTGAAAAGATCAACAAAAAATGAAACAAATTTTCCAGTTGCATTTGTTCTGTCGTGCACGGACTCACCAAAACAGCTTTCATTTCTTTGTTTTTGTTCCCAAAAAATAGGTACAAGGCATTCTTAAAAACCCCGAGAAATTCTATTCGCCATAAAACACAAAATAAAAAATAAAACGTGGCAATTTAGCCTCCACCAGCGCCCGGAATTGCGCCTACGCAAGGCTGCCACAGACCACTGACTAGAAAACCCACAGCTCAGCGCAGTCGGGCAACACTGACATACCCTCTCAAAACCAGGGACGTCCGCTGTAAATCGCTTCGTTCGAGACTGCCGTTGGAAAGGTCTATAGCATGTAATTCGATATAGCAAAAACCATTTACAACAAACTTCAATGATCCGTTCGTTGTAAGGTGAGAGCTTCTCTGTTTCTCATCTCTTCGCTTCCGTCTTGTAACAACGCGCTGAAAAAAGTTTTTTTTTTTTTTTTTGTGCATGCGTGCAGAGTTTGTTCTTTAACCCCCTTCTGCCCTTCTGAATCGCTTCTCTTATTAAGCAACCATTTTGGGATGAGAAGG
This sequence comes from Ixodes persulcatus, assembly GCA_013358835.2. Classification (NCBI taxonomy): domain Eukaryota; kingdom Metazoa; phylum Arthropoda; class Arachnida; order Ixodida; family Ixodidae; genus Ixodes; species Ixodes persulcatus. The sequence goes on from JABSTQ010010409.1 coordinate 901,892, forward strand.
TTTTTTTTTTTCTGTACGTGCGTGCAGAGTGTAATTTTTAGCTTTCTCCCCTTCTGAATCGCTTCTCTTCGCTCAATTTTGTTCGCAACTTGAGCTTCTGGAATTTTCGTTCTTTCCTAGCTTTCTTTTTTTTTTGGGGGGGGAGGGCCAGGCTAGAAGGCGATTGTTTGCGCGTTTTTAGAAGCCTTCCCTGGGATAAAAAGTTTGATATACCCAATATGTTGTTCGTTATACATAGTAATTTTTACATGCATTTTTATTTAAATTTTTCGTGAGTTCGATATCGACAATAATTTGCTGTACGTGGGTTCGTTCTAAACGGGTTTCACTGTAGTTCGAAAACTATCCAATTCCGAGGGGCACATGTCAGCATACCTCCGCAGCAGCTTTCATTTCCTTGATGATCTCCGCAATGATGTCGTCGGTGTCGCTGATGATGTCCACGTCTTTCCGCCTCCTACGCCGGGAGCTTTCCTCTTTCTTCTTGGCCATCATCAGATCAAAGTCCGACATGAAGTCCGAATTCCTAGACACCCGACAACCGGAGATCCAAAACATTCGTCACTGTAGGGCTCTCTCAAGGATCACTCATGCCAACAAAACAAGTTTGACATAGATGTTGTGTCGACATGTCAACTAGTGTTCACACTTATGACGAGTCGTTTCTGCCACGTGGCGTCACCGTAATGCACCCTACCCCATTTTCGCAGGAAACCGCATCTCCATTTAAGGTGCCGACAAATCTTCCTGAACATTTGGGAATGCTTCGAACTTGCCGTGTGCCTGGCTCGAAGCACACTTCACCGACATTCAAAACGCGAAAATAAAAACTGAAGCGCAGCGTCGTACGCACGAACAAGTACATACAAAGAGTCACTGCTTCCCACACACATTCTTTTGAATGACAACCCTTCCTCGCTGTGACACAGCTGCAAGCAGAAACTCGTGGCTTTATACCCTTTAACTCAGCTTTAATCGACAGCAAAGCCAGGGCTTTAGAAGAGGTGCCTTGTTTTTTTAAATGCAGCTCCACAAGCAAGAGAACTTTTCAGAACTACATGTCTGTAGCCTAGGTATAAGGTACTCCCGCCACAAAGGCACACACACGTAGGGTGGAATCTCCTTTCCAAGAAACAAGACTGCTCTGAAATCTTTCGCTGACAAGTTGAATGGAACGCAAGCTTGAGATTCAACTAAACACATACCGCCCACGCCTGTTGTCGTCTACCTCGTCGTCCGAACTGGAGGCGTCTGGCACGGGTGCAGAAGCGGGCTCCTGAACGACGTCGGCACTTTCGCCCACCTCGTCATCGTGCTGCTCAACAGAAACGTCCTCTTCCTTCTCTCGCTCCTCGTCGTCCACTCTGTCTTCGTCCTCTGAAGCCGCCTTCTCCTTTTCCTTGTTTTCGTCTTCATCCTCGCTGTCCGACAGAACTGTTTCGGAAAGCCAAATCGACACATGCACATGTTTTAATGTCCTGTCGCAATATCCCAAAAGATAGCCCTCCGCCGTGAAAGACCAACCAGTTTTAGAGCGCAACTCTTAGGCGCCCGTTTCCGGCTTGAGCGGCGTCGCCGTCGGCGTAACTGCGCGGTGCATTATGGGAAACGTCCCATAATGCACCACGGTGACATGCACGTTGCATTGTGGGACATTTCCCATAATGCACCGCACGGGAGGGGGGGGGGGATGGAGGAGGAGGAGGAGGAGGAGGAGGAGGAGGAGGGGGAGGAGCACGGGAGGAGTAGATCAGGAGGGAGGAGGAGAGGGTACTGATGAGGAGGAAGGGCATACCGTCCCCTCCGTACCCTCCCCTTCTCCTCCTCAAGAGCTGCACTCTAATTCGGCATGACAGGGAGTTGTAAACGTCTTTCATTTTTTAAACAACCCGTCGGATAAGGAGCTCGCCCGCTTGCCCTTGCATTGGCTACCACGCAGGTGTAATTTTATTTGTAGGGAAAGGAAAAGAACTGCCCACTGCCTTGTCTCCTAAGTTGGCTAACTGTGAAGCTCAGATTGACTATTCATTGTACAAATCGTATGAAGTCTTGGTAAGGCGATTTCGAGACGCTGGCAATCCTCCAATTTTTTTCCCAACAATAAAATATGTAGGAAGAGAATATGGTCTACTGTTTGTAAATGGGCTATTCTCCAGGTCGTTCCGGCAGACAAAGTGCTCTTGTCTGGCAGCTTCTCAGCTCGCGCACCTTTTCGTGCTTTCCGTGCCTTGTCCTTCTTCCTGGGGCTCACCAAGTCTTCTTTGCCAAATCCCTGGAAGGATAAAAGTGGAGCAATAAACGAAGGCTCGCTAGTGCCACTGTAGAATGCGTCACTTTTGGAGATCCCAGTTTTCTGTGAACCAGCCATGGTGGACATGAACGTGTAGCCATCTCAAATTTATAATTTGACTATCATTCAGATTTATGCTTTTGGCAAGAACCAATACATGGTCTTAAAGGGGTAGTGCAATGATTTTACCGTTGAAAGAATTTCCAGCCTGTATTTTTTATATTGTTTATCTAGGCACAAGTGATAAAAAAAAAAAAAACTTCCCCCGAAAAACTGCTATTCTGCCGTGCAAATCGCCCAGGAAAAAAAACAAATTATTTGCCGATCTGCAGGCGCATGTGAGAGTTACGGGAACTACGGTGTCACGTCACAGGGGCACACAAAAATCAACGAAACCAGTGCTCCTGCTGCTACACTCACCGCCAGCCTCATGTCAGATGCTAATCCTTGAAAAGTCGAGACTCGCGGAGGGTGGCCCGAGGCTCCAAAGACAGAACCCAACGAACGGGAAACCAGGTGGCCCCCAGGGATGTCGCTCGAATGACGGCGCAGAGGTTTTGAAAAAAACTTTAACCTTCAACTCTTTTTTTTTCTTCTTTTTTTTTAGATAGAAGTTAGCACGTGCAAGAAGAAATGAAAGAGTTGTATGCGACTGTTTTCGTCCCGAATTTGTGTTTATTCTTTCCGATTGTTTAAGAAGAAATGGTTTTCTGTTCTTCGCTCTAGAGGTGACGCAAATTAATTCCCGCAATTAATTGGCCAAAGTCAGAAAATCATTGCACCACCCCTTCAAAAACATCACAAAGGTATGGATAATTCTAAACAAAAAAAAAAGTCATGAGCTTGCAGAAATTATACGTCCTACGATAAACTAGAGCACACACAAAAAACCTGGTGAGAAACGAGTCTACTATAACTAGGGTTCCGTGTTTTCTGTGTTTATTTTATTTTCGAATTCAGGGATGTTTTTTCTTTCCTCAGGATTTTCTTTCTCTCTCACAGATTCAGCATTTCCTTTTTTTCATTTTTGTAAATTGGTTATAACTTACTCAATTTACAAAAAAAGAAGAAAAGCAACACCAAATCGGTGGAAGAAAGTAAACCCCCAGATATAAAGCACTTCCGAATAAAAAAATTTAAAAAAATAAATGCCGAAAACACTGAATTTTGCTTATATTTAGGGTTCGGAGTTTTCGTTTTAAACTGATAAAAACCGATAAAAGTATGCCGAATACATTTTCGGAAATTCGGTTTTAATCGAAAAAGGTCCGTTTTTAGGTTCGGCGTTTTCGGTTTAAACCGATAAAAGTAAGCCGAATCCATTATCTAAAATTCTGTTTTAACCGAAAATGGTAAGTTTTTTAGGGCCGCGTCGAGATGGGCGGGGTGAGGGTGGGGGAGGGGGAGGAGAGAGAGGGCGTTGCAAGGTTCGACCTTGTGTGACCTCTTCGTGATTGCCCTCTTCCAAGGTTCAACATGCAACAAAAGAGGTCTTGGGATGTCCTTCGCGGGACATCTGTGTCCTTTCTGTGATCGGGCTTAGTGTCAAGTTCCTGGTTCTAAAAAAAAGTTTGGGTGCGTGCTAGTATAAGGTTTTTAGCTTCATGCAAGATCTGCAGCCAGAGTTTAGTGTGTACACGAAATATGTTGTGCTTCAAAACGTTGCACCGTGTCTCTTTTGGTAGTCACATTTGGTTGATTGGCCGATTTTGGACCAGGCAGCGCTTCATCTCCTCAGCCTGCCAGTGTCCAGTGTTAACGTTGAGAGGGCATTCTCGGAAGCCCAGGGTCATTAACAGGAAAGAATGAGCGTGAATCAACGAGGAGAACCTGGGGAAGTACATATGCGTTTAATATAATAAGATCACATAATCCTTATGTACAGAAAGTGAAGGTCCATGTTTTTTGTGCACTGACTTGTTTGTACTTCTGTGTTGTTGTTATTGTTTTTGGTTTTTTTTCTGTTTTTTTTTACAGTTGCATACCTTTGCCAAATAAAGTGTCATGTTTTTTTTTTTTCGTTTTTTTTTTTCAATGTATCTGTGCCGTTATTCCTTGAGGGATCACAAATATCAGAGTTACAAGGATCATCTTATCCGGTGTCCGATGATGTTTCTTTTATACTCACCGAAAAAAAAACGGTAAATTTTTGTGGGCATAAATATACACCGAAAAAGAAAAGAAAACGAAAATTGAATCTTAAAATAAACACCAAAAAAAGTATGCCGAATTTTGAAAAAATAAAACCGAAAACGCGGAACCCATTTATATTACACCTAAAAATTTGTGTTTTTAAAGGTTGTTTTTTTTTTTTTTTTTCGATTATGGGGGTTGTTTTTGTTTGTTTTTTTTTCCCTAGAGATTCGGTGTTTATTGTGTTAATTGGTTAAGTTATAACCAATTTACACAAAAAACATTGAATCTGTGGGAAAAAACAAAACCCCCCCCAAAAAATACCCCCAAATTGGAAAAGAAAAATAATAAACACCGCAAACATGGAACCCCAAAGGCTTGTTCACACACTTGCAACTTCTTAGGACCGAGTGCCTTGAAACTTCTTAAAATCTCTAAGAACGAGAGGACACACTGGCACCACCCATCGGGTAGCAGTGGAACACTTGGCGGTTCCGCATATTTTCTACTTCTTTCGCGCATCATTCTTTCTTTCTTGGCTCAAAAACCTTTTGTCAAAGTGATAAACATTTCTCAAGTAGTACGTACATTTGACCTCGCAAATACACCCAAGCCTTTGCTCTAGTGAAATGCAGTTCCAGGGTCACCGCAGATGGCACCAGCTAGTCATTGTGTTCTCTTGTCATACGAGATTTTAAGAGGTTTTAAGGCACTCGGCTCTAAGGAATAGCAACTGTGTCAACGGGCTTTAATTATAACAAACTGCTCGTAGAACAAATACATCTCCGAAAACAGAAATACGTGATAACTAGTGGCTTTCACGACAGGGCCGTGCGAGCGGCACGCAAGAATAAGGTCGCTCGCAGACACCCACCTCAAATTCAGATTCGTCGTCGCTTTCGCCAAAGATGTTGGCAATCAGCTCGCCCACATTTGATCTGTCGAGGGGAAAAAGCCCATTACGACAACAACGGGGGCAAAACGTTTCGGTTTCGCCGCTGCGCAACCTAGTCGTGGATGGAATACGCACTCATTATCGCTGTCCTCCTTTTCGCTGTTTTCCTCCTCTTCCTCCTCCTTGTCAGAATCATCCTTTTCTTCCTCCTTCCCGGAACCGCCCTTTCCGTCCTCCTTCTCCGACGCTTCTCCCTCGTCTTCCGAGCCTTTCCTGCACAAGTTTGGGAGCATAGCTAATAAGCAGACAACTTTCGAGTTTTTCGAAATTCGTTTAACCTAGTTTTCTTCTTCTTGTTTAAAAAAAAAATATTTGCCCCCCCCCCTCTTTTCTCCAAAATAAAAAACTTCTTTATCTCGCACGCCAAGAAACATTTCCGGACGCTCCTAGGACGGTGTGAACCGCACGAGTCGTGAAAGTATGATTATGGTTACTCCAATTTCGACAGCCTTTCGGCGACTGCGGGTTTTCTGGAGAAAAGACGTACCGTAAGATACCGAGCATCCGCCCATTCCACTATAAGCCCCCGCTCCTCAATTTCGTAACATTAGGAAAATATGCAAAGGACGTATCTTTACGTATTGCTGACCTAAAAAGCGCCAATCCCTCTGCGTTACGCGATTATCTCCAAATTTTGAGTGGGCGCTTGCTCCGGATTTTACGGTAGTTTTCCGCATTGCTAATGTCGCCTCCACTCTCGTTTAGCAAGTGTTTAGCTGGAACCGATGCCACAGTTAGAGCCGCCCACGTCAGAGACTCCGTATGGCCAACACTGGCCAGTCACCGAATTGTTTTCTTAGCTTATTTCAGGAACAGGAACTCAATCGCATGTGTTCTGATATAGTATCGACACAGGGTACTGGAGACACGACAGACCACCGGAAAGACAGTCGTATTCACTTACGCCCCTAGTGGAGCGGTCACGCAATCACTCGCTACAGCGTGGTGTGTGTTAAATGCCAGATTAGCAGTCGTACTGCACTAACTAAACTTCTCGTCTTCAGCGGAGACACCAGAAGACCAACGGGGCTGGCTAACGTACCGATGTCTAAACGTACACGCGATACAATTACTTTTCACCGCACTTACAGTAGGCTCGCAATAATTCAAACTGATATTTCGTACGTCTGGTCAATTCAAACAAACTTCAAAATTTTGGTTGTTCCGCTATGTTTTTAATGTGTTCATAAGCCGCTTAATTCTAACAACGTTCAGGTGCAATTCATACTTATTGTTCTGGCGGACTCGTTGAGTGCGCTTCTTTCCGAGCACCAGTGCACTGCAGAGAGGCAACACCTGCAAAGCTCGCTTCCGTGGGTGTTGCTTCTCTGCGGTGCACCGGCGCTTGGTGAGAAGTGCACTCAATGGGGCTCAAGCAGGGCACATATGAGCTAAGAAAACGAGCACCATGCAGAAATTTCCACAGCAACTTGCACGGACGCTGTGACGTGGTAGCATGGCATAGGTCCACGACACAGCGCCCGCACAAGTTGCTGCAAATACTGCCACGCGGTGCCCGTTTTCATCGCTCATGTGTCGCCTGCTTAATAAGTCACATTAGACAGCTTTGTGGCCTGATGAACAAGCTTCATTTTGTTTTCAGTTATCATGTGCTGTCTAAACAGTCCACGATAAATAGGATAACCAGACATCCTGTTTTCGATATACTGGGTGAGTCAAGGAGAGGCCAGGCTCTTTAAATCGACCGCAAAATTCGGTTTCTTAACCTATCGCGCTACGACTTTGTGCAGCGTTGCCCACAGATGGTGCATTTTTTTTTTGTAAAATTTGCAATGAGCGAACTTACCTGGGTTAAAAGTAAAGAAAGAAAAAGGCTTAACTCCTATGGAAACGCAGCGACGCCACCGGTCTTCAAACAACACGGCGCCGTTTCGTACGGGAGACAAGAGATGGCGCAACGAACGCCGCCAATGAACGAGCATACGGCGCCGAGAGCCGGCGTCTTTAGCAGACAATCTTTTCGACTCAAAAGCGGCGCGCGTTCCGCAGGCGGTGACAGTCGCAGAAACAAAAACAGGCACAGTAACAACAAGGAACTGCAGTTCCTTGTCTGCTAAAGACGCCGGCCTTCGGCGTCGTATGCTCGTTCGTTGGCGGCAGTTGGCGTCGCCACCGCTTGCGCCATCTTTTGTCTCCCGTGCGAAACGGCGCTGTGTTGTTTGAAGACCGGTGGCTTCGCTGCATTTCCATAGGAGCTAAGCCTTTTTCTTTCTTTACTTTTTCCTCGGGTAAGTTCGCTCTTTGCAAATTTTACAAAAAAAAAAAATGCACCATCTGTGGGCAACGCTGCACAAAATCGTAGCGCGATAGGTTAAGAAACCGAATTTTGCGGTCGATTTAAAGAGCCTGGCCTCTCCTTGAATCACCCAGTAGTATCGAAAACAGGATGTCAAGATGTTCTATCGTCCCCTCATTTTGTCTGAATATAGCCAAATGTCCCGTTTTCGTGGGAACTTGCTTGCGATATCGGTACCAGACGAGTGGACGGAAACAGAAAATGATTAGTCGTGACAGTTTATTAGACTAAACATTGAATAAAAATGTGCTCTCCAATAGAGTATGATTTTTAGCTTTTTACAGCGAAGCTGTTTATGGCTAGGGTTCCGGGAATTTTTCGTGTGCATCAACAAAAACTCAGAGAGGGCTTGCACCACCCTCTCTTTGTTGTCGTTCCAAGCGCTTGTGCGCCTAGTTTCCTTTCCTTCAGCCGGGTGGCGGTCCCGTCGCGCGTGTCTAGTTTCCTCCGGCTCCTCAGGGCGGCGATAGTCCTCGACATGTGTGTGCGTACCTTTCGTCACGATGACCACCGATCAAAACAATAGATGTGTTCGTACCTTTGTTCAAAATTCTGTGTCGCGTCTGTGTCATGTGCTACACAGCTTCGCTGGTCATCCACCTTCACAGAGTGGAATGACTCATGATTTTCTGTGACTCCGCTTGCCAATAAGTTCTGTTTGCACAGAAATGTGTTCGGGCCCCTTTTCCATATAACCATATTTGGCTAGCTTAGGGTTTTCAGAATGGATAAGAAATGTGCTGGTGTAATCAACTACTCAAAGGATTTCACGGTGAACTGAATAGTAGCAGAGCTTCTTTTTCTTTCTGTCGTTCTTTGTGCCCACGACTGCACCCCCCCCCCCCCAAAAACAAAAACCCCACTCCCTCCCGCTACCCTTCTCCTTCATGTCTTGTTTTTAACTCTGAGGAGTATGGTCACCCTAACGATAAACAACAATTTTGAGGGATAAATAAACTTGTTATACATTTCATCAACGTTTCATGTGTGGCATACCTGCTTACGATCAGTAGGCCTATGTAGAGGAATATATATCTGCTTTGTATGTATAGCCATTCATATGGCAAATCATAATTTTATCTCCCATCATATTTACCGTAAAATATCGGAGAAGTGCCCATCCCTCTTCCACTGAAAACTGGGTTAATCTAGACATGGGCGCTTGTCCAGTCAAGTCGGGCCCTTAGTGTATAATTTGCAGAATTGCCAAGTTCGGCAAATGCTAATAGTGGGCACTTGAACGAAGTGGGTGCTTTTGCGGTATTTTACGGTAGATGAATTTCCGATAATTCAATCTTCCCACAATTCAAACAAATTTCATGGTTTCCAGGAGTCTGAATGAATGAGTCCACTGCATTCTTGTGCTCGTTGCTTTGCGGATGTCAGATGTCAGATGCTAGCGATATCGAAAGTACCCACTTCCACGTCTGCTTTCAAAACAACAACCGTGAATTTTTAGGTAGCGCCACGGTGTCTGGAACGCGTCTCCGACCGATACGTTTACTGCGTCCTCAAACGTGGTTCCTTAATTTTTGCCCGACGACGTCACAAAAGCATTACGCTGGGGGGGGGGGGGGGGGGCAGCACGGCGGCGGAGGTGAACGTGGCAGACATCCGTTCCGCTACGGGCCACCCTCCAGCTCGACGGTCCACGGAAGCTTTGGCAGCCGGGAGTCGGGATGTGGTGACGACGATGCCAGCGCTCACCCATACTTTATGCCTTAACCTGTACGACCAACCGCCAGAATAGCGACGTCCGACAGCTTACCGTGCCGGCTCCTGCAACGTCATCTTGTTGCCCTTTGGGACCACTTTGGTTCACGGCCAGTATGGGACGCTAGACAAGCCAGTCTGAGACGCATTCCAAAAACACCGTAGTGGCACACGATCCAGAAGGATGGGCGCGCACTCCCGCAGACGCTCACTTGGAAGGCGAAGAAGGTGCGCTGCTCTTTTCGGCGGCTCCCGTGTCGGACGGAGAAGGACTGGCAGGGGCACTGTCGTGGCACGACGCGGCAGATTTGCTGTCGTCCTGCTCGTCGTTCTTCGAAGTGTCCATCTGGTCGGCCTCTTCGCCCCCCTCCTGCTGACCGGAAGCACTGCTCTCGCTGCTCACACGACCATCCTCTCTGTCTACGAAAGAGAACAAAACAGCTGATATGAGGAGAGCAAGTCATCTGATTTTCACGCAGGGGTTGCGGTGACATCAGAACAACGCTGAGATCCGATTGGCTTTGACTGGAAGGATAGTAGGTAGACCCTAATGCTAGATGCCTTGAGGTCTACCAGTTATTTTTTTCTATCAGCCAATAAAAGCTCTGCGTTCTGACATCAATTCAACCCCTGTGCAAGAAGCAGACGAACTTGCACTCCGCATTGAATTTTGCCGGAAATGCAAGAACCAAGCTGCAATAGCATGAGAGTTACTTATGAAGTTAAATAAAATTCTTCGAAGTACTCCAACAATCCCGGCGGTTGCAAGCAACACCGTAACTTTTGTACCATATAGAAAGAGAATATAGAGTTTCTGGAGTTCATTCTTGCCGAAATTCAGGGAAGGGGGAGTGCTGTTTTGGAGTTCATTTTTTATCGCAAGTTCTGCATTAATTGAGTATTACACCTTCTGATCCTACCCATTCCCATTTCTCAGAAATTTTTCATTTATCAAAGTACCGTATTTACTCGAGAAATAGCCACACTGTTTCTGAGGAAAACCTGAGGGCTTGTTTTTCCGCGGAGCATGTGGCTTGCCAATCACCACGATCAGCAGCATGATTCCAGCGGTTTACAGGACAGAGATAACGTCTTCGCACGAAGATGCCATCTGTGAAGGTTGCATTTATATGGTGAATCGTGTTCTCGATCTAGTTATTCGCTATGTTATTTTTGAGCAACACGATGATTGGCTGTATATGTGCTCTGCGGTAAAGCAGACGCAAGGGCCTTGTTCATAAATAGTGCGGCTATTACTCAAGTAAATATGGTATAATCTTTCATTCTCAATTTTGCAAGCTTACAAATAAAAAAAAGGTAAATATCTACAAATAAATGCATCAAAAGGCATAAAAATCCAATTTAATTGTAAGCAATAGTTCAAAAAAAAAAATCATCATGCAAAGGCTTCCAGTGATATCAAGAACACTCGCCTTTTCCCCCGTTACGTGAATTCCAAATGGCATAGACAATTGCAAGCGTGGAGCCCCAACTGGTGCCCCATGCATGCAAGCACGTGCAGCATGCGCATGAACTTAGCTTTGGCAAGCTTGCAATTCCACACAAGGGCCCACACGAGCGGAAGCATGGCGGCGGCCAGTCGCCCTGCTTGCAATCATCTATAGCCTCAACTCAAAACCCAAAAAGTGGCTCTAGGACAACCACATACTTGGATATGGTTTTTGCAGTCACCCAGAAACTTCACAACATCAACCCGCCATCCTCTCCTCTTAAAACGGCCGACCTCGCCCTTTGTCGACACCTGACTTGAAACATCCCAGCTTTTCTCCGAATAAATACGAAATGCCAAATGGTGTTCTGGGGCCGCCGGATGGCGGCCCCAGAACACTTCTGACTAGGGCATAGTTCCTACTTTCTTGCGCGACGTTCTTTTATTGTGGGCTCGAAATAATCCCGAAAACATTACGAGCGACCACTTCTCATAGGTAGTGGTTAGATTTGATATCGCAAATACTGCAAAGCCTTCACGTGCGGATCAGAAGAGTTCCGGGGCCACCCGACAGGGGACGCCGGTAAGAGTCTAGGGCGCTCGCTCGAGCGTCTGCAATTTAATAGGAGACACTTTCTGCGCAGATTAATTGCTCACGAGCAGGCGCGCGTCACCACGTGGCAAGGAGGACGACGGGCGACAAGGCTGAGCAAAGCCCGGAGATGCTTGCAGACGACCAATGTTCTGGCCTCCTCCTTGCAGCTTGTACTGCAAGCGCGGTCGTCGTGAGCGGCTACACGCAGTTGCAGCGCTGTCTATCTCACTCAAACGAAAGTGTGCGAACCAGCCGCATAACACGTAAACTCACCTTCCTCCTCTCCTTCCTCCCTTGCCTCCTCGTCTCCGGATCCGTCTCCCGCCCGCTCGGCCACGGGGGAGCTGGGAGAGCTGCGCTCCTCGTGCTCGCTCTCCGACCGGTTGCCCTCCCCACCGGAGGCGCTTCCCTCGTCCCCTTTGCCGCTGTCGTCGTTGTCCGTGTTCTTGCTCTCGGCGTCCGAGTCCCGGGCCTTGTTGTCCTCTTCAGAGTCCCGGGCCTTGCTGTCCTCGTCCTCGGCGTCGCTCTGCTGCGCCGGTGAGCCGCTGCCCTCGTTGTCCGAACCCGCCGGACTCCTCCGGCCTTCGCTGTTGTTGTTGGAGTCCGGCGACGCGGGCGGAGACTGCGATGGATTTGTAACGGTCAGCCACACTGCTTACGGACTACTGTCGCGGTCACGGCTGGAGGGACAGCGAAACGATACTGGGACAAGATCTATATGTGAGTGCGGGCAATACAAGAATTTGTTTTAACGCAGAATGTGTTTCATCAACCGATTTCCATGGAATTCTGCAATTGTTTCACTGTAACATTTGGCAGTAAGAGCCGGCTGTAACAAAAAAGCGACGCCGAAAATTGTTACACCCATAGGGAACGACATAAAAAGACCTCGGTACCCGGCAGGATTTAATCTGACCACCTTGAGATTGTGAGTTAAGTGCTTTGCCAACTGAGCTATATCCAGGGGCAATGGTGGCTAGCACGCAAAATTGAAGTCATTGGCTTGGCGCGCGAAGGCGCGATCGCATGCTTTAAAGCCAATTCTGTCATGCTGCACCATCTTACGACGTGTGTCAAAAATGGGAGGAAATCTTTGGTAGGTGATGCCGTTCAGACGACCTTCTCTTCTTCCCCCGAAAAGACCTGTCACACATTCTGTGCTTGCCAGTCTTTGCCAGCATGATCAAGCTTGTGTAACTTTTTTCCAAGATAGTTTGTTATGACGAGACTTGACAGGTTTTGTTAACAGTTTCTGTTCGATACGAGCTTCTTTGTGCGCTAATGGTGCGGGCATTTCTTAAGGTGTGCTGTGTAGTGTAGGAGAATTGTTTTATGCGAGGAATATTCACCAGGTGCAGACCATAGTCGGGAAAATATGGCACTAATACATTATAATTGTTTGAGGAAAGCTATGTTCCTTTCATGTGAGCCTGGGATAGACAATGAGGCCATTCTTCGGGTAATCCCTTAAATGGATGTTATCCGAATGCCTACTGTACACCCTGTTTGGGAGACAAGTTGATCTCCCTGTAATAGAAGAGATCACAAGAATGGCTCTAGCAGTGCATACAAAAGGACAGAGATAATAGACGTAATTTGGAGAGACTGCCCACTGTACAAAGGACACCGGCTACTCCATAAACTTTAGCATTCACCTTTCTGGGTGCCACAGTATTTGCTTCACCTTTTACACTTGGCACTCTTTTTGGGGGAAAATTGAGGTGAAAAATGCCATTCAATATTCTTTTATTTCTCACCAGACAGCTGAAATGTGAAACAAAAAGCAAATGCACATTGCGCGTTTACTGCACATAAAAATTTTGTTGGTCGGTTGCAGGTTCCTTCGTTCCAAATGACAAGAAGCACCGATTGTATTTGTATAACCCACTTAAACATTTATTATTAATGCAAAAGCATTGAATATCCCACGGAGCAAAGCCGGCGGCAACTATAACCACAAAAAAAAAAAAGCAAAAGAAATGCCCATTCTCTCATTGGGTGAGCAAAATGGCTCCTAGATAGCCATTGACGGCAGCTTCACGAGAGCGCGCGCTCGGCCGCCGCTCTCGTGTCAGGCATTGCCGGAGGGAGGGGGGGGGGGGGGGGGGGGGGGGGGGCAACCGCTTTTGCTCCTCTCAGCAATGAGGAACATGGCGGTGCCTCAGGCATCTATATCGTCGGCAGCCGCAACCCCGGCAGTAGCAAAACGTGGCCATTCACGCCAGTACACCCCAGACAAACTAAAAGAGCAGAAGAACGACATTCATGCTTTCACATTTACAACTCATAAAAAGTGCTTAGGTGTCCTCGGAAGTTGTTTTTTTTTTGTGTGCGTTAAAAAAGATATAATACAGTTCAATAGTAATAGGTATGCTGCTTCAAGCCTACCTGTCTTCCTCAAAAGGTAAGTTTTTTTTCCTAACAATTTACATTTTTTCTTTTAATACAAAATAGGATTTATGCGAACAATTTACATATGCAGTGTTAAAAACTAAAAACTATGCATTTGCAACTGAAGGAAGATGATGCTCCTAAGCATGGTAAAATAAATGCGCCTGATTTATGGGCGGTTGACCACACACAAAATGTTTACTTGGGCTTGGTTGATGAAAGATATACAAGTGTGGTTGATGCAGCAAACCATCATTGACCTTTATTTTCAGTTGTGGCAGGCATTACAAAATGTCAGTGTTGGGAAGTACTTTAAGTACATTGTGTTTAGAGTACTTCTTCAAGTAGGTTTAAAAAACTTGTACTTTACTTGTACCTAAAATATTTTTTCCTGGTACTTTTCAAAGAAGATGCAACTCCCGACTTGGAAGTACGTTCCCCAAATTCGGTCTTGTTAAATTTGTATCACTAAACGATGCTTTGTCAACTCAGAAAAAACACTGGGAAGGATACTCTACTCTCACCAGAAACGCGAGCACACGACGCATCGCTCCATTTGTACTGGGGGCAGCTTTCCCGCGACATTTCGAACTCGGCAAGAGTAAAACAACTACTATGTGGGCATTTGAATTTATCCAATATTTGCCACCATTTCAGAAATAACTGATCCACCCCCGATTACCCCTAAAACAATGCGTACCAGTTTTAAAAAGAAAAAAAAAAAAGAAACACTGTATAGGGGAATGAAAGGGCATCATGAAAGATTGTGTTAAAAAGTACTTGTACTTTACTTTGAAAGCACATTGTTTTTATAGTACTGCACTTTAAGTACATTGTGCACAGTGTACTTACTACTTCAGTTGAAGTACATAACCTCTCACACTCCCGTGCCCCGCAAACTTTTGCTGCCGACTGTGCATAACCTCTAATTTACTTAGTACTTTATTTCGAGTACTTTACCCAACACTGCCAAATGTTCTAGGTATATTGCTATTCAGAATGTGCTTTGCAAGACTGAACAACTCCAGCGTGAACCACGGGCAATGATTTTGTTTAAACGGGAAATGAGTAATAACACAGGAAGAGTCAACTGATTTCTTTGTTAAAACCTTTCCTGAAATTATCTGGGTTTAAATTACCAGCTTGTGCAAGGTGAGCGAAAGATTTAAATTAATGCCAAGGTTTCTGCCCAGTAATAGAAGTATGTGACTTTCTATAGCCCCAAGATTCTGTATAAAATATGACAGATCAATATGGCAAATAAGTATTATGCAATGCTGTTCTAAACAACACTGCCGAGATCCTTGGCATCTGTATATGGCATACATTTTTTTATGAAAGAGTTCCACATAAAGGAAAGAACACAGACAGCACATCTTCCGACTTTCAACACACATATCTTTACTATCCACGGGTGGCGGACCTCTGAATCGCGGCCGGGACGGGGAAAGGAGGGAAGCAGGGGGAGAGGGAGGCATGAAGTCGACACCTGCTCTCCCCCCGCTTCCCTCTTTTTCCCATCCCGGCCGCAAATTTGGAAGTCCGCTGCCTGTGGAAAAAAATATGTGTGTGTTGAAAGTTGGAAGATGTGCAGTCTGTGTTCTGTATGCACTACCAACGCGCTCCCTAAAAAACAGACTTAGGCCAGCATGCAGTACTACAGCTTTCTTCAGGAGCAAGGGCATATCTACAGCAGTGCAACGGCCCGCTTCAGACGGGGCAACTTTTCCAGCAATTTTGAGGTTGCTGGCGAGTTGTTCCCTAGTTTTCCCTAGATAGACACGAATTGCTGAGATCGGGTCCGGCTCGAAACGGACGAGCGACTCGAACAACTCGGAGACGTTTGAAGCGGTAGCAGCCAATTAGGGACGCGATAATTTCACGTGACACCCCTGTGGTGGTGATGATGACAGCTAAAGACTTGGTTCTGGTTTGAAATGGATCGATTTTGGAAATAAACCTTTTCAGAAAGATTGGTTAGTATTCTCAACGCCATTCAAAGATATAAAAACACGTTTTTAGCGCGTAGCTGTGCGTCTAAATAGTGCACGAAAAATCAAATTTCATGATGATGATGGCAAGTCGTAGCAATTCGGTTGCTGCGTGTGAACGCGGGCGGCCCTGTTGCCCGTGTTGCGACGTCAAGTTGCTGGGCGAAACTGCCCCGTCTGAAGCGGGCCTAAGAATAACATTAAACCCACATTATACTAGATGCCTCCAGCAAATACAAAAATAAAACAAGCAAAAGACAAGATGCAAAACTTTATTATTTTCTATTCTACTAAGTTTCAGAGAAATTTTAATACCAAGAGACTATAATAACACAACTTTGTCATTAGAGTAAAGCTATACGCACTCCGGAGTGCACTTAGGTCGGAAATGGCTATACGCACACCGCGGAGAACTCATGCCATTTGGGTCACCCTTTTCGAACGGCGCGTGTATCACTGGGGAGCTCGTTAACACAGCCCCCCGCCTGCGTTCACGCCGCTTCGCGGCGACAGTATCGGCTGCTAATTACAAAACTTAACCAGTACACGCCGCTTCGCGGCGTCCAGCCGGCAACACAAGCCCCACTGTCCCCGATCGCACCTCCGGAAAGGGAGTCCCATACCATTTAGTTCTGCGAAGTTTCGGCAACAACATTCGATTTTCTTAGTGTTCATCGCAAAAAGAAATGTCGTAAATATCGCCAAATGCCTCGATAAAACAAAATGTTCCAGAAAAAAGGAAAAAAAAAGTAGGCCCACCGCGGATCGAACCCGCGTCCACTTGCCTACAAAGCGGACGTCTTAACCCCTACGCTATGCCACCGCTTATGCCCGTGTCCCACTAGAGCGACATACACAAACAAAAGACAACGACAAGCCTCAAACCAGAGTCTTTCGCGATTTGAGAGGCTTTGTAGAGTAAAGGAGGCTATGCTCAAACACGAGCATCATGCACGCGAGGGTATCTTTGGCAGGCTTGCAATCGCTCGTGCTTACTTCACGAGCACCGAACGACTAAACGCCTGCCAAAGGTACCATCGCGAGCATGCTGCATGGGTTGGAGGCTTGTCGCTGTCTTTTGTCTCTGCCTGTCGCTCTAGCAAGGTTGCCAGGTTGGGCTATTAATAGCCAAATTGGGCTACTTTGTCATGCATTTGGCGTCGAAAGTTGGCGGTTGGCTATGTGGCTATTTTTGGGCTATTTTAAATCCTAACGCGGCACTTCTTTTTTTTTTTTTCTTGGTTTAGAGTAGTTGTACAAGAGACACTTCAGCATGGACACAAAGCCACAGTCCACCCTTTCTGGATTTTCGCTTTCAGGGATTTTCTGCGTGAAGACTCGTGGGCGTGATTTATTGTGGCTTATTTTACACTCCCAAGCTCTTTCTGGTTCCTACTGGCGTCTCTTATTTCCTCGAGTAATTCCCACCATCCTCCTACAGGAAGCACATCATCCGAGGAAAAATGATACTAAAGGCAACTCAAGACATCCTGCAGAATTTGACGTCGCCCGATAACGCGTGCTGTACCGGATCACGGCCGGTCTCGACGCGCGCGCTCGCTTACGGCCTGAGCAGGCGCCGAGGAGGCAATGCATTTTTTTCTGCGCTGCGCCACCGGTGTTCTCCGCGAGAGCGCGCTGCGAGCCAACCCGTGGTGCGCCGGCGCCGGATGGTTTTGGAGAGGAAGCCGGCGAGCGCGCGGGCCCGTTTTTCCATGTGTTGTTTTTGCCGCTTTTTGACGCAAGAGCCGTTACAACAGCTTTGGACCACATAGTAAAGAAAAAAGCCCTGCCATCGAAAGGAGTCGCTGTACAAGATGAAGACGCAGAAGAAGCGGCCGCCTCTGTTCCTCAAGACGTAGTTGCAGAATTGAAAGCTCTGAAAGCACATCTTTCAGCACCGCCTGCGTCTGTTGCTTATTCAGGCTTGGTGTATGTAGGTGGATACCTTGCCAAGCTTGTCAGTGATCTTGGATGTCACGCTTCCGTCACGCTTGTGACGACAAACAAGACTAGCAGTCCTCTGTACAAACTTCTGAGCGCACAAAAAAATTGTGAACTTCACTATCCGAAGCCCGAGTTTCTAGCTCTCCTGGAAACAATTTCGACTTTTTTTTAAAAGGCGGTCAGAGCTCTCCCACGATCAAAGATTCTCGAAGCCTTGCAGCTAATAGTTGAGCCACATCTAGTCTCTAGAAGATTCACCCCTCCTAAGCTGCCCAGAAGGTGTTGACCGGAGTCACGCCAAACGCTTAGCACATCTGATCTCTGAAAAATTCCTGCGAATTCTTCTCGTCAACTACACAAAGAAATTAACAGACCAGAATGACAAGCCGTCTGGATTCACCCACAAACCAACGCGAAAGCATTTCAGGCTGTGACTGACATTCCTCGGAACTCTGAGTCACACGATAACGTTGTATATGTCATTACAACCAATGCCTGTTATTGCTTTCAGTCCTTTTACGTATGTGAAACGATTTCAGGGCTTCAAAAAGTAAAGAATCTGTCTGATGTGTGTCTTTCGCTCAGTGAGAGAAGGTTGAAGAGGTACATTTGAACCTTTTGGAGCGGCAAACGCTGTTATTGTCATAATACATTTTGGACTACTGACATAGACTGTGAAGGCCTTTAAAGGAATACTTCAACGAAATTTGAAATATTCCCGTCGTGTTCAAAAATAGGTTGAATATGATCCACAATATCCGTAAATGACAATCGCACGTTTGTATTTTGATCCTGGTGGCTGTATTTTTTGTTATAAACGGCCCACTCTGGCAAGCGCTCGGAGAAGGCCCAGCTTAGAGCACGTGACATCCAACGCAATCGTGACGTAGGTCGTCTCGAGACGAGCAAAGCTACGGCGAGGCTGACGCCGAGAGGATGGCCTAGTCGTTCCAGCCACCGAAGCGGCTGTTTTTGTACGAATTTTGAGTGACGGGTTAATCTTCTATAATCTTGTAGGGGGACAATAGCGACTTCTGCGGCACACAAAAGGGATTCTCGGGAAGAGGGGAGTTCCTCCTTCCCCCCTTCTCTCGTCGTGGCCGGATGCGAGACAACCTCCGTCACTAGCTGTCAAGGTTCCTAGACGAGCATTACAAACGAGGCGTTAGCGACATCCACCAGGTGCTCTTTGCTAATCGTTTAATTCGTTTTAAAATTCCTTTTCGAGACTTTTTTAACAAGATATTGGTATGTTCCATGTGATACTGCTCTTTTGAACACATATAGACCAAAAAATGAGCGCCGAAATTTCGTTGTAGTATCCCTTTAATAGGAAAATAAAGTTTTCCTAACCCTGGTTTCATGCTGAAATATCTTGCTTCACTTTTACTCATGTGACTCGCAAATAATCCAGCCGTGCCCATTGATACTATGCACCCCCATGACAGCATGCCAACTTCAATGTTTTCAGATCCATATACTAGTTCCCTGCATTGCATGCCTATAGCGGTGACTGCATAAGGCACGGTTGTAAAGTGCTTGCTCAACGCAGTGGGAGCAGCCATTCAGCGACACGTGCAAGATGCCTCAAACAGCGCGCGCCGAGGCTACGTCGAGCGAACATTTCAGCGGCTCCCGTCGTCGAGTGGAGCGGGGTTTGCTCGCAGCGCCCCCGGAGAGTTGCGGCGATAGGCAGCAAATGCCCCTCTTGCACAGGCCGTAGGGGAGAGCGAGCGCGCGCGTCGAGACCGGCCGTGACCGGATATAACGAAGGAGGCTTTTCCGCGAAACATGAAAGTTTCTTAAAGCACAATGAGCCATGACAAAAGACAACAAATTTGGGACAATGAATATTCCGAACAAGGCCAAGATCAATGCGCAGGAGAAACCCTGTTTCCGTTGCTATCCGAGCTTGCCATCGCGCTCCCGACACTGCCCATGTCGAATGCCGCCGTGGAGAGAGTATTCAGTCACGTGTCCCTCACAAAGTCAGTCCTGAGGAAGAACATGTCCTTTCCAACTCTTCAAAGCGTCCTCTATGTAAAGTTTGCTTTCCTTGGAAAGAACGAGTTCTGTAAGGACATCAACCCTACTGAAGAAGTTTTTGCCCGTTTTAACACGAAAACCATGTATGAGGCGGGTAAGCCGGGCACGAGCGTGTGCTTCATAACTATATGTGACTGCAAAAACGCGTGTGGAAATTTTGGTCGTAGATCTTGCAAGCTGCTCCTAAACCCTAGATATGCAGACACAGTGCCTTTGAATTGAGCTCGCACATTCAAGCGCACAATTTTTTGGGCTCTGCAGAATATGGCTACTTTTGGGCTACATAAATCTCTTGCATTGGGCTACTTTTGGGCTACACCATCTGGCTTTTGGCGGTTTCAGCTAGACACTACCTGGCAACCCTGCGCTCTAGTGGGACACGCACATTAGAAAAGTCGCTGTGACCATTCGTTTTATACGAGTTAGCGGAGTGCGTATAGCCATTTCCATTCGAAGTGCACTCCGGAGTGCGTATAGTTTTACTCTTGTCATTAACATCGATCAGCACGCAAAGGAAAAGAAAAAATTATGCAGCGCTTGATTTGCCGAAATAAAACTGGCTTTCGAAAATAGGAGAAATATATGCAGATAAAAAAATTTAATCAAGCCTTTTTTTTTTTTCTTTTGTGTGTGTGTGTGTTAAGTTGTGGGATCGCGACATCCAAACTCAAAATGGCTTCACTTTTCCCGTTCTACGAAATGCAGCTCACCGGACTCGCGACATCGCAGGGTGCCTCATCTTCGCTCCCGGCATCCATGTCCGAGCCGGCAGAATTTGCTGAAAAGCCAAAACCGATGTGAAATTTTAGTTACCACTATGTGAACGACTTGAGCCGGCGCAGCACTGTCAAGTGTCTCCAAAACAATGCATTTCACCTGACACTTCGGACAGCTGGTTCGCGTTCGATACCGCACCGTAACCAAGCGGTATCTCTTCGAAGCTGCCAGATCAAGCGCCCAATCAAGTGAAGAATCATGCCAGTGTACGGACACAGCTGACAGAATTGCGGAAAAGTTCGAAGCGTGATCTGCGCGATGCCGAGACATCGTCTGTCGTAACTTCTGTTGGCTTCCGACGCACCTCAGGTGTTGAAGATAAACAACTAGCAAATGAAGATATAACGGATACTCACACATTCTAGAGCGTTTCCTTCTTCTTTTTTTCTAATTTACCTAGGCGACAGAAAAGCCGGCCAGAAGGCCAGACCCACAAAAAAGTACAATCAAGAATGATCTCGATCTCGCCCAACGACTCGTCTCTCCGGTCAGTTCGGCAAGCTTCTCGGTCAGATTCGGCCAACGATACTAAGACAACATTGAATTGGTTTCGTATACAAAAATAAGTAAAACAAGGACTCGGTAAAACTAACTCGATGAACACATCAAAATAAACAAACACCCAAATGCTTCATTCTATTTGCTTTATAATAAAAAATGAAGTTGCAGAAATTGTACCTAGCGTAACCTAACTGCAATGGTTGCAAAAGTTGCACTAGGGTGCCACTCTAGGTTGCACGCGTTGCACGTGTTGCATGACATGAGGGACATCAGCTGCCATTCTGTGGAGGTCTGTCGGTTTGCGGTGAAGACTGCGAGTATCTGTTTCTGAAGCAATAACTTATGCTGGTGCAGAGACGTTGATCCTCCCTGCATTTTAAAATATTTATGTTATGACCTATTTTCTTAGCGAAGTGATACAACAAAAGCGACGGTAGTGTCTAGGGGGACCGCCGGGTGACACTGTGGTGGTAGGAGGTTGTATATAATATTTTCTCCATTTTGCGACTCCTCGCCCTTCGCAGCAGTTTTCCTTGGGTTTCCTTGCGAAGATTGGGACGATCGTGAAGTTTGTGCGCGCGCGGCGTATGTATTCAAACCACCGGACGTCATGACGTCTCTTATCGCCGAGATCTTAATGCCCAAGGAGCCGTTAGAAAGGGCTAACATCAAAGCCATCGTTTCAAAGCTGTCACGGACTATCGACGACTTGAAAGTAGACGTTCAGAAAGAGCTTGTGTCGAGGTACGATATCTTTCAACCGTACTACCACGACTTGAAACACCTCGCCGTTCGCCTCGACTCGGCCGTGAAGGAAGTGGACTCCGTGCTCAAGGATGTTCAAGACCTCGTCAAACCGCGTCTCGCCCAGACCACGAGCGAGTTCGAACTTCTTTCACGTGAGCTCGAATCCCTAGAGCAACAATCTGTCGAGGTGAAAAAATATGCGCGCGTGCACGACTTGCTGGAGAGCGCAGAGGCGGAGTTCGTCGCGGAAAACCTGTTAAAATGCTCGCAGTTTCTCCAAGACGTGGCGGCTGTCATCGACGAGTTGGACGGCGGTCTCGACTCGAAGATGATCGAAGTGCTCAATACAGAACAAGTGATCAGGTGCGAGCGGCTCATTTACAAGCTGTCCGAAGTTTGGAAGCGCCACGTCGTGTGGAAGGTCGGCAAGACACCGTACGTCACGGAACTCACTATCTTGACCGCTGATGACAATAGTACTGAAGCGTTTGTGCAGCTCTTGAAGGCATTGCAGCAGCAAAACCAGCTTCGCGACAAGGTGACCAAGCTTGGCCGTTCGTTGCTGAGTGACGTCATCACCCCGATGGTAAAATACGAAACTAAGATAACCACGGAACCCAAGTCACCAACGCTTCGCGTGGATTTTGACGAATCCAAGGCGCCCGCCATCATAAATGCTCTGCAAAATCTTTCAACCGTCTTCAACTTTCTTACAAACAGGCTTCCAGACCGCGCCTCAGTTGGGATAGATCTGTTCCAAATGTTGGGAGAGGCGGTGGGTACGCAGTTCTCCGACACAGTTGTCGAGTGTTGCTTGGAACCGGCCGTCCCAAGCGAAGCCAGCGGCCTGCATAGCTTTCCCTCCGAAACTTTGCTCAACCTGCACAACCAGTTGGTTGACATCAATTTCCTGTCGGCATTGAAAACACCATTCTCTAACTTCACCTCCGACCTCGAGTCTCTGTGCATCAGCAAGCGCAGCCAGACCATTCTTCTCAAGGCACGGGACCTGATGAAAGGCAAACTGCACGAGACCGTTATGGTTGGAGAGCCGGCCATGACCGAGAAAACAAGGCAGCCAGTCTTGGACGACGGCTTGGACGAAAGTCTGTTTAAGTTTCCAAGGTGCCAAGTCAGCAAGTTCATGGAGGAGCTAGTGGCATTGCTCAAGACGACCCTCAAGGATATGCAAGATGGCAGCGAAGGACCTGCTTTGCAGACTTGGCACATGGGGACTGTGCGTGACATCTGCGAGCTGTACAGTGGCATTGTCCCGTTGTATCATCAGCATGCCATCGAGACCATCCCATTGCAAACGGCTGTCCACCACAACAACTGCATGTATTTCGCACACAGCCTACTCAAATTGACTCCCCAGGCAAACGGAACTACCTTAGTGGATCTCGCCCTAAAGCTTCGTCATCTTGCGGTCGTCCCATTTCTTGAGCAGATGAAGCGACAGAAGCAGTGTTTACTGGAGTTCTTGCATGAGGCACCAGTTTCTGAAGACAGTGAGGACTTGGAACGCGCACTGAAGCGCTGCCTCTTTCATCTTCAGCAGCTCAAAAGGGCCTGGTGTGAAGTGCTGCCCATGTCGGTCTACTTCAAGGCTGCTGGCACCTTGCTGAACTCTGTGCTTGAACACGTCATAGGCAGCATCTTCAGCATGGAAGACATCTCGTCCACACTCTCCCAAGACCTTGCATCTGTGTTTGAGAAGGCCATTGAGCAGGCAGTGGACATATTTGACGTTCCTGACAGTCCAATGGATCCCAGGGTGGCAGCTCCCAACCATGTGGCCAAGTGGAAGAAGTTCACCGAAATGAAGAGCTTGTTCAGGTTTAGTCTGAGGGAAGTCGTGGACCGGTGGGCGGATGGGAAAGGTCCCCTGGCAGTCTGCTTTACGCCAGACGAACTGAAGAAGCTGATCCGTGCGCTGTTTCAGAACACAGACAGGAGAGCAGCCGCCTTAGCAAAAATTCACTAGAGTGCAGTGCTTCGACTGTTCTTTCCTGCCATTACCAGTTCACTAGCGCATGTTATATTCTCGTACTTGAGGGTCTGCCATGCTGTGCTATATGCTATTTTGCTACTTTTTCACATTAAACTGGTCACTCGACGAACCGAGATGGCAGTGTCACATGTCCTGAAGGTTCTGAGTTGATTTTACTATCATAGATAAAGAGTGCTGTAGTAACTTTATTATTCACACTTCCAGTGAGCTTAGTGATGGCTTCCGTTGTATCAATGTCTTATAAGGTTAGGTAGGTGGGGTTTACTACGGTTGATCGAATGCCATTTCATCAAAGCACGTTTTAGAGAATGGGCACGTTTTATCGAAGCACGGTTTAGAGAAAGCAGAGCCTCAGTTTAGAGAAACGGCGTCTATCGAAAAGGGGACGCTTTTTAAAAAAAGGCTTTCCTACTTCTCGCGTGTATCACTGGTGCGCGTGTTAACCCAGGCCCCCCCGCTGCGCTCCCGCCGCTTCGCGGCGGCAGTCTGCGGCGGCTTATTACAAAAATGTTAACTCGCCTGATTTACCCGTACACGCCGCTTCGCGGCGGCCGAATTCGCTAAAAGGAGGCTCGTCGCCATTTTCTCTAAACTGGGTTCTCTATAAAGGCATTCGATAAACCGGGGTCGGTAAAACGGCGTTCGCTAAAACGAGCTTCTCTAAAGCGCATGCCTCCGAGGTAGGTGCTTCACTGAGTCTACACTTCACAATGCCTGCAAAACTTGCTAGGGTGTCTCAATGTGTCATTCAATGCAAAGCATACATTTGTGAAAGGAAGAAGAATGTGGCTTCGAAAAATGTTTTATTTTTTGCGAGTGCTCCTGCATACGGAGCATTCTGCAGGCCTACACTTGTGTCTTTTATGGCACAGCACACACATTTTAGGAGATTTTACATAGCTCTTCCAAAGTACCATAGTTCTTGCTATCTGTGGCTTTAGCTTCCAGTGACAGGTCAACAAAATCAACTGGTGCATGGTAGTTGAAGCACAGAGTTGCCAAGTGAGTGTAAACAGTGTTTTTAACATACTCTTTTTGTTGAGGCTGGGCATGTACAGGTTCTGTAGGGAAAGATTGCATTCTATCAATCGTGTAGTTGTAAGGCACCATGAAATAGCAAATTATATATTTACCTGCTGCAATACAACACAGTCTGCACCCAGAATGGTGAGAACCAAGTTCTGCGTTATGCAGCCAAACGCTACCACAAGGCCTGCGCATTATGTTGCCTTCAACAGATCCCCCAACTAGCCCCAAATGGGGAACACATTGAAGCTCATTGAGAGAGATTACCTTTGAGATGTAATTATCGGCACACTGATACTTTAAGGCTCGTTCACACATTTACAACCGAGTACGACCGAGAGAGACCAGACCAGTTTTGAAGCCTCTTGCGACGTCTTAGGACCGGGTGCGCTGCTGCGGAGCCGGTCCTAAGACGTCGCAAGAGGCTTAAAAACCGGTCTGGTCTCTCTCGGTCGTACTCGGTTGTAAATGTGTGAACGAGCCTTTAGTCCCATGTTGTTGTAAAAAATCTTTCAGCCTTTCCGCTCTGCTGAAGAAGGAAGACCCGCGAAGCTGTACTATGGTGGGAATGAAGTAATGGCCGGCCGCAAGTCGGCAAGCCAGAGTGGAAAGGCCTGGAAAGGTTGCCGCCATCTATGAGCGACGGCGGCCACCAGACAACAGGCAAGCCGGTTGTCTGGTTGCCGCCGTCGCTCATAGATGGCGGTAGCTGTTCAGAGTGTTGTGTCGACATCCCTTTGCGGACGGACACGATCCTGGGGAAACTAGCCCTTAAAGGGGCAGTGCAATGATTTTAATGTTGAAATAATTGACAGTTTGCATTTTATATTGTTCATGCAAGCCCAAGTGACCAAAAACGTGTCACCTTTCCCCGAAAAACTGCTATTCTGCTGCGTAATCGCAAAGCAAAAAACAAAGTATTCGCCGATCTGCAGCCGCCTGTCGGGGTTACGGGAACTAAAATGACACCGTATCTGGGGGTACGCGGAAGTGAACAAAACCTGTCCCCCTCCGCTGCTACACTCGCCGTCAGCCCCGTGGCGAACAGTCCTTTGTGTGCATCGCTCACCGCGACCTTCGTCGAGGCTAATCCTTTAAAAGTCGACAATCGCGGAGGAAGCGGCTGGGGTCTCTGAAGAGAGGGCCCAAGGGGATACTACAGTGAACCCCCAGAGTACGTCACTCAAAAGTCGACGTGGAGAGTGGAGAGGCACTTTGACCTTCGATTTGTTTCATTTTTTTAAGTAAGAACTAGCGCTCGCAAGAAAATACGGTTTTCTGCTTTTCGTTCCATAGGTGACGCAGATTAATTGGCCAAAGTCTGAAAATTGTTGCACAGCCCTGTTTTTTAACAGCTCCACTGTAAAAAACTATCTCAAAACTCCGGTCTAAAAACATGCTTTTCGTGTAAGGCTTGTCAAATTATGAGGCGCTGGAGAAAACCAGGCCTCTGCGTTAAGTCCTTATTTTGAACTCTTTTTGTTTGCATTCTACCCATTCAAAAGCATGCGGGAAGGCATGCATGCCCCGTATCGCTGCGCTGCAGTGTTCTTCCGCAGCATAAAGGCCGTCTGCTTTCATCGCTGTCACCACGGCAACGAACACCGATTTTCCGAACGCCGTCTGCTAGCCAAAGTTCCATAGTTTTGTAATGAGCAGCCGCAGACTGTCGATGCGAAGCGGCACGAATGCAGGCAAGGGGGGGGGGAACACGCTCCCCATGATATATATACATACGCCGTCGGAAAAGGTCATTCGGTGTTCGCTGCCATGTTGCCGGTGATGAAAGCAGACGGCCTTTTTGCTGCGGAAGAACACTGCGGCGCAGCGATACGAGGTGCGCGCTGAGACGTTTCCCACATGCTTTTCAATGGGCAGAACGCAAACAAAAAGAGGTTGAAATAAGAACTTAACTGCAGAAGGCTGCTTTTCTCCAGCACCTCATAATTTGACGAGTCTTACATGGAAAGTGTGTTTTTTTTGGCCATCCTGGGGGGCTATGCTCGACAAATGTTTCGTTTCTCCTAAAAGAAACGGAAGTGACGATATCGTGTCTGATTGGTTAGAGGCTCAAATGACGAAAGTTCCCTCTTTCCTCATTTGAGCCTCTAGCCAATCAGACGCGATATCCGTCACTTCCGTTTCTTTTTAGGAGAAACGAAACATTTGTCGAACATAGCCCCCCTGGAACCTGTTTTTGTTTATCAGTAACCTAATTAAAGTATCAAACTGCCTAATTATCTATAAATTCTCATGATGTCGGTATGTGAATGCATCACACATAAAAGATTCAAGCTGGTCCCAAATTCTTCACTTTATCAAAACATTGAATTGAAAGCATGCGGCCAAGGAATTCATACCGAAACAGCTCCGTTGGCGGGAGTGCGGGAGTAAGAAAAGAAAGGGAAAGCAGGAAAAAACTTTACCGCGTTGCACAAACCCCAAGAACCCACGATTTTTTACCAGAGGTTTCTCTATAGAAAAAAGGAGAAATTCTGAACATATTGATTCCGCGCTAAATTTGACAGGTTTTATCAACGGGTTTTATCTTGGCTAACGGCTTGCACACTAGCCAGAGCATCCGTGCAATCCAATCCAATGGCACATTTGTGCATATGGTTATGTTGCGCTGGTTTCGGCACTGCCCGCTCTGCCCGCTCTGCCGCTGCTCTTCCCAACAGAGACATTCAGTGACTTTTGCTTCCCACCTGGCCCTCGGTCACGACCACAGTGAACTGTGGTCACGACGGTCACGACTCCCACCTAGTGCTCCCACCTGAGTGAGTCTACAGGACTATCTCTTCCTTTCCAAACAATTTATCTCTCTATCTGCCCGCTCTGCCGCTTTGTACAAAGTGCCAATAGGAAATTTTTCACCAAGGAGAGTATCTGTCAGAAAAAATTGTGAGCAGGTTTTCGAACTCAAGATATCACTGAGGCGCGTTTCATTCTCTCAACGATAAGTGCAATAAGCGCGTGCCTTGCGCACGCTGGGAAGCACAAAATCGCGCTCAGCTGTTCGCATCGTCCATTCGTCGAAGGCCGAAGGTTGGTGGTGTTTTGGTTTTTTTTCGCTCTCACATCCGGTGGCGCGTTGCTTGGCATTTCGTCATTTCGTTGCTTTAACAAGGAATGCGAGAATGGCCTTCAAGAAAGAAAAAAAAATAAAAGGTGTGGCTTCTTGTACCGCTGTGTTCTTAAAACCAGCGCGCGTAGTACACAAACGGAGCTGTCACTTTGTAGTTAGTCAAAAAGCCTTCTCGCGTCTTTTTTTTTTTTCCTTTTCTTTTGCTTCTTCATTTGTTTTGACCGATGTAAAAGAGGCGCGCAGTTAGTATTCATGTTTGTCAGATTTATTTTTTTTACGGAACAATTGTGAGACATTCAGCTCTGTTATCTTTGTTTACGCCGACGGCTATCACTTGTTTTGCCCAAAGTTCTTATCTGAAAAAAAAAAAAAAAAATACAATGGTGGTTTTCTTTATGTGCAAATGTGCGGGAGTAGCTTTTTGGGAGATCTCGCGGCACACGAAAAAATATTTTGGCAAATATGTTAGGTGGAGAAATGTAGGTAGTTACTTTGCAGGAGAAATATGTATGCTGGATTACTTGTTTCTTTGCTGAGTCACCACTTTTGCTCGCTCTGATTCAGCAGAATCTGGCTGAGCAGATTGTTTCTTGTTTCTTTTTTACTTTTGGTCTTTACAAATGAAACCAACCTCACAGTAACGTGTTTGTGCTGTGTTAACTGCCCTTTCAATGAATGTGTACACATATCCCGAGAAATGCCCACCTAACATCAAGAGCAGACGGATGAAAATATAGATTGAGCTCACTTTTGGTGTATAATCAAACAAAGCATGGGCAACAAAGCAAAGGTGACTGTACTTCGCAGTCAGCAACGTTTGCTTATATCCCACCATAGCTAATTAGCCGCATTTATGCTATCGGTCATCATTGATCCCAACACTACTATTACTGGGGGTGGGCTATCTGTTGGTGTTTAGAAGAATATGTAGCAAATCAAGCCAAAAAGACGGGGTGGCGGGCTATCTTTCTGGGGTGGGGCATCTCTCCGGATTTTACGGTAGTTTTCTAGTTTGGCATCCAAAATGTAAAGAGTAGGGTATGGACCCCGGGGTAGTCCCTGCCCCAAGAAGTGTTTGGGACGTTGATTGAGAGCCTTTGCTGCTTTTGTGACATACCATAGAACTACTGCGCATCCGCCCATTCCACATTAAGCGGCCATACCCAAATTTGTAAGATCTGAGAGAATATGCACAGTACATTTATATGTAAAATTAATGACCGAACAAGCGCCCATACCCCTTTTTTTCGCGATTATCTCTAAATTTGGATGGACGCTTGCCCGGTATTTTACGGTAAGGTCCCAGTATTTACTTCTTCTGCCCTTGCCCAAAATTTGTTTTTTAAAAAGTTTATACTTTTTTTTTTTTTTTTTTGAGTCGATTGATTAATTATGCCCAAAGCATCAGCATGCTTTCCCTACCGCTGTTTAATGCTGCAATCATATCGTCACTTTGCATCCATGATGTTTGCTTAGTATGGGGGGATGGCTGTTGCATTTTGTTGCATAGGGCTTCATAAATGGAGTTGGCAACAGACATGGTCCTGAAAATCAGTTTTTCTTTCCAAGTCTGTTGCCAGGAGATTATGGCAACAAAGCCTTTATTTGTCACAGTTCATCTGAACTATGGTGCCTGGAACGCGTCTCCGACTGGTGTGTTTACCGCGTCCAAAAAAGGGGTCCTTCGGTTTCCGCCTGATGATGTCAAAGAAGTGTCACGCTGTCGCCGGTCGCGATCCTGGCGGTGTCCCAGCAGCTGTGGTGGATGTGGCAGACGCCTGTTCTGCTGTAGGTCACTCTTCACTTCAGCAGTCCACGGAAGCTATAACAGCAGGAAGTTGGGACGCCTGGGACACTGTGACGACAGCGACACTCCCGTTCTCTTGAGCTTTTCGCTAGCATTTCTACGACCAACCGCCAGGATCGCGACAGGCAACAGCATGCCACTCCGGCTTCGGTGATGTCATTTGTTGCCACTTCGGGACCACTTTTGATGCATGGGCGGGATAGGACGCTAAACACACCAGTTGAAGACGCGCTCCAGGCACAATAATTTGAACAAAGGGGGAGAGAACGCCCTGTGTTCTTTCCGTTCCTCAAGTCGGCAAAAGCCTAATAACCCGGGGGGGGGGGGGGGGGGGTTATATTGACTTTTTTAGATTGCTCATCAGTGTAGCCGAGCCTCTAATTGCAGTCTAGACGCACCTGCACGGGAATACATAGCAATTCCGGGAGCACATTCAAAAGGCGCCTTGATATAAGTGAATACTATGTTCGTAATTTTTATCATACACGAAACATGTAATACTACAAATAGTTGGGTGAGTTGGTGGTACATATTATTGGTGGGAAAGAAATGGCACCAATGAACTGAAAACGAGAAGATGAAGTGCACATTTTGTTCTTGGCCCAGTTTCTTTTTTTTTTTTTTTTCCACCACTTTGAAAGCGATGCTTAGTAACTTTTTGATACTGTAAACGACTTAATTTTCGCGGGCTCAAATTTTCGTGAATCGGGCCAAAGCTGAAAATTTGAAATTATTCGCGGGTTCTAATTTTCGCGAATCGAGTGTAGCTTACTGTAGCGTTCACATATTGCCCGAATTGTTCACGGGACGTATTTTTCGCGAATTGTAGGTGATTCGCGAAATTCGCGAAAATTTAGTCGTTTACAGTATATGAAAATCTGTAGCTAGTTTCACTCTTCCACGACTCTTATGCCGTGACGCAAATTTCGACAAAAAAAGTTGAGCTGGCCAGATAAAAAAAAGCATTCATGTTTAGGGAACCCATTTTTATCCCACTTCTCTTAGCTTGGCGTGGCATGGCTTCGGAGAGGACGGGGCCGTTCCCGCTTCTGGAGCTCGGGTCGACGGCAGACCTCGACAAGTGGCTCATCTTCAGCAACCTGAACAAAGCCTTCGTGTCGACGCTACGGATGGCCTGCGTCTTCGGCAGTTCGGGCAACGAGGCGCTGGTCGTAACCAGCAACGATGATGTCTACGCACTCGGTTCCAACTCCAGTGGCTGCCTGGGCCTGGGTGACACTCACGGAAGTCTGGAGCCAAGAAAAGGTCTTGTTCGCTCTTTTTTTTTTTTTTTTTTTTGCAATGCATTCTGTATGGTGGCAGGTTTTTTTTAGGAAAACTACTCGCTGGTCTGGAAGCTTCGGCGGTTCTCGCCCTAGTAAACTTTGCCACCACAAGCAAGTAGTACTGGTCAGAGTAGGAGTAAGAAGAAAAAAATTAAAAACAAAAAAACAAGTTTTTGTGAAAATGTTTGTTAATGTTTTTTTAAAGCAGATTCCACGACGTTTCAATTACTCCGAAATAATACGACCCTAGGTTTCAAGCGTAGATGGCGTTTTCGATCGTTTGTCTTTTTGACAAGGCCGAGGAGATTTCAAGAACGAGTAGAAGCATCCAGCGACTTTCCACCGTGGCTTCTCCAAACCCATGTCCTTCCGCTGGGATCTCCAAGCAATCTGCTCTGGTTGACTCCTAATGCAGGCAGCGCGCCTCTGGTGCTTTGGTTTGTACTTGGGGAAAACTTTCCCGTAGCTTGAGATGACGATTCCAGACCGGGTAATCTAAAGACTCGTTCGCACACTTGCGACTGCTTACGACCGAGCACGCTACAACCTCTTGAGTGTGTTACGACCAAGTGCATTACGACCAACGTCTATCGGGTAGCCTTGGGACACTCACAATTTTCGTAGATTTGCTTATTTTATTGCGCATAATTTTTTCGCAACTAGTTTAAAAACTTTTGATGTTATAAGTAACTATTTCTCATAGATAGTAGACACATTTGATCTCGGAAATACTGTGAAACCTTTGCTCTAGGGAAATGCAGCTTTAGGGCCAGCTCTTAGATGGTCCCAGCATGCTAGTGTGTTCTCTTGTCGCAGGATATCACGAAAGGTTGTAATACACTCGGTCGTAAGCGGTCACAAGTGTGTAATACCAGCCGTAAAGATTGTTAGTGATGCGACCTTGCGCCCTTCAGACGCCTCTGCAACAGGTTTGCATCGTCTCCTCGCGTCGCAGTGGACGCGCTGTGCCGCAAGGGCATCCAGGGCCTGGCCTACGGGAGCGGACCCCACGTGCTGGCGGTCACGCAGTCGGGGGACCTGCTGAGCTGGGGTCACAACGGCTACTGCCAGCTGGGCAACAACTGCAACACCCAGGGCCTTGTACCCTCCTCCATCGTGGTCACCATGCACCACCAAGTTGCGCAGGTGGCCTGCGGGTCGCACCACTCCCTTGCCCTCACCTGTGCGGGAGAGGCAAGTCAAATTCGGCGCACGCGACCCCTTCTCCGCCAACGAGGAGTTGTGGCCGCAAAAGGAAGGCGATGCTCTGGCTCCACCGTTTACTGGTCACTTTATGCGAAGAGCAAGGCGTCTGATTCTTGCGCAGGAGTTGCGGTCACGTCAGAACGACACCGAGCTCTGATCGGCTTTGATTGAAGGGATAGTGGGTAGACCCCAATGCTAGATGCCTTGAATTCCACCCACTATTTTTTTCCATCGGTCAATAAGAGATTGGCGTTCTGACATCATCGCTACCTCTGTGCAAGAGGCAGACAAACTTTCGCTCCGCGTAATCTCGTCATAAGCAATCGTGAATGGTTGTAACGCAGTCGCTCACATTCAGACGTAAATCTGTGAACCGTCCTTAAACATTCAAACCCAGTATAGTTTCGTGGCCCATTTGACGAAGCGTACGCTATGCCCCAGCAACGCAATGTGGATGATTTACTGTGTGCTTGTTGGATGTCCATTACGAGCACCTTGTATGCTTCCCGAAGGGAAATTAGCTGGAATGGCCCGGTTTAGCAAGCGCACTCAATAAATCGAACCGACCGGTCGGAATGGACTAGTTAATTTCTGAAAGTTTATGTTCTTCGATCACTCCCAACCATTGCCGTTGCTCTTGCAGGTGTATGCATGGGGCCAGAATAACTGTGGCCAGGTTGGGTCGGGCTCGACCACAAATCAGCCTACCCCTCGCAAGGTGACTTCGGGTATTGGTGAGTGGACTTAGTTTTGGTTTCCACTACCTCATTCAAGAGTGAAAGACCGATTTCACCAGCCAGTTTCTCTGGCGAAAATTTTCAACTGGAATCCAACTGGTCCCAGTTCGAGCGGGTTCCAGTTCAAGTGGGTCCCAGTTGCAACTGGTCCCAGTTGGAGTTGGTCGCAGCTTGAATTGGTCCCAGTTACCACTGGTGCCAACTCCAGTAACAATGAAACATGATGCAAAATGGAAGGTTGACAAGTCTTTATTGTCAAAACTTGGAGAATAAAAATAAATAATAGGTTTGGTGTGGTGCACGCTTCCGGGTTTAGCCACTTGCTTGCTACGATTGAATCCCCCTTTCAGAGGTAGTTTTCGTGCAAGATGAAGGAAGATCAGCCGCTGGCGTCTGTCAGCATCAGTGAAGACGTCCTCAGCTTCTCTCCCCATCGCGTGAAGAAAGGTGCTCACCCGTGTCCCTGCGTTGCGCAGGGGAGGTCCTGATACGATGCGGTAGCGCTCCCACCTTGCAATCCATCATTTCCAATTGCTTGTGTCGCAACAGTCAAACATTTTCGAGGTAGACTTCCCGCCATTGTGCTCTCCGCGGCGGTTTTCTCTTCCGTCTAGTTTTGTCTGAGTGCTCTCTGATCGCTGAACTGCATCTTTCTATCTTCGAAGTTCACCGCTGTCACCCTGGCGTGTTTACAGTTGGGACCAAAGAAGCGCAGATATGGTTTTGGCATTTTTATGACACGTTTATCAATATGCCAATTTGGGCGATGTCTCCCCTTCTTTATCGACCACTGCGTCCTGCGTTGGTCCGGCCCGCGTCGCATATGCAGCGCCATCTGTTCGCAGCGCGTACCACTAATCTTCACCCGTAGGCCACAAGAACCAAGTCCGAATGCCTCCCAAAAAAATTATTTCTTAAAAAAACAAACAAAGTAGTGTAGATATTTAAATAAATCTTTAAAGGGGCGGTGCAACGATATTCAATTGGAATGTTTTTCACTTTACACGAGCTTACTGGCACTAGTGGGACTCAAGGATACTCGCACACAACGCCACTGACCAAGAAACTCCTTTGTTGCGCTGTAATTTGATCTCGGAAATACTGTGAAACCTTTGCTCTAGGGAAATGCAGCTTTAGGGCCAGCTCTTAGATGGTCCCAGCATGCTAGTGTGTTCTCTTGTCGCAAGATATCACGAAAGGTTGTAATACACTCGGTCGTAAGCGGTCACAAGTGTGTAATACCAGCCGTAAAGATTGTTAGCGATGCGACCTTGCGCCCTTCAGACGCCTCTGCAACAGGTTTGCATCGTCTCCTCGCGTCGCAGTGGACGCGCTGTGCCGCAAGGGCATCCAGGGCCTGGCCTATGGGAGCGGACCCCACGTGCTGGCGGTCACGCAGTCGGGGGACCTGCTGAGCTGGGGTCACAACGGCTACTGCCAGCTGGGCAACAACTGCAACACCCAGGGCCTTGTACCCTCCTCCATCGTGGTCACCATGCACCACCAAGTTGCGCAGGTGGCCTGCGGGTCGCACCACTCCCTTGCCCTCACCTGTGCGGGAGAGGCAAGTCAAATTCGGCGCACGCGACCCCTTCTCCGCCAACGAGGAGTTGTGGCCGCAAAAGGAAGGCGATGCTCTGGCTCCACCGTTTACTGGTCACTTTATGCGAAGAGCAAGGCGTCTGATTCTTGCGCAGGAGTTGCGGTCACGTCAGAACGACACCGAGCTCTGATCGGCTTTGATTGAAGGGATAGTGGGTAGACCCCAATGCTAGATGCCTTGAATTCCACCCACTATTTTTTTCCATCGGTCAATAAGAGATTGGCGTTCTGACATCATCGCTACCTCTGTGCAAGAGGCAGACAAACTTTCGCTCCGCGTAATCTCGTCATAAGCAATCGCGAATGGTCGTAACGCAGTCGCTCACATTCAGACGTAAATCTGTGAACCGTCCTTAAACATTCAAACCCAGTATAGTTTCGTGGCCCATTTGATGAAGCGTACGCTATGCCCCAGCAACGCAATGTGGATGATTTACTGTGTGCTTGTTGGATGTCCATTACGAGCACCTTGTATGCTTCCCGAAGGGAAATTAGCTGGAATGGCCCGGTTTAGCAAGCGCACTCAATAAATCGAGCCGACCGGTCGGAATGGACTAGTTAATTTCTGAAAGTTTATGTTCTTCGATCACTCCCAACCATTGCCGTTGCTCTTGCAGGTGTATGCATGGGGCCAGAATAACTGTGGCCAGGTTGGGTCGGGCTCGACCACAAATCAGCCTACCCCTCGCAAGGTGACTTCGGGTATTGGTGAGTGGACTTAGTTTTGGTTTCCACTACCTCATTCAAGAGTGAAAGACCGATTTCACCAGTGGAGAAAATTTTCAACTGGGATCCAGCTGGTCCCAGTTCGAGCGGGTTCCAGTTCAAGTGGGTCCCAGTTGCAACTGGTCCCAGTTGGAGTTGGTCGCAGCTTGAATTGGTCCCAGTTACCACTGGTGCCAACTCCAGTAACAATGAAACATGATGCAAAATGGAAGGTTGACAAGTCTTTATTATCAAAACTTGGAGAATAAAAATAAATAATAGGTTTGGTGTGGTGCACGCTTCCGGGTTTAGCCGCTTGCTTGCTACGATTGAATCCCCCTTTCAGAGGTAGTTTTCGTGCGAGATGAAGGAAGATCAGCCGCTGGCGTCTGTCAGCATCAGTGAAGACGTGCTCAGCTTCTCTCCCCATCGCGTGAAGAAAGGTGCTCACCCGTGTCCCTGCGTTGCGCAGGAGAGGTCCTGATACGATGCGGTAGCGCTCCCACCTTGCAATCCATCATTTCCAATTGCTTGTGTCGCAACAGTCAAACATTTTCGAGGTAGACTTCCCGCCATTGTGCTCTCCGCGGCGGTTTTCTCTTCCGTCTAGTTTTGCCTGAGTGCTCTCTGATCGCTGAACTGCATCTTTCTATCTTCGAAGTTCACCGCTGTCACCCTGGCGTGTTTACAGTTAGAACCAAAGAAGCGCAGATATGGTTTTGGCATTTTTATGACACGTTTATCAATATGCCAATTTGGGCGATGTCTCCCCTTCTTTATCGACCACTGCGTCCTGCGTTGGTCCGGCCCGCGTCGCATATGCAGCGCCATCTGTTCGCAGCGCGTACCACTAATCTTCACCCGTAGGCCACAAGAACCAACTCCGAATGCCCCCAAAAAAAATTATTTCTTAAAAAAACAAACAAAGTAGTGTAGATATTTAAATAAATCTTTAATAGATTTTTATATATGTACATAAATGTCCATTAAGGTAAACCCATTTTATGGCACTAATTATATACAATTAAAAATATGTAGTTAATTAAAATTTTATTTGTTTTTTTATAACTACATAAAGGTACCTAGTAATTAAAATTTTTTCTATTGGTATAAATCTATAAATGTAAGTATTTTTAGTTTTCTTCATTAGCAAAGATCAATACACTCTCATCTTATCAAAATTGTCGCCCCATGTGAGCTGGGAATGGGAAAAGCATTTGAAGTCTGACTGGGAATCGCTCCAACCAGTTAATTCCTTAATTGGTCCCAGTTTACTTCTACTCATTCCCCAACTGGGCATGGCCAAACCAGTTGACTCCCAATTGGGAATGGTTCAAACCATTGACCCCTTAGCTGGTCCCAGTTGGTCCCAGCTGATTCCCGGTGGTACCAGGTAGCCCCAGTTGAAATGCCAACTGGTCCCAATTAGAAATTTTCTCCTGGGTTTGCTATTCCACTGCTGGTATGTGTTTGAAACGTCGTCGAGCTATTTCGAGCACTGCCACCTGCAAAGCAATTGTGAAATCAGTCTTTTGCTTCTGTCCAAAAGTTGGACAGCCAGTAAAATATGTGGATATAGAACGGTGAACAGAACAATAAATTTATAGGCAGGTTTGCTTTTTTTTTTTTTTTTTTTTTTTTGATGGGCAAATTAGGTGCGACAGAATGTACGATGCGATTATTGTGATGTCTTTTGACGTCTGACCAGGCATCTGCAGATAGTGGATTTCGAGTTCGAAGCAACTTTTGATGCAAATAGTGGTTTCGGCCAAATATTTTCTCATAGAATATCAAATAATTTTTTTAAACCTTCTCTACTGCACCATGCAGTAGAGAAGGCTTAAAGAAGCAGTGCAACAATTTTCATACTCTGGCCAGTTAAATGAAAAAATTAATCTGTGTCATCT
Organism: Ixodes persulcatus; assembly: GCA_013358835.2. NCBI lineage: Eukaryota > Metazoa > Arthropoda > Arachnida > Ixodida > Ixodidae > Ixodes > Ixodes persulcatus. The sequence continues at coordinate 939,123 of JABSTQ010010409.1, forward strand.
ATGGCACGAAGAACAGAAAACCATATTTTCTTGCGTGCACTAGTTTTCATTAAAATAAAATGAAACAAATCAAAGGTCAATGTGCCTTTCTAATCTCACGTTGACTTCCGAGTGACATACTCTGAGGGATCACCCAGTTTCCCTTTGGCTTCCCTCTTCAGAGACCCCAGCCACTTCCACCGCGACTGTCGACTTTTCAAGGATAAGCATCGTTGAAGGTCGCGGCGAGCGATCGACACAAAAAACGGTTAGCCACAGGGCTGACAGCGAGTGTAGCAGCGGAGGGGGACAGGTTTTATTGACTCCCGCATGTCCCCCAGAGACGTCACCGTGGTTCCCGTAACCGCCACACGTGGCTGCAGGTCAAATTTTCTTCTTATTGCGATAAAAAAGAATTGGGTTGTGCGTATGTTTATACAGCCTAAAACTTGGTCTGCCTCAACAGGCGACGAGTCTCTCAGCTGTAGATGAGAAATTTAGCCAGTGCAGTACAACCGCTAGCCTGGGGTCTTGCACCACGCAGTAGTGACACACGACCGCACGCCGGTACGATGCTCATCCAGATCAAAACGGGCAGGGGTGGGGATTGAGCCCACGATCCTGGGTTCTGCATCGTGAGCTTTTGCTCCACGTGCTCCGAGCTGGTGGGCTCCTCTTTTTGCGATTACGCAGCAGAATAACAGTTTTTGGGGGGCAAGGTGACACGATTTTGGTCACCTGTACCTACAAAGATTTAGAGATAATCGCGAAAAAAATGGGGAATGGGCGCTTGTCCGGTCATCAATTTTACATTTAAATGTACTGTGCATATTTTCTCAGATCTTAAAAATTCGGGAATGGGCGCTTAGTGGGGTATGGGCGGATGCGCGGTATTCTACAGTGGATCAACAACATAAAAACTACAAACTGCAAATTCTTTCAACATTAAAATCGTTCCACTACACCTTTTAAGCTGGGTTTTCAATTAAAAACCCAACTGAACACTTGTAGGTTTTTCCTCAGCCTCCACTTGTCCATTTCTAAGCCAAGCCTACATTGGGTTGGCAAGTGAACAAACTATTTGACATAAAATTAAACCTAAAGAAATGCCCAGCTATACCTTATCTAGGGGATTTATAAATATCCTTGCCATATGTAAATATATTTTCTCCAGTCACAAATGATTAACGCAGGTTGTCAGGACAGCCGGCCAGTTTAATGCAACTACTAAGTCACTTTTTCTCTCTCTCTCTCCCCTCTCCATTTTAGAGAAAAATAAGGAACTTGAATTTGAATTTTGACACTTTTACTGCAATGTAGATATGAACATTCACAAAGTTTCAGTTTCTTTTTAATATGCACCAGTGCACACATGTGCCATCTTACTTCTTACCGCAGACTGGTGCACTGCGGTAAAGCAACACCCGCAGAAGAGATCTATGCGGGTGTTGCTTTTCTGCAGTGCACTGGTGCTCGGTCAAAGCATGCTCAAAGGGACTAACTTGCCGCAATCAACACTTAGAAAAATATGAATATCACAGTTCACCTCGAAGCATATATCTAATGGCGTGTTATTCAAAACTAGTTTTCGAAAATTTGACTGTCTGCAAAACCCTACATTTTATCATGAACCGGTCATTTTCCCTAAATCGGGAGGCGTAATCTCATGTGTATTGAATGCACAGCTACGTAGAGCAAGTGATGACGGTATGTGTTCCTCTCTGACAGGTGGAAGACGTTGCATTGGAATCGCCTGTGGCCAAACATCATCCATGGCCGTCATGGAGAATGGGGAGGTATGTGATCTTATCACTGAATTTTCCTCTGGGGAACATGGCAAACAGAAGCATGTACCCCTCAAAATATTTGTTGGAAGTTTATCTAGCTCTGGCATTGGGCCACATTATTTAAAATAGCACAAGACTAAGATTGTCTTAAAAAATCTCTAGATTTATTTAGAATGAGACCAGTGTGATGAGAGGTGGCATCACCTGTGTGGTGGTTTTTCTAGCCCGTGCCAGGAATAAGTGCACTACATGATGTCCCTTGTTTGTGGGAATGGGAGGTGGTCCATGTGCAATGATGAGGCAGCATCTACTACACGAAAGAGCTATGCATTCACATGTACATAAAAATGAGTTTACATGTGCATGCGAGAACTAAGACTTGCTTGGCTTCTGCTTTAGCGAGTTGTGTTGTCTCCTCTTTCTACTAGGTATACATATTTTATTAATCTCCCTCAAACCCATTGTCATCTATCTCTGCTGGACTAAAGAACCCAGAGTTTGCTTGCAGAGCACCTCCAAGGGGCCACATTCTTCACATGTCTGGTTCCTGCACCTGACCACTCGGTTGCTCAATGACTAGAAGGCGAGGTGCGGCGATCACTCGCTTTTGCCAGGTCTCCCGCTTCATTCCTCACGTGTCACTATCACCATGGTGCCCTCTGTAAGCGGGCAGCAGCGCCACGATGGCAAAGACCAGTTAATAAGTCAGATTGGGTTCTAAGAGAGGAGGAGCAGGCAAGAAATATGTTGCGCCTTATAGGCATGAATTGCGAGACCGCCTTCGCCATCGTTGCACCTCCTCTTCTGGCACACCATACCACTCCGACCGAGAGTGCAATTCTTCCTTTATTTCCAATTTCCGTGTCCCAAACAGTGCCGTTACCTCGCAGGTGTTTGGCTGGGGTTACAATGGCAACGGGCAGCTTGGGCTCGGCAACAACGTCAACCAAACCAGTCCCTGCCGAGTCACCAATTTGCAGGGGGTCGTCGTCCAAAAGGCAAGGCGGCTTTGGCTCGCTCGCTCTGCCTTCAGGGGCGGATCCAGAACTCCGTTTTGGGGGGAGCGGAAAATTTGTAAGGATACTATTCCCCCATTCTTTCGTGTGCACCGGGGGGTCCACCCATGTCAAATTGCCCCCCGAGAAGGGGGGAGGTGAGGGGTCGACTTTGTTTGGGGGGGCGAGCTGCCCCCGTCGCTTCCCCTTAGATCCACCCCTGTCTGCCTTTCGAGTTTGTGCGATGCTTAGAGCTTCTCAGAGTTGCTGGAAAACTGTGCTTTTCATTGGACAAGTTTCCAAAAGCCAGCGACAGCTGGTACCAATGATTCTACAAAACAATGTGACCTTTGTGGTATTAAAGGCAAACGAGTTCATGAAACCTAATAAGTGTCACCCGAACATCAAGTTCGGATTTTCTTTTGCCTCGAAGTTACCTAATAGAAGAAAAAAAAAGCTTTTCCACACTTGTTACATACTATAGAACAGGGTTGTTTTTGTTTCTCTTTTCACTTTGACAAATTAGCAGTTCTCTTTCAAATTGCCTTGGATTCGTAAAGCATGGAAGAGGAATTGGAACTACGATATGACTTGATTCGAACACAGTAAATAGGTTGTTTTGTAGTCATCTGCAAATAGTGGCTTTTGAGTTGAAAGCGAATTCGAAGCGAAGAGTAGTTTTGGCCGAGATCGAATAGTAGTTTCTCTAAGCCTTTAACTACTGCACCATGCTTAAAAACAAAAACCCAGCTGAACTTGCAAAGGTTGTTCCCAAGCTTTCACTTGTCCATTTCTAAGCTACTAAATTAATTTTAATCTAACTAGCTATATTTATCGACTGTGGCCTCAGAAAGTTCAATGCCTACATTGGGTTGGCAAGTAAATGACGCATTTGACATAAAATTAAACCTCCAAGACACCCGGCTATACTTAATCGAGGGGATTTATAAATATTCTTGCTGTATAGATACCTTTTCTCCAGTCACAAATGATTAACGCAGATTGTCAGGGCATCTCGGCCTATACTACTCTGTTCAGCCTTAAGCTGAGACTAGAAGCTCCGTCATCAGTGTGAGCTTGCTGGCTCTTGCAGTGCTTTGGTTGCGCATGCCTGCGCATTTATATTTGTGTTAGCAAGGGCAGAAAGCTCATGCTGAAGGCGAAGCTTCTAGTCTCAGCTTTAGGGCGAACGGAGTATAGCATATAGGGAGTATTCACTGGCGGCCATAGCTGTGTGCACGAATGCTGAGCGCGTGCTGACGGCGAGCTTCCACAGTTCTTTTGCAACGTGCATTCCGCACAATCAAGAGTGTCGGTCTTAGCAGCCTATTGATGTGAGCTTGTTCTGAGCATGCGCTCTAAACAGCACCCACAAATATGGCGTCCAGTGAATACTCCCTATACTCGTGCATTATAGCCAGTTTAATTTTTAAATCTTTTATGCAATGTAGATATTCACAAAATTTCCATTTTTTTTTACTACATTAGATGCACGCGTGCATTATCCTGCTTTGAAAGTCTGCTTTCCTCCTAAGCACGCGGCTGCAACACTTGCACTTTTCAAAAAGTTGATCGCAACAGGTTAGCCCCGTAAAGCACGCTTCTTACCGAGCACTGGTGCACTGGGGAGAAGCAACTCCCGCGGAAGCGAGCTCCGCAAGTGTTGCTTCTCCGCAGTGCACCGGTGCTTGTTAAGAAGCATGCTCCACAGGGCTAACCTGTTGCGATGAACACTTCCAAAAATGTGAATGTTGCAGTTTGCCTCGAAGCAAATATTAAATAGCGTCTTATTCGAAACTACTATTCAAATATTTGCATAACACTATCGTTCTGTTAATCTCGAACTGAATGCAAAAACAAGCTGCTTCAAAAAGCATGCTCGTGCCCCTTCCATTTTTTTTTTTTTTTTTTTTAAATAGAAAAGGATGTGATTGAAACCAAGTAAAAATCTGATTCAAACCAGATACTTTACAGATCCAACTTATTTGTGTTGCTTCAGTTATTATAGCTGCTTTCTTTTTCCCTTCCGCACCGATTGTCGCAGGTCGTATGTGGTTACGCCCACACCATGGCCCTGTCGGACGAGGGTGTGCTCTACACCTGGGGCGCCAACTCCTATGGGCAGCTGGGCACGGGGAACAAGGCCAACCAAGTCAGCCCTTTCAGAATGCCCACCGAGATCGGGAGGTGGGTGCGCTCTTTCCACCAGTCTTCTGTTGCCGCTTTAGTCTTTTGCCTACCCTGGAGCCACCGAATAAGCTGGAGTATCGATACTCCATTCCTCGGTCATCTTGTGGGCGCCACCATTTTCGGTGCTTTGGGCAGATCAGGCGCAATCGGCTATAATTAATGTTTAAATGTGAAATTTTCCGAGCTTTAAATGCTACGGTGTTGGGAAGCTGTTGCTGTCCATCTTAACATTTCTGGAGAAGGAAAAGCATGTTCTGTGACTTCAGATAAAACTTTGGATAACTGGCAACCATGATTCCAAGCACCAAGGTGGCTGAAATGTTGTTACTTTACAATATAGCTTATTCAGTAGCCTACCTGTTTTCTCCAAATGCGTGACTACCCAATCTGCTCTCCACCAGTTGTCTCGGATTCATTAATGCAGCACCCGCAACAACGTAGCTTTGTGCTCTGTGGTTAAGTGCTTGCTGATTACGAGCGTTTGCCAGGTTCGTTTCGCATCATCCAAACCGTTGCACGTGGAAGGCATTGCTAAGTTGACTAGCCCACAGCTCATGCTGATGGTGACATATGAATATTTCCTATTGGTTTAGATCTTGCTGTAGCACTGAGATTTTGAAACTGTCCAACTTCGACCTAACTTCTTCCTTGTGATGTTTGCTGTGAAGAGTGAAATTTTGTTGTATGGATGTTTAAACAGTGGGAAGTTGTCTACCCTAAAATGGCATCTGGTATCTGTGTCCTAGATGGACAACATGGTCAGTGCAATACAACCTAACCTGTGGTTTATGACGTGCTTCACGTGATTGACTGTGCACGACCTTGTGCTGATGTGATGCGCTTCCAGACCAAAATAATAAGGGGGGTGGGGTTGAAGCCCATAAATGATTCCGGGGTTCTGTAGTGCAAGCCTTGTGTATGGAGAGCGTAATAAGCTCTCGCAATTATGTAAAACGGTGTCTTCTGTGCATGGGGACGTGAGCATAAACTTTCAGAACGTGATAAATATTAACGAGGATGATGACCAATCACTTGGAAACATTGAGAATATGTGGAGCACGCACATTGACGAGAAAGCCAAGTATGCACCGCCATTGGTTCACACTTGAGGGATTCAAAGGCTCGTGAATGCATTTATTTGGCAGGAAGACTTATGATGTCTGGAATTAGCAGATCGACCTGCACGGCATATATACTAGAAACTTTCACGGAAATTTTTTGCCTCTGTGAATTATGATGGAGCATTGAGGTAATTTATGAAAAAAACTGTCTCTTTGGTATATCACAAAGGTGCTCTAAATGCATAGCATTTGTAAGTCTCCCACGACACCACAGTGTCGCATGGCATCGGTGTTGCGTGACGTCGCAGTGCCACGTTACATTATAGTGTTACATGACATCAGTGCTGCGTAAAAAGTGATACGAGAGGGGACACAAAAAACCCGAGAGCTGCCCCTGTAAATGCGACGCTTTTGACACTCTGTATTGCCCTTCCCCCTCACTGCTCGTTCACGTTTCCCCCACTTCTCGTTGGTGCGCACAGGGTGGTGGAGATTGCAGCGTCTCACTACAACCACATCTCGGCGGCGGCGACGCAGACATCGAAAGTGTACATGTGGGGCCAGTGCAGGGGCCAGTCGGTGACTTCGCCCACCGAGACGTCGTTCCACTCCATTCACGACGTGTTCGCCAGCTTTGCCTGCCCTGCGGTCACCTGGAAGCCCATGGCACTCGGTACGGCGGCCTTCTTGCTCCTGCCTCATTGTTCCAGTGGTCCCAGTCAGAGGTGCCGGTACGGCAAAACTCGGCCATAGCAAACTGGCTTGTAACACGGATGTGTGTCTTTATCATTGGTAGTTTGAGAGTCATGAAATGCGACGAATAGGCTAAAGCAGGGGTCGGCAACCGGCAGCCTGCAGACCGGGTGCGGCTTACGAGGCGGTATTGTGCAGCCCCCCCCCCCCTCCCCCGGCGCGCCACTGGGAATGACCTAGCTCCCCTCCAACATACGAGCACTCCAGGGCACTCCAAGCAAGCTCTCGAGATTTACTGGATAGAGTGTGCTAATCAGCTTATCCCCAAAAAGACAGTAAGCTGAAGAATGCATTTGCAGTGAACAGCTTTATTGATTTTTCCGCCGGCCTCCCCGAATCGAAGTTTTGAAATCTATGATTTCTCGCAGCGGCCTGGATCGACATGTTTGCCACAGCACAAATATCTGCAAACATACTTTTCCAAGATGAAGATGGTCAAGTCAATTGTGGGTCTTGCAAACGACAGCGAGCACCTCCAAAATGTTTGAGACTCCTACTTGGTGGTTTTGACGCAAACGTTCACATTTTGGGAAGCAAGCGGGCAATATTGAATACCCAAAATCTTATTGAGAGGAGACTCTGTTGATCTTACATTATGTGTGCCTGAATCACGAGAACATCTCATGTTGCTTCGAGCGTGTGACAGTGTTTTATTTTCTCTCTATGGGCTGATCCCCCTCCCCCCCTGGCCCCAAAATCTCTGTTTCTCCACCTGGCCTTCTCTGTCTCCGGTTTGCAGAGATTCGGTCCACTGCAGCAAACGGTAGCTTACAATGAGGGAGCACATGACTAGACTAAATGTTTTGCAGTAGTTGCGAGATCAAGTATATGCACCACCTATGAGAAGTGGTCGCTTATAACGTCAGAAGTATTTGAAGCCCACAGTCAAAGGACATAAAACATGAGGATGAGAAGGGTTCTTGGGCTTCCCGACAGGTGGCCCCAGTGTGACCTCTTGTCGTAAGCCGTCGCGAGTGCTTGAAATGCAGTTGGTCAAATGCAAATCTGTGAACTAGCCTTGATGCCGCTACAGCCTGCGGAAATCTGAAGCCTTTAGATGTCCCGTTAAGGTTGTCAATATATCTTTTTTTGTATGTTTCATTACAGACATTTGTCATTCCAACAAGGTCAGTGACAGTGTAAAGATGGCCTTCAACGATCCTGTAAGTGCTCCTGTATTTCCCTCGTTTTGCGATGATTTTTTTTTTTTTTTTTTTAAATTGCAATTAACAAATGCGTAGAAAGTTTTGGGTATGATGAGGATAAAAGTGTTAGGGATTTTATTTGCACCGTATGTATGGCTGAATATACTTAATATTTTTCATCAAGAAATTAAAGAATGTTCAGAGAAACTCGAATAGCAATAGAGAACAAGCAACCACCTGTCTGAGCCAACCACTGGCTTGTCGTTTTGCAATTGTTTTTTTTCCGCACTTAACTTGGCTATGCGGTGGCGATGTGCACCTATTGTTTCTGTGCAATAGTTTTTGGGTGGAGAGTTGCAAACGAGCCAAAAACAACCCTCTTTTTTTTTTTTAATAGTTTTTGGGGGAAAGCTAAAACAAGTCAAAAGCTTTTTTATTATTATTATTGCTGCATTTTAGTTAGTGTTTCTTCTTTCAGTGTGTCTTGTGTATTTTCACTGTTTTTCTTTGTTTCATTAGGAATGGGTTTTTCTACCCTTTTGACTTCGTTGTTTTTATTCTTTGTTTGTTTTCTCTGTTTTTTTCCTCTGATGCCCTCACACAAAGACGTTCGGCATCTGTCATTTGTACACACTTGAGGAAGGAAAGACTCTTTTCCAAAATGTCTGTGTATGTATTAGTCTATTGTTGTTCAAATTTCGCTAAATGCTTGTATGTACGGCCAGAAATCTTCAGAAACGCTAAAGAATTGAAACTGTTGTATATACTTTATTATCTTTATTAGTTTCAAGCAAAACTAAAACTACTTTAATGCTCTAAATTTGAAGAGATTTTTGTTTTGTTTTTGCATTTTTTTTACTTATTTTTAAAGTTTGATTTAGAAGCTACAAAAGCATTTTGTTTTCTTTTATTTTTTCCAGAGCACCAGTGACCTCAAGTTTTGCGTGGAAGGGAGGCTGATACACGTGCACAAGGCCATCCTCAAAATTAGGCAAGTTATTAGTGTCCAAATGTGGATGGTGATACAGTAAGCAACTTTTACCCAAGGAATGTTTTTGTTTTTTCTCATTGTTTTGCATAACGTAACTTTGTACCCCTTTGATTTTAGGTGTGAACACTTCAGGTCCATGTTCCAGTCTCATTGGGAGGAAGATGACAAAGAGTGAGTCTTGATTTTTAGTTTTCTCACATGGAGCACTGCTCCTGAATTTCAAATCTGTCTTCTCTGGAAAACAGAGCGAGCTAAAATTGATTGCCTTAAAGGCCGACAACCAGACTCTGAATCCTGCAAGGCAGAAGATCCTCCTCACCAGGGGAAGAGGTGGAAACAGGCAACGGTGGACATGGTAGAAGAGGAGAGAGGAGGATGCGAGGGAAAAGTGGAAAGTGTGAACTGGTCATCGGCCTTTAAGGATGCAGTTGCATCTTCACGGGGGCTTTCACAACACCCCAGTCGAGGCAGACGGAGCTTCCTCGGGAGACAGTGACCAAGAGTTGTGTTCTTTTGCAAATACAAAAACTCGCGTCTGGAGAGAAATGGCAAAACTGCAAATGCCTCCTAAGTGTATAGTGCTATAGTATATCCAGGTTTCATTTTATATGCTTGGATAAAACTTGGAATTTGAATTGCAGGCAATAACTATGACCATGACTGAGTTGCACTGTATTTGCTCGGTCTGGTCTCGGTAACCCGTCCACGCAGTACTCTGCCGGAAACGTTCATCGCTTGCTCATGCTAGCAAACTGCGTGCAGCAAGTAACCTGTCACCTGAGGTCGGGGCACCTTGCAGGTTTCAACGGGACGGCACTTTTGACTCGATTAGACGAGCTCCAAAAAATATATCCGCAATTTTTCACCAGTATGTAAGGAAGTGACAGCGTGTAGTAACAGCCACTTTTATGCATATCCACTCTTCATATACTCGATCACATACTGCCTTGTGGTCTCTGAAGTATGTTTGAAAGAGAACACGCTGTGCGCTGCCTAAGGCTAAATCGAAACCGGTATTGTTACGAGCAATATGTCACTTCACATCTGATAGCACGCGCAAACCGAGTTCTCCGGTGAGGAATATGTAGCGGCATCCCCTGCCAACTGTAGGAGTAGAAGATACCGCCACCTGGCAAGAGCCAAAACTACGTGCCTTGCCTGGTGTCGCAGGACAGGGCCCGTGCGAATGCACAAAAAACGGAGTTTTCCGCGTGGCACAACGCCGACTCCATGAACGCAGCGGTATAACCTTGTCGCAACAGATCTGGTTGCGGCAGACGCTCGGTTTTAACGTACCGACTTGTGAAGTTTGGTTGATCTTCCCCTCTATATATGCCATGGAGTCAACTTCACTCATTACAGATTCTGTTATAACATTCGTTTGGATATAACCGTCTGTATTGGAGTGTTTGTAAGTAGTTCCCTCTTTTTTTATAACACACTTCAGCAGCAGACGTTATTTTGGACATTTAGGCGGCTTTGGTTTAATAGCAATGACGTCCGATTTGTGAACTGCCGTCATTGCCCTTGGCACCTCTCAAGCCTTGTACAACCCAAAGGGCGCGGCGATGTCAATCATCGGCACAGCTCAGTAAAAAAAAAAAAAAATCGCTTTCTTCAAAGTTCAGATGTTTCAATAAACCAGTTCTTTTCTAACACCCCTTCAAATTTTGTCAGTCTTGCTGGTTAGAACACTCCGGTCATAATCCACCTCAAAGTCTCTAGTAACAGTATCTGCATATTCTGCATACTCCTTTTACTGCAGACCAAAATCTTCATCACTATCGAGGTCTGTTCTATAACGAGCTTGTACCGTATCCGTATAAAAAAGTTACACCTTCAAATATGACCGACGAATTGCCTCTGTCTCGCCCCCACAGCACGGTGGACGTGACGACATTCCCGTACAGCGTTTACAAAGCATTCCTCGAGTATCTGTACACTGATGAAGTGCAGCTGCCGCCGGAAGACGCCATCGGACTTCTGGACTTGGCCAATTCCTACTGCGAGACCCAGCTCAAGCGCCACTGTGAGCGGATCATCAAGAACGGCATCCTGGTGGAGAATGTGGCGATGCTCTACGCGGCTGCCATCAAGTTCGATGCCAAGGTAATGCTCAGGTACACAAAGGGAGGGTATGAGGGTTGCCCGCTTTGGACCGTCCGTTCCGTCCAATATATGCATCGCGGCTGAAGTTACCGAGCCTCCGAAATGTCTCTGACACCCCCTCAGAAAAATGTTTTTATTTTTTGCCAAGCGATCCATTATAATGTCGGAAGACTATCCAGTCAATATTTTGCTACAGCGTCGCATATTTTTAATAAAGTAAAAAAATGCAACTGCTTGAAACTGGATTGGGGAGGAAGAAATATAAAGGAGGAGAAAGTTACCACAAGTCACGTGGCTGTGCAACTTTTTTTTTTTTTTTTTTTTTCAATCAACGTATTTGCAGCTTTTTACAAGCCACGAAAAATGGGTATCATATTTTTGTCTGTTTTTAGCACTGAGTGTGCCTTCGATGACCCACAACTTTGATTATCTTTAGTGTTTGTGTTTAAACTATAGAAAACGGATCATGACCACAGAGAAGAGAGTGAGCGCGACTCAAACCGGCCAGCTCTCGATCGGCAGTTTTCGGGAAGAAAGAAAACTAATTTCGAGCTGCAAATTGTGTTCTGGGTAGTTGGGTTCTCGTATGTCGAATCTCATTAATTCAAGCTCGAGGGGGATCTAAAGTTTGTTTGAATAAAGCAAAGTTTGAATTACCAGGAGCTTCCTCCCATAGAGATGCATAGGATGGGACCTGCATGTTAGTTTGAATTATCCACAAGTTTGAATTAAGAGAGTTTGAATTAATGAGAGTCGACTGTACAAATAAAGCCTTGGCAAGCATAAATGCCCTGTCAGTGTTCGTTTAAGGAGGTGGTTTGGAGATGGCAATGCTCCCTTCCGTACCCAGTGGCATTGCACCGCCAATGGCATTGTGCCACCAACGGCGTTGCACCGCACGCAGTGGGGGTCTAGGCAGTGCACTAACACTCCCCACTCTCCCCACTCAAACACACTTTCGTTGCATTTGATAGAATGTCAAGCCAGGAGATTTTTGCAAGCTTAGAAGTTTAGTTAGTGGAGCGAAAATTACCATAATATCCCAAGAGATTGCCTGCCTCAAATGAAGAGCTAGTCGGGTGAAAATAAAGAGTTGGCTAACTTTCGACGTGCAATCAAGAAAAGTTGAAAAAAAAATTCTACCTTTAGGTCATGTGTCCCTGCCAAACTTGTTATTGGAGCGAGGGGCAATGAAGCAAAGATGCAACACAACCCCGAAACTGCAGGAAGTAAAAACGATACACACGCGACAAACAGAGAATTTGCATGTGCGTGTCGTTTTTGCTTCCTGCAGTCTCGGGGTTGCGTTATGTCTAGTGATATCCAACAGCTTGTTTGCACCCCGACTCTCAGTTAAGCAAAGACAACAGTCCTTCCCAGTCAGCAATGTTTCCTCGTATTCTGCCGTAGCCAAGTAGCCGAATTTACGCAGAGGCCACCGTTGATCCAAACATTACAATTACTACAGTCGGTGACCGGTTAAGAGTTAAGTGGAAGCTCCTCCCACCTTTTTCCACTTTAGCAGAGCAAACGCTGGAGAGGGGGTCGCCTCCTCTCCAGCTTGGAGGAGTTTCTCCTGAACATTTGACCTGTCAGACCATATAGCCCATAAGCTATCTTTCGGTATTTCAAAAAAAAAATGGGGTGGGTTTTTCTTTTGGGGGTGAGGCATCTCCCGGGATGTCACGGTGGTACCGTGCTGAGCGGCGGTGTCCTCCTCCTTGCTGTTTCAGGACCTGGAAGACTTCTGCTTCCACTTTGCCATGAACCACCTGACAGCTGTGGTTCAGACGGAGGCATTCAACAGGCTCGAGGGCTCCACCATCAAAACCTTCATCTCCAAGGCCGCCGTCTACGGGGCCTTCAAGTACTGACGGTTGCAGGAGCCCTCTTTCCCAGGGTCAAACGTTTCTTCCTAGGCCGGAAAAAGTCTCGACGCGCTGAGGAGGGACCTCGGAGTAATTTTGGCCTTTGTCATTTTTTGTGCAGTACAAGCTGTTTGCTCTTCTTTATAAATTAGGACCCTCCCCCTTGCTTCAAAGTTTTACCTAAAAAAAAAAAAATATTATTTGGTCTTGCTTCAACGTTTTTTGGCGTCCCTTGAGAAACATTAAAGCGAAGCAAGCTGCTGATTGCCGATGCCAAATGTACGAGACTTCATCAGGTTTCTGCAGCTTTCTAACAAAGTGTTTTCGGTCCTGAGGTGCAGTTTTTATCAATCTAATATAATTGTGCACGCATTTTTCTATACGTGTAGCTAAGTGCGATCTTGGGGCTCGTACCTAGCGTTTATTCTCGTCTATGGTTTGTGTCGCGCAAGCCGAGAAGATTTGCTCTGCCCTCGACCATACAGATTTTTATCCTCGACATACAATCCTCAGTTTCAAACTAGTAACAAAAAAGAAATGAACAAAAAAAGTTTTTTTGTTATTGTTGCATTCCGGTTCTGCAGTGGTAGCGTGCACTCCTGCAGCTTTGTAAAGATGAGAGGTTCTGATACTGAGGTGCTGTTTTTAATTGTGTATCTGATAATATATATTTTATCCTGGGTGTAGCTAAATGCGGCTTTTACTCTGTATAGCTCGTATCTTGCACTTATTCTCATTTATTCTTTGTGCCTCGCGAACTTGAAAAATTTCAAACTCTGACATACAGTGCGTCGTACAAAAATAATTTGTTACGGGTTTCTTTTTTTTCTTTTTGAGTGCTGGCACAAGTGTGAATAAGCTGAAAATATCTACCACACTGGAAGACATGTAACTCTCTGCCCTTGTTCCAGCGCTAAAAAAGGTCAACAGTGTTCAAAAGATGCAGCAGAAGCACTCCATATGCTGCTGTGGTAGTCATATGCACTCCGATGTCTGTGATATTTTGTGGGGGTTAGCAAGGGTACTACTGTTCTAGCAATGTGAAAACATTCTACCCTTTTAGGAAATTCTTATCCAATGTTGCGCACGTTCCTTCTGTCCCAAGTAAGAAAATTCAAGCTCGTCTGTTGCGCATCTTTCATTGGAAGGAATCGGAGACAGTTTATGCGCCATTATTAAACTGTTGTCCGTGTTTTAAGAGCTGCACATGCCAGTTCTCTATTCATTGTATTTTCTTTGGGACCAGTAATATTGTCCCACAAAGATTTGCATCTTCCAAAAAAACAAAAACAAAAAAAAACCTTGACTTGTTTGAAAGACAGTATCCCCTTCTGGCCTGCACAACTTGCCCTGTAAAGTTTGTACCTGGATAAGGTTTTGATAAACATTTTTTACTCTGTGTCCACGGTGTGCTGTCTGCGTTCTGGACGACGGGCTAGAACGTACCCTAGGTAGAAAAAACATTTTTATTTGCTCCCTTCTGCTCTGGTAAGCGTATTACGCCGATCTTAATTGGTGTTACTGATAAGGTGAAAACGACAAGGAGGCCTTTCGGTTGTCCCATCTCCATCACAAGCGTCTTGCCTTCGATAACACTTTGGTGTCTCTGAGTGCGCACGAGCAGCCACGGCAGAAGGTAACGAGCATGCGTTGGAGACGGAACATCAGAAAGAGGCACCCCACCGGTCTCGTTCTTTCGATGACTGTAGCGAAGGACGCTAAGCAAAACTGCTGACCGGACCCGTGTGCATCATTTTAGGTGAACGGAACTGGCCAATCTCCCGTTGCAAAACGCCCGTACTCCGGTTGCATGGGAGCGTTCTCTCGCTGTTAATCCAACTGCAATTTGAAGATGTCCTAAAAATGTATGTCCGAGTTGTGTATTCTTTGTTCTCGTTTTGTTAGTTATTACCGCGTTTCTGAAAGCGGCAAAGTTATCCTGCGAAGCTTTATGCAGTGGTCAAGAAATCGTGAGCCATTTCACTCTGTGAAGGTGGATGACCAGCAAAGCTGTTTAGCACACGACATAGACCCGCCCCGAGGAGCCAGAGGAAACTAGACACGCGCGACAGGACCGCCACCCGGCGGAAAGTAGACACGCGCGACGAGACCGCCACCTCAAGAGAGCAGAAGGAAAGGAAACTAGACACGCAAGCGCTAGGAACGACGACAAAGAGAGGGCGGTGGGAGCGTAGACATCGCCGACGCGGGTTGCACAGCGGCAAATCTTTGAGAAACCTTTATTATCTGCCCGAGAGCCTACTGATCTTGAAAATGGTGCCTATTGATAACTAATCTACTGAATAGACCTATTGCTAAATTACCCAAGCATCAAGGAGAATGCAGGGAATGGTGTTCCACGCACCGCACGTGCCGGCGTCTGCAGCAGTAACTGTTCAAAAGCCCAAAACAAATGGTATCTTGCACGCGCGTTCGTCAACGCTTTATTTTGGTTATTTACTTCGAATCTTTTATACAGGGAAGGCAATGCGACCGTAGAGTGTATGTTGGCGCACATGAAAAATCTATGGAACCCTAGCCATAAACAGCTTCGCTGTAAAACGGGAACCGCACCTTTTTCTTTTTTAGGAACTTGGAGTTTCTTGATAAACGGTGTTCCCTTTATGACCTGCACAACTTTCTCTGTAAAGCTTGCACCTTAAGAGTCTTGAGAAGCACTACCGTAAAATGCCAGGGGAGCACCCAGCCCACTTGAACTGAAAACTGGGTCAATCTAGACATGGGCGCTTGTCCAGTCGAATCGGGCATTTCACGTATAATTTGCAGAATCCCCAAATTGGGGAAATGTCAATAATGGGCGCTTGAACAAGGTTGGCGCTTCTGCGGTGTTTTACGGTATATCTTAAATCTTTGATGTATTGTGTACCCTTTCTGGACGGGAAACCCTTGTGCCAATGAGTCCCGCCGAACGTGGCGAATGGAGTGCATGCCTCGACGATGAACTTCTTAAAGAATGGCAGTTTTATTAGGAGGAGAAAAGAAACACTCTGAAAAAGTCACTCTTGGGAGCTTGCTTTCAAGATGCAATTTCTCTGAGCTATACATAAACAGTCTCGAGTGATGGGAGAACGGAAAGGGGTACTAGAAAGCAACAAGAAACAAACTGCAACAGTGGAAACTAGGAGTGTCAAAAATAACCGTTGTACGTAATTCTTATTTACACTTGGAATAGGCTCCAGAAATTGACCCCCTCCCAGCCCCCAAAAAATGCAAATACAGAAATGGCAAGAAGAAAAGCTTGGGTCACAGCTAGATCCTTGGAAATCCAGGGAGAAAGTCACCTTCTTGCAAGGTTCCTCGTGCCAACGTCGCACTTCATTACCTAGACCCCCGAATCACACTCCTTATATAAAGCAACAAAGTGTTGCTGTCGCGAGCGCTATCAAGATTTCAAGGTCGGCGAAACGTCAGTTTCACGCCGCTCAGTGCTCGCAAACAGAGCCGCGACCGCCGTTTTCTTTGGGAATAGCTCTCCAACCTCGGCGAGCTGTACGTTACTCGATTCCCTCCAGCGAAACCACGAATCTTGCCAACCAAAACCCGGACAGAAAGGAAGCAATGTGATGGGCAGAAAAGAGCAGTGGTTCAACCCCCCCACCCCCCACACATTGTGTATCTACAACATTGTTCGCGCAACGAGTGCGGAGAAAACAATGCCCCAAACTAAAAGAAAAAAAAAAGTGAAAATTGTTGCGCATTGCGGCACAACGCACTCCCTCCCCCCCCCCCCCCCCCCCCCTTTAAAAACCGAAGACGCCACTTCATGAGGTGTCCATCTCCACAGGCTCCTCCTTGATCGTGACGTCCGTCGAATTCGCAACTTGCATACCCACGCCATCGGAGAGAGGCGCCGTCGTCGCAGCAAAGGGCTGCGACGCCGGAACCGGCGACGATACGGGTGCCGGCGAGAACACGCTCTTCACAGCAACGGAGGAAGGCGGCTGCGCCATGGTCACAACGACGACCTTGGTGAGCGGCGCCGTGGAGGTGACTCCCTTGGTCTGGAGCCCGCCCTGGCTCGGGGCCGCCGTGACAATCTTGACCAGCGTCGGCGTGGAGCCCGCCGCGCTTGCGTTGTTCGTCGCGGCCGTCAGGGGGCTCGGCGGGGCGGAGGGGCGAGGGGGGTTGGACGTCACGATGACATACTTCTGCGTGCCGCCCGCCAGCGTCGCGGTGGGGACGCGTGGCGCCGGTACCAGGGTTGGGGCACGCGGCGTCGCCTGGAGAAGCCTGGTCGGCTGTCGCGTGGAGAAAAAAAAAAATCTGGCGTAAGCAAAAGAAAAATTTTACTGGCTTAAACGCCTTGTCGAAAACTCCGAGGTCGAGTCGCAGCTCGCTTGAAGGGGCGGTGCTCACCTGCGTCACCGTGAGGGTGGTGCGTGCCACAGATGCGGTGGTGGTGGGCTGCATGCGCGCCCTCACCACCTGCGCGTGGAGCAGGTGGCCCAGGTAGCCGTACTCCGCCCGGTACTCGTCCGGGTTGTCCGGCGGCGAGCGCGTTGCCTTCAGCACGGGTGCCACCACCCGCTGCAAACACAACGGACACCACGACTTTCAAAAGGTGTTGAAAAACCGCAAATCATTCGCGTGGCTGGCCCTGTTTCCCATAAAAAGTCGGCCAGGTATATCGACGCATTGCAGCTCGAAGCACACTCTTAAGAAATCTAAGACGTCTCACTTCCTGCCAATCACTTGGGATGGCCAATCGCTGCCATCTACGAGGGGAGCTCGACGAATGACGAGATTTAAAATATGTTTGGAACCAAAAACAAAAATTGACCGCATCTCCACGTGGTGAATGATGTTGCTTGGGGCGAAGCTCTGGTGGTGCTTGTCTGCGTAGACGCCGAGCCGCAGCATGCCGAGCCTTTTCATTCGTGTCAGTAGGAGAATGTGTGGTTTTCTTCTTTTTCTTTTTTAAGCAGACAGATGGGATGGCATTTCAGAACCCCTTACTCTTTTTTTTCTTCTTTTTCTTTGAGCCTTTTCATTCATGCCAGTAGGAGAATGTGTGGTTTTCTTCTTTTTCTTTTTTTAAGCAGACAGATGGGATGGCATCTCAGAACCCCCTACTCTTTTTTTTTCTTTTTCTTTTTTCATCTTTTTTTTTCCAATTTTTTTTTTTTTCCCTACACGAGCACGTGATCTCACAAGCAGAAGCACGAGCACCCGACGCCGGCCTACGGCGGACGGACATACGGACATGGCTAGCCCCTAAGGAGCTTCGCCCCTAAAACATTCTGCACTGCAGAATGCTTTGTCTGAAGTCTAGACATCTTTTCAGCCTAGTCATTCACCTAGCTCCTTTTGTAGACCGCAGCGATAGGTTCTCCCGAGTGCTTCGTGGTAAAGTAGACACTCCCGATTTCTTAGAAGGCACGGGGAGCGAAAGCTCGGGCTGCAGATCCTGGGTTCGATCTCCGCCCCTGCCCATTACGATCTGGATGAACGTCGTACTGGCATGCAGTCGTGTACCACTATTGCGGGATGCACGTTGTAAAATGCCAGGCTAGCACTGACTGAATTTTTCGTCCATGGCAGACTCTAGACGCCCACTGGGGCTGACAAACTTCCCGCAGTGCAAACATACACGTGACGCAAATGAGGCCTAATTAAAAATGGATCGCCGAGTGAGAGAGCGATGAGAGAGGCCGAGAGGGAAAGGATATTCAGTGTGAAAAGAGTCTGGCCACAAAAAAAAAAGTGAAAAAAAAAAATGCAGCATGGACCTTGTGACAGATTAGCCTTTTGCATAAATTTGGTTCCTTGACGAATATTGTCGCACTACAACCTACTGCAAACTCTCCCACACGCTTCCTACCTTTGGCGTAGCGAGATAACTGTCGCTTCGCGAGTCCATTTTTTTGGCGTAATGGTAGATTGTCTGTCTCAGAATCTCGGGTTCGGTTCTTGTTGGGGGACGCTCGGAATTTAGTTGTTTCAATTATGTGTTCTCTTGCATTGTTTTCTTTCTGAAATCCGCGTCGCTCATGTCGTAATGGTTTTTCACCACACTTTCCTTGGAAATCCCCAGGGGGTTGAAGACAGAAGCAGAACGCGCAAAATCCCGAGCGCTAACATCGCTTGTCCCGAGAGAAAGAACAATAGAGCGACAGCAGAAAAAGGAAGAGACGATAGGTTAGGCGTGTTTATTTTGCCGCGGCAAGCTGAAGTTGTTAGAGTGCTTGTCAACTTCCTCTTTTCTTACACAATGCACGATGCCAGTGTTTTCCTGCAAAATAAGCTACCCCCGAAAGATAACCCACCCATACTTTTGGCACGATTCTGTATTTTTCCCAAAATACTGAGACAGCCCACTTCTAGTACTTGCACTGCCATGGCGATGGTGATTTTGACGGAAATAAGGACAATGAGGCAGGCGATGACTGCGGACTGGGGAAAATGGCCATCTTTGGTTCATAGCCCTCCTGCTACGACAAGTTTGAAAGGTCGCAGCACCTACGTGACGAAGTGATTGACATTTTGTTTGAAGGCAATAGCGTTCAAAGGTTTCGAGGGTGACTCAATTAAGTGTAAACACACCTCTGCATTCTTTTGCTACAACTTTTTTTTTTTTTTCAACTTTTCTTGGTTATACATTCCCTGTTTTCGCCTGACTTGCTCTCGATTATAGGTCGGCTATCTCTAGGGATATTACGGTAGGCAGACTTTACACGCAAGGTTTTCTCGCATCTTTGCGTAAATTAGGGCGTCGCCAGCAACATGGGCCCACCAGGACTGCTGGCGTCCACGTCTGTGCCTCACCATTCCGAAGTGACCTTTATGCGTGGGACCGTTCTCCTCTAGATATTAGTTCTACGGGGATCCCAGCCCTTAGACACAACCTGTTAAGACAGATTGGCGATGAGGAAAAACAAGGGGTCTCACCAGGGCGAGCTGCTTGATGTGCTCGGCTGCCTTCTTGTCCACGGGGGAGGTGCTGGGCTCTTCCAGGCCCTGCCGCAGCTTCTCTCCCAGCTGCCGAATGCGGGGCAGCACGAACGACCGCACCACCTCTGGCCCCAGCTCGGCCAGGCCCGACACGGCCCCGTAGTGGGACGCCAGCGGCATCTTGTCGTTCTGCAGCGCCCGGCTGAACATGCGCGTCACTCGCGTCTGCACGTTGTTGGTGCTCGTGTTGAAGTTCCTGCGCAAGACAGACAGGGGACCATGGTCAAAGGCAATCCAAACTCTCCCGTTGTAGGGGTGGATTTAACCCCTTAAGTGCCAAATTTTTTTTTCCAAAAGTAACCTAAAAGTGCCAGATTTTTTTTATTTCGAATTGTTACTCCTCTAGTATTACACATAAAATTTGAAAAGTTTATTACGCAAAAATCAATGGAGGCGAAAAAAATATTTTCCAACTAATACGAGCGCTGCCATTTATGATCAGCGCCGCAAAACTACTCGGACGAGCCTAGCTTGTCCGTGGAATTGAGGGCAACCGAAAAAACCACTGGACGAACTGAGCTCGTCCACGGCATTTTTAGCCAGAAAGTGGCCGACAAGCTCAGCTCGTCCAAGGCACTTAAGGGGTTAAGGAGGGCAACCAACCACCATCGCCGCACGCCGCCCCCCCCCCCCCTGCCTGAGGCCACCAAGGGCAACAATTTTCATAGAAAAAACTATATACAGCAGCTCTTTTTGCACAAGAAATGTTTAGTTTTTGGTGAAATGGCAAGTATTAGGTCCACAAAATGGATCTGGGTAATGCGTCGCCAGTGACATCACATCCGTCCATGACATCCAATCTCTCTGCAGACTTCCCTCAAAGCCTAACCTATAGACCCGCGTCTGTCCCGTCGGTCTTTGGGTAGAGCCTTTGAAATGGCCTTGAAGCAGCTTTGGTTAGGTGGCCCAATGCCGAGCGGCTTTGAGGTCGGTTTGCGAACGCTTCGAAAACTCTCGTCGCATCCAATCTGCGGTCTATCGAGTGGTGTGCCGCATTGAGCGTCGCACTGCTCGATGTGGACTGTGGAAAACTGGCATACGAGAAAATTTAAGATAGAAATGACTGACTATGACAAGCTCTTCATCCTTCCACATTTCAAGAAATGAGTGCAGTTTTAAGTTAAGCGGTCTGCACTCTTAAGAACCGTTATCTGCTGTTAAGACAGAAGAAAACTAAACAAGAAACTAAATTAATTTCATTCGTTTTGAGCTTTAATGTAGTTGCCAAACATTTTAACCACTTCTTTGTTGCTGTTGAAGTACGCTGTGTGACACTGTCGGCGCAAACATGACTTCCGTGTTTCGTCGCATTTCACTGCGAAAGAGTACTGGCAGACATCAAAGTTTAAAACTTGGTTTAGAACCTCGACTGGGCACTTTCCACCACTATTGTAGTTTCGATGACAGCACTTTACTACCGAGAAAAATGGAAAACTGTCGATGGCTCGTTCAAGATAACAATGCCGTGGGGACATACATCTGTGCCATCCTCCTCCCCCAATCGAGGCTGCACGAAACAAGGATGATATCCAGGAGCTGGAATTGTCGCTGGCAAGTAGACG
Source organism: Ixodes persulcatus (assembly GCA_013358835.2). Lineage (NCBI taxonomy): Eukaryota > Metazoa > Arthropoda > Arachnida > Ixodida > Ixodidae > Ixodes > Ixodes persulcatus. Next base: position 960,535 of record JABSTQ010010409.1, read on the forward strand.
ACTGGCGGCCACTCGCAAGATGTGGCCTCATTGCAGCGCGCCGTCGCAAACGTGGCTACACTCACTTGCAGATCTGCGCCATGAGCCGAGAGGCAAAGTCCCTCAGTGCCCAGTGGTTGTCCACGTCTGGTCTGGTGCAGAGCTGCCGGCTTACAATGCACGTGGCCACGGACGGAATCAGCTCGTGAAGCTGGAGGCATCGGGGGGGATGGGGGGGGGGGGGGGAAAGCAAGTTGACACAGTCAGATGCCGACAGCTTCGTCCGATCACAGATCAACGAAAGAGACTTATATGAAGGACAGACGAAAAAGATGCAGATGACGCACACCTCTTTCGTCGATCTCGAGTCGTCACATTTCAATTTCGAGTCACGAGGAAGGTGAGCAGTGTGAAACAACGCCGTCTAAAATATGATCGGTGATGAAAGAACAAAAAAAAAACAATACTCACATATTTTTCCAGGTACAGTGTTTGGTTGTCCAGTAGAGCTTTAACCATTCGAATCAGGTAGATGAGGAATGCCAGATTGTTCTGCACGACGTTCACCTTCACCTGTGGAAAAGCGGGGTGTGTAAAAGGTTAGTGTTCGTTCCCCACATTTGCAGGCATTGGGGGAACACGGGCAAGAGGAGCAAAGTGGAAGACAAGCCGGAATGCCTCACCCCTTCCGAGATGAAAGTGCACAAGCGTGGCAGCATCTGGTGCAAACCGGGATCTGAAGCCAAGCTCTGCAGCGCTTCCTGAAATGCCCCACTTCTCGTCAGAAAACAAGCGCTGGCCGAATTCAAAGGTTCTCTCAAACCTGTTTTTTTTATTCAAAATTTTGGTTGTTTGGTATTTAGATTCAAAATACGTAATATTACAATTTACAACTGGCCATGGAGAGAGTTCCCACGAGGGAGATAAACACCTCCTGTGACTCACCGCTCTCCGAGAGTCGTCGGACCCCACGCATGCCTCCGTGATTTCTTTGTAGTACAACTGCTGCTCCTGTTTACAAGAGCATGGAAGAAAAAGTAACCAATGAAGTAAACAAAACAAAAGAGAACCAATTCCTTCCATACGTTCAAGTCATCCAGAAACAGGCTGCCTGCACTGGAATCGATACACAATTTCGAGGTTCTGTTGATTTCCCACTAGGAAACTATAACTCATCAAAAACTTCTTAGCTTGTCGCAGCATCGTTTCCAACCACACAGAAAGTCGGGGGCCGATGAGACGGTTGATAAAAACTGCCTTGTCAAAACAGAACCAAATGTGTTGGCTACATGTTCTGTTTTTCAACCGAGTTTTGTTGGACGTTTTCGCGTTTTATATTCTTCTCAAATCGATCTGCCCAGTCCAATTGGATGTGGAAAGTGCGTCAGCAAGTGTGACTTTGTTTGGGCGCAAATATTTTCTTCTCACGCCAAATGCTTCATGGCAGTGGCAACTGACAATGGTACAACTGTAAGGTTCAAATTCGCCCTGTACTGCACAACTTACTTTTCCCTCAAAAGCACACACATGCGACCCTGGCTGTACCCTTCGTAACGGAAGGCACCTTGAGCCACGAGGCCTTCAGTTCACGTACCACGGAGAGTTCGTGTGTTGCGAGCTGCTTGACCTTGACCGTCTCGACATGCTTGGTGCGCTCCTGCTTGGTGGGCAACCCTGGCACCTTGGTGCTCCCTGGCAGCACGGCCTTGTTCAGCTTAGTCACGGGATCAATGCTCTCCACGCGCTGCAGGTCTTTGGACACTGAGAAGAACCCCGAGAGCCCAACGTCACTCGGACGCTTCGAGTTCGCAAGACACACTGCATTCACTGACCCCTAATTTGCAGACATTTTACGAGCCAACTTTGACGCATCACTGCTCATAAAGTCTGCCTTTAAGCTACTGTATAAGCAGTGTTTGGGATCATCTTTTTATGAAGCAAACTCAATCTATGCACCCCAAGCGTTCCAGAAAAGCCAACTCATGCGTGATCCTTTTCTTTATTAAAAACACGGCCAAACATCACATTGCAACTCATTTCTGAGATTTGTTTAAAAAAGAAATGGGCTTGTCGCGATGCTCGGTTTTAATTTTAATACAAGAAGAAGTTTTTTTTAATAGCGCACTTCGAGAAATGAAACGCAGCTTGCAAACGATGAGGACACAAAGAAATAGAAGTACACAGCGCTAGTCCTGTGTCCTTCGTCGTTTGCACACTGTGTTCCATTTTTCGAAGTATGCACCAACTAGCTCGCATTGCCACCCTAATAGGGCACGACTGCCATCAAGATTGCTGGCAGCATGCTCTGGCTACAAAATGGAAAAACGGACACCGAAATCACTTGCAAAGCTCAATTGTCGCTGCTCATTTCTCTGGTCGACGAGTTGAGGTGAAAGGCTGACTCAGGTTTTTATTTATTTTATTCTTGTTTTTCTTTAATAGATAGCACACTGAAGAAAAAAAAATGGATTTCTCATCTGGGTTCTGTGGACGCTCGGGATTTATTGGGGTCAATATTTAGTCAAACTTCAAGATTCATCTCGTGGCCCCTTTAACACAAACTACGGGGGGAGCACCCAACACTGTAGTAGCATGTATAAATACCAGATAAATTTGAAACAATAAAATTAAAAAAAAAAAAAAAAGTGGCAGTGACCTTTATTTTTTAAGGTCCTATAATGCACAAGATGCGAATTTACCCGCTAAATGTAGCGGGTAACTGAATTTGTGTATAGGTCTTAAGATGCCAATTTCCCCGCTAAGTTTACAGGAAATCCAACGACAAAAGGACAGACGGACGGAGAAAATGAATTTTGCGATTGGGGGTAGCATTAAAAAGCATGTCCTGCTTTAAAAGCTCCAGAGCTGGAACGCCCACAGAAGCAAGCCCCAGAAAAAGACAACCTACCCGGTGGTGGATTCTCAGGAACAGTGGGCTGGATTCCTTCTATGCTTAGCCAGTGGGCTGAAATTAGAGCAAAAAATGAACCAGGTTTAAACAGCCATCAAGTTGCACCTCTGTTAGTCTGAAGTTGCTTACACCCAAGGCTAGATTCACGCTGGAATGCCGGCATCGATGGTGCAGCTCTCAGATGATGGTGGCAAATTGTCACGCTGACATCAGTTAACAACACAGGCAAAACTACTGTGTCGACAAACCCTTCACAACCTTAAATGATTTTTTCTCTCTCTCTCTACTGCTTCAAGGCCGAGTACTACACTGTGAGCCGCACCTAAAGGCCCGTTCACACACTTGTAACCCCTTAGAACCGAGCACCTTAAAACCTCTTGAAATCTTCTACGACGAGAGAGCACACTGACACGCTGGCACCATCTATGTGGCGACCCTGGAATTGCATTTCACTAGGTTAGCGGTATTTGCGCGGTCAAATGTATGTACGCCACGTGTTCCACTCCTACCCGATAGGTGGTGCCAGTGCGTCCTCTCGTCATAAAAGATTTTAAGAGCTTTCAAAGCACTCAGTTCTAAAAAGTTGGAAGTATGTGAATGGTCCTTAAAGGTGCACTAAAGACGTTTCTGGGATTGTCTGATCTTGGTGATAACTTATCTCATGGGCTCCAAGCATTCTAGAAATCCAAAATTTATGCTTGTGCGACATCTATTTCCCTACTAAAATTGTGATAGAGGTTTGTGCCATGCCCCTTTCTGAGTGGAAAAATCCGGAGCACAGAATCCAGCGGGGGCGCTGGCGGTGTGATGACAGGCGTGTGTGAGCCAGTCGCAAGCCGCCCCTCTCGGAAAAACAACTTGCAACTGGCTGTCGCGCGCGCGCCCGTCGTCACGCCGTTGGCGCTTCCGCTGAATTCTGTGCTCCAGATTTTTCCGCTCAGAAAGGGGCACTACACAAACTTCAATCATATTTTTAGTAGGGAAATAGACGTCGCACGAGCATAATTTTTCAATTTTTGGGATGCTAAAATTCCGTAGAATAACTTATCACCAAGAACAGACGATCTCAGAAACGTCTTTAGTGCACCTTTAAGCATCAGTGGTGCCGCAAAGAGACGGTAAATGTCTACAAAGCTGTAGAAACCGGGTTTTCCAAGATGCATTGCTGGCACTTAATCCAGTTGTGAGCATAGATCGGAAACCTACTCAAACATGCGCTGGCTTGTTCAACCATCTACACGGATCAGGTCGGAATCCATACACAAATTGAGAATGCGAGGTGAAATAAACATGCCACCGCATCCACATCAATAAGCCCAAAAGCTTAACCAAGCCAAGCACAACTATGTCGTCTTCCATTAGTTCTCTTCAATTTAGAAAGTTCTCAAATTACTAAGCAGCACACTAAAAGAAGGTTGCAGTTACGTAAAGGGATCCAGTTCCTGAATAAGTTTCGATGCTCGTAGCGATCGCACAAAAATTTATAAAGATCAATAAATACGTGGAAGTGCATTCCTAAAGACTGGCACCAAATCTATTCTTCCACTACAGTTTGTTGTAGGTTTCGAATAGCAAGACAAGCCTGGTTGTTTTCTCCTCTCCCCTTGCCCTTTCCCCAGCACTTGCTCTGTCAGTGAAGCGAAGGGCTTTTGTGGGAGGAACTTGTCTTGCTACTTTTAACCTGCAACACAATATAGCAGCTAATTTTGTCAAGAGGCAAAAGAAGTGCAGCAACCCTGGATGATTGCTTGTAACATTCCAAAGCGTAAAACACGGAGAAATGCAAAACTTTCCGACAAACATACCAAACGCCTGGATACCCCGAAAAACGGACATCTTTAAGTGAAGGAAACACTTCAAAAGTGTGAAGAGAAGATGTGAAAGGAATTGCAGTCACCCTTTATAGAAACGTCCAGAGGTAGTTTGGGCAGCTGCGAGCTGATGACGTCGTTTAGCTCCAACTCTTTCTCCTCGACAAAGAAGAGCTCCCGGCCCCCACCGCTGGCATAGCGGAAAGGCACGTAGTCTGGACAGTGAAATCCGTACAGTGGCTGCGGGATAAACAAAAAAGTCGCAGATTAGATAATATGTAAGAACCCAAAGTCTCGAACACTCCGAAGCCGTTCACAAACTCAGCCAGCAGAAGCTGAGTTAGCTACATTCAAGTGGGGGGAGAAAAAGGAAAAAGGCAACAAGGGTGCAAAAAGTTGACAAATACATTGTACTTATGTCGGTTTATTGACTTGTCGAGTTTAGCTACACTTTTCTTACAGTGCAGCAAAATTACTCGTCTTTACCTGTTGCTATTTTACTTTTCTTTCAAGGGAAGAAACTGTGAACGTGTATTTAATTGTTGCAATTTTACTTTTTTTTTCGTTTTAATAAATAAACGCAAGTCTGATAGGTCAAGCGAAACCATTACACAGTTTGGCGCTGGAAGGTAACGCAACGCTTCGTTAGTTTTCGAACAGTCGCGACAACATTCGACGATTAATAACGACCAAAAATGAAAAAAAAAAAAAAGATAATCGGGCCTCGCTTAAACTGGACGAAAAAGACACCCGAAAAAGCGGATGTACGTACTTCAACGTTCTTCATCTTCAGCGCATTGTCGAAGTCGGCCGTGGAAAGTCGCCTCCGCTTTGCATGCCCCATAAACTTGCTTGCGTCCTGCAAATACGGTAAAAAGACATCTCGATCCCGCCCGCAAAACTCGCGAAGCACAATCGCCAGGCAGGTTCGCGGCCAGTACGGGCCAATTAAGTTCGCCGCGAGCGCGCACGATCGCGCATTGGGTTTGAAATCGGGTGCGCTTGGCGCGCGATCAGACACACGCGAACGGGCGCACCGCTCCCGCTTTCTGTCAAGGAGAGCAAGCGGTGTTTTTCCCGCGCCGCCAACACGAGCAAGCATCGTCAAAGTTACACAAAACACGTGCACAAGGCCTGAAATGATCGATCTTTTCCAAAATCCGGACGAAAAAACGAGGCCATACCTGCGCTGTAACTTTGAGGCGGTATGTGATTTCATCCGCCAGCTCTTTGGCCGCTTCATCGGGTAAATTCGAAATTCCGATAGATTCCGCGATAACCTTCATCGACTCGGGTGAAAGGTTGCTAACTGTTCTTGACTCTTTCGAAGCCATGTTGAAAAGTGCTCTATAAGTTTAAGTACGATAGCGGTGTCTAAACACCGAGAAACAATCATCGTGGAGCCTTCCGAACAACGCCACGAACAAACGGCGCCATGTTACTTGGAGCCTCCCCGGAGATCAGGCGTGCACTTTCACTTAAAACCTGGTAGTGTTTCATAGCGCTACATGCCGGTCAAAATATTTCTTTTCACAAAATATATAAATGACTGAATCGTGTATATTCCCATAATAACACTTAACATAGCACACTGCTTAGTTTAATACCAATAAATTTGCGTTACCTCTGAATATATTTTACGGTAGCTCGCGTCATCTGGTGATGATGGCAGAAGTGTCGCGCCCAGGCGCGGTATTGGCGGTATTTTCAAATCGTGATTTTGCATACAATGAGAAAACGCCCAGAGCCCTTGCTGAATTAAAGAAAAAGGAAAGGGGGGGGGGGGGGGGGTGCAACGATTTTAAGATGAAAAGAATTTGCATCTTGTCATTTTTACGCTGTTTATCGTGTCCCGGAGGATAGAGGCTCCTTCATTAAAAAGTGTCGTGATTCCGCTGCATAATCGCAAAGCCAAAGTCAAGCTTTTTCCCCCACCTGCAGCCGCGAGTGGCAGCCGCGAGTGGCAGCCGGAGGAACTACGGCGAGAGGCTTACGTGACCTCGCTCAGCTCTAAGATGCACGCCCGCTAATGTCAGCAGAGAGAGGGAGAGGAAGCGTCCTCCGAGAGAGCACACGGGAACCTACACGGCACCCCGAATTACGTCACAAGGAAAGCGAGTGACCCTGAAGATTGGGAGCGAGTTCAGAAATGCCAATATATATATATATATATATATTTTTTTTTTTTTTTTTTTTTTTTGAACAGAACATTTAGGACACGTGGGCGAAATCGGTTTTTTGTTTTTTACTTCAGAAGTGTCAGAGGGCAACTTCCACAAATTTTTGACCGAAGTTCGGAAATCGTTGCACCAATCACGCTGCCCCATTAGGGACTTGTAGTAGACCGTTTTTCTCCTCCGCTACGGTAGCCGTGAAAAAAACGCCGCAGCTGCGCATGCGCGCCGCCAGCCTTATCTGCATTGTTCAAGGTCTTGTGGCGGATTACGGAGCGCTATCCGGGTGCTTAGCGAGCTGCGGAAACGGTCTACTACAATTCCCCATTTTCTCGCGTTAAGTTCCGTTACGTATAAGTCACCGAAACATTCGTGTCTCGAATGTTGCGTGTCATATGCGTTTCCCTTGAACTAGAACTAGCCTCGCTTAATATGAAGCACAGAGGTCTCTGTGACTTCAACGTATTATTTCGTAACGTAATATTCCGGAAGAAAATAAAACAATGTGAACCAGCCTTCTTTTTTTTTTTTTTAACGTGATGGCGATTGTTTTGTAGGAAGAGGCTTTTGAACACATTTCATAATTTTTGTGAAAATTTGTTCTCCAGTCAGAAACAGCGCCGAGAAAGTGAGGGAGAAGAGGAAACGAGTGCGCGCTTGGACGTCAGAACGCCGAGCTCTGATTGGAAGGATTAGTGGGTAGACCTAATGGTAGCTGCCTTTGTCTCCACGGCACTCGTCGAACGCGTTAGAGCGCGAACGCCAAACGCCGGCGTTGCACGTTCGACGAGTGCAGTGGAGGCAAAGGCACCAATCATTCCAAACAAAGTGATTGCTGTGCAAAGGTGTCAGAATAGCCGAACAGCTGTGATCATACTGCTGTTAATACTTCGGTGAATTACTTCTGAAATGTAATTCGAATTATACTAGCCCTTGTGAGCCATTTTGCTGTGATGATGATGATGACTGCTTGTTCGCTCGCTCGCGTGCGTGCGCGGCAAGAGTGCGTCGATCTGTTTTGTATCACTACTAAGACTCGGACGAACTGCGCTGGTCACCGCGCATGCCACGCACACCACCACAGACTGTGAGTGTTCTTTTAATAATATAATGTAGGCTCAAATCCTTAATTATTCTGCAAATGACCAACACGTGGTTAGATAAGTATAAAAAAGTAGCGACTAATAAAAATTTTAATTACATAAATATTTAGAAGTAATGAATTACAATTACATATTGATCAAAAGAATAATTACAGTAATTCAATTATTACCTAATTATTACCCTTGCGTACTATCGAGTTATACAAATATATGTTATGTATATTAAATATAAATTACTAGCTATTGCCCAAATTTGTGTGAAGCATCCAGATTTTTGGAGCCCGAGATTGCATGTGGAACAAACAAACAAACAAACGCACACACACAAATTAATGTTGTTGCTGTTTTAATTTGTTATATATTTGCTCGTTTACACAAATAGTTCTGAGACCTCATTTCTGTGGTGAACGTGCTTCGTATAATTCGGTTTCGTTGTACCCTCTCCGCCTTAACAATAAATACCTGCAAAACATCCATACTCGTGGATCTCATAGCTGAACGCGAAGTCGAACGTAGGAGCGATCGCGTCGTTTGCATTCAGAAGAAAAACGAACAAACAACAGCGGCATGGCTCGAGCGTTTCGTTAAAAATTGACGCACCGTTGGCGGGCTTCGCCAAGCAAGTGCGGTATAGGCTTTGCCTCGCAGTACGCGCGTATCGCAGTGAAAGCAACCTCCTGTAGCCGAGTTTGGGCGTATATCGAGGAGGAAGACATGACCGCGCAATCTCTGCGTATATAGATAATATATATATATATTTAATTCATTCAGGTCAAACAAATACAATAATAATAACCTAGCCATTGTTGTTCAAATGTCCCGCTAGTGGCAGCCAGCAAACTCCGGCCCAAATCCCCAAGTTGCGATTCGACACGGACATTCAGGCCATTCCTACACCCCTACCAACGTTGATCCAGATTCCCTACTAATCTCTACAAATCGCGCGGGTACACATCACGGATGGCGTGACGTACACTACAAGAGTTTTCGGTCAGTAAGGGCTAGAACGTCACAACCTTCGACTCCTCGGCGTTCATTTCACGAGCGTCAAATGAACTTATCCTGCGAACCCAGCGGAGCGCGCCGAGAGGGCCAAGGAGGAGGGACCAAAACTTCCGGAGAAATATATTTCTTCCAGGTTACGGTCGCTCATTACGCCATGGTATTAAGAGGACAATTGTTCTGGCCTCTCAATAACCGACGTGGACACGGGTGACGGACCGAAAGAGCTTGAAATCCGGTACGTATTACATTTCAAATTTCGACCTCTTGATGCGTGCCGCGCGCCTCTTCGTCCGACTGTATGCGTTTGATCATCGCTGTCTGGATTTCACATTCGTGTATGTTTATCTATTTGCTTGCGAGGAACGTTAAGAATAAACCAGCCTTTATATACATGTGTCGATTTTTGTTCTCTACTGACGGCAAGGGGGAGACATGACTTGAGCAGTATGCCAGAGGAAGAACTGAAGAACCGATCTGCACAGACTGGTGTGGACCTTGGGGATGCGCAAGACAGCACGGTCACTTGTAACCAAGGTGAAATCACACTAATTTAATTTAGTTTACATGCATATAATGCCAGATCACTATAGTTTATCAAGCAACGACATGAGGTTAAATATTCGATGTATAGCTATTGACCTCCGTCTATCTGACAATGGGTTTCAATATTTTGGTCTCTGCAAATTGTACTCCACAGGCAATGAAATCCAGCTGACACCACTGTCCCCACCTGGCTTTGTAGTGCTGGTGGTCAGCATCACAAGTGCACTGTTCAGCATTTACAAAGGAAGCATTCTGTTGAGAATGCTCAAGCAGCCCACTGTGAATGAGGTAAGAGCTTAATTATCAACTCTCGCGAGACAAAACAAAAGCAGGACCTGATGTGTAGAAAAGCAAGGGCATCCATGTCTTTAGTTGTATCGGCTCTTCCATTCTCATTGGTACTTCAGGAAGAAGCACGTTTTGGAATACCACAACGCGCAGATGCATTTCACGGAACAGTTTTTGTGTGCCAAGGTGCGCTCTACTGCGTCCAGGTAAGCTCAAACTCGAAACGGGTAGCAATGGATGGAGCGGTAAAGGAGCACGTCGTGCAGTTATGCACGCTTCCCCGCACACCAAAGCCTCACAGCGGGAAAGCCCACTTTACAACAAGCCTCGGGAAGACTAAAGGGCCTTTCATTGACGTTTCCACACACAGTCGCGTTACTTTCGCGCGAGGTTGATGCAGCTCGTTATAATCGAGGCTCTCATGCGCGAACTCTTGGCGAACGAAAGCTTGACTGTTACAGAAACTACTGTAGTACGTACCCCAAACCTTGCAGATCTACTTGCTGGTGAACTACTCCAATCGACGCAGGAAGATTTCCTGGATGGTACTGTTGGCATTTGTGGTGTGCAGTCTTCTGCTGAGCGACTTTGAAGAACCACTGCACAGCGTCTTCTTCCTGAGCAGTGCCGTCCTTGCCACAGTGTGCGTTGTCTTCCGCCGCACTCAACTCAAGACTTCTAGCTACTGAACTCTGATAGAAGATGTCCTTTTCATGCCGTCATCACATTGCTTAGCTTTTAACATGTGGCACATCAGTACTGCCCTGCAACTGCTGTCGCCAGCACGTCTGCGATAGGTCTTATTGTCTGTGTACTGTCTTAGAAAAATTATGAGTAGTATCTTTTTCTCCAAGCTTAGTTTTAATTACTTGGGAGTGTAGCAAAAACAAAATTGGGAAGTGTTATACTCCGTTCCACCTTCAGTCCGAGCGCAGTGGACGCCACGAGCTATCCCAGCCGATCCAGCGCCAGGAGAAAATCGCGGGACCTGCCGGTTGGGCAGAGCGACACGGGAGCTCAAGGACACATCTATACTTGCATTGGATACGCATGACCACATGAAACTACAATGAACAGATATAAACCGAGAAGATTATTGAGTTTTCACACCATCAGTAGCTAACACTGAAGCCAGGTGTGCATACCAATGTCACGGCACAGACATTTCTACAGAAGCACAAGATCCAAAATTGAATGCAGTTCAAATGCATGTCTCACACTAAACTGGACATTCTTTTAGTGCAAAGCACTAGAACTTTGTCATATCTGCAATAGTAAAAGGATGTAATCGCTGTGCAATAGCCACATCAATGAAACAATTCGACACTTGACAAGCATTCCTCCCTGCTGGTTGGATTGCACCAACTGTCCATGTGGCATGCCCAAACAAGAACCAAGCTGCCAAGTTATGAACCAGTCTACTGTAACTATCGTTTTCAATGAATGTATCAACCCTTGCAGTTGGAGGAAAGAACTAAACAGCACTTGGGATGCAAGTAAAAAAACTTTGAGCCTTTCCACTCTGGTGAAGGAAGACCAGCGAAGCTGTACTATGGTGGGAATGAAGTAATGGCTGGCCGCAAGTCGGCAAGCCAGAGTGGAAAGGCTGCAAAGGTTGCCGCGATCTATGAGCGACGGCGGCAAACAGACAACCGCCAAACAACACTCTGGACAGATACTGCCGTCTATGAGCGACAGTGGCAACGTCGCTTGTAGATGGCCTTAGCTGTCCAGCGTTGCGTCGACATCGCTTTGGGGACGGAAACTATCCTGGGGAAACGAGCCCTTAACAGCTCCGCTGTAAAATGTCTACTTCCCATATAAGAATGTACCGAGACTGGTATCGCTAAAGGAGGCAAAATAAATCATTATGAGAAAAGTACAAATGAAGACCATAATTGTTCACTTTAAATAAATTGCAACGAGTGATGCATGCAAGTACTATGGCAGATACAACAGCTCATACAATCTTTCCTTTATTGTTTACAACACCAGGTAATAGTATGTTTACACACAGGGATGACGTCTATGGACACTCTTCCCGTCATAGCAACCAATACCAGCAATATTAACACTTTTTCATCTTCGTCCACATAGCGGTCACTAAAACAAGTCTTCATATACTTGCACAAAGCGTAGAAAAAAATCCAGAGCTTAAAATGCTCGATTCACGCTTTGTCCAAACACTTTTTTCCGCACGCGTAAAACATGGGCAGTAGTGGTTACATCAAAAGTAAGTACCTCCCGCTATAAACAGCCGTTAAAAAAAAAAAAAAAATAAAAAAAGAAGAGCAGGTTGAAGAGTTTAAAAATTGAAAACCCTTCATTCGAAGAAAAAGCCATACACACATTCAGATCTCTACGATAGAAGACTTCTGTTGTTCTCCCAACACTCTTGAACATCCGAGATCACTTTTCTTTCTTTTTTTTTTTAAACAAGAGGTACACACAAACAGAGTATGACAGCACATGTTTGGCACAGGTGTATGATGGAGTGTATACATTATAATAGATACATGCGGCTTCCATGCCTTTAAAATCCTATCATCGATATTGTTATAAACTCTCATAGACACCCTGGTAGGGGGCACCCTATGCAATCTTGCACAAGATGACCAACTTTTTATGCACATACACAAAGAATATGTATGTGGTGGCAGAAAACACTCTGGGAAAAAAAAAAAGTGGGACATTGCACTTGACAAAGAAAGGCCCTGCACTTGGGATACCGCCATCTGGACTTTACAGAAAAAACACTGACACCTTTGACTGGTCAGTCTGGATGAAAAGGTATGAGTGCACTGGATGGACTTTTGATCACCCAAAACTACCAGGCAATAAGAGCACAAATATTGCTTACTCCTAATCGCACATCTAGCATTTGTCTTGTATAGTTTGTACTTTGAAATGACCAGAAAGAGGTTATCACAAGATGTTCTGGGGCAAACCACGAGCCCGGAAGTTTCCCTAGGTATAGTGCAAAAACAATTCAAGAAAAAGAAAATATTTTCTGCACATCACAGGTGAGACGTACATTGCAATCACAATCTCTTGGCAGTTTGTCAGTGTTGAAAAAAAAAGAAAAAAAAAGAGGACACCAAAAATATTATATAAAAAGGGGTAGGGTCAGTTTGTGAACGCCTCTCCCAATGCACTCTGGCAAAGTTACGCATTGAAAACCTTACCTTCGCTTCTTGTAAACCATGTAAAGGCGCATAGAAAATTTTACCTATCTAGCTCAGCTTGCCAGGCCAACCGCGTATGCCGCAATCGTAAACACCCCCCCCACTCCTCCTCCAAAAAAAAGGCATGGGACAAAAAACCAAGGTACTACAGACAGGCACAGATAGCTCGGGTTGTGAGCAATCGCAACATATGCACGTGCCGAGCAGTCTCTGAAACGAAGCTGCCTCTCAAGCACCACTGTGAGCCTAGGACATGTAATACTGACATGGAGATCAACCAGCGCATACCAGAGTAAGCTGTCTTTTCCCAATGTAGGTCTCTGCTGTCCTCACTTCCAAGAATGTGACATGCCCCCACACATTTTTAAGTGCTTTAGCCCTTAAATCATGTAAAAAAAAAAAAAAAGGCACACTGAGATTTAGTTATGCTGCAACCAATCTTACGCTGGACTCCTAGTCTGGCGAGGAATACAGTGGTGGAATACAGTGGTGGAATACAGTGGTGGAATGAAGAGGTGGCTCAAATGTTTCTACTGCACAATGTTGCCTTAGTTTTAGCTTTAAAAGAAGTATGCAATATGCCCTTTTGAGCCAATTTACTCCGAGGAAGAGCTTTTTTGCTGTGTACCAGATTGAATGACAAGGTGAGTATGTACGGTAGCTTTTGGTATAAATTCTGAAGCTCCGTAAAAGGAAAAATGAAGACATGCTTCATGAGCATTCATCCATGAGCACCTCAGTCAAGCTTTCTCTTAGGGAAAACAAGGTGAATTTGTTTCAAACAGTGGATGCCCCATCCATTGCCCCAACCCCTTAACCATTGAGCAAGGCTGCAAGACTAGACAAAATGAGCTTCTTGCTGCGAAAAATTGAGCTGCCCCTTTTAGTTTAGATCTTTCCACATGCAAAAAGAAAAAAATTACAAGGTCACCTTACAACGCTTGGGGTTCTCCCTGGGAACAAACGACGCACTGCAGCCTAGACAGCCTCCCTCCTTTTGGAAAGAAGGAAAATTGCACATATGCATACACCTACACCAGTAGTGTTTTCTGCTCGTGGTCTCTACTAATGGCGGAAGAGAAAAACAATTTAGTCCCTGGGAGCCCGTATGCTGAGGTACCGCAATGGCAGTACGACGATAGACGCCGAGCATTCTCGACGCCACCATTTTCGTTTATGCATTGCTCAACAAAAAAAAAAAAAAAAAAAGTAGTCAGTGGAAATTGGCGTTGCATGTTTGGATGGGTACACCTTCCACCCATTGCAGTCTACCGCAAAAACAGGGTCTGAAACTGTGAAAAAGGGAGGGCGGAGAACTCAGCGGAGGAGGAGGCCGTTTGCGGCGCCGTGTGCGGAGATGCCGGCGGCATCCTGCAGGGGCGTCCACATGGGCCTGGGGTGAGAGAAGGCGAGCCCCCTGCCCCTGCCACCCTTAGGGGCACTGCGACCGGGGAGTGCCTGCCCCTGGAGGCGAGGAAGTGTGGCCGCCGCCGAACAGGCAGTCCCGCCAGGTGCCTGCTGAGCCGCCGACGGCTTGCTTGGCGTTTGGAACCCCGCCACGCTCACGGTGGGGGCGACTGCCATCAGGCAGGTCCCGTTCACCACCTGCGCATACGTGGAAAAGGGCGGCCTCTGCACGACAGCACCCGTAGTGTTTCTTCAATTGGAAGCTACCATCCGGGAGTTACCAACTGGGAGTTACCCACCGGGAGTTACCGATCAAGAGCTATTGGTAGAGAGCTATCAATCGAGGGCTCACGGGCCGATTTGCGTCATGTGACGCTTGTTTCCAAGCCAGTACCTTGCAATCAGTGTCGTTAGTCGTCAGTTCGCAGGCACCGCCATTTTCTCTCCTATCTTGTGCCTTGCTCTACAAGAGACTGAAGTCGAAGTTATGGGAATCGCAACACCGATAAAAACCACGTGCGTTGGTTTCTATTGGGTCAGTGCATCAAGGTTCTAGATCGGTCAGCAGCTGGCCCAGACGATTCACATATTGGAACAATACACTGTGCCATCTCCAACTGGTTCCCGATTAGACCTGGCGGCATGCAGCTTTGCCTTTGTTAATTATACGAAGTACGGAGAGTACGAGCGTCGTCTACAATATCATAAAATACCGGGCAAGTGCCCACTCAAAACTTCTAAAAAACTAAAACTCACTAAATGGCAGATGGGCCACTTGTCCAGTCATCAATTTTACATATCAATGTACTGTGCATATTTTCTCAGATCTTACAAATCTGGGTACGGGCGCTAAGTGTGCAATAGGCAGATGCGCGGTATTCTACGGTAATCGTGCCTCAGAATTACTATTTTCTTTTCATTCAAAGACTATGTTAGGACATTCTGGTGACATCACAGCAGTCTCTGGCAGACTGTTTCAGCAAGCAGGAGGGCAAAACAGTTCCTGCATTCTTCGTGTGGCACAATGGCAAAAGATGGCGACAACCAGCAACAGTGATTCTATGGAATAAAATGGCTGAAGTGATGGTTCTCCCAAGTGTAGCCCGTTTCTAGAAACCTTTTTGTAGAAACTCTGGTACAGATTCGTCTGGCGTCGCTCCAGGCTCGAGGAGGAGGAGGAAAGAAGGAGGGAGAGGAGAAAATAAGGAAGGAGAGGAGGAATAGAGAGAGAGAGAGAAGAGGAGGGGGTGAGGAGGAAACTGGGGAAAGGCTCCCCAGAAAGTTTGTTGCGAAAAAGAAAAAAAAAAGTGGCATGCGGTTGGGGATGTCCCCCTCCGATTGGTTTGGGGGACTTTGTTGTGGGGAAGGAGACGACTTGAATGTTTGACTAAACGCTGGTCGCTTACTGTTACAGATAATTAATAGGGTTAATATTTTTAATACCCTCGGCTCAGCGCACCGTGGCGATTTGTAAGCGGAATAGGAACAGCCCCATTCAAACAAGTTTGGGAAACAAATTTTCACCAAGGATTGACCCAGTGCCAAAAATAACTATAATTTGCGTTGTGAAATAAAATAACGAAACAACCTAAATTCCAAATGCTAAGAAAGGAGCTATACGAAATCAAAACCATTAATCAATTAGGTTCTCGAAAACCCGAGAAATAGGCCCAATTACCTGTAACAGTACCCTCAACAAATCGGCGGGGAACGTCCCAAACCCCATGCCCCATTTTGTTTTCTTTTTTTTTTGTTTTCACCACAAATCTTTTGGGGGGCTTTTTCCCAGTTTCCTCCTCACTCCCTCCTCTTCTCTCTCTCTATTTCCTCTCCTTCCTTCTTTCCTCCTCTCTGATCCTCCTCTCCCTCATTCTTTCTTCCTCCTCCTCAAGCTTGGTGCGACGCCAGACGAATCTGTACCGAAACTCTGTACCAACACAAACATTTAAATTCGGTTATTCACAGCAGGACTATTCGGTTATTCACGGCAGGACTACGTAAATATGCTTGGCGTCTTGCACATAAAAAAAGCATGCTATGAAGTAGCACACCTGTACCTACTTTTGAGCCTTTGGATCTTCCAAGTGTAAGCTAGTACATAGCATTGCTTTTCTTCCCATGAACATGACACCAAGCATATCTGGACAGTAATACAGAGAATAACCAGGGTTAAACATTTGCGTTGGTACCGACTCGCTACGAAGGGGTTTCTAGACACGCCAAATGAGCTACACTTCGGTCACATTGTCGCACAGGGTCACTGTTGCTGCTTGTCACCACCTTTCTGCTTCGCCATTAAAAACTCGCAGTCGCAGAGGCAATGTGTACTCTTGCAAGTCGGAGCTACATAAAACCTGCAGCATCCACCTTACCCGCATTCAGTGGTGGAACGACAAGTGGTGATTTGGATCAATTCTTGTAGCAGGGAACAAAGGGTTTTGGAGCAGAAATTCCCACTTTTGGAGCGGGCAATTTTGAGCTTTCATGTCAGAAAATTTTATATGGTCTCTTCGACAGTTAGCCTGTGCAAAAAACTGCACTTGTTGAAGTTTTGGGAGACCACGTAGTGTCATACCTACAGGGGACCTGGCCGCTACAAATATTTATATATTTATTGAACAACCGTACGCAGGCAATTTTGCAGATGTCTCAATTACCCATTAGGAGTCCCGATGACATCTTCAGTCTGTGTTCGAAGTAAAAAATGTTTTTGGCTACTCTATAGCCATAAACATCTTTTTATCACGGTGACGTAATTGTCGCGAGTTCATCAAATTGGCACTTTTGTGTTGAATGTGTCTCGCGCTGCTCTCACTCATATTCCACCAGCTACTGTTCATAGAGCAGCTAAGCAGAGCACATTGCTATCTAACCGATCACAATGAATAGTGCTATCTATTCATTGCAATAGATGTGAGCACCGTTCGCACAAAAAATGGTAACTCTTCGTTAGGCATGTGCAAATCATTTTGGGTTGGAAGCCAATTCTAAGTGAATAGTGGTTTTGGCCGAATATTTTTTAATCAAACACTGAACAGTTGTTGCACCTTTCTCCACGCCCTTCACTACTCTTACACCATGCTTAAACAAAAATTTTGCTGAATGTGCAAATGCTAGTTTCAAATTGCCCACTGATCAGCCCTGTTCAATTTAATCTAGCTCTATTTATAAACTGTGGCCCTCAGAAATTCCAATACCTACATTGGGATGGCAAGTAAACGACAGATATGGCATAAAATTAAGCCAATAAAGGAGTCCAGCCATATTTAATTGAGGAAATTTATAAATCTTCTCGCTCTATGTAAATATATATATTTTTTTTTTCAATTCTGAACTGAAAAGAAAACGCGTGCGATATCGGTTTCCGTGACAGGCAAGATTGCAGCGGGTTCCCGCGTCTTTATTGCACCATGAAACTTGAATCTGCTGCGTCTGCGATGCGAGTTCTCGGCAGGTTTCCGCGAGTCCTTCGCACCGTGAAACGCGTATCTGATGCGTCGGCCACTTGACATATCCTTTCCCGTGACACAGGAGTTTGCAGCGAATTCCCGCGTGTTTATTGCATCGTGAAATGCGAATTTGCCGTGTCCGCAATCTGCGGTATCAGTTCCCGTGTCACGTGGTTTGTACCGGGTGCCCGGGCGCTTATCATTAATTATTGATCAAGTTTTGCTGTGGCATCCCCAAATATAGCCCACCCCATGTTTTTCACCATTTATCCCTTCATTTTGGGTGGGCGTTCTTCCGGGATTTTAAGGTAAGAACAGGACGACAAGTTGACGCCAAATAAGGCAAAAGGCAGGCATCCCAGCCCCTGACCTTGGGCACCGTCCGCATTGGCGAGAGGGGTTTCGGGGGGTGCAGTGTAGCGGCGCTGCCGTGGGGGAAGGAACTGGCGGCAAGGGACGGCAGGTTGCTGCTCGACGCCCGCTGCTGGCTTGCCGGAGGGAGTGCAGGGAGGCTTGGCGCCGGCATTGTCGTCCAGTACGGGGCGCCCGGGGACTGTGGCGGAGGAGCAGTCCAGGGACGCGGAGGCCGGTTGGTGGAAGCCGGGGTTGCCACCGCCGACCTTGGGCCCTGGCGGATGACGCAACGCTTCTCAATTGCACGCTCGAGAGCGCACTTCGGGGGAGGAGGGGGAAGGGGGGTTGGTCTCTATACCGGATAGAGACCGACACGCTCTTTACAAACAAGTCGCTGTTTTCCCATACACTAAGACAGCACGGGTGCAAATAAACAATTCATGCGAAGCGGAGCGTCTGGTTTCCCACAGATCGAAATGTTTTGAGATCCTCCCCAAACAGCTGCAGACATAGCGAGTCATTAATTTGTTGGCAGCATACATACTCAAATCAGTGAGCAACTTGGCAATTCTTGCAGTCTCAACAGATCTAGTGCAGGTATTAAAGGTCTGCACTAACCCACTTCCAACCACAGTAAGAAACAAAGTGAACCAAACAGATTTGCACAGCCCGCAACTGTGGTCTTGGAAAGTCACCATACATACACTAGTACGCCACACTGAATGCTTGTTAGTACTTGCACAGATTCCGATTGCTTACACTATAACTCGGTGGCAGGTTAAGAGTTCAGGGGAAACTCCACCCACCTCTTTCCACTTTAGCAAAGCAAACACTGCAGAGGAGGTCGCCTCCTCTCCAGCTTTCACTCTGCTAGAATGGAAGGAGGTGGGAGAAGCTTCCCCCGAACTCTTAACTCGTCACAGTCTAAAGTTATCTTTTGCCAGTGAGTCGTATCCAGCACCACAGCCCCGTGACAGTTTGTAGGATGAAGATTTAATTTGCACGCTACGGCCGAACTTGATTATATCCGACGCGGGTACATAGAATTATTGCCTATATCGAACCCTTGCAGAGTTCCGATAACAATTCCGCACATTTTAATTTTTCTATATCAAACGCGATCGGGCTCATAATGAATATATCAAACTCTCCCTACCGGATCGCCTGTGCTCCGGAGGCGCACGGCAGGCATCGCCGGAACACACCGGCGCACGGTAGGTGCTTGCGACTCTAAAACGCTGGACCAGCACCGTATGTATGTCGTTGGCGCGCCACGTAGGGCACTGCGGTGTAGGGCACCACTTCAGCTCCTTCGCTCCGTTGCATGTGTGTTGTATAGCCCGTCCCTTCCCGATCGAGATGGCTCCCAGCGTGAGGAAACGAATGTCAGCTTGTGGGAGCCACTGGTTTCCCTCCCCCGAAAAGGCGTAAGCCACGGACGTTCCGGGCGAAGCCGTCTGACTTTGAGCCTGGTCGCTCCATATCGTGTCAGAGAGACTACGTCCCCATGCTGGCCTACTCTCTCGCACTCCTCCGCGCGTCTCCCGTTTTCGGAGACCAGCGAGATCTCCAGGAGAGTCGGGCCTGCCCTCCGAGTGGACAGCCGTTTGGTCGGAGACTCCTGGATTGGACTCTGGGCGACGGGTTGAGTCGCGGCGTACGAACTCGTCCGACCGGCGATGATTCGACGCTAGCAATTCCCCTGGCTCCGACAGTCGGCGTCCCCTCTATCCAGTGGACGTCCGTCTGTCGAGAGCCCTGGCCCCGAACTCCTGAGACGACGGATAGCGGCGTGAGCTCGTTCGACCAGCGATGACTCCGCTCGCCATTACCCCTTTGGCTCTCAGGTCGGCGGGCGCTGCGGGCACACTGTGTCCACGGCTCGCTTGACCGCAGTGTCTTGTTGGGGACCCCTGGTACTCAATAATCGCTGTTGGATACCGGGATCATCGTTGTTGGCATGGCATTGGCGTATCCCGGCGCGGCGACCGCCCTCGCTGGTAGTAGCCGTCGGCCGCGCGGTGGGACGGGCATCGGATTCCCCTTTGAGCACCGGTGTCCGGACGTAAAAGGTATGTAATCCTCCCTCCTTTATCCCCCACAAAATGGCGCCCAACGTGGGGCCATGGCACTTATTGTTGTCGTGGCACTGCTCTGCCGCACCATGCCAAGATAGCGGAGCCTCCCTTTGTGAGCCGCCATGATGCGAATCCCATCGGTGCCCGGATTTGGGAACCACGTCCAAGAGCCAGTCCAGAAACCTGAGTGAGTCACGATTTGTTCATTCTCTTTTCGAGTCTTGCCACAGGAGACGCTTTATCGTACCTGTCGCCTCTGATGATGGGCGTCGCTAGCAACAGTCACCCCACTGCCAACCCCCACCTAGTTAGAGGGTTGTCACCTCTGGCGGCGTCCTCAGAGCCTTTGTGCCACGAAAATCGCGTTGCATTGACCCCCGTGGGCCTCGCGACGAATGTGGTTAGCAGCAAAGCGCTTCTTGCGGGTCAGCGAGACAATCTGGGTTTGTAAATATGCGCGCTTCTTTGACACTGGGTTGTCGGACTCTCCGGGAGAGTCGGGCGGTGCGTCTGCCATTAACGTCGCCAAGTAACTTGTAATGCTACCGACGGGCTCCGGGAGCCGTAGGCCGCGTCCAGAAGCAGTTTTCATACTGTGGGCACGCGCGCTGTACGCCACTTGTATTGTGGTTGGCGCGAGGGTTTTCTTCGGGATAGATTTTGTTTTGCTGACACCTTTGAGCTTCTGCTGATTTCCGAGTTTAACGCCTTTGCGTTATAAGAGTGGCACAGCGCACTAGGCGGGGCGGCTTTTTAGCTACCTCGTTCCGTGCGCTTTGCTAGGGACGCGTGCAGCTTGAAGACTCTACAGAGTTAGTTGTTTTCGCAATCCCCAGCCCGGCTCGTGGTGCAACCACCGCTGGCAGCGGAGAGTCGCCGGCTCAGTTCCAGGCGACTTGAGTTTGCGTACGCAGGGTGCCAACTACAGTAGACTCCCGTAAGACAAACTCGCTTAAGCAGAATTCTTGGATATGCCGAACAAAGTAAGGACGGGCATCTGATTCCCTTTTGAGCACCGGTCCTCGGACGTGAAAGGTATGTGATCGGCCCCTTATTTCCCCACAAGCTCCGCCATGGTTCCCGCGGTGTCGTCGATGGCATCGTCACGGTAACCACGGCAGAGATGACAGACATCGAGAGTGCCACCTGGTTGTTCGGGGGCAGCCCGCAGGCGCAGACACCGAGGACTCTTGTACCGCCTCCGAGCTTGAGCGAAGCCATAGCTGCTGTGGCCCTGCTATGCCGCTACTGCGGTGCCGTTGAGGGCAGCGGACTTGCACCTGTCGACCGTTTAAATACCGTGAAGCAGGCCTTTATCGGGGACGAGACTAGTTCAAAGAAATGGGCTGCACTTACGCAGTTCTTTTCGCTTCAATAAATTCTCGTAATTTTTTCAAAAAACTGTTCCGATCGATGGTGAAGCGCGGGCCGGTAAGAGCCGAGAGTTAGATTGCTACTGTGTCGGCTTTATTGCTCTTACAGCAGCTTTTTGCTTCATTTCGTACAGAAAATTTTCTCTATGTCGA
This sequence comes from Ixodes persulcatus, assembly GCA_013358835.2. Lineage (NCBI taxonomy): Eukaryota > Metazoa > Arthropoda > Arachnida > Ixodida > Ixodidae > Ixodes > Ixodes persulcatus. Next base: position 982,348 of record JABSTQ010010409.1, read on the forward strand.
ACTATATTATGATCCTTGCGCTGTTCGATACAAGCAGCCTTGACTTTATCAACAACCTCCAACTTTAACTGCCAAATAGTAAGAGTGATCAATTTGTTACCTGCCTTCCACCCATGCTTGTAGAGTATTAGCCTATTCAAAATGCACCGTTGAAAATTGGGCGAGTTGGTTATGCATAGTTACGAAAAGGGAAACTGCGCTGAAAGTATGAAGGACAGAGAACGAGGAACACACAAACAGCGCTCGGTCTACGTGTTCTTTGTTCTTTGTCCTCCATACTTTTGGCGCTGTTTCCCTCTTCGTACCTATTCAAAATTAATATGCAGGCTTGTAGTGGTTGTATCCGACAGCTTCGTATTTATGCTCGGACTACATCCACATATTTCATTTTATTGGCCTGCCACTACCGCATGCTGCCCGCAATCTGTTATCCTGTATCAAAGAAAGGAATTTTGCCGCTATCGGTATGCTAAAATATACTGCTTGAAGACATAGCCAGCACATGTCAGCAACAAAACCTTGAAGCCACTTGAACTTAGCCAAAGAACAACAAACACTGAACAGACGGTATACTGAAGCAAGACAAGGATATGAAGTTTTTCCTTCCTCACATCTGAGTAACACTGGAGTTGCATCATGTGGTTCTTGGAGCTTCATGAATTCTTTGAATACTGCAATAATTATGACTGTGATAACCAAAATGCCTCTGCATGCAGTGCAGCGGTGGCGTGCTGCTCTTCTACTCTGAAACCCAAGAACAGCAGCAGACAAGGCGAGTAGCCCTCCACCAGAGTACTTGTCAGTACAGAGACAGAACATGAAAGGCAATGATTAGGAAATATGAGGTAAATAGGACACACTACCACCAACCTGTTGTCAAAGAAAGCCAAATACCAGGCAGAACCACAGGACAAAGCATGCATAAAGAAACAACCAAAGGGCCATTGAGCAGAAAGGGCCACCTAGTGAGAAGCCAACAAAGAATGGATACAATCAAGGAGAAAAAGGAAATAATGAATCGTTTGTGAACACCACCATGGAAGGACTCCCATGAGACAGGAATCAATTTTGAGTCCAGACCCACACGTCCACACCCAAGCCAAACTGGAGCAGACAGGACAAGCAAGGTACAATGTTTGCACATAGGTTCATGCAAGACGGACCAGATTCGCTCACGAGGCAAATTGTGGACGGACCAGGCGAGGCACGATGCTCGCACAGAGGGACAACAACCCACCGATCCCAACGTCGACTTACAGAAGCTGTTCAATCCGACCGCAGCAGCCATCGATGCCGTGAGCGCTCCGCCGCCGCCGCCTCCTCCTCCGTCCTCCTTACGGAGCATGAGGCCCAGGGCACCTACCTCAGTGCCTGTCTCGACGATGGCCGGATCCTGGTACTCCGAGGAGGTATCACCGCCGCCAATTCCGCCCCCCATGCTCATCATGGCGGCGGTCGGATAGACGTAGGCGGGGTGGCCCACGCTCTGCTGGGGGCGAGAAATGGCTCCACCTGGTGACAAGCACTTGCAGCCATGACAGAATCGACTCTACACTCCAATCACCCCTAAGAACAGTGTGGTGGAAGCTACGTGCTCGTTGGAAAAGTAGCGAGTATATCTTTTGCCACGTGACTGTGCTCCCACCCATGGCCACGTGCAGAGAGAGGTACAGCAATGAAAGAGGCGGATGATCGGTCCAATGAGAGTCCAGCTACCACCGCACTGTCGACTTAGGAGTGAACGCAGTATAGTTGAGAGACACGCGGTTTAAACTTCGATAGAGGCAGAAGCTACGGTTCACTTCGCAACAAGGTAAAGTAACCGCCATACTTTGTCCCACCCTACGATAGCCAAGGATCGCCAGATTTAATTGCAAGCATGTTGGGAACCTTGTGATATGTTCTGCTCCGACGTGCATACAAGCGTGCTGCTCCGATAAGCATGTAAGGGCAATATACCATGTGGTAGGACAAGACTGAGTATAGTAGTCAGATATGGACGGCAATGCAAGATGGTTGCTCGCTTCCTTCCTAGAGATGTGCCACATGTTTATTCTCAGTAGCTTCAAAGTGAGGTGCACATACATGGGAAGCCTTAGAGCAGTGGTTCTCAAATGATGGTCCGCGAAGGCATTCTAGGGGTCCGCGAAGCCCTGCCAGTCAAGCCCAGAAATAAAAGTTGAGTTTTTTCAGATTGAGAAGATACATTCCAATTTTCGGGCGAGTTTCCTCCTGTGTATGTCAATACGAGAAGTCTACTTCACACTAGCCCTTATATTCATTTATTAAATCATTGTTATAATCAACCTTTACCTTTCCCTTCCCCTCACCACGAACTGGGTCCTCCATTATCTCCGCCGATCCAAAAAGAGTCCACGAAGCATCAATGGTTGAGAACCACTGCCTTAGAGAATGACTGCGAAAAGAAACTGTGCCTCAGTTGGCAGCTCCCCATTTCTCTGAACACCCAAAGAACGTAGAACATGCCGATACATCTCACTTCCTAGCATTATTTTTTTTAAAACCTTGTCCGAAGTATATGCCGCCCCAACATTCACATGCAAACATCTGAAGTATTGCTACCCAGCTGCACCCACCTAAGCAACTAAGTATGTTGCACATTCTGAATCTATCGTGTTTGACTGTAAATGTCTCGTACAATTATTACTTGAAACCATATTGACCGCAGTCGTTCCAATTCCCTCGTGAACCCACACAAGAAACTCGTAAGCATGTGGTCACTCCTCGCTCACGGCAACAAGAAATCAAGCATTGAGCATCAAAAGAAATCTAGCACATGCAGTGCAAGCAACTGTTATTTCCAGTCCCATACACAGTGCAGAAAGGAAAGGTGCCACACCTGAAAGACCGGCCAGAGAGAGGAATGTGCGAAGATCGAAGAAAAGAAGGTGCAGCCATTGAGTGTCACGGAAAGGGAAAAGAGGAGAGGAAAGGGAATTGGGACAGGTGGGAAGGAGGGGGCCTGAAACGCGCGCCTCTCAGCCCCTCCCACCCCCGGCTCAGAAGGTTCGGTCCGGGAGCAGGTAGGGCTGCAGCCCCAGGCAGGAGGCGCTGCCCGTGTGCAGGAATGTATCCGGCCCCATCGGGGGAGGGGACTGTGGCATCCCCAGGTCTGCCGAACCTCCCTACGGGGGAAGGGGGAGTCCCGGACAACGAAAAGAGGGACACTTCTAGAAGATGGAGGAGCAGCAGCACAGCCCAAAACCTACAAGTTACTGGCCTCCCCGTTATCACTAAGAACTTGGTTTGTCTGCTTTCGTGTTTACGTTCTTGAACAGACTCAACTACGTCCAGCTAGAGTCACTGGCAGAGTGAGAATGGCAGGCATCCCTTTCTGATGTCTCGCCTCCAGAATGTGCCGGTTGCCTTTCGAAGTCTACTGGCTGCACGTGAACGTCCAGAGCTCGTGAAACATTAAGTGCTATAAAAGTTGGGAAGCTTGTGCTGGAGGTGGGACGTCAGAAAGGCCCCCCTGCCGTTCTCATTCTGTCAATGACTACAAGCTGGTTAGAGAAAAGGGACCCCTTGACTCGCTCTAGATTTGCATGTAGATACGGAAAGTTGCACTTTGAAGCCATTCGTCTTAGCACAAACTAAACGCTTCAGGCGCAAGCTAGAGGCTTTAGTAAGAGCTTCCGCTGACCAAGCGTTCGTAAAGTCGGGACATATTCCAAAGAGACAAACTTGCACCTGTAGCCTCTGCTATAGTGTTCTTCATTAAGTACTCTCCAAATGTTGCTTTGTGCCTATTGTGAGTGACCTTTGCCCCAGGTCCATACAGTAGAACCTCGTTGATACGTTCCCGGTTCATACGATTTCCCGGTTGATACGTTCGCGAGTGAGGGCACGGGAAACATCCCATAGAGCTGCGCTGTTTTTTTTTTCCGGTTCATACGTTCCCGGATAACACGATTTCCTGGAAAATACGCTCAACATTCTGCCAAATGTCGATCGGATTATACGTTTTTTTGGCAATCAACGGAGCTCCGAACATCCAGTCTCGACGCTCCGCCACTTCCGAGGGTTGTCCGGGTGCTCAAGGTCGTTTACAGAACGCACAGCGCGGTTTTACCTGGTTTTACTGTCTTAGCTCATTATTCGATTCGTCAAAGAATCTTTTCATGAAATAATAACAAAGGATTCCGAGCGATTGCAACTCCGGCGGCGGCGTACTAACCGCTCGTAACAACAGCGCGTCCATCTGATGCTGTCATTCACTTTCCTCATGTCAAGTGGTCAAGTGGCACCGCTACCGAAAGTGGCACGAATGATGTCGTAACGAGCAACCGAAGCACAAGCGTAAAAATCGAAACCCAAATACAGTTGTCTACCGATCGTTCGCCCAAGCGAGCGCATGTTCTCTTCAGTTGTCAACACCGTAGCAGTACGTTCGCTTACGGCTTTTCAAGCGTTTCCGAAGTAGGCACGTTATTAAGGGTCGCTCTCGGTAACTCTAGCAAGCTCTTTGAGGGCTGAAAGCACCGTTTCCAAGAGTGCGCAAGAGTAAGTCTAGACTATGACGTACAAGTGAGCAGTAGCGGTAGCGCGGTTGTAGTAAATGAACAAATCTGGCATTTCTTTGTTTCTTTGCGTTGGCAGCTTTCTTCCGCAGCTTCCGTTTCGCGTTCCGCCCAAGCCCGCGCTCCCGCGCCCTTTTCGTTTCGTTCGGCGAGCGCTTTCGCGACGCCATGACGCCATCGCAGAACGATTCTGCTGGCACTCGCCAGCAGAAGCTGACAGACGCTTTCGGCAAGTGAAGCGCTGTATTAAATGCTGTTCAATCTCATTCTCGACTTTTTTTTTTTTTTTTTTCTTTTCCTTGAAAATGGTGAGTTTGGATCATACGTTTTCCCGGGTAATACGTTTTTTTTTTCTCGCGGTTTCTTCAAAACGTATCAACGAGGTTCTACTGTACAATAGGATAGCCTTACTCATTCTGTTGAACGTTGAGAGAAAGGTGTTCTGCCCTGCCGAACTATGTTATCTAGGCCCGTCTTCGCAGTGAACCGAAGAAGTTATCGCTATAGTCCGAGGAGGAGATGCAACAGATAAAATAAAAATCGAAGCTTCTCAAACCTTGGCTTTTCTTGCTACCAAAATGAAAGTAAACAATGAAAGAAGAAAAAGAAAAGGGAAAGATACTTACAGGGGGTGCCCACCTCCACTGCCCACTCGAGGCATTCCACTGAGATGGAATCTGCAAAAGGCGATAAAACAGGACCAGCTGTATTGTAGAAGCACGGTGTGTTGCAAACAGTCTGCATAAAGGATGCACTGTAATAGAAAACAATGTAATCCAAAAGGACAAATTCTGTCCTTTAGGTTAGAAATGTGCACAAGTAAGCAGTTTTTGCACGATTCACGGTCGCACGTCATTTGATTGAGTGACGAGATCATGCTAAAGCGTTTTTTGTGTAAAAACAAAAAACTATGTTTTTTTTTTGTTTTTTTTTTTGTGTTGACACGTGTGCTTTGGGCAGTTTAGGTTTTCGGTGCTCGGTTATGGTCATTCTTCACCCAAAAGCAACCAACAACTGCACTGTTGGGCGAAGTTCGACCAGTCGGATCGGGTGATGCTCCAGTGGAATCTGCAATGGCGCGGGACGGCAAATGAAGAGGCTTTCGCAGGCCAAAGTCTGGATAGGTGGGGATGCCTTCCAAAGTTGGAGGTCAGGCTTGCAACGTACGCTGCAAAAGTGAGCGATCAGTCCCCACCTGTGACGTGCAACGCAATCGCCAAGCAAGCGTGGAAGATGCGGTTAATGCTGTCATTTACGAAGTGAGAGATTTTGTTGGACGACGCCGACCACGTGCTTCGAGAATGTAGCCCCCCCCCCCTCCCCCCAAATCTTTCAGTTTGCTGGGACCTCCTCTCCCCCCTCCCCTCCCCTAACACCTTCTAGAAGACAAGGCCGTAGCGCTCTTCTCGTGACGTCGCGAAGGAAAGCCGTCGGGGGCGCGCGTCGAAGCGAAGGCAACGCGCGTGGATCGACCGTCTTAACGCGCTTTTAGTCACATACACATGTCTTATTAGCTAAAATGAAAGCTGCACATTTATCAAGGGGTCTCGAAAATATTTTATTATACGGGCAAAATATTACACCGCTAAATAATCGGTATGAAATGGTACGAGGTAGGCGTATAAGAAAAATACATTGAGTCACGCAATTATTGCTGTAGGAATGCATATTTTACACAGAAATACTTTGACAAAATGGCGAGACCCGCAGTGATTGGACACAGCAAAACAGATCAGTTAAAAATCAGGTAGACGTAGTCAACGCGGACACGGCTAGACAAATGTCACTTACGATCATGTAAGCGATGTTACCGCGTGCAGTCACTGAATTCTTGCATCATACACCGGCCATATGGCAAAAGTAATGTAATTTCGATCGAATGACATTATGGGGTCGACAAATCAGCTTGCGACGATCGTATAATCACTCAAGACCGCGAGCTGATTAAGTCCCATATCATTTAATGATAATATATGAACTTTTCCGTGTGGCAGGGGTACTAAACTTACTATTTACAGTCAACTAATTTACTTCTCCCTATGGGCTCGAGCTGCCATAGAACAAAATATCTTATTTTGTATACAATAATACTATTACCTTAATACAGTTAATATTCTAGTATAAAAGCGGTAAAGGCAATAAAAACATTACCGGGTGAAACAAGGAGACGGCAGGCTCTTTAAATCGACCGGAAAATTCGGTTTCTTAACCTGTCGCGCTACGGCTTTGTGCAGCGTTGCCCACAGATGGTGCTTTTTTTTTTGTAAAATTTGCAAAGAGCGAACTTACCTGAGGAAAAAGTAAAGAAAGAAAAAGGCTTAGCTCCTATGGAAACGCAGCGACGCCACCGGTCTTCAAAGAGCATGGCGCCGTTTCGCACGGGACACAAGAGATGGCGCAACGAACGCCGCCAACGAACGAGTATACGGCGCCGAGAGCCAGCGTCTTTAGCAGACAGGCGCGGTAACAAGCAACTGCAGTTCCTTGTCTGCTAAATACGCCGGCTCTCGGCGTCGTCTGCTCGTTTGTTGGCGGCAGTTGGCGTCGCGACCGCTTGCGCCATCTCTCATCTCCCGTGCGAAACGGCGCCGTGTTGTTTGAAGACCGGTGGCGTCGCTGTGTTTCCATAGGAGCTAAGCCTTTTTATTTTTTTACTTTTTCCTCAGGTAAGTTCGTTCTTTGCAAATTTTACAAAAAAAATGCACCATCTGTGGGCAACGCTGCACAAAGTCGTAGCGCGATAGGTTAAGAAACCGAATTTTCCGGTCGATTTAAAGAGCCTGCTGTCTCCTTGTTTCGCCCTGTAGTATAAATAAACACATAAGCACGAACAATGCACTTTTTATAATCACACAAACTTGTTATTCACCTTCCAGTGAGAACTAGAATATTACCACACAGATTTACAAATGTCGACGCAACCGCACACGGATAACGATCGAACAAGATGCCATTCTATCACGGAAAAAAAAAAAAAAAAAAAACTAAAAAAAAAAACAACAAAAAAACAACCCGACTGCAGCACTTTATGGTGTATTCGCACGACGGAGTTTCTTCCCGAGGAGAAGAGAAAACGTCATCGAGTTCTGAGGTCACGTGCTCCGCGTCACGGATGTTCGCTGGTCCCCCGAGCTCGCGGCATGCTCGCGGGGACCCGAGGAGAATCTGTGGCAAGCCTACAGAATATCCGCCGTTCCGTCGGTATCGGTCGGAGCGGTCGGGCCCCCTCTTTTGTCCCCCTGCTTTTGGGGAGGGGTAATGATGAATAGCTTTCAAGTGTGGGGTGCCTTTTCTTTATTATTTTTTGCCTGCCTTTTTGTTCGATGAGCCCCCGAAAGTCGCCAGCAGGCTTGAAGTGTGGGGTGTCTTTTCTTTATTATTTTTTCCCTGCCTTTTGTTCAATGAGCCCCCGAAAGTCGCCAACAGGTTTGCGAAAAGAAAAACTCCGGCGACTCAACTATATGCGACTCCGTCGTGCGAATGCTCGCTTGGAGTTTCTTCACTGCTTTCTCCTTCTCGTGTCGATTCCTTCTCTCAGCTCTATGACGTACTCAGTTTTCTCCGGGGATAAAGATCTCTCGTGCGAATACACCATTACTCGCGTCCCACATGACCAAGAAAACCCGTAAATAAGTGGTTTCTCACCTGTCGATCGTATCCATACGTCCCACAATATCAGTGACGAAAACATTTGAACACAAACTTTAAGCCTCTCTCTGTCGAGAGGTCTATCGATAATCGACCAGTGTCAACGTTGGCTAGTTGCCACACGTCCCTCAAACCGTAGCAGGACTTGTTCCGCGAATCCACGTAAATGCCGTAGTATCAAGCGAACACAAAAAAACTATCCGAGACTATGGTAACGACAAAAAAACGACGGGTAGGAGGATCAAAAGAATTGCACACACACGCACACGAGAGCAGCGGCCGCAGTGTGGGAGGCTTAACGTCTTAGACCCATCTCTTGCTCGCGTGCGCTCCTTGCAACGATTGCACGTAGTTCCGCGGTTACGGGGATAATCATAAATATAAAAAATTGGTACTTTCAACTTTGGTAGCGCGTTGTATATTATTTTTATATTATATACATAATAAATTGTACAATACTGCGCTTTTAAAACATATATTAATGTCGGATAAACGCTCACGAACACCCCGCGCCGCTCGACAAGAAACGTTTCTTTCACGTCGATGCCCAGAAATTTTTTTCATGTAGTTGCGCGATGGACTTCCTTCTCCGACATTGTGATGTAACGACTCGGAGCGCTATGGCCTTCTCTTCTAGGAGGTGTTGCCTCGCCTCGCCTCGCCTCGCCTCCCCTCCCCCCCCCCTCCCTCCTCACCTCACCTCACCCCCCTCACCCTCACCCCACACCCCCACACCCCCCCACCCCCCCCCCCCCCCCCCCCGAAAAATCCTGGCTACGTGCCTGAGCACCAGTGTATAACGAACTCATCATGGAAGTTCGTTGTAAATGGTTTTTGCTATATCGAACCACTTGCTATATTGAACTGATCGTAGCGTTTCCTGCTGTTCGTTATAAACAGGTTTAACTGTAATGGTTGCAGAGAATAAAAATGCTTACAGCATTGACTATCGGTTACCGTAATTGAAACACGTGTAGCAGGGACAAGCGAGCTGCCATGCCGCCCAATTTGTGGGCTATTCATACTGGGCTAAGAGTGGGTCTCAGCGGGCCCGTGAAAATTAGCGTCGTGCCGGGCCGGTCCGGGCTGGCTTTCGGAAATAGATAGTGGGCCACGGGAAGGTCCTCTAAATATCGGCTCGCGCAGACCTCTACTTTAGGTTAAAGCCCCAAATCGAGATCTTTCCATCACACTAGCAGTTTTGACGACGGCCTTTTAATTATAAAAGAAAAGTTGCAGAAAAAAAATCTTACGATTGCTCGCTCACCAAAAGTAAAGCGCAGTGTACAGTATGAAACAAGAGACACTTACGACGTTCTGGTACTGGTAAGCCGTGTGCTGCGGATAGTACATGGACGGCTGGTACACCACGGGGTAACTGGACGTGGTTGCAGCGGGTGTGGTAGTCTGAAAAACAATAGGAACAGGCACCAAAAAAAAAAAGAAAGAAAACAACAAGAAAAAGCTTTTTAAAGACTTTTTTGAACAGCGACACTGCCGAGAAGCCTGGCCCACCCACATGCTCAACACTTCACGCTCACTCCTCCGGAAGCTTCAAACACAAGCTCACAACTTCCTACGGGTTAATTCCATCGGTTCTCTCGGGACGAGACAGAAGGGCTGCCTGCTGCCAGGAGATACGGTTAACTGTTTCAACTGCGGTTGGGGTCAGATTTTGATCGCTGCGAGACCTCTCACGGAGCGAGCCAAGGTATTTCTACCAGATGATGTATGCCAACATGAAAGAAAGGGGCTTGCTCGCTATCAAGCGCCATTTGCAAAAGAAAATGAAAGGAGAAAACACCAGCCTGTTAATCGTACCAAAAAAGGGTGGTGGTCTGCTACGAACAGACTGCCGGGGCAACGCAATACCGGGCACAAGCTGAAACAGATTGTCTGCAAATTCACATCCCAAGCGATCAACATCCTGCAATCCCTTTGCGGAACTCCAGTTGCTATGCTGTTGCGCACAAGCTGAAATCTACCGGCAAATTCCGATGTGCTTGTGCACTGGGCACAAGCACATCAGAAGCCACAAGACCTCCCCCCGTCCGTGTGTTGGTGAGAAGTTCACACTAAAATGACGTCCTATTGTGGACTCGCAAATGAGTAAAAAAATTGTCTCTCGGTTGACAACGCTTGCCCAGCGGACGCCATGCCCAATCTAATACCAAGAAGGTTCTCGCACTCGCCAGGGATGGAAATTGGACCCCTGGTGAGCGAAGACGGACAACTTCCTCCACATATATTTTACATCATGTATTTCTTATTTAGCGCACGAGTATCCGTTTAGTGCTCGCTAAGTTTCGTGATCTGTGTTTCACCGTAGGCAACTTGTACCTCCTTTGATGTGTAGCGGTGTCATTTACTGGCTTGCCCCTCCAACCCTATCATGCCCTCACGAACCACGAGGGGCACCCGAAATAAATTAAATTTACCTGGGAGGTGGCAGAATACTGGTATGCTGTCTCGGGAGTCACAAAGAAGGCCATGCCATTGTGGTATGTGTATGGAATCCCGTTGTGGTACAGGATTGTCCCGTTTGGCACAGACTGGGTAGGATCTGAAGATGCGCAGCACTCTATGCAACAAATTCCCAATCACTGTCATTTCACATCAAAGCAACTAGTCAACACAAAAAAAAAAAAAAAAAAAAACCCAGCTGGTTAAAGTATGGCGGAATTACAAATTAGGCCGGAACTCAGGTTTGTACCATAGTTTGTTTCAGCTTATGATGAACTGCAGCAAACGTTACAGGCCATCTCGGCTAATCCAGCGAGTTAACGTGTCACGGACTAGCACGTCACTGTACCCCTCCCAAAAGCCAAGCAACACTTGCAAGGCATTGATCTCAATGACTAGCTTCCTCTGCGGTCTGTCATAAGTTGAAGCAAAGTATAGTTTGACACAAATTAGTACAGAAGCTCACAATACCTTGACTGCTTTCACGACTAACAGCAGTTTGTTATGAAACTGAAGCATATATACACGGAACTCGGCTCAAACACGATTGTGGAACGGAGGTTATGAGGATTCTCTAGTCCTTGTCCTTGTCCTGTACCGTATTTTCGCGTGTATTACCCGCCCCTGCATAAAACCCGCACCCCCAACTTACGACTGTTAGAAAAAGAAAAAAAAAAAGACCTCGCGTGTTACCCGCATAATTACCCACGGAAAGCAATGTCAAAGTCACCAAAAACAGTACCTTTATTAGAAAATTACTCATCGCTGCAGTCACTGCAGCTATCAGTTGAAGAATCTTCATTGTACCAGAGAGCGTCGTCACACATGCCGTCCAGGCGATTGCTGATACAGCACATCGTAAAACTCTTGCGAATCATCTCTGCAGGAATCTCCTTCCACGCGTTGATAATCCACTTGCAAAGTACTGCTATGTGAGGTTTGCAGATCCGGCCCGTCGGCGTACTGCTCCTCGGCAATCCACTCCGTGTACATGCGCTTCACGTGCGCCTCAAAAGGATTGTTCAAGCAAACATCCATCGGCTGAAGCACGGACGTCATCCCGACTGGGAACATGACGAGGTCAGTCTTGTCATCTGCGAGACAGGTCTTCACTTCCTCGGTGTTGTGGCCCCGGAACGCGTCCAGCACTAGCATGGACCTCCGTGCTAACATCGCGCCCGGCCTGTTCTCCCACACGGTTTTCAACCAGTCGACGATAAGATGACTGTTCATCCAGGAGTTGTCCTCCGCACGCACAACTATCCCGGAGGGCAAATCAGTGGGAAGCGTCTTGCGCTTAAGGGGAGACACGGCTCTTTAGAACAAAAAAACCCGAAAAAATCGCTTTTTTAAAATTAAGTTTTTTCATATTTATAGGTAATTTTACATATTCTCCACAAATATTTTCGCAAAATAACGCGTATTTACTTCACAATATTGATTTGAAATCACTAAGTAAATTTGTTTCGTTCAAAAAAAGCCCGTAAAATGGATCACTTTGACCGCCGATAGCTCGAGAACGACACCACGGAATGCGAACATCTTGGTCTCATTTGAAAGCCAGCTCCCGCGCTTTTTCTTCCCGCCGAGTATAATACCAGACAGCCATTGGCTGAGGAGAACAAAGCAGAACTAAAAAAAGAATTTTGGGCACGTCATTGGCTGTTGTTGATCACGTGGGCAAATGACGTTTTCTCATTGGTCACGAGCGTTTTACGCCGTCTGATCATGGTTTCGAATCCGCCATCTTGTTTGATCGTGAAAAATGCCGACTGCGGAGGCTCCTCGGAAGAAGTTTCACACTGCCCACAAGTTTGGAAAAAAGCGTAAAAAAGGACCGAGGAAGCTTATCAGAGCCCCCGTTCAACCTGCCGCAGGTCAGGCGGATAGCAACGAAGTGCGGCACCCCGAACCCGACCGTGCTGCTCCGGCGACTGCGTCGACGTCAGGGAGCACACCCGCGGCTTCGAATGACAGTGTGCGACGTGATACTCCGTGGCTCAGCGGGTCGGATATTGTTCTAAAAGAAGCAAAAGCCGAGGAAAAGCTTGTTAGAGCCTCCATTCAACCTGCCGCAGGTCAGGCGAAAAATAACGAAGTGCGACACACCGAACCCGACCGTGCTGCTCCGGCAACTGCGTCGACGTCCGCGTGCACACCCGCGGCTTCGAATGACCGTGTGAGACACGACACTTCGTGGCTCAGCGCGTCGGATATCGCTCGAAAGGAAACGAAAGCCGAGGAGAAGCTTCAAGAGCTTTCGTCCAGCTGCGCTACGACACGCAAAGCTTCTTTGGTTGCCGGCGCCGATCCAGCAGCTCCCGAGAGCGAGAAGTCGTTCGTCGTGGTGAACCTCGACATTGTGAACTTGCTGCTTCGACTCACGAAATGTAAAGCGTGTGGCGGCGATGTTGAACTTAGGAAAGGTGATCGTGAGTACGGCCTTGTCGTGAAACTCGGCCTTTGTTGCAACATCTGCGGCGACGTTGCGTCGGAGTGGAGTTCTCTGCGGGTGGAGGGCCCAAACAAGATCAACCCCTTCGAGATAAACGTACTCGCGGCATGCGCAATGCAGGCCACGGGCAATGGGCAAACAGCGCTAAACGACATCTTTGCGACCATGAACATTTCGCACAGGGGCTTACACAACAAGACCTACCAGCGGTACGTGAAAGAAAAACTGAATCCAGCAACAAAGCGGGCTGCCGCTAAAATCTCGTCGGAATGCGCGACGTCGGTGGTCACCCTGTACAAGCATCTCTGTTATGGAAGCCCGAACAACATCGCGGTTTCCTATGACGGAAGTTGGAAGAGAAGGGGTCACTGCTCACATATAGGATTGGGAACTGTCATTGAGCTCTTCAGTGGATTTGTTCTCGACCAGGTTGTCCTCTCCAACTTCTGCCTGGCTTGTGAGCAAGGACCAAAGGAGGGCACCGCGGGATATGACGAGTGGAAGGCGCTGCATGAAAGCTCACGAAAGTGCCAGAAAAACACGGACTGTAAGGCTGGCCAGATGGAAGTGGAGGCAGCTCTCATCCTCTTCAAAAGGTCGTGGGAACGACACAATCTGCGCTACACTACAGTGCTCTGCGATGGTGATAGCCGCTCCTTTGCTGCCCTTCAAGAGGCAAATGTCTATGGGTTTTTCCCCATACACAAAGAGGACTGTGTAAACCACGTGAAGAAAAGGATGGGGACAGCACTGCGGAGCCTCATACAAAAACAGAAGGGAGCAGCGGGCATGAGCCTTGGTGGGAAGGGTAGGCTGACTGCCGATCTCATCGCAAGGCTCAGCTCTTATTATGGCTGGGCTCTGAAGTCCCACGAAGGCGACGTTGACGCTATGCACAAGGCAGTCATGGCGACCTACCACCACGTTACCTCCAACGACGTGAAATCTAACCACAGCTTGTGCCCTACTGGAGAGCAGTCCTGGTGCAAGCAGAATGCAGCCAAGGCCAAGGAAGAACCTGTGCCCAAGCACCACTATAACCTCCCAGATCACGTGTGCACAGCTCTTCTACCTGTGTACACACGCCTCGCAGACAAGAAGCTGCTCCAGCGATGCCAGAGGGGAAAGACACAGAATTCCAACGAGAGCCTCCACTCGGTAATCTGGTCACTTGCCCCGAAGGACCAGAATGCGTCCCTCTTTACAGTGGAGGCAGCTGTTGCAGAGGCGACTCTACGGTTTAACGTAGGCAGCCAGCGGGCATCACGAGCTATCCTCGAAGAGCTGAACGTCAAGCCTGGCACCAAGTGCATGAAGCGAGGGGCAGAGAAAGACCTTCGCCGAAGTGCTGCATCGCAGACCAAGCATGCATCCCAAGACGACATCCAGAGGGCCATGAAGAGAAGGCACGCTGGCCAGATGCATGCTGACTATGCCCCCGGAGGCTACTAGACCCCCACGCACAAGCTATTTGTGACAGAGCTATGAAAATGAACCAGTAAATGTTTTTGCCCGTTTTCTCAGAATCAATTTTTCCGACACTTCACTAGTTACGGAAGCCATATCTCACCTTCTATGTGACCGATCTTTACCATTTTTTATTTTTCTGGTAGGCACATTAGTGACATATCCAATAAGGGGTATACATGTACAAAATATGATACAGAATATTTTTTTTATTTCTCTTAGTATATTATGTAAAAATTACCTTTGAAAGTGAAAAGTTTGATGTGTTGTAAAAAAGCAATAAATCGTCCTAGAGTATTCATTTATACCTTATTGCATAGTGCAAACCTTCTAGTTTACAAATATATCTTTAATGCAAAGTTTTTATTTTTCTATTTTTTTATATTTTTTTTTTTAAATTTTGCAAGTCAAATTTTACATAATTGCTATTCTAATTAAGCTATTTCAAAACAAATTACATATGTATTATTAGATTGTAAAGGCAGATGTGCTCTGTAAATTTCGTTCAGTTTGAACTGTAAATACAAAAAAAAGCTCTAGAAGCAGTGTTTCCCCTTAAAGATCACGTACGGCCGTAGCTTTGTGCTGTCTGCTAACGCGCACAACATCACTCTGCAGCGCAGTTTCGAGTTGCCGCCCGTCAAAATGCTCACCGACTTGGAGTCCTTTTTCTGAAGAGTTGTGTCCAATGGCATTTCAAAGTACATGGGAGTTTGGTCCGCGTTACCAATCTGCGAGTACAAGTATTCGTGTCGCTTTCGGAGCCCGATCACGTAGCGGTGGAAGTTCATTAACTTCTCCTCGTAGGCGTCAGGAAGTCGTTGGCATAAGGTCGTCTGCCTCCGGATGGCAAAATCCTTGGCGTTTCATGAATCGGTGAAACCACCCGCGGCAAGCACGAAACTGGTCGCGCGGTATGCCGTCTTCTCTTGTCGGCCTCAGAGCTTCGATCTGGGCCATCTCTGTTGATACAGCGTGGCCGCGGCCTCTCTCTTCTCCTTAATGAACTCCGCCAGCTTGGCTTCGATCTGGAGGTCTGCTCCAGTCTTGGGACCGCGGAAGGACCTGCAGTCACGGCTTGCACTTTGAAGATCCTGCTTCTTTGCTCTCCACTTGCGTATACAGGATTCGTCGACATCATACTTTCAGCCTGCCGCACAGTTCCCGATCTCTTCGGCAACGCTGATTTTGAGTTTCTGTTCCGCCGTAAAGGACTGCCGCCGAGCACAGCTGATGTCGAACGGAACGGGACAACCAAGATGGCAAGATTGACATTTCTCGCTTCATCCTTCCTTCGTGGGTGCACGGCCATTTCTCGCTTCATCCTCCCTTCGTGGGTGCACGGCCAGTCCAGCGTTTTGACGCGCAGACAATGCAAAAATGGCAACTCCAAAAAAAAAAAAAGATAAACAAGGAGAGACGGGAGAAAGTACCTAGGAAGCAACGGTTAAGAGGGATTCTGGGGAATTTACATCCCTACCGACCATGCGGCTCGGCGCGTACTGCCGTGAAGCCACACTCTCGTCCAAATTCGCGTATTACTCGCACCCTTACTTTGCCTTGGATTTTCTTAAAGTTTTGATGCAGGTAATACGCGAGAAAATACGGTTCTTGCTTCTGAAGGGCCCACACCTGCCTCAAAATGGTGTACGCAGTTCTTTCACGTAACATACAGTGCAGATCACCACAGCTGAGGAATCGCACTTAAGGTTAAATCCTAGTCCTAAGAACTTTCTAACCTGAGCTTCTCCAATTTCTGCAGTAATTTTTCAATCATCAAGCATACAAATGGCTATTCCTTCAACATATCTTGGAATTACTAACCCAGACAAATCCGATCTTGTACTTTAGATAGAAAAAAAAAGGAAAAAAAAAAGAAAAGAAAGAAGTACTCGAGGTTATTTTTATTACCTATAATTCTTAAATCAACAATTTTTAAAAGCTTTGCAAACAAAATGCTTTCTTTTTTCATTAACGGTCGCATTGAAAGGCGGTATTAAAGCAGTATTTGAAAAGAAGAACCAACAACTCACCATACACTCGTGTAAAAGGCTGCAACAAATTAAGAGCAAGGTGAGAATTGTTACACAAGAAACTGACAGCATGAACATTTCTTCATATCAACTCACTAAGGACTCACAAAAAAAATTGAACAAAAAAAATTAGATAAAAATTACCAACCTGTTTTTTTATGGCTGGTGCAATGTTCAGTCTCCTCTCTCTGAGCATTACATTAGCTCCCTGCAAATAAAAATAAAATCAATGTGGAACACAGATACAACCACAGGGATGCTGCATATTGTATTGCTGAAGACAAACAAAAAAAATTGAGCAAAAATATTAGCCCATAGTTACAGAAAACATATTCTACTCACATTGCCGAAACAGCCTCCTTTGAATGCACAATTTTAGACGAAAGTAACAGAAGTAGAAACATGATCAATTTATATATCCAGAGCGCCCCTGCTCTTCCCAACAGAAGTATGGGTGCTTTAGTATGTGCTCATGATACTCTGGCTTACTAAACCACGACTGAAGAAATATAGAAGATTTTCAGGTTTTGACCGAAGTTGGGCAGGAATTTCATTTCCCATGGCAGACAAACACGACCCAGTCTTTGTGGTTCTCATTCACCCCAAAGGGTGGGCAATGGTCGTTTAACTCCAAGTTTACAGAGCGCCAAAACAATCGTCAAACTTCCGAGCAACAGACCATAAAATATAATGAAGCATACTTTTTAAGAAAATGTTTAAAAACCCTGCCTGAAAGAAAACAAAAAACCAAAAACAAGACAACTTACAGATGTTTGTGCCCTCTGAGCTTCTTCCTCGCTATCAAATGTCACAAAGCCGTAACTGCAAAAGGTGCAAAAACAATTAAAAAGGAGCACAATTTTGCTCAAATACATCGAACTACTACCATATACTTCTGTGCAGACATACAAAAAATCAATCCTTTGCTTTTGTATGAGCATTCATTTAACTGAAGAAGGCAGTGAGACCTTGCATCACTTAAAAGCTGTACCTACAAAAGTTCTTTCTAAGGAACTTTCACTTCCTCTCCCTTTGTCTGTCAAAGGGGGACAAGTTATTTTATGTACCACATTTCCCGGACTTTAGTCCACAGACTGTACATGTTTAAAAGTTGAAATTTTAAGCCGCGCAGACTATCTACGCATGCGGACTAAACAGGAATTTTGTGTTTCAATATCGGTGATTATGACGGGACGAGACAGATTTTGTGAATGAAAGGGTATGTTAATGATGATTTATGTATATTACAAGTTTTTCTGTGAGCTAAGAAAGCGGACATGTGTCAAGGTGTGCCGTGTATGAGAAGATTTTCGTGTCGACTAAGCACCAAGTGCGGACTATGCACCGGGTGTGGACTATCTAAGCACAAACTTATTTTTAACCCCGAATTTGCCCCTGCGGATTATACACCGGGTACGGACTATAGCCCAGAAAATACGGTATCTGAAGAAATGTTCATCCGCACTGGTCTCAAAAGTGATATTCGGGAGTCGACTGTGCTTCTTTATTCCTTTTTGTTTATTAGTACTTATGGTATATTTAAATTATTTATTAGTGAACAAACAATTTATTCCTATTTTTCTAATTTATCCTATAAAAATTATTTAATCGAGTAGTGCTTTATTTCAAAAGTAATGATAAAGGCTATCCTCCTAAAGTGGCATCTCAGCAAAAACTACTCCCAAAATTCTTTTTTAACGTGCTATTTTACGAATATCCTCGAGGCTTTTTAATACTGCACCTTTTCCGGAGTGGTTAGACAACAGAAACAGAGGCGACCTCACTCATCGCTCCTGCCTTCTCAATCGAAGTCCACTAAAGTAGTCAGCTTGGACTTTTCTCTAGCATACAATTTATATCCTGGTCAGAGAGTCCGGTTTCAGACTTACGTTCGAGGGTTATCAAAAGGTCAGAGGCTTTCAGGGCCTTGAAAATGGACACTTCATATTCAACAAGCTAGAAGCAGGTGCTAACTTGCTGTAAGGTAACATGCCATTAAAGGACACACTCACCCTTTGGAAACTCCAGCTCTATCCGCAATAATTTTAGTGTTTGTTACTACGCCGTAGCGCGAGAAGAGCTCGTGAAGTTCTGCCTCTGTAGTCTACGGAAAAAAAAAAAAAAAGAGAGAAAGGTAATGAGATACAACCATCAACCACCACTTTTATTTTTAGAGACTGGAGTTTTTGGCATCAACATTTAGTCAAAGTCGGCGGGCGCTTACTAATGTTCACTGAACATTGCATTGACCGGCGTTTATCGTTTATAATTTCTGGCATCTAAAGCCATTTGGTGCCCTCAGCTTTAAAAGGCAACCAGACCAGACAAGACCCACCAGCCGTGAGGTCACCTTTGCACGGAAATAGAGAGGGTCGTCTGGAAGAACTTACGAGGGCACCTGCCGTAGTCGCAGGCAGTTTGCTGCCACAGTCACGATGGTTGTCTACACGGTCGCAGGCCCGCTTTTGCTTCCGGCCCGTCGACACTAAGCTCGTCGACATCTTTCAAAAGGTTTAAAATGCTGCCACGCATTTAGACTTGTTTTCCGTGCGGCGAGGCAACCATGGCATCTGGTCATTTTTTGTCCGAAACAATGCCCGCCACCCACGAAAAACTCTGAAGGCAGACTGACAAGTCTGCCACACTCACGGTGGGAGAAATGCCTCCGACAAAGATGCGCTTGGGCACCATGGTGCCATAGCGAGGAGCGTTGAGGGATGAGGGAGACGAAGAGTGAGAGCCCTCGGTGCTGTTCGTGGACTGTAAAGCGGGAAGAGGACACAGTGAGAAAAAAACCACCTCCACCCCTCCACCCCCCCCCCCCCCCCCTCCGCCGCTCGTGGGATTGATTATTAAGTGTTTAATGGCGCAAAAAGCAACATAGGCCATGCTGCGCCAAAGTTCGCTCGTGGGAGGGGGCATCGTCCTGCACTCCCCGAGAGGGTAATGGATATAGCGAGAGCACCCGGTGGAGGTTGGAAGAACGAAGGGAAGACGATTTACAATCACAAATAGGAGGTTAGCTGATGATACATATACTTTTTTAGTTTACCCGAGACACATGAAATTGGCTAGCAAAAATATGGTCGATGGTACAAAAGTCGAAACCTTCAAGGCAAATGTGAAAGTTATGTCCTTGTGATATTTTATTACTAATCAACTTGATCTCTTCTAACTGATACATTGTTCTTCATGCCTCGTTATATTGATCTTCCTTGTGTTTTTCTGCCTTTTATATTGCACGCTCCTACAAGGGGCCAAATATGTTTGTGGCATTCATAAATAAAATTAGCAGAAGAGGCCTAGGAAAGGTCAATATTGCAGAAAATTGTGGGCTAGACAATTTAACTAAATGAAATATGGAGAAAAAAAAAATTAAGAGGGAGGTGTGTAAATGTTTTTAGGCTAGGTGGCACAAGCTACCACCCGCTTCTAAAGGTGTAGCCACTAACATCATCCATGCAGCCCCCTCCCTTTTCCCTAAAAGCAGAATTCTACTTTTGCAGGAATTAAGCAAGCTCACGGCAATGTTTGGTGCTGGAGACCTATACTCTGCATCAACTTTACTGCAGCCTGGTTAGGGAGGCTAGCCACTGCATACCCCACTAAAATTTAAATATCTGCCGACTAGGGAGGAGACTGAGCAGAACACAACGGTGGGAAAGGAGCCAAAAGAAAAATGTGGAGGGAAAGGATGCAAGGAAAATGAGCTTTTAACAATTTATGGGTCACATGAGCAGGAAATAAGAAAAGAACAGGCTTTTGATAATTCAGGGGGTAGTTCCCTACTATTTGAGGCAAGTTTTAAGAACCAAAACGTATAGAGATAAATTCAATAAAATGGACACATTATGTGCCATATGCCAAAATGAGGAAGAAACAATTCAGCATCTGGTCTTAGAATGTACAAGGCTTCGTACTGCTCTCCCGGGGGCGGGTCAGCGGATTTGGCGGGAGCGCTCGGGTTTGCGGACGAGGAGAAAAGTGTTACGATCACAAATAGGAGATGGGAAAACTGGTGAGTCTAGGGAAAATGAAACAAGGACAAACAATTAGCACGGCTGGGGGACAGGAGGGACAGAGGAATATTGGGATTCCCTCCCACATGGCTCCGGCCCAAAGTCTCACACTTGTCCCCCAGTAAGTCTGGTTCAAGGGGGGAACACCAATGACGTTGACCAGAGCAAAATTGGAGACTCCCTCGCTCGGGGGAGGAGGCAAAAGGCGATGTGTAATTTTCTGTTGCCCAATCTCCCAAAAGATTTTTTTTTTTTTTTTTTTTAAGTACTCTGTTTGCTCAGTGATAGTTGCAAGGAGGTAAAGGGAGAAGAATTTTAAGTATGAGAAAGAAAGAAAAAAAAAACAATTTTTAAAATTAATTTAAGGATAGGTGACCCGACCAGTATAAAGAAAAGTCAATATCCATCCAGAAAAGGGTGTTGAAAGAACCTGCCTTGTAACCCCAAAAATGTGAACTAGAAAACTCGAGTCAAAACTGAGGATTAGTTTTGACCACCTGGGGATTCCTTGGCATGCCTACTGAGACCTCAGTTACATAGTGCCTTCCATGCAATAATTTCTGCCTTCCCTAGATGGATGGTAATGGGTATACCCTTTGTAACGAGCAGCAGCTTGTGGCACCTAGCCTAACATTTTGTCATCCCTTATTTTAAATGTGCATACATTTTGTTTTAACACAACCCTCCCCCCTTTTAAAGTAATCCCATTGCTTATTTTTATCTGTATTTTCACCCCTCCCTAGATCTTTTCCACCAATATTCTCTTAGTTTCCGCAATTCTTTCCCTATCCATTTGTCCATCTGTGTCTGCAAATCCCAGTGCCCCTCCAAATCCGTATTCATCCCCCCCAAGAGGGTGGGTCGAAGCCCCATGCAGCTTAAAATTACATGTCCTATAGTTTCCCTTTCGCGGCTGCATACGTCGCAGTGTCTATATCCTGGAATTTAGACCTATATGTTTTTGTTCTTAGCATCCCCCGTTCAAGCTTCAAACAGCAATGAGCTCTCCAATGAATTATCATACAACTGTTCCTTCTTTATTTCTTGCTTTTGTGCCCTGTATATTGTTAAAGATGATTTCTCCTGCACTCTCTCTTCCCACAATTTCCTCTCAGTTTCCTTTACTCCTTTTTTTACTGATATGCTCTGATCAGCCCCATCTTGTTGAATGTATTAAACCTCAACTTGCGGATTCGGTTTGTCCAGTGTTGAGGACTTTTCATATATAAATACTTCAATATATTGATACTATATAGATATGGATGCTTTCTCAACATACTGAGGACACTACACTAGCCAAGGCAACAGGATTGTTTATACAAATGCTTACCGAGCAAATCAGACTTTCGCTATCACATTTGAAATATATATTTAATGTTTGCGTAAAATTATCTAGAAGCCTTTTATCCGGGTAAAAGTCCGAGCTCGTGGCCACCTCCCGTTTAAAAAAAAAAAAAATTAATTAACGACTCCTGTATGACTTTTTTTTTTTTTCACTTAACTATGTTTTAATTGTAACTACTTACACAGCCAGTACCACTTTGCGACCGAGCACAAAAAGTGCAATGTAAAATGGAGTTCCAACAATGATATCATACCTAGTGCTGGCTTTGCTGTCATTCAAGTCTGGCAATACAATCAATCGAGTTTATAGTATAGACATCTTGGAATTTGTATCAATTTACAAATCTGAGCTCATTAGGTATATACAAATCACTATTACATCCCCAGACTGTAGTAATGGAGGCAGTTAACAATGCGTTCAGCAACTTAAGTTTCCCTGCACTGCGGAAGTGTTTTCCCCAGACAGCAAAAGCTCAAGACAGCCGAGAAAAGAAGTGTATTTAGTCACAGTCGTTATTTCCACACAACACAAGGAACTATGAAATCAAACTATAAAAGACAGCAGGGTTGACAAAGATGAAAACATAAAGCCGTAGCGGGCCTCCAATGTGGAACCACTTTCTAAGATGCCGCGGTTCATGTCCACACAGAATGGCAGACACCGCAACTAAAACCTCGCGAACGTAAAATAACAGGGTTAGGGCAGAGACCGGTATGAGTAGGCACCAATATTTACCCAGCGAGGCATCTTGATCAGGCGATGCACCGTAATACTTGGAGATGACAACCGAAACTAGAGCGATCGCCTTCAGCTGCACACCGGCGCAAAGTTGTTGGTACCTAGGGCTAGGGACAACTTTTCTTTGAACATGTCCCTAAGCCTTCCCTAACCACGTTCCTGTGGTCCGCGTTATCGCTCGGGGCAGAAGACCCGCTGAATCCAAACGTCGAAAATATGACAAACATCGTTGATTCGCAAGCGCACGTAAATAGCCAATTCTCGGTGTCGCTAAAGTTGTTGCTGCCTCCAGAAAGATTCGACACGTGCGAAACAATGAGGAAGCGAAGCGAAAACAGTATGGTTATGCTGGTAGTACGTGTTTTCCTTCCGTCTGAAGGCGACCGCACACCGAGCACGAAGGGCGTGAAACATGACCCTCGGGTTCAGTTGGCGTGCCTAATGCACCTAATGTTTACATCAGCGAAGGGGAGCTCGCTGTTTACACCAACGCGCCGCGGAGAGCCAGGTAATGCACGCTACCGGGAGGCCCGGGTGCCCGAGGTTGCCTCAGTTCTATCACACGCACGTAGATGTTAAAACATACAAACGATCAACTTGTCAGCTCATAACCTTTGCGAAAGAAAATTGCTTGAACACGCCCGCTGGTTGTCAAGCGGTCCAGCTATGCGACTTCAGAGACAATTAGCCGATGATTAGGCGGTTCTAGAGCATACCACGTCTTGGGGGAGGCGACATATCGCACAGTCCTTGACAAACAATACGCACGTCAGAATCACGGCATCGCGTTTGTCGACAAACAGTGAGCACCAAAATGGTGGTAATTAGGCCTAATTAGTATTGAATCGCCCTTCCCGGTTATCTACGGTTCGATTTAGTTACGCAACAGGAACGATCGAAAAAATGCATAGCCCCCGTATAACAATCGAAGCTGAAAAAGAACAAAAGAAAGAAACGCCCAATGGTTTTAAACCGCAAACCAGCGTTTTTCTTAACGTTAACCGAACGACGAAAAGAGTTGCGCAACACTGTTCCGGTTCGAGGTCACCGCGGAAAACTACGATGAATTTGCCGCGAACTTTCACGCGAGTCGCAGCGGGGCAATGTGCCGTTCGCGTTAGTAAACTACAAAAAAAGTTAACACGCGAAGCAGCAGGGAGTCGCAAAAGTGGCTGTAAGGTCGAGGCAGTGAACATTGCCCGTTCGAGTCGAGTATCCGCAGCGCCCAGACCCTGAGCTTGCGTCTATTTTTACCTTTGCTCGCAAGACGAGAATAGGGGCTACAAAACCCAGCGTTCCCGCACACGAGGGATACGAGAGAATAGTGCCGTCGACTCACCATGGTTCTGGTGTTGCTTATTGTTCTTGGTTACTGTTCCCCTAAAACACCTGTCACAGCGCGTTACACCCTCCCAGATGCAATGCACGACGACGCAGATCACACCCGCCCGCCAAATCTCGTGTGCTGGGACTGAATGGCTGCGCGCGCGATTGCGCAGTTGGCGCTAAAGCGGCTAAAGTCAACCAGGGTTAAAGAGAGAAAAAAAAAGGAAACTGGGTGAGGTGATTCCCTTTATTCCAATTGTTTCCGCCAAATTTAGACAAGTTATTCTAATAAATTTTGCCCCCTCTTAATAGTAGTTTTTTTTTTCATCTGTTCACGATGGTTCACTCTACAAAAAATGAAGCCTCATAAGATATTTGAATTTATATAAACTAATTTGAGAACCAAGATTCAGGCCTTCAAGGTCTACGCTTTCAAAACTGAAACAAGAACCACGCAAGACCGAACTCGTGAAAAATTTGAAGCACTAAGCAGCAAGAAACGCTGTGCACCAATTTGACACTGCTGCGTCCACGCGAGACCCCCTTTGTGAAGATTAATAAACAAAATAAAATTTAAAAAAAACACAAAACTTTGTTTTAACGATTATTTGAGTGATACGTTTCACTCGCACCAGAAGCAGCCCTCCGAACGAATTAACAATTAAATAACGCACTTTACAATTAGTTGTAAAGTCAATAAAATAGAGAAGTTCCCCCAACTCACCTGAGTAACCCGGCAAAGCAAATGTTCAAATGCTTCCCACTTAATTGTGTGCAACGCCATCAAATTTAGCCACAGGCACGCTAGCGTAGCCTCATGAAATGTTTTGTCTGTGTAAACACTCGAAGGAGGGACACTTTTCGAAGCCACGTGCCCGCGTCCCTGCCTTTTACAACGCTTCATCCAACGTGCATGGTCGCATCGTAAACTTACCGACTATACCTTGGGTTCAAGGTCCATTGGTTCCCACGGCGGTGGATCGAGATATGACGATATCTATGAACGTAGCAAAGCTGCATCTTCTGTAAACCACTCTGCCTTTCCTCCCTCTTCATGACACAAATAATAATTTAAAAAAAAAAAAAAAAATTGAGAGGTGGGATGTTCGTAGTTTTTTCTCTTCTGAAGCATTCACATGGAGATGTGGATGCTTCAGAATGGAACTGTTTTTATGACTCACTGCGACCCCATGCAGTAGCATGATGTAAGTTAGAGCGCAGCTGCAGAGCTCCAAGAGGTGCATCAATGCACATGCATGATGTTTTGATTGCATACTCATTCTCTGCACAGTTCAGGTGGCAAGCGAAAGACAGTGTCAGATATTAGGCATCCAGCAAGTCTTACATCAACAGCCGCAGGAAACTTATTTTCACAAACGCAAACAGCAGGTACTTGGATTACAACAAGGGGGATATCGGTGGCCGAGTGGGCTAGCGAACACCAGCTAAGAGCACGTGGAGCGAAAGCTCGAGCTGCAGAACCCAGGGATCCTGGGTTCGATCCACACCCCTGCCCGTTTCGATCTGGATGAGCATCGCACCGGCGTGCGGTCGTTCATCACTACTGCATGGTGCACGTTAAAGACCCCAGGCTAGCGGTTACTGCACTGGCTAAATTGCTTATCTACAGCTGGGAGACTCGTCACCCATTGAGGCAGACCAAGTTCTAGGCTGTATAAACATACACACCTTTTTCTTTTATTACAATTTGTTGATTATTATAAAAGTTTCACACCAATTTCAAGCCTAGCGGAAGCTACAAGAGCGACTTGGGGCTTTCAGCATCCCTGCCAAGCACGCACGCTTGTGCAAACATCGTTCAGGGCAACGTGCTTGTGCTTGTAGCTTCGGCATAGCCCGCACGTGTGGTGAAACAAACTAGTATAGGCTGTAATAATGGAGGTTTGTGGTTCAAGCCGACACCACCTACAATAATCAAAGCCAGAGCACCAGTATTTTAACGTCATTGCAGCGAGATTGAGCCTACACAGACTCGAGTGCTGCTTCATTGTTCAGCTGGACACTCATGCCATCCGACTGTAATGACGTTACATGAAGGTAAGGGAGGCTGCTCGCAGGCTTTGATTATTCAAGGTGGGTTGGTCAAGCAAAAGTAGTCGATTAATCCGAGGCACCCTTTTACTGCCCTCCGATAGCAGATCCACCTGCAGGCTCACCGAGAAAGGGTCAAGACCAGATAAGGCACCTCTCACATATTAGTTTTATTTACACATCTGCACACTCCTACAACAAAAGTGGAGTCAACTGACAAAATACACTCGGCGGCGTGTACAGTGAAGACAACATTCGTTAACATAACTTAAAAGCTGCCTAATTTCGCAGTGGTTATTATTTACATGGTAGATAGAACCACAATGTCCAGGCTCGTCCTAGGTATGTGGGTTTCCTTACTTTTTGTTTCTTCAGAATAACACACCAGTGTTGCACGGTTGCTGCAAAGAGGGTAGTAGTATTCATACTCTTACTTCAGCAAAGGCAATGAAAAGAAAAAAAAAAAAAGGTCACACTTGCAACATTAGTGATCTGGAATGTTTTTACCAATCCTCGGGATCAGAAAACTGCTTGTTACAGCACTTGTGAAAGGAAAAACAACAGACTGTACAGAAGCATTGCTCAGCCTATTCCAGCTCTATACACTTGAGTTACAATCAAAGCTGAGGGGAAAAAAAAAAGGAAGAGGAAGTGATCTATACAAGCATGCATGATATCTAATTTGTACCACAGGGAAGAGAAGGCGAAAACAAATGTTGCAAAATAAATATGCTCAACATAACTGGTCCCATTGTCTCGCCGCTACAAGAGCTCAAAATCTCCGTTTCACTGAAAGCTCAAACACTGATTTCCCTAACGTTCCCGACATACACCAAAAGTGTGCTTGCCCTTACACACCGGTTCTTTTTCTTCCTCACAGGAACTCTTTTACATAGTTCAATTCCTCCCAGCTGAATTATAGAGCACTACAAACAGCACACCCCATATTTTAAAAGAGATTCTCCCAACAACATGCAATCAATCATTTTGCCAGGAATCACAAACTAGAAAGTTTTGTATAGAGAAACATTTACTGACTGCATACTGGCAAACCACACAAGATCAACGTAGGCAAACTCGTATGCCCCAACCGCTCCAAGTACCCTAGAAAATTAAATTTTGGAGAAGACCGTGGCTCGCGGACTGCCAAACGGTGCTCGCCGAATCGGATCAGAGTCAAGGACGTGGCCTAAAACAGATCATACAAACCGTTAATGTCTCAAACTAGAAAAGAAAAAACAAAACGAATTTTGGTCCCCAAGAAACAACCACACATAAATACGCTCGGCACAGACTCTTCCGAGCGACAATTTTGTTTTCTGTGCAAACAAAAGCAAAAAGACGCGCGTTGAAATCAGCCTGGTCGGCAATGACGAACCCTCGTGCACACACACACACACACACACACGCACCCCAAGCACACTCGCTCTTGTCCGAGACGGTGAGTCTTTGAAGAGGCAGCTTCTGTCCGAAAGGCGGGGTTCGCAGCGACAACGAGAACCCCGCAGAGGATCAAATGCGGGACAGGGGCGGGCGAGGACGGCCCCTGCCTTTTCACTTCTGCTTGTAGCCCAGCGCTTGCACTTGGCCGTTGACAGTCTTTTTCGTTAAGACACCGTCTTCGTGCACCGTCACTGTTTCTACACCGTTCTCCATCACCCTGACGAGAGACGAGAGAGAATGCGGTTAGAGACAGCAGCTAAATTCTACAAGTTGGGAGTGATTCTGAAACAGGCTTCTACTTCGAATGTGTAACCCGAAATAGCCAGTTTTTTTTCTAAATCCCACCTTCAAACACTACGCTCCACATTTTTTTTTTAAATTTTTTTTATTTAATGTTTGTCACAAAATAATATTTATTAAACAAAAAGATACATATATATATACCTTCAGATATTTTTCAGCTAAGAGTGACAAAAATTCCTAAAATTAGTGTATTTTGAGGTAAAAAGATAATCTTTTAGGGACCGCATCACTCGTGGTGGTGGACATCACAAAATGCGAGATACTTACTAATTTGTTCGCTAATTCATTAAAAATGACTAATTGACTTTTTAATTAGTGAAAATAGATATATGGTTCCAATTAAAAACTTGCTGAGCGTCGTCGAAAACCACTAAATCGGTAATTTTCAGAAAGACTTCGAGCATGCTGGAAGCATAGTAGAGCACTAAAGTTTCCACTCGTGGAGTAGGTACGAGGCTGGGGCACTGATAAGAGCTTTGTTACTTGCATCAAGGGGCAGTTTATTCTATTCCACTGTTATGTGGTAGAGAATATAATAATAATAATTGGGTTTGTGCGGATATTTATACAGAGAGTCGTTGGTCAGCCATTTTTAATGTTGCGACGAGTCACTCGGGACAAACCGGCAAGTGTTTAAACGATTGCTTAAGAGAGCACGTCTATAACACCCACAGAGTCATTTTGGGACACCTTGGCATACACTGCAGGGATTGTGGATGCATTGCGAATTTTGAAAGATGTTCTGTAATAGGAAGAAGTAGGGACCCGCTGACCAGGGAGATAATGGAAGCTCGAAACATGGCGCTTCTCGCTGACAAGTGTGTTAGCAGTCCGTCCTTAACAGTGTCTCAATAAGAGCTCGAATGTTTATCCTGACAATTGCAGTGAGGAGTGAGAAGCATATTTAGCAGTGTTTCCTGTATTCCTGCTATTGTGCTGGTCATGGAGATTGGGAGAGTCAACCCAATGACGAGAAAAAAGAAGTAACTGAATACAAAACGAGTTGTAAGTCAGTGCCCTTGTCCTTTTGTGTGTGTGATTGATCTTGCACTGTTAACCATAGGATATGAATCATCAACTCGCTTAAATTTCCAATTTATCAGATTGATTTTCACTATTTACGGCATTCATAGATGGACAGTCCCATTCGTCGATACATTTGACTGAAGGAGAAGCTCCTAAAGGAGTTTGTGTTAAAGCAATGAGGCATAACGAATTTGCTGTGTTTTGTTCCAGATGCATTATCACACTTTGCATAGACAACGTATTTGAAAATATTGCCGATTAGTGTACTTTTATTTTTGGGCACAAGTTCGCCGTAATAAAGATTCAGTTTTATCAGTTATTCATTCTCTCTTTGCTCGTCATCGGTGACCATATCGATAAAGTAACAATTGTGTAGCAAGTTAAGAGATGACATCATCCTAGTCAACACCGTCCCATACCACGGGTGAAACTCAGTGAAATGTACTTGGAAGCAGCCACGGGAGCAGCTGAAACAGCTGTTTTGGAGCAGGTTGGGAGCAGCTAAAACTGCATTCTGCAGAAGGCTAGGAGCAGCTCAGATCAGTTTTCATTGCACTTCAGCTTGTGTCTTAGACAAGCAAGGGAGCAATCTCAATTGTGCTTAGCAGCACAGATGAACATGAGTGGTTAGGAACCTAGGTAGATGGGATAACAGTGTAACAGATGCGAAAACTTGAAACTTTGTGAGCCTTAATGAGAACCAAAAAGCAAGTACCATTTGTTTCTGAAGATAGTGTCCTTGATATTTTCTGAGTGGCTTTCAGCTGCTCAAAATGCAAACCAGCACCGCTTATCACACAATCCACACATGCTCGACATAGCAATTATATGTGCGAACCATGCGACCTGCGCAAGCAATGGACGTGCAGTTGCGCGCAGGAACAGGGTAACAAATTTCGAGTTTATCCTATTGCGCAACTTAATATCGAAGCAGCAGACTATGATTAACGCAATTATCGTATTCGAAGCGATAAGCAGGAGCAAGGTTAAAGTACGCCAAGCAGATCTACCGCTCGCGCGAGAGCTGCTGGCTGGCAAGGTTTTGGATCGGACCGCCTTTCAGTTCTATCAAATCACGATTTATCTTGCGGGAATGCGGTTCCAACTTCTATAGATGAAGTGCTAAAAGGAATCTTTTGCTCATCTGTTTTCAACTGGCTGACATCCGGATCCCGGGCCGCAGAGCCTCAGGCAATCTAACGCTGAACGACTCGACTTCACCTCGGCCGACTTGCTTAACCGCTTATGGTTGAAGAATAACAATCCAGTCGCAGGTGGTGTAGCGCTTGAAATCCGACCCGAGTTTTTTTGCGCGCTTCTGACTCGGGATCGACAGGGAGAATAAACAGAACAAAGGATTGCAAGGCCGACCAAGCTAAACGCGCTCATTGTTGCCAATCGAGTCGATGGAAACTGAAACCAAGACAAAATACTATTTTTTTGGCGCACGTTTTGCGATTTGGTGCATAATGGCACGAGGTATTGGCTGTGGTGCAGTTTCCACAAAATGGCGCAGGATGGCACTGACAAATGCGTCTGGCACAAAACGGCGCAGCCTTTCCACCCCTGCATACCCATAGACAACTTTTTGTGGTATTTTCTATGAGAGGAGAAGTGCACGTGCACAGCTTCAATCAGCATTTACGAACGTGCCTTCATACCTTTGACTGCATAGCCACAGAAAGTTGTCCACGAGTATAGTCCTTACAGGCTTAAGATTTGCATCAAGCTTCAATGGGAAGACACAATCTGTGAATCGATAGCAACTCAAAATAAATAATAATGGATGTGAAAACTGCCTGCAAATAAATGCACATTTTGCAGTAACACTGTCTCTGAACTCACTTCCTGGTTTCAATCTTCTTTCCGTTAACGAATCGCGTGGATGTCGTCGTCTTGCGGACGCCCGGCCGCGTGGCTCCAACGTCCGCGCTGAATGTCGACGTTGTTGTGAATGCGGTGAACCTGGAAGGGACAAAAAAGGGAAAGTGTTAAACTCGAGCTACGACAATGAAGCAAAATGCACAAAGAGGGCTTTGACTAGACTTTTAGGGTGTCGACTCAATCCACACTCCAAAAATTCTAGAAAACTATGTATTCCTGGCGTGTATCCCTGCTTCCATCCTCTCTTTGTGGACGTAATTATCAAGAAAAATGTTTCTCATGGAAGCGTCCTTCCCAATGTCAAGTGTCCACCCAGCAAACTTCAGAGCCCATTGAGCTGTTCCTCTGCGTCAGCTGCTTCTCCAAGCACGCCGGTGCGAAGTGGTGAGGCTTTAAAGGGACACTGACACCCCCCAAAAATTTTTTCATTTTTTCCCAGGCGATTTTTTATGGTGTTGGAATACTACCCAATTAATATTTTGCTACAAAGTCACATATTTTTTAATAAAGCCAAAAAACGCAACTGCTCGAAACTGAAACCGAAACCCATGCACCGCACGGAGAGGTGGAGAGGAGAGAGTGAGTGGCGGAAGTCACGTAACTACACCCAACCGTGCGATTTTTTTTTTTTTTTTTTTTTTTCCGGGTGCAGCAGACGAAATGCGTTTGGGATTTGTTTGCCGTGCGAATCCTTTGCAGTTATGTTTGTTCTGCTCGCTGTTCTGTATTTCAAGATGAGTTGTTCTGTATATTTAAGTGTTGGCAATTAGTAGTGAGTGCCCGTGGGGAATCCAAGATGTTGCGTGAAGAGCTGCCTCACATCTGAAAGTGGCATTGTGCGGCAGAGGTGCCAAAAATGGAATCCCATACCACTTAGATCAGCGACGTATCGTCCACAACAATTGTTTTTTTTCAGTGATAATTGTAAAAAAAAGGAAAGATAAACAAACATCGCAAAATGTTTGAAAAAAAAAAAAAAATGGTACGCCCACATTAGGGATTGAACCTGTGCCCGCTGAGTGTGAAGCGGACGTCTTTCCACTGAGCTACTGAAGGAACTATTTGGTTCGTAGTAATGCATCCGGTCGACTGTATGGCGGAAAGTTTGCTGCCTATTTCCCTCCAGTACATGCACTCCCGGCTTGAAGTTGGGCAGCACCACGCATTGGTCACATTCGCACCAAGTAAAGAAACCGTACGCGTACATATTCAACTCGATGTGCGCACTTCGTGCTTGACGTTTGAGCGAGCAATGTCTTCAGCCACGAGAAGGGACGACGGCTCGGCGACGTCTTCGTGCAATAGGCTTGCTGGTCGGGCGTGTCGTACGGGATGAATATCAATTCTTTTGATCGGTCCAAAATTTCTCTTTCAAAGGAAGACAGAATTCGCCGGTACCGTGAACAACAGTTCTGAAGTAGAGGTCTCACGCCCGTCGTCCGCTGCCACCCGCGAGTCCCACGAAACGCGAAATGACGCTATATTGAGAATTGTGCAGTGAACGCACAGAATGCGTCCGGTTGTCTGTGCAACTTTTCTTTTTTCAATCAATGTATTTGCAGCTTTTTGGAAGCCACAAAAAATGGGTTTCGTATTTTTTTTTTTCTGTTCTTAGTATTGACTGTGTGCCTTCAATGACCCACGACTTTGATTAAACTTGGTGGTCGCGTCGAAACCTTAGAAAACGGCCCGTGACCACGGAAAAGAGAGGGAGCGCGACTCAAACCGGTGAGCTCTCGATCGGCGGTTTTCGGGCGGAAAGAAACCGAATTTTGAGCCGCAAATGCTGTTCTGGGTGGTTGGGCTCTAATATGCCACGTACAACTAAAAATCTCGGCGAGCATAAATACTCTGTTAGTGTCCCTTTAAGAACAATTTCCTCAAAATCAAGTTCGTTTTTTTTTTTTTTTTAAATTAAGCTCCAGGGTTTTATATACAGTCCGTTTCACCGCACAACTTGGCAAACGGCGAAGGCTGTATATATACACTCAGCTTCCCACGAAGTTGGACCGTCCGCAGTTCGTCTGCTTTTGCAGGAGTTGCGGTGACGTCAGAACGATGCCGAGCTCTGATTGAAGGACACGAGGTTTACCCACTATCTCTCAATCAGAGCCAATCGGAGCTCGGCTTCTTTCTGACGTCACCACAACTCCGGCCCCAAAGAAGCAGACAAACCTGCGCTCCGCACACGATTTCACGATGCCAATCACAACGTTGGCCAATCAAGCGGCGCCAAGAATGTATCGTCAGGCGGTGCCCGTCGTCTTCGTGAGCTAGTGACAAAAGCGCCCAGTGCGCATACACTAAGCTTAACACACGTGTAAAGCTTCACTGCTCTGCACTGGTGCGCACGCATAAAGCTTTACCGCTTTGCACACGTCTGTGCGTGAAGAGCTTCGCCGCTTTGTACCGATGCATGCGCGTAAAGCTTCACCGCTTCGCACCGGTCCAAAGCGGAGAAGCTCTATACGTGCCCACACCGGCGCAAAGCAGTGAAGCTTCCCGTTAGTTAGATTAAGATTTTAATGGCGCAGCGGCAACGGTGGCCATAATGTGCCAAACAAAATGTGAAGCTTCACGTGATAGTGCCGTTGCAAAGCAGGCTTAAAGGGGCACAAAGAGGATTCTGCAATCATCTGTTCTTGGTCATAACCAATTCTACGGGCCAGCATCTTAAAAATTTTAAAAATGCAATCACGTGACGCTGATTTTGTTATTAAAAACAAGATGAAAGTTGAGGACCCCTTTCCAAGCGGAGTTTTCTGCTCAGTTGCAAGCCGCCTCTCCCGAGAGAGGCGGCTTGCGATTGGCCGATGAGCGCTCATTGACACTGCACTGACACCGCTGCTGGGACATGCCCCACCTTTCCTGAGCGGAAAAGTCCACTCAGAAAGTAGTGTGTTCCGACCTTTCATCTCATTTTTAATAGGTAAATCGGCACCACGCCATTGTAATTTTTGGAGTTTTAGGATGCTTTGTGTGTCAGGTAATTAGGTATGACCAAGAAGAGGCGATCGCAGAATCCTTTTTAGTGCCCCTTAAAGAGACACTGACACCCCCCAAATTTTTTTTTTTTTTAATTTTGTTGACAGGCAGTTTATTATGGTGTCAGAAGACTACCAACTCAATATTTGGCTACAGCATCACACATATTTAATAAAGGAAAAAAATGCAACTGCTCGAAACCAAAACTGGACTGGGCAGGAAGAAATATAGAGGAGGAGAAAGATACCAAAGATCACGTGGCAGAACAATTCTAGTATTGAGTGTGTGCCCTCCATGACCCACAACTTTGATTATCTTTGGTGGTTGTGTCTAAACCATAGACAACAGCATGCAACCACGGAGGAGAGTGAGTGCGACTCAAAACGGCCAGTTTTCGATAGACGGTTTTCGGGTGGAAAGAAAAGGAATTTCGAGCCGCAAATTGTGTTCTCGGTAGTTGGACTCTCATATGTCATGTACAAATAAAAACAAGAGGTCCGCAGCACAAACAGGCGGTTTTTGACGGACAATCCACTTACCCGTCGTTGAATGCACCATTGAAGATGTTAGGAAACCCCATGTTGAAGCTAGGAATGGCGAAAAAGTCGTCTCTCCTGTGCACTGCCGCAGCTGGGAACACAAAAAAACAAAAGGGCAGAGCATAAATGTATGCTTGTCACAAATCCTGTCCGTTTCCAAACATTTAGCTACATGAATCAGAAACTTGCTAGCTTTTGCTACAACTTGGTCTTAGAAATACACTTTTTTCCCCATTAACAAGTTAACACCCTAGAATAAAGCGCAACCACTATGGAAAGCTACCATTCTTTTAGGTATGAAAATGTCTCCATGAAAGAAGAACCAAACTGCAATTAATTACTTGCTCCAGAAGCATAAGTAATTGCTTCATAAACCAGCTAAAATGATTAATCACATTAGCCTCTACAATGTTCCAACTTCTGCACGTTAATCTAGAAGAGAACATTGGAGTTCTTGACACTCCACTAGTATGTGACAAGACTAAAAAAATAAATATGACAATAAATATGACCAATGAAGGCACCACACTCCAGTAGTGGCGCTAGGACGTGCTCGTGACAAGATGAGATGGTTAAATACAAAGCACAAGGTTATTGGCATCTACTTTGAGTGGCAAAGTGAAAAGGGGGACAAAGCTGTTAGGCACAAGGCTATCATACACAGGCATCCCAGAGCACAAATTTTCTGACCAAACTGTCTTCCAAAATACTGCTACAAGCAGTACAGAGGTCAAAAAAAAAAAAAAAGAAGAAAATCAGGAGTACAAAGTCCCAATACAGCTACACAACAAAGACCACCTACTAACATCTCTACATTTACAAGAGGTCAGACCATTGGCAGTTTTTCTATTGCACGATCAGTAGCTAGATTCTGAAAGCTGAGCATTTTTCCGCAAACCAGTTTGTCCAGATTTCACAATTCATCTTGCGATTGTTTATTTCTTTTCAAAAACACTGTCAATTGCTCCGAATAAACAACTTGACAGCGGCACTAGCAATTGTTTCTTTTTTCTTTTTAATGCTTGTATTGGTTTACCACACTGGCAGCAAGCATAAAACGTTGAGAAACTGAACAGCTGCATCCTAGTATAAAAATATATACTAAGCTACCACGAGTGAATCAAACTTAACTAGCAATGGCTGTCCTATTCTCGCAACAATGGTGCACCTTCAAGGGGGTTACTGGTAGTGGGCAGCAATGTGTTAACCAGTCAGATTGGCCTAAGCCTACAGATAAGACAAAGCTCGGCAACTCTAGCTGCGTTCGATTTACTTGCATCTTCTGCACCGGTGCAGACAAGTGTAGGGCAGTGTACTTCCGGTCGTATCTCAATACATATACCAGAAGTAGACTGCCCTACACTTTTCTGCACTGGTGCAGGAGATGCAAGTAAATCGAACGCAGCTTCTGTTAATCCGAAGCAGACGAAATCACAACGAAATGGTGCATTCGTCAAGAGCGCTTGACTATCGCATCAAATAGGAAAGTTGGTAAATTTATTGGAGGGAAAAAAAGCAGCCAACATGGTGAAATGTAAACAGAGAAGGCAGGTTAGTTGTAAGTCCAAAACAGGTCTTGGTTAGAAGAGGGTGGTTACATTAAGAAACAGGTCAATGGTGACAGAAACTCCAAAGCTTTTCTCACTTTTGTGATGCTCACACACGAAAGGATAGAGAAAACAATTTTGTAGCAGTCCTCGGAGAAAGGGTTGATGGGGTTATTAGAAGAACAGCGCCAGACCTCCACCACTCAGTTACCGGCACAATGATGTAAAATTAAACGGCTCGGCCATCGAGACACTTGGGATCAAAGTGGAGACCGTCCGACAAGTGACCACACACTTTCTGGGTTCAGGGTTTGATGGAGTGCCACTCATGTGAGGCACTCCAAACTACAGGTCATGCAATGTAGCGAAGAGACGAACGAGGTGGCACAGTTCCTGCCGACATGAAACACCCACTTTGAGCACCCTGCAGCACATGCTTTAACGGTACTTCCATAATGTTTAAGACCGTGCCACAAGGTCTTATAGCAACCACAACAAAAGAGTCTTTCGAAACTCGTCAAAGACCGAAAGCAGTAGCGCTCTTCTGAAACCCCGCACAAACCACAAGACATCCCAATAGACACCTAAATCCGCCAATAGACACCTAAATCCGCCATTACAAATAAAGCAGACCAACATCCACAGTTTGGAGCAGATGCTTTAATAAGTCATCTGCGGTAAACTGTTGGCCAAGGAGCAACAAAACATTCTAAGCTAAGAAAAGCTTTGGAGCAACGGTGTTCCACCACACGAAGCGTCAGTCGAGTGCAGTTCGCAGACGTATGCAGACACCAAACACGATGCTCTACAGG
Source organism: Ixodes persulcatus (assembly GCA_013358835.2). NCBI lineage: Eukaryota > Metazoa > Arthropoda > Arachnida > Ixodida > Ixodidae > Ixodes > Ixodes persulcatus. The sequence goes on from JABSTQ010010409.1 coordinate 1,018,974, forward strand.
GAGGAGGGGGGGGAATAGTAGGGAAGAGCGGTGCCCAAACCAAGCTATTGGGGGTGCAAGCGAGTGCGACAACAAACCAAACGTAAAATAAAGAGGCCCCCCCCAACCCCAGTTGGGCCCCTTTTTACGGAGGAGGGGGAATGCACACCTGGATGTCCGTGCACGGAACGGTTACGTCCCGCGGCCCTTCGGCCACCCTCAACATTCGCCCGGTGGTGGCTCAGAAGAGGCGCTGAAATCCAGAAAACAACAACAGCGGAGGCATTGTTCTCTTCGTCTCCCCACACATCTCCGTCCACCGACGCACCCCACAGTCTTGGCTCAATACTGTGCCCCGTACAATAGAAGACAGATTCAAAAAGGGGTCTACTTGAAGGACTTTACCCTGTCAATGGTGGCAACCAAGAGAATTTAAATCATTGCAACTGCAGTATTGTACAAAAATGTAACTATTGCTACTGGCAGGACGAGAATAGCAGGGAGGTTCTTCAGTTGCCCTGCCTCCAGCGTGCGCTCATTGCCTTTCGATGTGCTTTTGGCTGCATGTGCATGCTCGAGGCCCTGAAGGACCCCCTGCCGTTCTAACCCTGTCAGTGGCTACAGAGCTAGAATGTTCTACTGGTTTGGAAGCGACACGACACTCCACATGCTTGCGAGAACACTCTACAAGAACATTTTGAGAAAATATCTAGCACATGCAATCCGTAATTAGGGAAATGTGTGTGCAACGTAGTATCAGTGTCACGCAGCCTCCCAACCGTAGCGAGGCGCGGCGAGCGAACAGTCACTAGCGGCATGCACGATGCCGACTTGCTGCTTGTCAACTCCGATTAACATTGCCAGAGTAACACCTAAGATTTTGAAATTGAAACCAAAGGGGAATGATTGTCACAACAGTTGTTTGACTGTAGTCACCACAAACCCAAAAAGCGGCACTATGAGAGTCTCGTGGCAATGTGTAGAAAGAAGCGCTCGTAAAACACAGCCCACACTCACAAATGAGTCAACAAAATACAGTCAACCATCCATCATCCAGACTGCAGTCAACCTGCTAAGAAAAGCCACTGTGCTGCAGAAAAACAGGTAGTAGAAAGATCTGGGAAGAATCCATTTTTATTGAGTTTCTTTGCCAAATACACGAGCTCAGGATAAAAGGAACTGTATCTCCCTCCAAAAACAAAATATGCATAAGCTGCACACTTCAATGGGAGCACTCTAGGTAGTCACAGAGGCACACTTATTGGTTTATTGGAAAGACAAGGTGTACACCGATATCGCTCGATGCTTTGCAATCGAGACCTTGACAAAGGTCACCTTCACGAAGGCCTTTCCATGCTGTAATGCTTGTTCCTGGAAGCCACATGGCAGGGTAATGCCACGGGAATGTCTTGTGTCCAACAAGGTGGTGGCTAGCAATAACGGGGAAGGACGGCTGAGCAGCAGGGTGACTTAGTACTGAACTAAGAGAATGTGCAGCATTTAACTGGTCTCCAGTACTTGCTCACACAAAAGAACAATATGTACACGCTACAGTAAAAAAGAATTTGAGCAAACTTCACAGCACTAAAGCAAAATGCACCGGTTCACTACAAAGCGAACTCCGATACTTGGTGGACTCCACAAATTTTCTAGATATGATAGCTTGTATTCTAGTAATCCATGTCGACGAGGGATACTCAATTTATTGCGTTGGGGCATCCCTCACTAAAAGTAACAACAGAGATTTCAGAGAGCACAAACACAGTCGTAACAAGGTCTTGTTGCTGTGCACAGACATTCGTCAAGAACAGGAATCCCATTAACCCAGAGTGAAAACAGAAGCAACAATGCAGATACAGCTTGTTGTCTTCAAACGCATTGTCGCGTAGGACAAGCAGACGCTGTAATCCATTTTACTTTAAAACACTGCTCGTACATCGTACAAAAGGCACCGCATCCGCTGCAGACACGATGACGGAAGTGCCCGTGCACATGCCGCGAGCACGTCCAAAGCTGCCTCATACACGTCTGCAGAGAGTTGTTTGTAGTATAACCAACGTACAACATATGTAGGATTAACGTATGACAATGTATGTATGACCAACATATGACGATTAAACAGGGGAGAACCAAGTCTCAGACAGCATCTGCAGACTGCCTTTTGCATGTTGTATTAGCAGTGTGACCACGGTTTAAGTGCGAGCGTAGCAGAAGCTACGAGAGCGGGCTCCGCACTTCGGCATCTTTGCCAAGCATGTACGCTCGTATGGCGTAAAACATAGTTCGGAACAACGTGCTCGCGTTCGTAGCACTGGCTTCACTCATACCAGGCGAAACAAACAGAACAATTCTTCACGTTGCTAGCAAGTCTGAAGGCTCCGGCATTCGCCATCGATCATAGAACTGCCCCAGTCAAAAAGAAGAATGCGCGTCCTTGTTTACACACGGTGGAAACGTGCATTAGGTCAGTTCTGATCGCTCAAGTTATAAATTAACAGTGTGAAAGCAACGCTATAAGGTTACGGCTCGAACACTGTTTCTAGATTGTCGTGGACTGAAGACCAAGGTGGTTTAAGAAGGCCACCTTGGTTCACCACGGACACACTTTCTCCCATTCAGCCAAGGAGAAGGGGAGAAACGGTGCGTGATCTTATACAGTGCCATGGACAGTGTCTGAAGCAGGTTAAATTAAACATGGCAATTTTTTTAAGACAATCCAAATATTGTATCTCTAAAATGTAGCAGCTCAACTTATTGAATTGTTTAAACTGAACAAAAAAAATTTTATTTGTGACAGGAGCGGTAAGCTAGCTGCTGAGGTGACTATGCTACAGCCTCCTACCACAGCATGTAATGCACAAATGTGGAGGTATGATAAATTGCAATTAATGATCTATTCAGTGCTTCTTTGATACTTTGTGTAAAAGTAAAAGCATGACTGTACAAAGCATGAAAATGTGCTATGATTATGGTTCACTAAACTAAATGATATGCTACAAAAGCTGAAGTCAGATGGCCAATGCCCACTGATATAGTAAGGCAGAAACTGGCACAATCGAAATAATTTTTTTTTTTTTTAACTTTCAGAAAAGCATTATTGAAGCACATATTTTGACAACGGTTTGATCATATCCACACAATCAAAACTAATGCTCTCTTAAGGCCACCAAACTTGTGATGGGGTCAAGCCAGACCAAGCTTTCTGTTAAACTATACAAGATGCACTATCACAAACCTATTTACATACGACACCTCGTAAAAGTTTTTCTAGCGTTGGAAAAAAAAAATGCTTACAAGCCAAAAAAAATAATTAAAATTGTCTCATTTTTAGGCATTTTTGGAGACTCCCCAAGGCTCGACACAACAATTCTAAGCCGAAACTCTTAACATGCTCATTACCAACCGGATGGCAAGCATGCCGCGGCAAGGTCCTTTTGTCGAAAGTTCCCCATCCCCCTCCTGCCCCCGCTTGAACAGTTGCGGACACCACTCTGTGACAAGCACGGCTCCTCACAAGAACATTGTGACCCAGTTTCAACAAATTGAGAAGACGACCGAATGGGCACCTCACCTTAACACGGGACAGGTGTGGCATATCGAACCCTTCGCCGTTTTTCCAAACCGCTGCAAAAGCCGGCGGCGCACACTCACTTTCATTGGACAACGGCATGAACCGACAGACCCTCATCCACGCTAACTAACTTCCATGAACTCGTTGGCAAACTCAATGTGGCCGAGCAATTAAAGTATAAAGCAATTGCACAACATGCACTTGCTTACTCGTAGCCGCAGTGGAAGTCAACGGAACTTGACGGCTCGATGAGATGGCGCGACAGCAAATTTGGGAACACGGAAAAGGCTCGGCACAGTAATGAGAGGCTTAACTCCGAGCACCAGCTTGAGCTATTGGGGAGAAGATCCGACAACTGCTCCCTTAGCGGCAAGGCCGAGGATTTAAACCCGCGGGAACACCAATGACACAGATAATTTTTCAGCGTTTCCGGTGCGGCGCTTAAACGACGCTGCCGAACACCGAGTCGGTGTTTGGCCGGGGCTCATGTTCACGCGGCACAAGTGGTCTATCAGCAAAGCAGCAATCGAATGAGAGTCCTAGTCGAAGGCCCTGTGGGTAAGAAGCCAGACAAGGTGTCCCCTACAGTTCGACCTCTTCCTCAATAGAATATTTTTCTCAGAGTCGACCGCCACTGCGACATCTTCCGTGGCAAAGAGAGCCCGCCAAAGCCCGGAGTGGCCTCTGTCGTCGATCGGTGCACGAGGTGCCTGAAAGAGCTTGGGGGGCAAAACTGGACCCGGAGAAAACGCGCAAAAGGACGACCCGCTCACTCCTCTCCGAGGGTGAGGAGCATGTAGTGAAGCAGTTCGGTGGCGACAGTGAACATGGGACTGCAAGGAAGACACCACTCACAGTGCGTGTGTGCGTGCCTGGCCGGGTGGTGGTGGGCGGGCCGACCGGAGGCGGCCGAGTAGGGGTTCTCAAAGAACATGTGGAAGGCGTCCGTGCCGAAGAACTCCCGGAACACCTCCTCGGGGTCCCTGAAGGTGAAGCTGAAGAAGGGCGCGGCGAAGCCATCCTCGAAGCCCATGCCCCCCATGCCGCCGTTGGCGTAGTGGTGGTGGTTCCGGGGGCCCGGGCGCATGCCGCTGCCCCCGGTCCCGTTGAGGCCCTCCTTGCCGTACCGGTCGTAAACCTTGCGCTTCTTGTCTGCGATGCAAAGGATTGTAAAAAAATATGTCGACAATAAAGTGTTATTACGGGCTACAACAAACTACCATATTTTCTGGTGTGCGAGTCAATTTTCTTTTTTCTCACAAATTTCCGTTGTTGCATTGTATACAATTGTGCAACTTATATAGGTTGCGCCCGGTGGATCTTACGTCGTAATACAAGCTGGGAAAATCGGCAGCTGCACGTAAAAAGCTCGAACTTTCACTGAATGTGCGTTGAAGTGGGGCATTTTACCAAGGGAAGTTTCAAAGCACAGTTCTTTTCCTGTAAAAAATGAGACCAACAAATGTGCTAAAGTCGATGGCGGGCGTGTTTGCAGACAACCAAGTTGGCGATGAACGTAACCTGTGGAGACGCCTCCCAATAAGCGCAGCGAGCAGACAAAGCACTCCGTCGTCTGCTAGCTGTACCTTTCAGGAGCTGGTGTCTTAAGTTATTCATCGCTGACATTGTCTGTGAACACGCCGCCGTTGACTATAGCAAGTTTGTAGCATCCATTTCTTTTACAGGAAGAGAAGTATACTTTGCAATTTCACTTAGTAAAATGCCTTACTTCAACGCACATTCGATAAAAACCGGTAGGCGCCGACCTTTCCAGCTTGTTTTGAACACTGTGTAAGCGTTTTTATGTTTTTTTGTTTTTTTTTATGAAGGCAGGACAAGCTGCGATCTGATATAACCATGGGTATTGTATTTCTCCTTCGATTTTCTGCCCAGAAAACTGAAAGCGGCCGTTTCCGCTTGTGCACGTATCGCAATCCCAGTGCACATATGCGGGCTTATCAATGCAGTATTGCAGCGCCGACCTTACGAAGAAGCACGACTTATACAAAGGCGCGACCTATCTAGCAACTTGTTCAGGAAAACGAATGGTAATAGCTAGGGGGGTTTGACTTATACAATAGGAAGACACAGACAGGAAATTATGGTAAAATATAACGCACAAAACAATTTTCGTGGTGTAAACGAAATAATCAACTCGGAGTCGAGAGCATCTTTATCGTCGGAACGAAATTGATCTCGCTGTGGCAAGATGCTTTCAGGTATTGACAAATGTGAGGAAAAAATTCGGTGCCAAACTCGGCACCAATTCACCATTGCACTGTGTGTGAACCAAACCTTCACAGTAAAGGTCTCGAATGTTCAAGGATATCTCCCTTCTGTGACCACACTTTTGCTCTCAACTTGGCCTTTCACTGAAAGATGCAATTTGAAACTACAGCTTCCTCCCTGCATAACAGCTGCCATAAAAAATGAGACTTGTGCAAATCTCTCTGTAATGCGAAACTAGAGCACAGCTCTTCAGGAGGAGGAGGAAGGGAGGGTATACCCCTCCTCCTCTGTACCCCCCCCCTCCTCTTTTCCTCCTGCAGCTGAATGTGTTCATGGGAGACGTGACACGAAGTCATGACGACATTTTCCCCGCTAAATTTAGCTGGGAAACAGAATTGGTGTTGAGTTTATGCGACATCAATTTCCCCGCTAAATTTAGCGGAGAAACCTTCCCGCTAAATTTAGAGAAAAAATTCTTTTGCTATAGTTAGCATAAAAATTGCCCCACTAAATTTAGCGGGCAAATTTCCTTGCTAACTTTAGCCGGGAAACTTATAACTTAACCCGGTACAATTAGCGGGGAAACTGACATCCCATAATGTGATGCACGTGGTTACGCCGACGGTGACGCCGCTCAACCCGGAAACGGGTGCCTAAGAGCTGCACTCTAAAAAGAAAAAGAACTAACATAAACATTAACGGTGCAAGCTTATTGAATGGTCTATACGGTTGTAGACTGCTTTAATGCGAAAAGGTGTTTTTTTTTTTCGTTTGCCCCACCCTCCCCAAGTTTGATGGGGTAGCCTTGCAGCTCTGTTACCAGTTCCAATAATACAGTGCAGTCAAGGCTGTAAGCCATAAAACAAATGGAGGTCAGTGGAAGGCACACCCTGTCATGTCTAAGCTTTCAGTGGCTAGAGGTGTCAAGAGCACAAAACATGTATATCTTTGTATTTATGTGCTTGTCAAACAGCTATAATGGTGCTTACGATTGATGCCACCCCCTTCGGAAAATAAGGTCGGTAAACATATATTACTCTGGCCAAACCCAGATGCATATTGTTAATATCACTAAAGGCTTTTTTAGCCTATGTTATCTCCAAGAGAAACCTTTAAAGACCCTGGTAGAAGTGAAACTAATAAAACTACTTGTAGTGCTGTAAACCCCTTTACTTTTGTGGCTCCAATTTTACCTGACTTGGGCACAGGGGACACATTTCTGCCTACAAACTTGAAGGAATTCCAGAGGCTGCAATTAGGACCTCAAGACAGTGGATATATTTTTTTTTATATTTCAATTTTCAAATACTAGGGTGTTTCATAAACATTAAAGAGTAAGCAGTAATCTGTCAAGTTCATACAAAAATCTGAAAAACACCAATTACAAGCGAGTGAAGGGTGTTGTGGAAATTAACTGTCTATTGTGCTCGTTCCACACAGCAGTGTGGAAAACTAAGATAATTGCATATCACTGGCAAATTGCCTGTACTCCAAAAGTGACACAAACTCTAAAGTTCAAGCCTTGGCAAAGACAATTTCATTAGGACACTGGATGAATGTAAACACACACGATCGGAGATTATACCTACTCTCTAGACCCCCAACGAGCCTTTCGCATTTCATCCGGAGTTTCAAGACGACTGGAAACAACTCTGCACCGACTGCGACTAGGTGTAGCATATACACCGCAGTTCCTCTGTCGAATAGGACAGAACATCAGCGGGAATTGCACCAGCTGTGAGGTGGAGGGGTCAATTGAGCATATCTTATGCCAGTGTGTTGAGTTCGAGGAAGAACGCCAAACGCTTCAAGAAACATTACAAAAAATAGATTCGCGTCCGTTTAGCGCTTTCAAAGTGCTTGGCAGCTGGGACACAACCGAACAGTTTATGAAGGCCACCGAGGCTCTAATACGATTTCTGAGAAACACAGGACTTTCGGACAGACTCTAAATGACTGAGAACTATCTATGAGACTGTTTACATAATTCACTTGATCATAATCATCTTCATTGACAATTTTCACCTCATATTCCTACCCCACTGCTATGTCTTTCCTTCCCCCTCTCCCTATCCCCGGTGCAGAGTAGCAAACTATAACTGACGTTCGGGTTAAAATCTCTGCCTTTCCTTCATAAAGCACTGCTACTACTACCACACAGCAGTGTGGAAAACTAAGATAATTGCATATCACTGGCGAATTGCCTGTAATAAATGTCACTTTGGGTATCCTTGATTTGTGGCATTAGCAATTTCTTTGTCCTTGTTACCAAACTTCTTTCCTCATGAATGAGGGAAAGATAACCGAAACGAGACTGTATGTTTGACTAAAACACTACAACCTTGAATGTCACCTTCGTGAGATGTTGTACCCTGGTGATCCTAAACGAAGGCCACTGAAAAAGCACTGCACATATTTTAAACCTCTAGAGCAGTCATTCTCAAATGAAGGGTCCGCGAAGGCATTCTAGGGGGGGTCCACATAGCCCTGTCTCATTAGTCAAGCCCAGCAATAAAAAGTTGTCTTTCTTCAGACTGAGAAGAAACATTCCAATTCGCGGGCAAGTTTTCTCATGAGTATGTCAATGAGGGGTCTTCTTCACACTAGCCCTTAGTTATATTCATTTAACAAATCATTATCATAATTATACTATACTTTTCCTTCCCCCTCAAAATGAACGGAGTCCTCCATCATCTCCACCGATCCACAAGGGGTCCGCGAAACATCAGTGGTTGAAAACCACTGCTCTAGAGTAATGTGAATGCTTCATATTCCCTAGTTTTACTGCTTCTCTTTATGCCCACACGCAATTCCACTGTGCGTGAAGACAGATCACAAGTCTTTGACGAAGAAATAAAGTGTAGGTAATGATATGGCACAACTCACCATCAGACAAGACTTCATAGGCTTCGGAGATTTCCTTGAACCGCCTCTCAGCCTCCTCCTTCTTGTCTGGGTTCTTGTCTGGATGCCATTTTAGGGCCAATTTTCTGTACCTGCAACCAGCAACGAGGTACCCCCAGGGACCAATTTGCAACACCAGCTTCAGCAAGACTGAATTTTTTCTCTTTTTCTGCTAACCATTGTCAGCAGAAAGGGAACATTTTAGGGACAAAATATTCACTGATGGAATCAAAAGTAATGTTTCAGTTAACCGAATAGGGAGTTGAGGTTGAGGGCAGTCGTGCAGACTATTGAAAGGTGTCAAGGATAGCATGGGAACTTGTGCATCTTGAGTGCAATAAATGCTATGCATATGGACCCCACTTCTTCCGCTACACTGCCACGGAAAGATTACTTCAAGTATAGATAATGTGGCGTAAGTCATGTTTGCTTAGCCCAGTTGGTGCCATGCCAGCTTTCATACTCTCTCGCCCAAATGTACCACTGATAACATTCTTATCCGCGCTTTGTCTTGGAACATTCTGGAATAACTGTGAAGGAGTCTAAGCATTTCCCATCTGGAAACTTCTCGAATGCCGGAAACTGCCAAAAGCCATGGCCAACCAACAAAGGAGGTTGCACCAGTTGTTAATTTCAGCATTTTGTCTAGGCCTAAGTTTATGTCATTAAATGCTTGTTCTCAGAAACTTGGCTTATCGCACGTCAAGTGTCTACTTTACAGGGAAATCAGCAGATCCTTGTACAAAAGGGCGCTAGAACTTAAGGAGGCTGATGACCTAGTTATAATGCATTCTTGTATGGAGTTAGTTCTACAAATTGAACATTAAAAGTATCCAGAAATAATTTGGTGCAACCAGTTCAAAAACTGTATACAGGAAGCAGCTATTGAAATTTGTTAGAGCTACAGCTGGGTTCTATGGTTCCCTTCTTCAATTCGTATAGATTAAAGAGGAAAAGCAGGGTGGTGAAAATAAATGATGATTTACATTGACTACACATTTCAGTTATTGCTTTACTAAGAACTTTACCAAAGTAGAACCATAAAACATTTTTTACACACAAAGGAATACATACTTTCTCAATATGTATTGCAAATCGCACTGCGAGATATTGAGGTCACTATCACTAGACTTCTAATTTAAGCAATCCTTCACTGAACAAAGAAAAATGAAGAGATGACTAACATTCAGCTTTGAGTCCAAATGAAATCTTGCCTACGATTTCTGATTCCATATTTCATGCCCCAAATAGAGCACCTATCTTTGCATAATATATGTTGTACCTCCAAACTGATGACACATAGGAATGTGTGAGGTGTCTTTATTTTCCTTATCTCAAGGTCTAGTAAAGTGTAAACTGAAAAATGAGGCCATTTTACACCGTGTGTTGTAAATGAACAAGATTCTAAAAGTAAGCATCTATAGCAATCTGTCTGGTTAGGAAAAAGCTGGCTAAGAATTGAAACTCTAACCAAAGACTTGATAAAAACAAATTTCCCACCGGAAATTTTGCTTTTACTAAAACTTTGGTTAGAGGTTACAATTATTAGTCGAACAAGATTGTGAAAGGCTAGTGTGGTGTTTCCGTTTTCATTGCTTTTTCTATTGGAGAAGTAATTTAAGGCTTATAATATACACATTTGTGACTAGCTTTTCAGTTCTCTCGCATAGGTAGCCCCAGATGCTGGTGTAAACTTCTTCCTTTAACCTCGCAATGTGAATTACATGTGTAACAACAACTTTGGGGTGACAAATTAGGTTGCAGCAACATTTGTTCCACATAGCACAAGCATGCTTATTTTCTTCATACCTCCCCAGGTGTCTTGTGTTAACGAAAAAAAGGTAACCTTAGCCCAAAATTTTTGGATTAATTTTAGCTTCGCAAAGTTCTGTGAACCGGCACTACCGCAGGAAATTAGGATGATAGTGCTCCCTCTAAATAATGCAACCAATAAAGTATGATGTATGGCACTTGGTTCTGTAGGCATCGACTTCTAATACTAGTAGCTTGTTTTGTGGGAAGGATTCCAACAGTCACCGAATTCTGGAGATAAACAACACAAAAATGTGCATCAACGCACACTGAAAAACACGAAACTATTTACGAGCAAGCAGAGTGCCTGATCAATGTCCCCTGAACATTTCTCATGCACTTACAGGACTTTGGTTAATGAAAGGGCCATGCAATGATGCGTGGAGATGCATGTAACAAAACAAAAGGTGCACTCACGCTTTTTTGATGTCCTCCGTGCTGGCATTTCTGGGGACGCTGAGTACAGTGTAGTAATCCACCATGGTCAAGCTGTGGACGAGCGAAGGCGCAGTTTAAACTTGGGCTGAGCAGCTTTGGCGGCCGCCTCGAGGTGTCAAACCTGCCAGGAAACAAAATTAAACAAATAAATAAAAATGAAGCCGCCCTAAAGCGCGCAACACAGCGCGAATGATGAAGTGGAAAAAACGTCCAGGTAAACGATTTCGTCTTCCTCGAAAGTTTAGAGAAAGATGTTGCGTTAAAAGCAACGTTTTTTTTTTTTTTTTTTTTTTTTTTGGGGGGGGGGGGGGGGGGGGGCGAGGAACTGCAAGGCGTCGACGAGGTGACGAACGCTTTCTAATTACAAACGACCATCGCAGCTAGGCACATTGGCCCACGCCTTTGGCATGTGGAAGTTTTGGTGTGGCTCCAGAAAGGTTATCACTCGAGCGGCGGGAACTAAAAATAAGGAAGGCTGCTGCCTCATCCTGACAGTCGTACTGGCACTGGCTGTATATACACGTTCACAAAAAGAAAACGAACTCCGACAAGTGAAGCTAAATAAAGCGACGGTTGTCTCCAACCGTAAGCGAGGAAAGCCCCCTCCATTGACGTAGGGGGTTTCTGCTCGGGGAAGGGACCACGGCGGCTAGACAAAACGAATGTTTCACGCATCGAAGCGTACGAAAACGAGAGTTCCGTTGGAGAAACGGGCTTGTGTGTCGATGTGGTGTTTACATCGCGATGAAGAACATGACCACCTAACGTCAATCCTAGTAGAGAACGGGCCGTGAGAACGAGAAAGCAAGACAAGTATGAATGGTGAGTGAAAATAAACGGGCGTCAAGTCATTCGCGGTGAAGTCGATACTAGTTGATCCACCAATCGTAGCAAGAAGGCCACGTCTAGAAACAGTATCGTCGGTAAACCGCGGGGAAGAAAAAATGAAGAAAACGCAAGGAAACGCAAGGACAATCGACGCAAAAGATGCAGCGCACCACCATGTTTGCCGTTCGCTCCACGACGCTGACGACGCCAACACACGACACAGAGCAGCCCTAACGTTCCGTAACCAGCATTTTGGGCTCGCGGCGACAGCAAAACGTGTAGGCCCACGTCAGAGACAAAAATGCAAAGTACGTTAGGCTTAGAAACGAGCTTCGTTCCCTTTAAAAGAAAGCGAGAAAATACTCGACGAAGAACTCCCACTCACGCGACAGCTTGTAGCAGCGACTCGACTCCGCCGATCCCGAAGAGATAGCCGTATGTCTGTGAGCGCGCCCGCCGTCCCTCGCCACGCGGAACACCGTTAAAGCGCGCAATGAGGACGCGGAATCGTGGGCCCGCGCGGCCACCGTACTCGATAAATCGTTTTTTCGAAAAGCCGCTTACCTCCTGGGGACGAGTATTCCGAAAAGAAGGACGAAAAACACGGACCATTCGCTCCTCACTGCGGTACCCGCTGCACCAACAACGGACGGCAGGTTGCCTCTATCCCAGCATGCACCGGGCGCAACAGATGAACGGCGTAAGGAGAGAGGAGGACGATTCCGCCTCGCTCTTTTACGTCGTTCTCCTCTCCTTTGCTTTTTTTTTTCTTTTTTTTCTCCTCGCTCTTCTGTCGTCTGCTGTTTTGTTGTTGTTGCTGTTCGTGGCGAGCGCTGCTTTGTCAAAGGTCCAATTTAAGCGGTCCAAAGGGGCGACGGGAAATCGGTAACAGCGGCAAAGTAAATAAGGTCCCGCGAGAAACTACCGACAGAAGCGAAGGATAGCTTTGATTTCGAAATTTGGGAGACGGACTGTGGCGGAAACCGCCGCCCGTGTTTTACACCGGAGCAGATAGGAGGCACGGACGTCACAGACGTCAGAGAACAAATCTCTTCCCGCGCCTTTCTGTCACAAACAAGAAGAAAAAAAAAAAAAGAGAAAATAAATTGAAGATGGGAAGACGGGCGTGTACAGAAGGACTTCAGAAATTTGTTGCCAACATGTGTTTCTTTCTCGACGCGCTGTCTTGAGAAAGAGGAAAAGATTTTGAAAGGCGTACCTTCCTCGGCCTTTGCGCGAACTCTTTTCTTCCCCAGCTCTTATTCGTGACTGATTTTTCTTTCGTGATGTCCCAGTTAAAAATAGGGTCAATGAGTTACGCACTTTCGAAGTCACCTGGGACATCGTCTGCGCGACACGATATTTATCGAGACGTCGCACGGAGTTAAGTGCAAGAAAAGGCTGCGCGACACTGCTTTTTTAGAATCCCTGAGACCTTACGCTACTTACGTGGTGATGCAATAATCAAGGCGTTCCGACGTTTCTAGAATAATAACTCTTGCGCAATGTACGCCGCATTCGTAACTCCGAGAAAATTCTAGAATACTGCAACGGCCGCCGGCCGGCCGTTGGGGTAATGTCCCTAGTTTCCCTATCTGTAAACCTTAGGGAATCTAGGTCGAAATCTAGGGAAATATTACGGTTGATCTTCAGAACGTACGCCCCCTACTTCCACGACGACTAAAGCCGTGGATGCCGTGGTGATGTTCTTTCGAACTGCGACGTGCAAGTTCGCCTGCTCCTTGCGCTCCTCGTGCATGTTTACCCGCCAAATACGCCCACGTGCTTTTGTTTCTTTTTGAGCTCAAGGAATGATGGCGCGCCGTCATAACGCGTTCCCGCGGCGGGAAAGCTGTTGTGACGTAATAAATATGAACTACGCGAACCTAATTATTTCACAAATAACACCGGCAAGCAATCTTCCTTTTTCTTATTCTTTTTTTTTTTTTTAACGAGCATTGTGAAAGCGGTCAGATGTAACTCGATGGATTCGCCAGAACGGCTTTCACGAAACTCATTTTCTCCTACGAAACTCATTTTGTGACTCCACTCCAAACGCTGGGAAACGAAGCATAGCAAACTCCGCGCACATAAAAAAAAAAAAAAAAATGCATACAATAGCGGGGTTTTGCACATGCGCGATTGCTTAAAAAAACACAAAAAATAACAATGAGTCGATATACAAGGGTCGAGGAATACACGACTCCACGCACACGACCTAACATCACAAAACCAACTACCAAAACAAGACAGTTTGCCCGGTTCCCCTCCCTGTATTCAAAATGACGTCCATTACAGTCCGGAACCACCGTCGAGAGGAAAAGTAAAAGACGTAACAAAGGGAGCGCCATGACACGGCGGAAACAAAAGAGGAGGTTGGCCACCCAGTGCCCACCGAACTGTTTTGCTTTCTTTTTTTTTTCTTGTTTTTAGAAAAAAAAAAGCCAACATGGTTTTTCGACAGGACTGCAAGGGTCGTTGCACGACAGAGCCCCAGCCGCGGTTGTTAACGTGGAGACAGCTCAGTTTTGGCTGCGCATGAGTTTGCTTCAAGCCTGAGTGGTGTAATGTCGGCATGGGCGCGGTAACGTGCCAGCTCCCCAAAAGAAATTAAAAAAAAAAAGTAAAAAACGCCGTCAAATTGATTGTATTTTTTGTTTGGGGGGCGGCGAGAGACTTTTGACAAGTTTGTACTTGGCGTACCTTTATTTGGTACTTTATCTACTCAGGTGGAGTGGAGCGCCGCCTAAAGGCGTCGCGGAAAGCACATCGCATTGTCTGACACTATACTGAGTTAAATATTAAAAGGCCGAACCCCCGGTCCTTCTACCTGGAAAGAGCCCGCCAGTTGATGGTGTCCGATGCATTTTCTATGAGACATTTTCAATTCAACAACAGACGTGGTTTATTTCTGTTTCCTTTAAAATTTAAACGGACAATGAACTCTCCCAGAACTTCTTTGTTTGTTTTTTATTCAAGTGCCCGGATAGGAAAAGTATGTCACAAAAAAAGTTTATATAAAAAAATAATATATGTATGTATGTATGTATGTATATGTATGTATGTGTGTGTGTGTGTGTGTGTGTGTGTGTGTGTGTGTGTGTGTGTGTGTGTGTGTGTGTGTGTGTGTGTGTGTGTGTGTGTGTGTGTGTGTGTGCGTGCGTGCGTGTTTGTGTGTGTGTGTGTGTGTGTGTGTGTGTGTGTGTGTGTGTTTTAAGCTTTACAAATTTGTTTAAAAAAAGCCGTGAAAGTTACACTTATGCGGCTTGTGGAAGTAGTTATACGGCCAGGGGGACATTATGTGGGTGGCGAATCTTTGCGATAAGTCGGCTAATCAACTAAATTCGTTAATTCACTTTTTAAATAGTGAAAATAGACATATGGTTCCAAGTAGAAACTTACCGAGCGTCATCGAAAACCACTAAATCAACTCTTTTTTAGAGCGACTTGAAGCTCGTGGGAAACTCGGGGGCGCACCAAACTTACCACTCGTGCAGCAGGCGCAAAGCTAGCAGTGGCGGAACGCGATGATAATCTAATCATCCGCGTTCCGCAACCGCTAGCCTTGTACCTGCTCCACGAGTGGTAACTTGAGTGCACTACTACGCTTCTCACGAGCTCAATGTATTTCTGAAAATTAATGATTTAGTGGTTTTCGATGACGCTCAGCAAGTTTCTAATTTGAACTATAGGTCTATTTTAAATAATTAAAAAGTTAATTGAACGAATTTTAATTAATTACCCGACTGATCGCTACGATTAGCCCCCTATACTCTGTCCCCCTGGCCGTATAGCTTACCCGCACAAACCGCATAAGTGGAACTTGCACGGCGTTTTTAAACACATCTGTAAAGCTTAAAAAAAGAAAAACCTATATATATATACGTATATATATTTTATTCCTAATAAAGTTACGAGGCTTACTGCGATTCCTGAAACATGTTTTATTTTCGAGGCGTCGACGCAGAAATAGAAGCACGTTTCGAAATCGCTCGAATAAGTCTCTCAACGTAAACATTTACCTTTTAGTTATTTTATTTTTGTTTCGGTGAAAGCGTATTTTTAATCAAGATAGCCACTTTAGCAAGCTAAAACTCTATCTCGCATATAACCGAGTCACCGAAAACTAGAGGCCCTATTCGCGGCGAGAAGTTTTGGGTATCACCGCCTGGTGGAAGTTTTTCACAACCCAGAGTGAGGATACTTCAAATTCTTCTGCTGATGCAAGCACGTGCAATGCCAAGCTTCTATGCACTATGGAAATTAAAAAAAAAAAAAATAACCGCGTGGGTAGCACGTGCACTACCCAAGGAAAACAGAAGCTCCCCTCGCGAGCTTCTCACTGCGAATGATACGGAATTGGGAGTTGCCGAATTTATAGACGTTTCCACTGTTTACAAAAATCACAGTCCACACGTGTTAAATCACAGTCCAGAACGCGCACGTTCGTCGCTTCGGAAAGCGAGCAAATCACGCGCCGTACGCACGAACACTGAAAATGGAACCTGCCAAGTGTCCTTTTTTGGAAAGGTCTATAATAACCGATGTTCTTAAAGCATGCAGCTGGCCCTGGTACCGGGAATATCCGCACGGCCTCTACTAATGGCCGAAGGTCATGTGATACGCGTTCTCCGAACTGAGCAGCGCGATCTCACCCCGCGAGCCAACGATCTCGTGTTCACCCTCCGCTTGCCCCGTTCGGGTTCACTGTACTCGGGCGTGTTTTGCTTACGCGTTTCGGAGCCCCTGATTACAGGGTGCCACGCAACAATCACTGGATACCGCGGTTATCTGTGCACACTCTGCTTCCGTTGTTTTCACGGCGAGCTCGAAAGCGCTCCGATTTCAATTTGTCTTGATCGGGGAGTGCGAGCAGTGGCGTCACAAGGGGGGGCGGGGCGGACCGCCCCGGGTGCAGCGCTCAGGGGGGTGTCGCGGCGGGCCACGGGGGGGGGGGGGGGGGGGGGGGTCGCGGCGGGCCACGCGAGAGCGGGGGGGAGGGGGGGGGGGGGGAGAGTCGCGGCGGGCCACGCGACAGCGGGGGGGGGGGGGGGGGGGTTATCGCGGCGGGCTACCGCTACCGCCCCGGGTGCCGCTGACCCTCGTGACGCCACTGAGTGCGAGACAGAATAAATGAAGGTAGTGGAGAGATTGGCAGTCGATCTTTCAAGCGCTAATCACGGGCGTAAAAATGCCGAGTCACGGGGCTGGGGACGCACGTGCGGCGTCGGATTTCAAAACGTGTTTTCACAACCCGGTAGGCAAATATGGCAGCGTGCAGAGAGCGATTATTGGAATAGTTTACTGTGTGAAATATGTACACGCTTCAGCTCAGGAAAACGGGGAAAAAAGGTAAGCAGTGATAGAGTGCAGGCGAGCTGGTAATTAATCGACATCTTGGAAACCCTGAGATGGGGAACGATAAAAAAACGGACGAACACAAAAATCTCAAGATTTTGTTGTGTTCGTCCGTTTTTTTATCGTTCCCCATCTCAGGGTTTCCAAGATGTCGAAAAAAGGTACCCGTGTATATATATATGGCTATGGGAAAATCATTATTGTACAGGCCGGTTGACACACTTGTGTTTGAATGTGATCAACTGCGTTGCCACCGCTTCTCGTACAGGTTTACGACAAGAGGACGCATTGGGGAGCACGTGGAGCGAAAGCTCGCGCTCCCTGCCCGTTTCAATCCGGATGAGCATCGTACCGGCGTGCGGTCATGTATCCCTACTGCGTGGTGCACATTAAAGACCCCAGGCTAGCGGTTGTACTGCACTGGTTAAATTGCTCATCTACAGTGCACAATGTGGCCATGTTCTGGCAGACTAAACTCCTGCTGTATAAAAAACGAACGACTAATTTGTTTTGTTTGTTTGTTTATGAACATTAAAACATAACCGCGTGGCTAGCACCGAGAGTGAGGAAAACAGAAGCGCCCCTCACGAGCTTTTCATCGCGAATAGTATATATTGAAAAAAGAAAGATACTAATTCGCGGGTGACCGCCTCCGCAATTACGAAAGTTACAATTATGGTAGTTTGTTCTCGTCAAACTTCCGCATAAAGCATAATATCTCGAAGTTCCAGCAACGTATCTCCAAGTAAAAAGCATTGACACGGGCAATTATTATTCAACATATTCGCTATAAACGCCTCCACTAAAGCTGTTTGAAGCGGATACGGTTTCGCTTCCCCGCACTGCACCACAACACCCTTTTCTATGCCCTTTTTACACCCTTTAAAATATGAAGAGAGTCCCACTCGGTGCCCTATCTTCGGATTTATAAAGGGTTTATTACTCGAAATAATGGTGCTCAAAGGATGTAGCTATGGACCACCCTTTTTACCCCCCTTCAAAGGTGTAAAAAGTAATTTCAGTGCGAATGCATATGCATGAAAAAGATTAACAAATCAGAACTTGAACGGGCAGTACCAGTCAAAAAGGGAGGTCGTCCGAAGCACTCTTTGTGCTTTTCGTTGCTAACTGCAGAAATCAGCGAATAAAGCGGTATTCACACGGGGCAGAAATCCCGAAGATTTTTCCCCGGAATTTTTTTGAGCAGTTGACGAGGGAGTTGCGCTCACCGATGACGTCACTCACATCCCTCCGCGGATTTCTCCCCCGTGTGAATAGTGTTTTAAGAGCGAAAAGGTGCGTTCATCATATCTCACAGACACGCCACTCGGTGTAATCACGGGATCGCTATGGACCGGAATTTCGCAACTTCTGTAGTAAGCGCGGAGTCATACACGCACAAATGCGTCTTGCACCGCCATATTGAGGCGCGCGTTGGAAAGCGACGTGTCGTTCAAGGTAGGCTTCTTGACTGAATTGCGAGCAATACTTGTAACATTTCTTGCAAAGCAAGCATCAGGTATCTCGAGATATGAGCAATGAACGGATCGTGCAAGTAAATCGACAGTATATATATGTATATACATACTTTTATGAGCCAGGGGTTAGAACAGCGACAAATCGAAGTAGTCCCGTTTTAGAGCACAGCTAGGCCTCTCGTATACCGAGATGACGTCACAGCAAAAAAATTGCAGGTGCGGCGGTTTGTTTTTCACGCGCCGTATGGCACGGTGACTCACCGTTTTGATACGCGTACTCGGATACGGCTCCTTCATATCGTCTGCGTACACTTACGCTGTCTTGCCGCCACCGCGTGCATCCATGCGATGCTAACTTTTTCGCAGACGAACTAAAGCGAAGCAAACGACAAAAGGGACGCCGCTAAAAAAATAAAAAAAAAATATGAAAGGTGTGGGTCACGCGTGGTGTTGTTATCATCTGGCAACTGAGTCAACAAACCGATCAACGTACTTTCTCGCGACTTCGGATCACCCTCTACGAGATCCGGAACGCTGCTGAGAAGGCCATCGGTGCGCATGCGCGTTAACGGCGTCTTCATTGCCCAGAGCACAACGGAGGGAGGGAGACGGTAAACGGTCTACGAAAACTCTTTAATTACACCGGAGAATTATCTCGGGTTTGGAAGTCTTGACCGGGAAACAATTACCGTACGTGAGTGCGAGTCGCCCGACCGACGAACGACACAACAAAAAAGCGCGAGAAAAATGAGGAAGCATGTCATTGTGTGCAACGTGATTTGATACCCGCGTACACACGCGGGAGTGCTTTATTGTTGCTTATTTTTTCTTGAGTGGCTTCCGTTTGTTTGTTTCTTTGTTGTTTTTTTGTTTTTTTTTTAACGAAGGAAAGTAAGTTGGTTTGTTTTCATGCTTGCTTTCGAGCAGGTTGTACAAGTTCCTCCAAAATGGGAACGAAAACTCGTTTTTCGTTCCTTCTCAAGCTTGGAACGGATTCCCGTCATATTTCTAAGATTGTAACGGGTCGTTAACCTTATAACGTTAAATTTGCATATTTTAATAAATTATAGTGCGGGATAATTTGTAAATAAAATGAAGCGAGCAAGTGAAAATATCCACACATAGACCTACGTGTTGCATCGTGCCGCGGCGGTCACGTTTGTTCCAGTTCTTTGTTTTCGACTCTCACGGGGACACTTCCCCATCCTTAGAAGTCGGAGCTCGAAAATGTCGCCAATAAAAAGCCTAAACGCTACTTTGAGTAAAATTCTACAAGGGAACGTCGCTCCTCGCCGCCGTTCCCTCGAAAATCTAAAGAGTTCCCGTTCCACCGACGCAAGACGAAACGGCGGCGTTCCTCCGTTGCTGCCCACATGCGAACGCTCTGTCGTTCCTTCGAACGCCGTTCCGTACAACACTGCTTCCGCGTCGGCGAACGTCCTTTTCCATCGTGACGTTCAAGAGCGAAACCGAAACTTCACAATCATAAAAAGCAAAAAAAAAAACAAAAAAAAAACCCGGCGTGTTTGCTGATGTTTACGGTAGTTGCTTCGCGATTTTATTTTATTTGTGAATACTACTAATCTTGATATAATGATTTTAGTAGGGTGGTTACAAATGCCAAAATGCTTCACCAAAGTAAAACATACAAATTTTTATACATTGTCAACATAGCATATACAGAGTAAGACCGTTAAGGCTGAACTCCATGGAACGAATTATGTGACGAATAACTGGCGAACGCCGTCCGACGGCACGCTTGCTTTGCGCGCGACGTAGCAGCCACTGTGTTGATTCCACGCGCAGAGCAAAAGCCGCCGAGCAAAATTCGTCGGTTATTCGCAGCATATTCGTCCCATGGAGTTCAGCCTTTAGACATAGTTTACGTATCAGTACAAAGCAGAGAAGAAATAATTCACCACTGCCGATTGGTCCCTGGGTGTACTCATCTAATGCAGCAATATCATTGGCTGAGGACCGATAATGAGATGCCCGGGACTAACCACGCCCTTGAGTTTCTTAAGTTGTTAATGGATTTAAAAAAAATTCAATATATTTATATATTTTAGTACGCGTTTGTTTTGCGCGTAACATAGAGCTTGAGGACATGATTCTCTCATGCGCGCAGATTTTTTTTTTTTTTGAACTTTTAGCAAACTTATAATTTAGGTTACATAGGAATGGTAAAAATAAAGCAAATCACCTGAAGCTTTTTAAATTTTTTTTGCCCAATAGGTGTTTTTATTTACTTATATGAGATATTGTGGACACCGGAGGGAAAAGCAGGATAGACCACAAAATAATCAGTCATGCATTCACAACAGATAACGTGCGCGCAGGCAGGTTGTATAGCTGCATGCGGACGTGTGAGATATGTTTTCCAGGTGCATAATAATATCCCTTTTGCAAAATTACGCAAGTATCAAAGAGAATGCTGGGAACGTACACCTACACGTGCTGCACGCGCTGGCCTTCCCTATGCGGCGAGAAAGTGAGGGAGAGGAGGATACAATAAGAGCGCGCGGGGACGTCAGAACGCCGAACTCTGGTTGGACAGCACGCGCAGCACGTGTACCATACGTTCCCAGCATTCTCTTTGATGCTTGGGTAAAGCGGCAAAAGGTACATGTAAACGCTAATCCCCGCTGCAACGTCCAGGTGAAAAAGATTTTCTGTTTTATAAGTAGCACGGGCATTGAATGTGCAACCTACCAAAAGAGTAAAAAAAAAATAATTGAGGTGCGTATGCAGAAAGAGCCTCTTTGATCAACGTGATCACCTTCCTATCACTTGCCCCAAAATTTGAATAATTTTGGGGGGAACCAACTTGAAATATATGGCATATTCCAAGTTGATGATCTCTAAAGATTCCTAAGATGATCTCGTCAAAAACCAACGAATCATTATCTTCACACGTGGAATTGGGAATGCCTTTCACACTCGGGTAGTATAGAGTGGCCTGTCGTATAGCGCTGCTCGAGGCAAAAAAAAAAGTTCAAGTAATAAAAACAATATTTAGAGTCATCGGGGGTTGGAAGGTATTCATCGCAGGCCGCCGGAGGCATAAGGAGAAATTGTTGACGAAGTTTCCCGTCGCTGCATCGACGAGTAAATAATAGGGACATTTAGCAAACCGTTGCCGTGCTCCGCGGTCCCTAATGTATAGTACGGTAGTGCTGGCCCCGCGCCTTTTGGCAGCACCGTTTTACTCCGTTGTCCTCATCGTACAAAAGACACTAGGGAGTTTTAGGGAACCGTTTTTGCGCATATCCGATACGATAGGTCGTCCTGTACGAACTGCGCATGTGCGAGTCTTCTGCGGTAGCGCATGCGCAGTGCGTATACCGGAGGGCCCATCGTAGCGTATCGGATATGCGCAAAAACGGTTCCCTAAAACTCTCTAATGACGGCGTCGTGTGACTTTTTTTTTTCTTCGTTTATTTCACCAAATATCGTATTTTGCGAAAGATATAGTGAACAATATACTATATATGAGCTACAAGACTGCATCAGCAATTTTGCTATATGACTGCGCGGTGTCCACAATCCCACATTACCTGTCGATTTATCAAATAGTTAAGGGACCGGAAACTAAACTTAGAATTCCAACGTTAGTTAAAAAAACAACAAAAAAACACGTCTTTAAGGCCGGGGTCACTGCTCGTACATCATACAAAAGGCAGCCTGCAAACACGAGTCACCGTAATATCCGCGGTTCGAATGCCGCGTGCCCAGTTTCCTCCTTGAACTCATTGCCATACGGCATTCGAAGCACGGGTCTCGCGGTGACTCGCGTTTGAATCCGTATGCAGACTAGGTGCACCAAATAAGCACGACAGGCGGTTCTCTCTGATATATACTTTGTGAATACGCCAGAGACCATATACGGGCCGTATATCCATTATCCCCTTCTGGTCGCTGCCATCTTTGTCTACTGGGCTGTGGAATACGCTCTGAGCTTGAGCGGTTGCTCTGTTCTGCGGAACAGCAGACAACAACCCTGTGACCCAGCATTTCACTTTTCTTTTCTATGGGTCATAATCGCCGGAGAGATGGGTTTGGGCTTGTCCTCTAGCTGCTCAGGAGGAAAATAGTTAGCAGAAAAATTCGCCGCGATCCTCGGCAAAGATTGCGACAAGTTTGATCTTCGTTGTTTTTCAATGTAAAAAATGATCCTTTTGAACTTTGAAAACGCAACGAAATGCCTGCGGACGGCCGTCTGGAACGTGCGAGAGACCAAACGCTGCGTCATCAGGGGTCGATTCGCTATTGCTGCGGTCACAGTTCTTCCGAGTGGTGAGTCTGGTGTGCTCGCCACAAGCAACCATGTATACGCGAAGGAGCCAGGACGATAGATATTTTCAACAGCCGGGACTAGCACACATCTTTTGTTGCGCGGCTGGGAGTGCTGTGCGCTGCCAAAACAGCTCTATCGTATGTTTGGGACGTTGTCGACGCGCTCTCCTAAACCACAGCAAGACTGTGGTTTAGGGGCGCTAAGAACGGGCCTTCAGCGAAAGCGGCATGCAGCAACGTTGTAATGACGTCCCGCGACACACGTGATGTTTGTGTTCCAAAAACTCAAACAAAAAAAAGAACATCGTCGTTGTTGCTGCCACCGGAAAACATTTCCTCATCGCTCGCGCTTCCAAGGGGCGCGTCGTAGATGTGGTCGAGTTACGACCTCGATAACAGCCCGACGACGGGCGCGGCATACATTCTCCTCCCCGGTCCCCCATCCCCCGCCTCAAAACCTCCTAAATTTCATCTTTGAACAGACTCGATTTTTTTTTTCGAACTTTTTAAGACGCGAAGTTCGAGAAGCATTCGAAAAAAAGTTATATCATTCCTATACGCGCACGCGCGGAAATTGGAAGCGAGCTGACGCCATCCGGCGGAGGAGTAGTACAACCTGCAAGCATCACCACATCCTTCTGGCTCTCCTGGCTTCCTCCTCTCCTATCGCGTCTCGCGCCGTAAATACTGCTCTAAATTCGTTTTTGTTTTTCGCGTAAAATTAATTTTTTTTTTGGCTCGCGTGTAACAACCAAACTGTTAAAAAAAAGAAAAAAAAAACAAAAAAACATTAGCTTTTTTTTTTTTAGCCTGTTTAATGGTTTCCCGAAGTTTAAAACAAACTAAACAAACTATCGTATACATTATTTTTTTTTTTTTCACAAAAATTTTAAACTTTCGAGTTGAAGTCGCGAGCCAAAGTCGAACTTGGTCGAATTTTGCCAGAAGCTCGAAAAATCAAGCTCCAAATACGGCAAAAAAAAAAAAAAAAGGCAATTCGCAGCAATTATGTAGTTCGCTTGACCGTCCGCCAAAGGGCTGTCTCCAATCTGGGCAACAAAATGGCGGCGGTGGCCGGTGGCAAGCGGCGGCGCGCCCCGCAAAAGAAGGAATACACCCGCGGCCTTACGTCCTTGGGACAGCCTAGCTGCGCGGTCCACCGCACGTAGACGTCTCAAAGACGTGACCGACGATTTCTTTTGCTCCGTCGATTGGAAACATGGGGCGAGGGCGAGAAAGGCTCGACCGATACGTCTCTGTCAGCGCGGACGCAGCTTCATCGAGATCGCCGAGAAAAGATACACCTTGTTTACTGGGAATGCCACGGTTGATCCGCGTGAAAGGTGTACCATCTCTGAAGGTCGTTTCAAGCGTGCAGTCACACTGTTAACACACCATCCACACAAAAGACAGCGTATAGACACTGAGACGCGTTTCCCCCACCCCCACAAAAAAAAAAAAAAAAAAAAAAAAAAAATCGGTCAAGAGCAATTATTGTTGCTGTCTAATTCAGCGATTATAGCTGCAGTCACGTGTCAAATTTCCCGCTAAATTTAGCGGGTACACCGAATTTGTGTGTAGGGTTACGTGACATCATTTTCCCGACAAATTTAGCGGGGGAACTGATTTGGCGGTGAGGTCACGTGACGTCAATTTTCCCGCAGCGGAGAAACTGAATTTGTGTGTAGGTCACGCGACATCGAGTCATGTGCCGTCTTTTTCTTCCCGCTTAGCGAGGAAAATGAACGGCCAGAAACTTACTTCAAAGTGGCCTGAAGATCCTGAAAAAAAGCTAATCGCGTTAAAATCGCTTAAAACAAAAAAAGAAACTGTCGAACATGTTGGAAGCCTATGCGGAGAGCAAGTCGTCTGCTTCTTGCGCAGGAGTTGCACTGACGTCAGAACGACGAAGAGCTCTGATTGGCTTTGATAAGATAGTGGGTAGACCTCAATGCTAGATGCCTCGAGGTCTATCCACTATTTTCTTCAATCAGCCAATAAGAGCTCGGCGTTTTGACATCATCGCAACCCCTGTGCAAGAGCAGACGAACTTGCGCCAAGTATTTAAAGTAAACATTCTTGGAACATGCTCGGAAATTCAAGGTTCAAGGTGTTTATTGACTAAACATTGATCATATAGCCGAGAGCCTGAGGCACCGTGGCCTGAGGTAACCAAAAGGCAGAAGCATGTGCAGCAGTGTGCTGGTTACCTTCTCGACTGTATGTTAACAAATGATAAAAGAGAAAATCTAGAATAACGAAGTGATGATGATGATGATGAGCATGTACAGGTGGATATAGAGAATGCATCGGGTTATCCAATTTACAATTTACACGTTCAGGTCCAGGTTCCCCACCAAGTCCTTAAACTCGGCCACGTCAGGGGCTCGGCGAGCATTAGCTGGCAGAGAGTTCGAGAGAGCGGGGGCCTGAACGATTGTCCGTATTGATGCATGATGTATCGGTGTGTGTGTATGTAGTGCTTGAAAAACGTTTGTTTTTTCGTCATTGGACGACATCCCTTCCCCTGAACAGCAATGATTGTCTCTCCGTGTTCTCTGCGCGGAGAAAGAAGCAGCAACGGCGCGTTTCCTTTCTCCTTTGGAGTAAGAGAGAAGTGATACGAGGAAGAGCTCGGATTCTTCGAAGAGCACGCGTCCTCCGTTCAATCACGCTTCCACGCGGCGGCGGCGGCGGCAGTGGCAGCGGCCCTTTTCGTCTCGTTCTCGAGCCCGGTGGTGGCGTGAGTCGGCTACTTTCTTGCCGTCATCGCGCATCGCTCGGTCCCGCCCTGACGAGGAGATCGGACGTTTCGCGGACACCCACGACGAAGGACGTCCTTCGAACCACGCGAGAGGCCGTCGCGCTGCTCCGCGTGGCTATCCGCGTGGCAGCGACGACGATGCGCCAACGAACCGCGCGCCGAAGATGTACGAAAACGCCCTTTGTTTTCTGCAGAAAACCGCCGGTTCGTAACCCACGCGAGCTGCATACTATACAGTCACGCGAAATTCCTAACCTCACGTGTGGTTGAACTCTGACTATATACCGGGCGTTTCGGCGAAAACTGACAAGAATATCCCCGTGCGCGACCGAAAGCGTCGCTGTGGTCGGCCTTCCACGATTGGCCGAACGCTGACTATGACGTCGGAAAGGGGATTTATCATCGACGGAAATAAGAGGAATGAAAGAACTTCAATTTTGACGGTGTTGGCAGTGTTCCTTTGAGAGCGCAATGATTTCAAGCTTCCACCATGCTAATAACAAACACCATCGAACTTGTTGTTTGCTAGGTAATGACGTCACAAGGGGGAACCACAGGAGGGCGCCACCAAAACATCTCGCCGCTAATATTGCTAAATTACCCAAGCATCAAGGAGAATGCAGGGATTGGTGTTCCACGCGCCACACGCGCACGTCTTCCCCGTATAAAAGATTCCAAGTAAATAACCAAAATAAAGCGTTGACGAACGCACGTGCAAGATGCAATTTGCTTTAGGCATTTGCTTTAGGAAAGTTACTACTGCTGAGGCCAGCACGTGCGACGCGTGGAACACCAATCCCTGCATTCTCCTTGATGCTTGGGTAATTTAGCAATAGGTGTATTCTTAGAATTACTGTGTTCGAGGTAAAAGGGCGATTTTCTCGGTACCGCATTACTCGCGGTGGCGGACGTCAGAAAATGCGCGATACTTACTAATTAGTCCGCTAATTAATTAAAATCTACTAATTAACTTTTTAATTAGTGAAAATAGATATATGTTTTCAATTAAAAACTTGCTGAGCGTCGCCGAAAACCACTAAATCAATTATTTTCAGAAATACTTTGAGCGCGTGAGAAGCGTAGTGGTGCGCTAAAGTAACCCCTCGTGGAGCAGGAACAAGGCTGGGGCTCCGATAAGAGAGGGAAAAATCGACCGGGCGCCTTACCGCAACCGCTAGCTTTGTACCTGCTCCACGAGTGGTAACTTTAGCGCACTGATACGCTTCTCACGCGCTCAAAGTCTTCTGAAAATGAATGAATTAGGTGTTTTCGATGACGCTCAGCAAGTTTCTAATTGGAACCATGTGTCTATTTTCGCTATTTAAAAAGCTAATTAATCAGTTCTAGTTAATTAGCGAACTAATTAGTAAGTCCCGCGCATTTTCTGACGGCCGCCACCACGAGTAATGCGCGGTCCCGGGAAAATTATCTTTTTAATCTGGAATACGCAAATTTTAGGAATTTTCGGTCACTCCTCGCTGAAACACCGGGCTGCCAACCCGAGGGAAATTTCCCAGATTCAGGTAATATTCAAGAAAACTCTTGCTGGTTTGAGGGAAAATTTTGGGCACCGTATATATCTGGAAATAAATAGGTCAATTATGATTTTTTTTTTTTTTAAATAACATTGAATTTATCGGCTTTGGCTACATTTGGGTTATTCCCTCCATCCGTTTGGCGGTTTGTTCTATCTGGTACACGGAGAAGCACTCGAACACAATTTTTTGGGCAAAATTAGCTTTCATTGCTTCCGTGAAAATTGGAGGAAGGGACCAGCCAACTCAAAACTCAAAAAAAAAAAAAAAAAAAAAAAACGCCACTGTGCCTTTTCAAAAAAAAAAAGAAAAAAAAAAGAGGGATTGAGCACAAGAAGAAATATTGAGACCTCTGGAGACACAAACTTACCATGTCCAAAATACAGACTTACCATGACTAATATTGTTTCGTGAAGTGCCGTGCACGAAATGGTACTTACTGCGTGTCGTGTTCCGTCTGTTCGAGTTTGATATCTCTAGCTTGTGTTACGCCTTTTGTTTTCAACTGACTATTATAAAAAGGGCTAAAGAAGTTATAAAAGCAGCACCATGTTCTGGTGACGTGCATAACACCTAAGGCGAAGATAGGGTTTCATTCGTCAGTTTGAATCTCCCGGTAACACTTCCCCTTACCAGATTAGCTTGGGCCATAGTTTTGGCCCGATATACTCATTTTTTTCGCAACGTACGCGAGGCGTTAAGGCTATATAATATTTCTATCATCGTAAAAATGAAAGTGATGCAGAAAACAACGAATATTTAGTATTACGGAATTATTTGAGCAAGCGAGGAAAATTTGGGCACAAATAGGGAAATGTCAGGTGTCCGCTAGGGAAATTCTGACTAGGCGATGGGGGTGCGTATTTTCGGCACCGATTCGATGTCCAGGGGGCGTGGCCATTGACGTCACGGAGGTTATTTTGACGTTAACGCGTTTTATTTTGAATGATGCCGACTGCATTTTGAAAGAGTAAAGTTATACGCACGAGCTCGTGCAACTCGACCGCAAATTACTATACGCACGACGCGAAACTCGTATAAAACGAATGGTTACAACGCGTTTTCGAAGCGGTAGCGTGGCGTAGTGGTAAGGTGTCTGCTTCATACGCAGCGGACCCCGGTTCGATCCACATTGTGGATCGAACCGGGGTCCGCTGCGTATGAAGCAGAATGTGGATCGATCCACATTGTGGATCGATCCACATTCGTGGACTGGAGTGAAAACGACGCCGTCGGTTAATTCTTTGGCAGAATCTAAGAATATGTCTGCGCCTTCCCTGACAGCTCAAAGAAACATGATTGGTTCGAGTTCCGCATCTCGGTGTAGCTTCACGGCCTATAAGGGTGCGACATTAGCAAATAAGGACACCGAACATCCAATCACAAAGCCTGAAAAGCTGTCCGTGACATGATATCAGAAGGAGTAACATTAGCAGCCCTGTCCACTTTGTTTATTTGTCCGTCGTCACTGGAGGGCTATTTTTTTCATTACTTTTAAGCATGGTCTACCGTGTCACCAAATTTATTTACGCTACTATAATAACTAACGAGTAAGTCACTAAAAAAAAAAAAAAGAAGTTACCAAAGAGTTGCGCGCGATGCCCGGCTCGGCAGGCTTGCGGTGCGTATACGAATTGTTGCATGCTCTCTGGAAGTCTATAGTAGGCGGTCGTTTTCTTTTTTGTTCCGAGCGATGTGTCACAGCTCAAGCAGCAGCGGACGCCCCAGATTGTTCTCAGGAAACTGGGAGTCGGACGTCCGGGCAATCCACCTCCTTCTAATCTATGGGCAGGGGCTCGACTGCTCCCCGCAAGGGCGCCAATGAATGATAACAGGAAAGACAAAGATGTCGATGCGGAAATGTGCAAAGCAAAAAGAAAAGGTGCGTAAAACGCACGCGGCTGCGCACGTGATTATACGAATTTCCTGGGAACGCACGTAAAAAAAAAAGAAAAGGTCAGTCATTTTTTTATTTTATTTTTTACTTTGCGTTTTGCTGACGGAAGAGCGTCACACGAATGCTGTGTCGTCGTTCGGCAGGACTCGTGATCTCTCTGATTGGACACGAATCCTGGTCGAACGCTGACGGGAAAAGTTCCTAATCTGTTCCCCGCGTCGGTCCTACAGAAAAGCCCCTGGGCCCTTTCAGACAGCACCGCTCGACTAGACGTTACTTTTTTCTTTTCAATGACGAATATGGTGCGAGCCATCTTACATAGTCTTCGGGGAATCGACAAGGTGTTGGCTTTTTAGTACGGCAACACACACGCGCGCTTCTTTCTTTCGCACAATCTATCGTATACACTGTACACATATACATAAACAAATCGGAACCTATCTCACCCAAAGCTTCAACGCGTTATATAGAACTAAAAGAAAGCTTATTTAATCTTACAAGTAAACTCAGGAGACACAAGGCGTGCAGCGAAATGACGCGTAGGTTTGTCTCCTCATAATTAATTAATTATCATTCTTCATTATATTCAACCAATTGGCGGGACTTACCAAATTTTGCCAAATTTAGCTGGAGGTAAATCTGCCAAGTTTAGTGGCAGTGACAGGGTGTTTTTTTTTGTGACGTCACCACAATGGTTGTTCCTGTAACGTCAACGCAAACACACAATTTGTATATAAAAAAAAAAGAAACCCAGATTGCTCATACAAAAGACACAGTGTTCGCCACAGACAATGGAAGGATCTCCGAACGCACCTCAAGCATCTTCGAAGCACGTATATGCTTCACTCGTATGAATGCTTCAAACATGTCTGCGAATTTTCTTTTATGACTATTGTGACCGGATTGTGTACCCCGGAGTGGGTGAGCGGCAACACAGCGCCGACGCGTCGCTGCGAATTGGACAACTCGGTGCAGCATCAGCGCCGATTCGGCGCCGCGCTGTGTATGTAAACAAACCTTAAAAAAAAAAAAGAAGTTTAAAGGTGAAGTGAACGCAAGAACGGCGACGACTCACGCCGTCGTCGCAGTATTCAGAGCGAGACACACACAACTCCGGAGAACAACGCCCAAGGGGAAGTGGCGCCAGGAGGGAGAAGGGAGCTCGACCGCAGCACGAGGCCAATTAGGCTGCGCATTTCCACGTCCCGGGCAACGGGACAGTGACGCCGCTGGGCGCGTCAGCTGCCAGCTCGGGGAAACCGGGCGGCGAGACACCAGCCCTTCACCAGCGAGCCTTCAACGGATCGGGCCAGACTGAGTGACGCGCCCGCCGCATGCAGGATCATTGACCCGAAGTTCGCCCTCTATTATAGTCCCGCGCGCCGGGTTCGCGCGAACGTAATTGCCGCCAGCGTGATACATACGTGCCATTTGGCCTCTCGAGTCGCAATTATGACTGTTGTTATCCTTATTGCATCGGGTTGTGCGGGCGGCACGTTCCGATTAAGGCCGTTGTACTCGCGGCCCGTCTCGAACGTGCGTGGGGTCGGCGCGCACTCCAGCAGTTCGGTGCACGTGGAGCGAAAGCTCGCTCTGCATACCCCGACCATTTCTGGGCTCAATCCCTACCCCTGCCCGTTTTCGACTTGGCGCACTAATATGCGACACTTGGCGAAAAAGTCGGCGAGGAATTCAACAGTCGTGTTTGGCCGGCGTCAAGGTCGAGCGCGGCGCCGGCCAATCACGGCCGCCGAATTCCTCGCCGACTTTTTCGTCAAGTGTTCAGACTAGAGCCCCCGAATGAACATTGTATACGCCGGGCGGTCGTGTACTGCGTGATGCACTCTCTAAAGACCTCGGGCTAGCGGTGGATACTACCATACTGGCTAGACTTCGTGTCCAGAGCCGAGACACCAGACTAACTAACTTAACTCTCTATCTAAGCATACAAGAGCGCAACTTTGAGAAGAAAACGTGGTTATAGATTTTTTTTTTAATTTCTTGTTTTCAAAAATGCGTTTTAAGGAATCATGAGCGTCTCTACTTTTCCTGAAAAGCGTTTGGGAGAGCCAATCACTGCAATCTTATGGAAGGATCTCGGCGAAATGTGCCAGGGGCGGATCCAAGGGGGGGGGGGGGGGGCGACGGGGGCGGCCGCTCCCCTTCCTTCTCGGAGGGCAATTTGACATGGGTGGACCCCCCCGGTGCACACGAAAGAATGAGAAAATAGCATCCTTACAAATTTTCCGCCCCCCCCCCCCAAAAAAAAAAAGAAAAACAAAAAAAAAAAAAAAAACGGCGTTCTGGATCCGCCCCTGCCACAGTCTACAGTTTGCGCTGTGGCACTGACGTTTCACTTGTTTGCCGTGCTCAGTGTCTGAACGCAGACTGTTCTTTTTAGATTTAAACACATCTTCAGCCTCGTCATTCGCCGGATCGCCGACTGCAGCGACTGGCCGTCACGGGTGTTTTTCGGGAAAGCAGACGCTCCAGTTTTCTTAGAGTGTTACACAAACTCCGATCAATTTCCCCCCGAGCTACATTTCTTTTTGCGTCTTTCCTCCAAGAGTTCACAGGAAGATTTGCCTTTACCAAGCGTTGGCGGCTTCCCGTGCAAAGAAAGACAACGTCACACTGAGACGGACAAATGAGATTAGCTATATATATATATATAGGGAGTATTCACTGGACGCCATATTTGTGGGTGATGTTTAGTGCGCATGCTCAGAACCAGCTCACATCAATAGGCTGTTAAGACCGGCACTCTTGATGGTGCGGAATGCACGTTCCAAAAGAACTGTGGACGCTCGCCGTCAGCACGCGCTCAGCATTCGCGCACACAGCTATGGCCGCCAGTGAATACTCCCTATAGAAGTGAGGAAGGTTTACAAATGCTTCCGTTGATATTTAGGCAAAAGTAGGGTCCGCTGACACAACAGCCGTGGGATGATAAAAAAAAAAAAAATTTAATGTGATGGCGTAAAACGTCACACACACACACACATTAAAAGGGTAAAGTGCCGAGAAAAAAAAATGGATTGGTTTACAACGACAATCAAAGCTAGACACAAGAACGCTAGAGACGCGGAGATTACACTTAAAAATGACGGAATTAAAGTCACAGTTAAACACAAGAACTTACAAAATAAATTGTTCAATGGAAAATAGAGTAAAGAATAAAACATAATAAAAAAAATTAAGAAAAGGGCCTGACGTCCGTCGACGTTTCGACAGTGGCACTGTTTTCTTTACGACGTCCAGAAGAAGACAGTGACACTGTCGAAACGTCGACGGCTCATACAAAATACAGTCTGCAAACAGATTCGGCCGCAAGTCACCACGAGATCCGTGCTTCGAATGCTGCATGGCAACGAGTTCTAGGAGAAACTTGGCACGCGGCATTTGAACCACGGACCGCGGTGACTCATGTCTGGCAGAGTCTTTTGTATTGTGTACAAGCAGTGTGATCCCTGGTTTTAGGGCACACAAACTTCCCGTTGTATGAACACAACAGAATCACTCTTTTTTAAAGTAAGGATAAGTACTTAGACCATCTTATATGTGTTTATAAAATATGCAGATTATTATTATTTTTTCACTAGGGAAAGGTTTGGGGCTGTCCATAGATCCTTTTCTTTGCAGACGCCACCAGGCTGTGCTCCAGTCCTTGTCGTCCAAGCGAACTTCCGGTTCATAAAAAGAACGAACAAAGCCCACCTTAACACCGCTGCCTGAAACGTCGATAAAGCATTTAACCACCGATTATCCAGGCGAACGCCAAAAGAACCAAGAAGCGCTTCATTTTTTTTATAATATTCTTGTAAACCAACTTGTCCCCTCCAAGACGCTAAGTCGTACAGCCGGTGGCCCTCGCTGAATGTCCAACGTTGTTGTCCGTGTAGCATTTATGCTTTCAAGCACTGGTGACGTAAGCAAGCTCGACAGGCTTGCAAAGACGGGGGGCGACCGGAAGTCGCTTGGGACGCAAGTTCAATATTTGTAAACAGCAAAAGGGTCTATACAGACGTCAGTGGTGGAAGTGGCATTTGACCTTTTGTGGAAGGTTCTGTAGCACGTCAAATATTGGTTTGGAGCAGCCACTGCATCCTTTGGAGAAGATGCCAACACCTGCTATCAACTCTACATATCACTTGAAAAAAAGAAAAAAAAGATCGATTGCACCGTTAAATGAGCTCATACTTGATAATTATTGAGGGTTCCTCTTGGATACTGCAGCCTGTTACCTCTGTAATACGAGAAGATGGGACGCAAAAAAAAATCTTTTCTTTCTTTTTTTTTTTTTTTTTTTAAATAAGGCTCAGTTTAGAGCAGGTTCCATTCACAATGGGAACTCAAAAAAAAAAAAAAGGATGAAAAAAGTAATCAGAGCGCAACACTTCAGTGTGTATAAATCCTCTTTCCCATCCCAATTTTACACCCGGTAGTCACTTAGACTGTAAACCAAATTTATGTAGACGGCCTGCAAACACCAGCATATCTATCCATACAAGTGCGTCCACCAAATTTTATGAACCTACCTAACTCGAGACTTTATTATTATAAACTGCAAGAATAAGCACCCACAAATATTATGAAAATGTACCCATGTGACACTGCTCCTCAGCTGCGTTAAAACCCCAGTGAAGTTTTTTTTTTTTTTTCGACGCAGTATTTTAAAATGAGGGATGATACAATCACGACCAAAGAATGTAGACCTCCAATAGTACTAAGCATATAATTTTCGAGTCTATATCGGGCTAACCCAGGGACTCAACCGTGTCAGCCGCTGCTCCTAGCACTCCGGTGCAAAGCGGTGAAGCTCGACGCGCGCGGGCTGGTTGTGAGAGGCGGCACGGTCCTAGGAATACGGCAGACACGATAATTAAGTAATCTCAGTGGGAGTACAAGACCCTGGTTTTTCCTTATCACAGTAGCCCACCATACGACTATTTTGCAATGTTTCCTCGCTACGTTTACCTTTTGACATCGCCGACGTCGTCTGGAAATTTTGACGATGTCGGCCATCAACCCGCCAGCGCATCAATCGGTCAGCGCGGTTGACGAGCAATCTCCATACTTCGTTTCACACTACATTTAAAGCGCGGCCGGCGCTACGGGTCAGGGGATCAACTAAACGACATCAAAGCGCGACATCAAGACGACATCAAAGCGCGACATCAAGGCCTTCGTCCATCTTGCTATACGTGTTATTTCGTCGATTAAACCAATCAAATGCGGCGAATGTCCCGTGATTTACGCTTCGTGGTCGTATGTGTTCGAGCCTTCGACTGTGCTCTGACCTAAGATGAAGCAAACTATACAGCGAGTAGAGACTCTGTGAAGTACATAATTGTACCATTTTCCTTTCCTCCTACTTACCTGAATATAAGAGTCAACCAATAATAACGTTTTTTTTTTTTTTTCTCGCTTTGCTAAACCCATTTTGGCTCAGGTGTGGCGCAATTCTTAGCCAAAAAGGTACTTTGGCGCAAGATGTAGCAGACTTTTGTTCATGGGACGATTTGGCGCAAACGGTGCAGTACTTCCATCCCTGAGATGTCGTTCGGGTATCTGATCGGTTCGTCGATCTCAATCGTGTCAATTGAGCGGCCAGAAAGAAAAAAGAAAAGTCGGATGGCAGAATTCTAAGCGGAGGCAAGGCCGTCCGGGAAGGGGGCCAACGCCCAGAGACGATCCCCGCGGTGCTGCTTCCCCTCAGAGCAAACCCCACGACGCAACATTCGACGCAGCCGGCCGTGAGTCACGCAACGCCGCAACGCTGGGTCACGAGAACGGGGAGCACCCGCCGACTCGCTCGCCCGAGGAGGACCCGGCAAACAGTACTTTTTTCTTTTTTTTTAAAGCAAAAAAAAAAAAAATATATATATATATATATATCACGCACGAGGATATCTTGAAAGGACCACGCTTAAATTATCGGGGGCACTCAATTCCCCGGTGTTCTTGTGGACGCTGCCATTTTGGGGCTCAGAGCTTGAGGAACCCCAACATGGCGGTACACATAAGAAGATCGGGGAATACAAAGCTACTACGTGAGGGTATAGCAGCTTTACTTCACACCATTGGGTTTCACGTCATGTGAAAACAGCTGTAGCTGAAGCATATACGAGACCGGCGATGCGATGCGTCGTGTGCAATGTCTGCCTCCATATTGGACTCGTCGTCAACGCGCATACCCGGATGCACCACGAGAAGCGACTTTCTCACCAACGATGATTTCATCGGCAGACGTCATCGGCAGGCGGGCGCGGCCAGCCGCAATGTAAACAGACGCTCGCCTCCCATGGGAACAGATAGGCCTCCACTCACGCATCGTACCAACCTCAGGACCTCACTAAGGCCTATTAAACGACAGAAATAACTTTTGCTCGGCATGGAATAGCTCGATTCACGCGTTTTTCTTGTCTTATCTTTTCAAGCGAGACGCATGTGTAGACCTATAAGTTCGTCGGCATGTTCGCGAGGATACTTCATCGCAGGTCACGAGAAGGAGTCAATATAAACGTTTATCGGTCGGGATATGTCGTCGGTCAGTGTCCCAGCGCAGATGATCACGATTTCAAACCAAATACTAGATAGAGGCTGTCTCCATTGTATATGGAATGGTTGGTGACCCGGTATTGTATTGTAAAAACGTTTATTGTGATGCCTTCTCCTCAGTGATCAGATATCTTCTTTTTCTTTAGCGTACAACTTACGAACTTCACAACAGTCGTACATCGTATTTGACGGAATAATTTTCTTAGGCTTCATGAACAAAGCCGCACCTTTAAAGGGACACTAAACCACTTTCTGCGATAGTCTATTTGCGGTCATAACACAATCTATGACCCCTAAGCATCCTGAAAACACCAAACATTAAATTCACGGGTGGCCATTTCTCTATTAAAATCGGTATCAAAAGATCGATTACTTCGGAACTATCGCAAAAGAGGAAGCCGTCGCACGAGGAGGGGCAGGGCTCTGCCCTTCCTTGCCCTTTCTCGTCCGATGGCGCCATCTGGTGTCGATGTCTTTTCCCTATTTTAATCGAGAAATCAGCCACGCATGAATGTAATGTTCGGTTTTTTTTTTTATGATGATTAGAGCCAGCAGACTGATTTATGGCCATAAACGCGGGTTTCTTTGCGAGCTGCGCGTGGCTGTATACAAGCTTTCTAAAAGAGCATGCGTGTAACCAATCATTACGACGCACGCAATGTGCACCAGGAAATGGAGGACCAGGTAGTCTTCGCTGCCGAAAAAGGCAATCGGGGGTCCGGGCACTTAAAAACATCCTGCGCGGTGTCACGGAGCAGATTGCATTTTCGCGTGAGAACAAGATGCCTCCGTTTCCCGCGGACGGATACGCGCTGAACATGGCACGCTAAACGTGCACGCCAAATATGGCGGCCGGAAGTGACGTTTTCAGTCGCTTCCGAATGCTTCCGAGCGTCTGCCAAGCAGCCAAAAGTCCGCTGGTTTGTTACAGGACTAACGTGAGGTCCTCAAAATCTTGGGACGCTCACATCGTTCAAGAGCGGCCGCACGCGTCATGCAAACGTCATTTCCGGTCGTCGAAGCTGACGCCCACGTTTAGCGTGTCCGTACGGATAGACAGACATTTTACCAGAACCTACTAAATCACAAGGCCGCACTGTTGGATTACTGACGTCACCAATCGGAGGCCACGGCGCGGGGTCACAGATGAAACACGATGTGCCTCGTCAGCGATCGGCACGGACTCGCGTCCAGCCAGTCAGAACACGTACTTCTGGTATTCGACGTAGTCGGCCAGTCTCCAAACACTTCCCCCTCCGTGGGTCGACTCGAGCGCCTCCCGAGCCTCCGCTACTTGCGTGAACGACGTTACGTGTATGACGGCGGATGTGGAAGGGCGACCCCGCGGACTGACACAGAGTGGCCCCTGT
The DNA here is from genome assembly GCA_013358835.2 of Ixodes persulcatus. Classification (NCBI taxonomy): domain Eukaryota; kingdom Metazoa; phylum Arthropoda; class Arachnida; order Ixodida; family Ixodidae; genus Ixodes; species Ixodes persulcatus. The sequence continues at coordinate 1,055,994 of JABSTQ010010409.1, forward strand.
CTCGTTCCGTGCCGGGTGCGGCTCCGCAATGATGGAATGGGACACGTGGACGCTGTCCGGTCGGCGTCTCGCACACGCGTTTAGTAGACGCGGCCCGGCGAGAAAAGAAACAAACGCGCGCATTGTGGGGCGTGTGTCGCATAACTTTACATAATACTCACTCGAACGGCGCGCCCAGCACGTACAGGGTCGCCGACGAAGGAACTATACAGAAGATTGCGTGCGGGATATATATATATGATGTCGAGATGCTGCGGCAGTGGCGCACATCTTGTGGTTTGTGTTGTTGTGAGGCCACGGGCGGGCGATGCTCGTAATTCGGGTGATTTATTTTCTCACTGCGAGTAAAGAGCAACACTGGAAATAATAGAAACTCCTTTATTGCTAACCAGCAGTCACACTGGTTATGCACGTAATACAAAAGACACGGCGTTCGTTGCAGAGATGATGGCAGAATTATCTGCGGGACACGCCGCCCACGCATATTCCAAGCATGTTTGCTTCACACATACCTATGCGTGCTTCGAACGCACCTTAAAAAGGCAGTTTTTGTGTGACCAATGTTACAGGCAGACTGTCTTCTGCATGATGTATTTAGCAATGTGACCGCTACTGCTGCTCTTAAAAAGGCTCAAGGTACACCTAAGCACTTCTTATAAGTTGTGAATGCGAAAGCATTAATGCCGTTCTTGCGCGCGGGCGCACAGCGCCATGGGGTGGCGCTAATTGAAACTGACGCGCGGCGGCCTCCTACGGCTTCACTTAATTACTTCCCGTTTTGCGTGGCCTTTTGCGCGGCTTCAGAGCTGGGATGCCTCAGATCGCGGCTTCACGAATTTATCTGCCGTTTGGCGCGCCTGATGACGTCGGCTCGCTCCATGGGACAGTTAATGCTTTCGTATTAAAACAAATGATTGGTTATATCGGACTTTGTTTGGTTTGTTTTGTCGGCTGAATTGCTTTATGTAGTAGTAGTCATCCCGCTTCCCAAAGTCTGATTTACACCTTGTATACAGTCTGCTGGATGTTTTACGTGGCCTGCCATGACGAATAGACCAAAAAGCGTCGGTAGAACGCACGCAAGAACAAATCGAGTGCGGCGTGTGGCGTCACACGTCACGCAACTGCCTCTACTTTGCCGCCGCAAGCTCCAAACTCAAACTCAATCTCCCGAGAGATTGAGCAAAAGCCATTCCACTTCGCTCTGTGGGAGGAGAAACCTCGCAGACGACATATTTCCGCGAGTGTGACACGAATCGCCGGAAAATGATAACATGCAATTCTCTCTCTTTCTCCCCCTCTTTTTCCTTCTGTCTCCATTGTGATTTGAGAATAACGAATAAAAAAAAAAAAAAAAGATGGAGGAAATGTTCGATACTCCAGAAACGATTTCCGCGAAAGCTCGTCGTATACGTCGGCACGCGTCTACGCCAGCATTTCGGCCCCCATAAAGACGTCGTTGCACAGCTACGCGTCCCACGCGTGCGCGCTTGCGCAAGGCGAATAAGAAACCGTTGGGGAGCACGTGCTCCACGCGAAATGGTTCTCCGCATCACACGAGAGCGTTTCAAACGACAGGCTGGGCCCAAACGCGCCATTCGATTTGTGTGTGCCCAAGTGCGCGGTTGTATCGCACCCTTAGCTGACAGTCTGGTAGCTAGCTGTACGTGCTAGTTGGACCAGCCTATCCTTCCGCACGCGATCACGCCCCCGTCCGTACCAATTGTCAACCAAGCTGTATACCAACGCGCAGAAAGCGGGGTCAGGTGACAAAAGGGAGGATGCTGATTGGTCACGGCGATCGCCTAGCTTCCACCGCATTGTCAGCTTATGGGTGAACGCACCGACCGAGCACGCACGCGCGCAGTGCTGCCGCATGCAGCGCGGTCCGAGGTCATCGATCGATCAAATGCGCGGGCCTTTTGGATTACGCGTTGTAATCTGCGTACAGCTCGCGTATGTCGGGTCCATAGACCACTCCGCTTATTACGTAATCGTCCCGTTTGGTTGACCTCGATGAAAACGCGTCGCGTAATCGCGAAGTTTGCGTAACAAAATGAAAAGGAAAAAAGAAGAAAAAAAATGTTTCGTTGTAATGGTTAGAGAACCAGCAATACTCGAGTGAGTGTGACCCTGTTTCTGCAGTAGCTAAAATATAAGAAATCTGGACCGTCTACTAGCTGAAAATATATTTGTGCCGGGGAGGGGGGGTCACTACGAATTTGACGTACCAGGGATCACAGAATCGTATGACCAGTTCAATTAAGAGACGGCGGTGTGTTATTACAGCCTTGGCTTCCCGATTGGTCAGTGCCCGTTCTTACTAGCAGTGCTCTAATCCCATGGACCGCCTCAACATACCGAGATCATCGTGACATGTTGAGCGTTGTTCTCCGCTCTCGATCAGACAGATGGAAAGGACGGTAGCCATACTAGCTTTTGAAGCTTCTTGTCGACGTGTATACTATGGCCTATAGGATGGTCGTCACGCGAGCTGCTCCGCTAAGAACGTCATGGTGCCGCCAGTCGACTTGCCGAGGAACGTCGACTCCGCCCTTATTACATGCAAACTTTGCTCGATCGATTGGCGTTTATACACGCTCTAGTATGTGCGCCAAGCTCGTGCCGACTGCCGGACGGAGCCTGGGCCGGTTTTCTCGTAAGGAACTGAGCAAGATCCAGCCTGAGGCAGTATCAGAGAACACACAAACGAAAGGGAACGGGTGTGAATACGCTCTCAGAAGTCCCTGAGTGTATACGGCACTGCAGCGCACTCTAAACACCAGTGACTGGTCATATTTTAACCAGTTATTCGGTGCTTCCAATATCGGAACTACACACACACACGCGCAGGCACGCACAAACACAACTATACGCGCGCGCAAGCGCAAATGCAAAAAAGAAAAAAAGGTCATAGCGGGCAGTAGCCGTGACGAATCATGTGACGGCAGCGCAACGTATTTGATTTTTCTCAGGAGCGGACTATTTGTGCATCGCGGAGGAACAGTGGCTAGGAGTAATGAGGGTGTTAAGAAGGTGGCTTCTTGTGCATTCTTTACTTGTGTTTCACTACAAAAAACTCTTCGTTGGAACACCAGTCTGGCAAGTGTAAGCAGCAGCAAGATTGCGGCACCCAGGGTACACACACGCAAACGTGTACATATCCTTCTCTGTGTTGCCTGTCTGCGGAGTGGCTGCAGTCTAGCAACCGTGAAAAGCAGTAAGATGGTGGCACCCAGAAGACGTACTTGCAGATCTTCCGTTTGTTGACTGTCTGGGGTTCAACCGGTCTGGCAACCGTGAGCAGAAGCAAGACGACGGCGCCCACAGGCCGTACTTGCAGACTGCTCACGGTTGCCAGACTGGCCGCTCCGCAGAATAAACGACAAACAGGGTCCTTTTTGTTGTCCATTCTGTGGAGCGGCCAGCCTGGCAACCGTGAGCAGTAGCAAGAAGGTGGCTCCCTGAGGTTCTACTTGCAGGCGTCTGTGTGTTCACTGTGTTGTCTGTCTACAGAGCGGTCAGTGTGGTAACCATGAGCAGCAGCAAAATGGCGATACCCTGGGGCTGTACTTGGAGACGTCTGTGTTTTGTCTGTCTGCGGAGCGGCCAGTTTGGCAACCGCGAGCAGAAGCAAGATGACAGCGCCCAGAGGCCGTACTTGCAGACATATATATGTACTGTTCGTTGTCGATTCTGCGGAGCGGCCAGTCTGGCAACCGTGAGCAGTATCAAAGTAGCGGCGCCCTGAGGCCCTGCTTGCAGACGTCTGTCTTGTCTGTCTGCAGAGCGGTCAGTCTGGCAACCATGAGCAGCAGCAAGATGGCGGTGCCCTGAGGCTGTATACTTCACAAACATCTGTGTGCTGTCCATTCTGCGGAGCGGCCAGCCTGGCAACCATGAGCAGTAGCGAGATGGCGCCGCTCAGAGGCCGCGTTTGCAGACGGCTATTTTACATCCTTCCTGCACATTTTCTGTTCTGCGGAGCGACAAGCGGCCATGCACGGGCGACACTGGACGGCGTACGAGCCGCACAAGGTGGGGCTTCCGCGTCCATGGAATCGCGGGCGGAAACCATTTTCCGGGACCGAGCCAACGTTGCGTTTCCAGCTCACACACGACCTCGTTCAGGTTCAGGGGCTTCGGGGCAAACGTATGCGCGACGCGCCCTGCCCGGCGTGCCCGCCGAGGACGCTGCGTGACGATCGATCGATATACTATTAGCTCAAAGAGCCCCCGACCCAGGTATGCCAACAACGCGTAAAAATAACGCAAAAAAAAAAAAGTTGCTTGGGATTCTTTTTTTTTTGGAGAAGTTACGTTTGTGATCAGTTCAAACTGCTATAGTGACGGACAATTAAAGAAACGCAGGACGTGGCCTATCATGTTCACATTTCTTGCATCGTGATTGGTTGTTCGACCTTCCCATCGGCCCGCGCCGCAATCTGATTGGCTGTGGAGCTATAATGAGATGCTCGAGACCTGCCTCGCCCAGCGTTTCTTAAGTTGTCAGTAACTACAGAGCGGTCATCGTAACCGGTGCGTGTAGCGACCGCGTTTCGTTGGGAGTAATGCATTCAAATATAGCTGTAGGTTAGGAAACGCGATGTACGCAGGAACTATAAATCATCACGATTCGCGTGCTCATAATGTCCCTAAGCACATCGGACCTTTCAAATCCCATCGCATTGTGAGCATCGCCATTCGCTGAGATTCTTCTCTTCTAGGCCGTGACTCGTTAATTATCTATACGCCAAGCAAGTGGGCTCATTTTCGTCTTCTGCGCATGAGAAAGGAGGTAGCGGTGACGTCAGAACGCCGAGCCCTGATTGGCTGATCGCGAGCCCCTACTGAGCGTCGTCTGCTCCTTTGCAACGTCGTCTGCTCGCAACGTCGTCTGCGTCTGTCTTGCCTTTCATGCGACTTTCGGAAGTGCAGGTCTTTACGAGCGAGCTCGACTTCGCCTTTCAGAGAGGGCAGACGAAAAACTCGAGAGGTACGTTGTTTTTGTCTAACAACTAGCAGACGCGCATCAAGGAGGGAAGTCAAAGGACTCACTGGCGAGGTGTCTCGAGGCGCCGAGGTTTGTCTGCTAAGAACCGAGAGTGTCCGCAAGTCCCCTCCCAAATACTTCCCTCCTTGCGTGTGCGGCGAGACTCCTCACTCTTTAAAGGGATACTTCAACGAAATTTGAAATATTCCCGTCGTGTTCAAAAATAGGTTGAATATGATCCACAATATCCGTAAATGACAATCGCACGTTTGTATTTTGATCCTGGTGGCTGTATTTTTCGTTATAAACGGCCCACTCTGGCAAGCGCTCGGAGAAGGCCCAGCTTAGAGCACGTGACATCCAACGCAATCGTGACGTAGGTCGTCTCGAGACGAGCAAAGCTACGGCGAGGCTGACGCCGAGAGGATCAGTGTTGCCGCACTGCCACTTGGGTTTTTCCCGCGTCGAGCGGCGAAAATTCCCTTTTTTTCCCACAACACCAATTTAGTGACAGAAGTCGTTTTTAAGATACGCATCACGCCAAGTATATTGAAGTACAGCAACACCTCACATATGTTTTTGTTTTGTCAAAATTTGCATCGCATAAATTACGAAATGTAGAAGTGTGACATTCGGCAAACTGGTCTCTCCTCCCCTTGTTTCCGCACTCTACATTGGTTGAATGAACCAGGGGAACTAAATGAAGGCAAGCGGGCCATTGACTAAACTAAACTAAAATCGCCTGCTCGTTTTCGTGATGTGAAACCCACTGTGCAGTTCATGATCTAGCAGGGGTCTCAAACACGCGGCCCGCGACTTGCTGGGACGCGGCCCGCAGGCATCCGGCTACGAGTCCTGGTTGCCATGTCCCGAGCGCTAGAAATGGCATGCGCCATAGTGACCTCATGTCGTCGATTCATTTTCGCTAGAAAAGTCGCTCTGCTCTCTTCACCTATTCACATCTGTGAATAGGTGATCAGTAATCTTTTGCCCTTTGTTTTGCTTTTTTTTTTTTTTGGCTTCCCAGTTTTTTGTCATGCACAACAGTTTCGATACTGGGCCGCAAGCGCGAGCTATTCGTTGAATGATGCATCTCGGCTGCGCGAACTCTCGATCAGCAAAAGCAACTGCCAAAGATAAAGCTACGAGCTCGTCATTCTTGCAATAAAAACAATTTCTCCATTAAAAGACAAGTTTTTGTTCGGAATGTTTTAATAATATCGCCAGGAAAGCAAGAACTGTCAAATTAACTCATTGTTTTTAGAAACATGTTGAGCTTGGTTGATTCGTGACTGAATTGAGCAACAGAAACGACAGCGTATTTGCTTTCTTGTTCTATTAATAATGCCAGCACGTTGGCGGTGCGCGTTGTCTTAATTCATGTTATCACATCTGGCCAGGGCCCAAAGTAGTCATATGAACAAATGAAATCTAAAGACGTCACTGGCAAACCACAGTGAGTTTCCGAAAAGCATAATGCACTCCCGAGGTCTGTTCTCTTTAAAATCTTCTAAACGACCCCCCCCCCCCCCCCCCCCCCTCCTTCTTCCTATCATACGATGGCCCTCGGCCTTTCAGGTGTGGGATATCTGGCCCCCACACTCAAATGAGTTTGAGACCACTGATCTATCGCCCTGACAGAGGATGTGTGTGCTTAGCTAGCGGCGAGGAAAGCGCGGGAACCGGCAGTACCGTACCGGCAGGCTGGCAGCACGCACATGATGATGTGCAAGTCGTGGTGAATTACTACTCAGACACTTCGCTGTTTATTCAAAACAGCGAAATGTCTGAGTAGCTAGTGCCACTTCCTTACTCTTGTTCGATGTAGATAAGAAAATGACGAAATTTCAGTTTAGTATCGTATTAAAAATATTTCCCACATTTTACATGTGTTAAAATTCTGTTTTCCCTTTTTCCCTAGTTGTCATGCTTTTTCCCACAATATGGGAAATTTCCCACGATTCGGCAACACTGGAGAGGATGGCCTAGTCGTTCCAGCCACCGAAGCGGCTGCTTTTGTACAAATTTTGAGTGACGGGTTAATCTTCTACAATCTTGTAGGGGGACAATAGCGACTTCTGCGACACACAAAAGGGATTCTCGGGAAGAGGGGAGTTCCTCCTTCCCCCCTTCTCTCGTCGTGGCCGGAGGCGAGACAACCTCCGTCACTAGCTGTCAAGGTTCCTAGACGAGCATTACAAACGAGGCGTTAGCGACATCCACCAGGTGCTCTTTGCTAATCGTTTAATTCGTTTTAAAATTCCTTTTCGAGACTTTTTTAACAAGATATTGGTATGTTCCATGTGATACTGCTCTTTTGAACAGATATAGACCAAAAAATGAGCGCCGAAATTTCGTTGTAGTATCCCTTTACGAGTTGGCGCAGTTAACGTCGTCTGCTTTACGTCTGCTAGTCAAAGCTATGGCTGCTTTACCTTTCCTGCGTCTGTCGGAGATTCCCCGCTTTTTCACCGGCGAGAGTCACCGCTGCCTCGGAAAACAAGGAGATGACAAGAGGAAGAGATTGACCTCTTAATCTAAAATTGAGGTCAGCGATCAAAGTCTAATACGGGAAGGGTTCACAAGGGTCACGCGGGCATATTCCATTCAGCACGCCGGCCGGTCGTGGGCAGACAATCTTGGCCAAGGACCTTCGGAGCACCGCTGCGCGCGGGTCGGAGTGCCTGCTAGGCCTATCTGCCGAGCTCGCTTGGTCGGGGTCCGTGGAATCGTGGCCGTTGGAGCATTTCCCGGGTGTTTGTGGATCCAGCGTTCTTGTTCGTCCTGGTTTATTTCAAGTACTTTTTACTTTTTTTCTTGCTGCTTCTAGTCGGGACGCGTGAGAAAAGCACGTACAAAAATAAACGTCCGTTGGTCGTCGCGACCAAGTAACTGGGCGACGCTGTCGGCCATGCTGATTTGGTCGTAAAAAGTGCGTAAGACAGCTTCGGAGCTGTCGTAGGATTCCGTCGTAACCTGCGCAAAACTTACGATAACTTCGTTTCGTGAATACGAATTTGTTCTTACGTTTCGTCTTACGCACATTTTTGGCGTAAGATCGTTTCGTGAATCTGGCCTCTGCACTTTCGAAAGTCGCAGGAATGGTAAGACAGACGCAGACGACGTTGCGAGTACGACGTTGGAAAGGAGCAGACGACGCTCAGATAGGGGGGTCGCCATCAGAAAATCAGGGCTCGGCGTTCTGACGTCATCGCTATCCCCTGCGCAAGAAGCAGACGAACTTGCCCTCCGCATAGTCTAACTTACGTAACTTTTTTTTTTTAGGGCGTAGTTTTTTTTTTTCGGCTATAATCCAGTTACCTTCACGCACGATTCAGGTTAGCACTGTCGTAAACTGTTTTGACCTTCCGCATATACATATAACAAATTATTCGAAGGAGTTGGGGCCCCACATATAGACGCTTTGCAGCAGCTGGGCATGGGCGCCGCCAAAACCGACCTTCAGTTTTTGTTCTCTCTTATTCTGTTGGCTTCGCTTCATCATTCCCACAGTCACAGTAGGACAGGTTATTGCCACTTTAGTTCCTAGCTACTCCGTCCTTCTCCTCAGCATAGGCCTCTGCAGAGGGTCGTCAACGCCCGCTTCAGTGGCTCGGCATCTCGATAAGACAAGAGAAGGTCGGCAATGGAGGCTCATTAAAGGGATACTTCAACGAAATTTGGAATATTCCCGTCGTGTTCAAAAATAGGTTGAATATGATCCACAATATCCGTAAATGACAATCGCACGTTTGTATTTTGATCCTGCTGGCTGTATTTTTCGTTATAAACGGCCCACTCTGGCAAGCGCTCGGAGAAGGCCCAGCTTAGAGCACGTGACATCCAACGCAATCGTGACGTAGGTCGTCTCGAGACGAGCAAAGCTACGGCGAGGCTGACGCCGAGAGGATGGCCTAGTCGTTCCAGCCACCGAAGCGGCTGCTTTTGTACAAATTTTGAGTGACGGGTTAATCTTCAATAATCTTGTAGGGGGACAATAGCGACTTCTGCGACACACAAAAGGGATTCTCGGGAAGAGGGGAGTTCCTCCTTCCCCCCTTCTCTCGTCGTGGCCGGAGGCGAGACAACCTCCGTCACTAGCTGTCAAGGTTCCTAGACGAGCATTACAAACGAGGCGTTAGCGACATCCACCAGGTGCTCTTTGCTAATCGTTTAATTCGTTTTAAAATTCCTTTTCGAGACTTTTTTAACAAGATATTGGTATGTTCCATGTGATACTGCTCTTTTGAACAGATATAGACCAAAAAATGAGCGCCGAAATTTCGTTGTAGTATCCCTTTAAAGCGTCTATACAAGGTGGCCTTGGTTTTGCGTTGCGGCGTGCGTTTTGGAGTACCGTTCTCCGTTTTCGCGTAAAATACATTCCTGGATATTTCGAGGCCGCGCTTATTCTTTAGCAAAGCTGCAGTCGAAGGCTGTGTGCGATTGCGCAATGTGTTGCAATACGCAAAAAAAAAAAAAAAAAGGCGGCACCTGATTAGAATAGAGTGACCCTCGGGGCTCAGAAGACATCTGGGGGCTCAGAAGACATCTGGAATACCCCCGTAATGCGGCATATTTCATAACTTCGTACGAAATCACACACAAAAAAAAGAAAGAACACAAGTCGGCCTTTATTAGCCCGTGCGACAAGCGCATTGTTGTAGCTCGCGCGCTGTGGCGGCACCTGCGCGTCAACTTTGGGGGTGTTTTGTTTCGAGCTCTTTCAGCGCCCCGTCGCGTGCCTTTGAGACAGCTGTCAAGAGCAGTGATCGAGATGTCACTTCCCGTTGCCGCCGCCCGCCGCCGCCTCCCCGCAGCCAACTCCGCGGCAGCCCATAAACAATAGTCGCTTGGTCACAGGCCGATCGCGCGCTGTTGTATAGGAGGCGTCTTTCGCTTCTCAAGATTAGATACAATTTCAGGAAGGACATATATATATATAGATAATGTTACGGAGCTCCGACTTTTCGCCCACGTACATACAGTACTTACGAAACTTTGCTTGTACAGAAAGACACCGAGGGAGAGGAGGAAATGAGAAAGCGCGGGAACGTCGGAGCGCCGAGCTCTGGTTGGAAGGATAAGACGCAAAGGCTATCTGTCTTTGTTTCTCTTCACTGTTGAAACAGCATTTTATATAATCCTCATACATCCAAACTCCCCAAACCACAGCATCAGGACTGGTGCGAGCAGAGAAGTGGAAATAAAGACGCGCTTTCAATCGACCAGTCGCACAATGATTCCTGCCAGAGGAAAACGCGTATTATAATTGTGAAACAAATCATTAAAAGTAAGACCCGTCAAGGTGATTTAACTTCAATCGGACATTCAACGTGGACCATTAGTCAAATCTCCGCGTCCCCAATACCTTTTTTTTTTTTTATGTTACGCAGACTTCAATCGGTTTGAAATCGAGCATAAATAGTTTTTTTTTTTTGCCCCGTTTTATATCAAACCCCGAATCAGCCGGAAGCCTTCGAAAGCTCCGTGGGAAAAGGCGAGCGACGGTGGGCACTGGGCACACGCATACATGCGGTCCTTTTCGTGTCCAAACGTGTGCGTTCGCGATATTCACGCCAGACACAGAGGCGCTTGGCTTTCTTTGTTTTTCGAACTTGTTCATTCATTTTTTTTTTTTTTTTTTCAGAGACGGCGCCGCTTTGCGCAAAACGTTCGTTCCGTGTCGTCGGAGTCTTACCGCAGCCTGCTCACGCTGCATTCGGTACCTGCAGCGAAAGCGTCGCCGAGCAGAACCGGCCGCGGACAAAGGGCTACAGGTTGCGGTTTCTACGGTCGGTCGTGGCCTTGCGCTCCATACCAGAGGAGGGGGACTCCGAGCAGCTCGACGACTTGCGCGAATGGTCGTCGCGCAGCGAGTCGCACGGTCATTCGGGTCGCGGAAGAAAGAGCCTGACAGTTTCAGGGTGACTCGGAGTCGTCGACGCGCTGGCATTCGAACGGAAACTCCGCCGAGCGGACAAAGACATCGCTCGAGGGAGGAAAGAGAAAGAACAGTTGCGTGTTCCGCCGCCGCGTGGTGCAGCTCTTGAATGTCAATGTGCCGCAAGCGGATATGTCAACAAGCTGTCACGAAATCGCGTTCTTATCCAATGGGATATCACGCGCAACGATTTCAAGATCTCCAAGGTTTCCTGGAATGAAGTCGGAATGTTTTATTTAATACGTTGCACTCGACCTGGCTTCCGATGCGCGTGTTTACAAACACGCGGACTTTGCCCACACCAGGTGACGGCACTGCGCGTGCGTACGGAATTAGATTTGCGGGATGTGCGAAGAAACGTGTTCTCGGGTCCACGGGGCCTGGGCCGCACATTGTTCAACCGCGACTCCAAGCACGCGCCTCAAGGCCTGCGCATGACGTTTCGTTAGTAGATCCCCGACCCGCCCCAAGCGGCAAACAGACCGAAGCTTGACGAGAGTACGGGCCGCGTCCCAACTACGTCGCACTCACTTGCGGCCACAGCTGTGTGCGTCATAGAGTTATTATAATGTACGCTAGAGGTTCAACTGGCGCTAGTGTGCTGTTGCAAATTGAAGCAGACAGCAAGCAGTCGGAAATTGACTTCCGATAATGCATTTCTATGGAAAAAAGCGAGTGTATTTCCTCTCTGCGCTCGATTATAAGAGCAAATATCACGAATTCGTACGTACTAGGCACATTGGAACATTTCCCAGTCACGCAGATTAAATAATTGGTCAGTTACGGCGTTTTTATTTTAAAATCGTGGCATGAAAAACGGTGCTAAAACCGCTTCGTACGTGTATTTATGTGCACTGTCGGACACTGTTAGCGCGAACACGGCGTCGGCGCTTTCCAGTACGAAGGACACGTGGAAAACCGAGAGAGACGGCAAGAACTACGCAGTAACACTGGGTAAGTAACTCCTTGTGCTTGCAGACGATCAAAATAAAATGAAAGCCACGTAATATAGTCCGATTTGCAATAAATAAGTACTGCTTTATTCTTTCTGCTCATGAATATGTGCGAAGATGCTTGTTCTGGGTTCAAATCATCACCCGCACGCTCCAAATCTTTGGAAATAGCGAGAAGCCAGAGAACAGGTGCCCGATAAAAACTGCCCGACATAGAAAATAATAAGAAAACACACCTTTCGTAGCCCACATACTTTATTCTTTACGTTTCGAACGTTTTTTTTTTTTTTTTAACCACTCGTAAAGATACACGACGGGGTCATTTTCATATAGTGACAGGACGGGCATGTTAGCAATATATAAGCACCTACGGAATACTGGCGAACTTTGAACATACTCTACATTCCTTTCGATCATTATTTTGCTTAGAATCGTCGCTCGTTTTTACATACCTGCCATGGAACAGAGGTTTGGGCCTGAAATATAGCGAAGTTTAACATCGTTCAGCGGTAAAGAAAAATGCTGTAATTAAAGCCATTACACTTTCACAATATTAATAAAGGTACATACTATCCGGTACAACCGAAATAGCAAAAGTTATTCATGTTATTTTCCGGCGAAGAGACAAAATTCACGCGCGTTTTCCCATAGGAATACACAGGAAGACTGGGAAAGTAGACTGCATGCTGTCTGCTTCAATTTGCAACCGGAAGTCCCGTAGACACTATAGACCTTTCCAAAAACGAGCTTGTGGCCGGTGCCATTTTGAGCGTTCGTGCGTATGGCGCGTGCTTTGCTCGCTTTCCGAAGCGACGAACACGCACGTGCTGGGCTGTGAAGATCGCACGCTGGACTGTGATTTTGTAAACATTGGAAAGGTCGATAGCGCCAGCTGAGCCTCTAGCGTTTATTGTAATAACTCTATGGTGTGCGTGACCATAGAGTTATTACAATAAACGCTAGAGGCTCAGCTGGCGCTAGTGTCTACGGGACTTCCGGTTGCAAATTGAAGCAGACAGCATGCAGTCTACTTTGCCAGTCTTCCTGTGTATTCCTATGGGAAAAAGTGCGTGAATTCGCCGTAAAATAACATGAATAACTTTTGTCATTTCAGTTGTACCGGATAGTATGTACCTTTATTAATATTGTGAAAGTGTAATGGGTTTAGTTACAGCATTTTTTCTTTACCGCTGAACGATGTTAAACTTCGCTATATTTCAGGCCCAAACCCCTGTTCCATGGCAGGTATGTAGAAACGAGCGACGATTCTAAGCAAAATAACGATCGAAAGGAATGTAGAGTATGTTCAAAGTTCGCCAGTATTCCGTTGGTGCTTATATATTGCTAACATGCCCGTCCTGTCACTATTTGAAAATGACCCCGTCGTGTATATGTACGAGTGGCTGAAAAAAAAAAAAAAAAAAACGTTCGAAACGTACAGAATAAAGTACGTGGGCTACGAAAGGTGTGTTTTCTTATTATTTCCTATGTCGGGCAGTTTTTATCGGGCACCTGTTCTCTGGCTTCTCTCTATTTGCAAAGATTTGGAGCGTGCGGGTGATGATTTGAACCCAGAACAAGCATCTTCGCACATATTCATGAGCAGAAAGAATAAAGCAGTACTTATTTATTGAAAATCGAACTATATTACGTGACTTTCAATTTATTTTGATCGTCTGCAAGCACAAGGAGTTACTTATCCAGTGTTACTGCGCAGTTCTTGCCGTCTCTCTCGGTTTTCCACATGTCCTTCGTTCGTTTGGCACGTATATCCCCCATACTGGAAAGCGCCGACGCCGTGTTCGCGCTAACAGTGTCCGACAGTGCACATAAATACATGTACGAAGCGGTTTTAGCACAGTTTTTCATGCCACGATTTTAAAATAAAAACGCCGTAACTGACCAATTATTTCATCTGCGTGACTGGAAAATGTTCCAATGTGCCTAGTACGTACGAATTATTCGTGATATTTGCTCTTATAATCGAGCGCAGAGAGGAAATTCACTCGCTTTTTTCCATAGAAATGCATTACCGGAAGTCAATTTTCGACTGCTTGCTGTCTGCTTCAATTTGCAACAGCACACTCGCGCCAGTTGAACCTCTAGCGTACATTATAATAACTCTATGTGCGTGACTGCTGAGCGCGAGCTGATAGCGAGCTTCCAGTTCATTTGCAACGTGCACGCGAACACTCCCTCGGCCAGGAGCGCGAGCTAGCACGCGCTCCTGGCTTTGAGACGGGCATTTCTAGCGCGCGCTATCGTTCTGCGGAAGAACGCTTCAAAGCAGCGACCCGGAGTATAAAAAGCGCCCTCGAAAATGGCGTCCAGTGCTAGCGTCCAGCGTCCAGCGAAGGGCTTTGCATCCCTTCGCAAAGCAGTAAGGCAATTTCACTCATGCATTTGATGCTCCACGTGAACGTCTAACTTCATCGTATGCTATAGCAACAGACGCTCGGCGTGAGCATCGGTTTCATTATCTGCTACGCAAACCACTGAAGCAGGCGATGGAGCAGACGACGTCACAGGCAATGTAGCAGACGATGGTGCTCATCCGGGCTAGATAGTGGGCGCTGAGGGGATCTACATAGTGATGACGTTTAGAGGAGGAAACGCGCAGGCCTTGTGTTCTAGGTGGTATTGGTATTGCTCCAGGCCCTCAGCTTCGTACGTTTTCCACCACGCGACCAATAATCTCGCTGCATAAGAAGGAATTAGCGCGACACCCTCACTGGACAGGTTCGAAAATTGGAGTCGCGAGATAAGTTTCAAGCAGCCACACTTGAAAAGCTAGTCTGGCCACCGTGGAAGGAAAGCGTTTCCCTCGTTATGCCCGTCTGGTAACCGTGCGCATTCCCTGGACGCAATATTTGAGGACGGTGGTATTTAGAGCGCATGCTCAGAACGAGCTCACATTAATATGCTACTAAGACCGGCGATCTTGATGGTGTGGAATGCACGTTGAAAAATAACTGTGTAATCTCGCCATCAGCACGCGCTTAGAAGTCGCGCACACAGTTATGGCCGCCAGTGAATTCGCTGGGCGCCATATTTGTGGGTGCTGTCTAGAGCGCATGCTCAGAACGAGCCCACATTAATAGGCTGCTAAGGCCGGCAATCTTGAGGGTGCGGAATGCACGTTACAAAAGAACTGTGGAAGCTCGCCATCTGCACGCGCTCAGCAGTCGCGCACACAGGTATGGCCGCCAGTGCAAGCATGGCATCACGACTGGTGCCCCAGGCGTGCAAGCACGTGTAACGTGTGCGTGAAGATAGCTTTGGCAAGCTTGAAATTGCACGGGCTTTCCCGCACGAGCAGAGGAATGGCGGCGGCCAGTCGCTTTGCTTGCAATCGTCTATTCGCGGCGAGAAGTTTGGGTGTCGCCACCTGGTGGACTTTTTTCACAACGAAGAGTGAGCTAGGATACTTCAACTTCCTCTGCTGGTGCAAGCACGTGCAATGCCAAGCTTCTACGCACTATGAAAATTAAAACATAACCGCGTGGCTAGCACGTGCGCAATGCCCATAGTGACGAAACCAGAAACGCCCCCAGCGAGCTTCTCACCGCGAATAATACAGATGCCAGCAGCAAGATGGCTGCGCCAAGAGGCCTTACTTATAGAGTTGCACGCGACGTTTTAACTGGGAAATGGCAGCACCGGCACACCCTTACAATGGACCTTTTGTAGAAATACGCGGTGCGCATGCGCGGAGTATTTCATGCGCCTGGGTTCGAGAGTATCTAGTTCCAAACAATCCGCCATCTTGCATTTCTCGCCTTCGAGCGGTTTCGTTGTGTCGACCTCGGGGCGGAAGATTACGCACGATGGGGACAAAGGTGAGCTTGGGGGAGCCGTATCTAGGTCACATCGCCTCAATGGGTGAACAGGATGTAGCTGACGTTTTGGGTGTGGAACGGGTGGGAGAGGCCTTGGGCGCGCGTTGTTTTCCAGTCACCTAGTCTCGAACCGATTCGCGTGTCTAGGTGGCAGCACATATTCGCCAAGAGGTCCATTTGGTACCTAACGCGTGTTCAACATTTGCACACACAAAAAAAAAGAAAAAAAAAATGAAAGTCGTTTACAACTCCCTGTAACGCCGAATTAGAGCGCGGCTCTTGAGGAGGAGGGGAAGGCTGGGGGGGGGGGGGGGGGGGGTCACGTGGCCTGGGGGTCACGTGACCTCGAGGGGGCGGGCGGGCAGAAAAAATTTTCTGCTAAATTTAGCGGGGAAACTTTTCCGCTAAATTTAGCGGGGAAAATTTCCCGCTAGATTTAGCGGGGAAAATTTTCCGATAGATTTAGCGGGGAAAATTTTCCGCTAAATTTAGCGGGGAAAAGTTTCCGCTAGATTTAGCGGGGAAAATTTTCCGCTAGGTTTAGCGGGGAAAATTTTCCGCTAGATTTAGCGGGGAAAATTTTCCGCTAGATTTAGCGGGAAAATTTTTCCGCTAAATTTAGCGGGGAAAATTTTCCGCTAGATTTAGCGGGAAAAATTTTCCGCTAGATTTAGTAGAAAAATTTTTCCGCTAAATTTAGCGGGGAAAATTTTCCGCTAGATTTAGCGGGAAAAATTTTCCGCTAGATTTAGTAGGAAAATTTTTCCGCTAAATTTAGCGGGGAAACTTTTCCGCTATATTTAGCGGGAAAATTTACTCATCATGCACCGTGCGGTTACGCCGACGGCGACGGCGACGCCGCTCAAGCCGGAAACGGGCGCCTAAGAGCTGGGCTCTAAAATGAAAGCCGTTTACAACTCCCTGTAACGCCGAATGAGAGCGCGGCTCTTGAGGAGGAGGGGAAGGCACGGGGGGGGGAGGTCACGTGACGTGGGGGGGGGGTCACGTGACCTCGGGGGGGGGGGGGGGCCCTCGGGGGCGTCACGTGACCTTACGGTCCTCCCGAAGAAACCCAAAGTCCTCCCGAGGTCCTCCCGAAGGAACCCGAGGTCCTGCCGAAGGGACCCGAGGTCCTGCCGAAAGGACCCGAGGTCCTCCCGAAGGAACCCGAGGTCCTTCGGGAGGACCTCGGGTCCCTTCGGAAAAATTTACCCATAATGCACCGCGCGGTTACGCCGACGGCGACGGCGACGCCGCTCAAGCCGGAAACGGGCGCCTAAGAGCTGCGCTATAAAAAGATTGCCGTGACGTTGACTTGCAAGACCTATTTTCTTTCTCGCATTTTTCTTTCTTTGCGGTGGGTGTATTACCACCCTAGAAATCTCCAGTTAGGAGTCGTATACTGCCACTGCGTTGCAGTGGCGCTGCCGTCAGCAAGGTGCATGCGCGCAGACGCTCATGCGAATCTGTTTTCTGGGCACGAGCAGATAGCCAAGCCCGATGTGGGCGAACGCTGCACCCCTCGTTTGTAAACAGAGAGCGTCGGCGATATATATATATATATATATATATATATATATATATATATATATATAACAAATTCGACTTTGACAATTCCGTTGGTTCCGTTTATCTTCACGCGGAATATCCTGTCCGGTGCGCACAGCCACACACTATCTGCACGACCGGTCGAAAGGTCGGGCGTGTATACGAGAAGGGTTGAACAACCCCCAAGAACACCACACCGTTTTCCGTAACAGGAAACGCCGCGCGCTTATACGCAGCGATTCCAAAAAAATACCTTCTCGCGTCGCAAAAAACGAAGCTCATGGTCCGCGGGAAATCGATTTCGAGCGTGCACGCTTCTGAACTCTGTATACAGTTCGTTCACCGCGCAGCTATAGTGCTCGCCCGACTCGCTCCACCGAAGCGATCCATATAATATACGTTACGCAACAGACCAGTGTCTTCAACGACGTTCTCGTTTCTCGATATCCGTTTCTCTTCTTGCGATGAACGGGGCCGAGTCAACCGCGCACGCAATCCAGCGCTCTGAACGTGTCTACGTTATAGTGAGCAAGAGCCTCTGTGCTACTACATCATACAAAGGACAGTCTTCAGGCACTGTATCAAGCGTCTTTCCTCCTTCTATAACAATCCGGTCACGTTGATCATGCAAAAAAAAAAAAAAAAAAAAGAACTTCGAACGAAAATTGTGCGAAGCAAACATGAGAGCATGTTTGAGGAGTATTCGCAGACGATTCTGTCTTCATGCCTGCGGCGGACATCCAAGTCTTTTGTACGAGGTACGAGCAGCTTAAAGACATGCCGGTAACACACTAACGTCGAGGCTTTGTGCTGTCCGAGTCTCGTCGACGTTTATGCAACGATCTCTATTTGTGGCAGAACGCGCGATGCAGAAGTCGGCGCGGGCGCTCGAGAGCATGTGGCCGCGTGGCTCCGAGACATCCCGTCGACGGAAATGCCCGCATGACTGTTCTCTGCCAGAGGAAACAAAAGCGGACTCAAAGTAAACACGCTCGCGCCAAGGAACCGACACGCAGACGACGACGGAACCCGCGCAGCCCCGCCAACTGTTGCACCACACGCGACGGAGTATATAGTTATAAACGTCTGGTTCAGTGAACAATGTACGGGTTTGCAACCGTCGCGTCCTTCCACCGGGGTGAAACCAAGTATGCGATTTTGAACTTGATACCTAATCGTGTCAGAGACTCTATAGAAGATTGTCGTTTTCTCTTGGCTACTAACGAAAATGAATTTTCTCTTCCCGCCAAATACGAGACGAAGCACGGCGCATCATGGAAATAATGCATATGGGCATAGAAAGGAAACAAAGTACAGATGGCATTTAAAAAAAATCGTGTTGTGTGTATGTTTACACAGCTTAGAACTTGGTCTGCCTCAACGGGCGACGAGTCTCCCAGCTGTAGATGAGAAATTTAGCCAGTGCAGTCCAGCCGCTAGCCTGGGGTCTTTAACGTGCATCACGCAGTAGTGAGTGACACACGACCGCACGTCCGTACGATGCCCATCCAGATCGAGACGGGCAGGGGTGGAGATTGAGCCCAGGATCCCTGGGTTCTTCAGCGCGAGCTTTTGGCTCCACGTGCTCCGAGTTCGTGTGCGTTAGCCCACTTGGCCACCGATCCGCAATCCCCGATTTCGCCCCCCTTTCCGAAGGCATCTTATTACCGTTGCCACTGGATAGCTTGCCGAGCGTTTTTATTGCACGCATCTGTTGATTTCTTTTACATTCCTACCAAAGCATACGGTTTTCAGATTGGTCTGCATGGAGCATAACACTAATCTGCTCCATCCATCACTCGTCCTTATTCTGGATCTTAGCCATGCAGCCAATCGCGCTGCTCGCTTAGACCAATCATGGCAGATTGCATTTAGTATTTGCACGGTGTCCCTGGGTGCATTATTCGCACCGATTCCGCTTCAGTCAATTTCAATGTTTACTCCAGCATTCAGTCCGGTCATATGTATAGTCGGGGACTCCTACGAATCGTCGGCAAATCGACGAGCTCGTCATGGAACCTATAGCGGTCCGTTTACCTTTGCCTGCAGGCCCTGAGATGAAGTATAGAAGGATAGCGCTAAAGCACGTTTAACAAGGCGCGGTGATCCGTCAACGCCTCCTCTGCGGAAGACGGAGGGTCTCCCGCTGCCGCATAATTGCCGGCCGACCATCGACAAGCCCTAGCTCGCTCTTCTCCGTGCCCACGCGGCCCGACCGTTCGATTCCGAACGAGACAGTCCCCACTCTATAGGCTCCGTTTCAGCTCACGCAATAGACCGCAGGGGACGTTATAGACATTCCAGCCAATCCAAAATGCCGTGCGACTGTCGCGTGGCCTTCGGACGAGGCGCTGCAGCGACGCGCGGGACGCGTCCACGTATATAGTCACGCGATTCGTTCGCAACACCGGATTGGCTGTGATGGCGTGTAGTGCCCTCTGCTGTCGATCATAAAGGCGAATTCTGGGCGGCCGAGACGGCCAAAGCGACAGAGCAGCGTGCCAACGACCTCGGCGGTGACCCAGCCCTCTTTTAGGGCGCAAACAGGAGTGCTGGGCCGCAAGCGTTCGAGTGTTACGCAAACATCGGAGACTCGCAACAGCGCGACCTCCTATATAGCGGTATATATACCGCCCACGAAAGGGCGCTACAGCGGTGCGATGTGCGTGTGTGACCAAGGTAAGTGACAAAGGAAAGCGCGACGTGTGTATATGAGAGAAAAAAAAATATGACCTGCCTGTTCAGCGACGCGCGCTCCTCAACTCAAACACAATTAGCGATAAAAGACGCGTGTGTCTGTAAAAACACAAAAGTTTTTTTTTTTTGAGGCAACGCAAAGTTTTTAAATGCATCACCTAAAAAAAAAAAAGAAAAGAAGTGTGCGAGTTCACTTTTTTGCAGAACACGGAGACCCAGGAGTGTGGTGCAATTCCCTTGCTCGATGACTCCGCGTATTCGTCATTCGCTGGGATCCTTCAATCCTTCGCCGTGATTGGCTGTCTCCGAGTTCTCCAAAAAATTAAACTCATCAACTTCTTCTTTTTCTCTTTCCTTTCTCTTTTTTTTTTTTTTTTTTTTTTTTTTTAGCGCGGGCGCGCTTGTGCGCTCATGCACCTTGCTCACCGACCGAAGCAATATGTATACGCGCAGTCACGAAGTTGTGCTTCCCCCCAAATGGCTGAAAGTACACGCTGTTCCAAAATGGGTATGAAGGCGCAACATGTGAACGTGCTTTCGGGTCAACACGTGGCAGTTGAAACGTCCATTCCACACCACCAAGATTGCCGGTCTTAGCAGTCTATGAATGCGAGCTCGTTCTGAGCATGCGCTCTAAACAGCGCCGTCAAATATGGCATCGAGTAATACACACCCGTGCCTTAAAAAAAAAAAAAAAGGATTTGCCTCATTGGTCAGGTAAGTCAACATCAGTGACGACCAACGAGTCTGACGGTATGCGTAAAGAGCGAGGTGGACGTCGCGCGCTCAACAGCAACGCCGTCAAATGACGTTCGGACATTGCCCTCATTCCCGTCGATAGGAGCTGAATAATTCATACTAAAGACATCATAGGAGCTGTGCGACAGTCGCCGATAGATGTTGATCAGGTTAGGTTAGGTTGGGTTCCAAACGAAACGCGGTTCCCGCGGTTAGAGCGCAGCACACATGAAGGCTCCCTACCCGCGGTGAGTCTGTACAGCTCGCGCGAGCAAGTCACTTTGCGGCAGTCCCACGTAGGACGTGACGTTGGGGAGTTCGGTGGCACGGCGCTCAACGGGTGCCTTCTATTTCAGAAGAGCACCGACAGAGACACGACGACGAGGAATGGTTCCGACGAAAGGCCAAGGTTGCGCGCACACACCACAGCCGACGACGAGGCTCGTCCAAAGTGCGAAAGGCAAACGCGCGCGCTGCAAGCCCCCGAGGGTGCAAGATGGACTGAAGACATGCACGACGTCAACGACTTGCGCGTGTCTGCAATGTCCCAATGTGCATTTCGTGTACTTTGTGCGAGTTGCGACACGAGCACCAACCCACAAGAAGCGTGGCCAGTGCGGAGCTTCGAAGGACATGGTATCATAACGCGGTTGAACCGAGGTATGAAGACGACATTGTTGTTGACGTTTTTGAAAACAAATTCGTGACACGAGTGCCGCGCGTTGGCACGACAATTACTTCCGGTATACTTGTAATTTACAATCGCTTCGCGTTTCTCTTTGGTCATCAGAGTATAATAGTACAATTAGCTTGCTTTCTCACGAAAAAAAAAAAAAAAGTATAATGGAAGAAGGGTTGGTGGCGTCAAGCGCGCATAAAAGGTGGGGGAGGGCAGATGTTGAGTAAACGTGGAGAGAGAAAGAAAAGAAGAGAGGGGGAGGGGGGGGGGGGGCTGTCAGAGCCAACGGGCTGAATCACGCTCTATGACGGGAAAGAGAAAAGCCGAAACAGCTTCTCCAGCCGCGCCCGAGTCTCGGCGTTATTTCTCTTGGCTCCTGACCTCTGCCGCGCCACGCGGAGCGAGGGGAATTGCACCAACCTCTCCCATCAGGTGTTCTTCGGGTGAGCCGTGCCAACCTCCTTCGAGTAAATGGCCTTCGAGGTTGGCAGAATTAGGAGCTAGTTAAAAGAAGCTTACTACACAATATTGTTGTTCGGCTCTTATAGCCTGGGACGTATACGTTTACCATCTGTGGACGCATTCGCGGTCAGCTGTGTTGTTTCTTGGGCTTCCCTAATGAAACAATTTAAGAGAGGGAACAACGCTCGTTTTCAAACTTAATTTTCGTACGAGGCAGGGCTCTAAACACTAGTAGTAGTTCCGGCTTCAATAACTTTGGTAACGTCTACTTTCTCGGTGCCGTCCGTACACTGGGGTCTACTTTATTTAAAAGAGATTCGCGACTTTCATATAACATTCTAAGTTCCTGCCTGCTTCGAGATGTTTTATAAGTCGCGATGATCGCTACATTAATCATGCAACGCCAACTTTCGGGGCCGCATTTCCTTTAGAATCCAACTGGCTTCAGAGCTGCATTCTCCACCCCTGCACGTTTCAAGCATCGGACCTGCCTGCGGTCGTGTATCACCTCCTGCGTGACGCACGTTAAAGACCCCAGACTAGCGGTTGTACTGCACTGGCTAAATTGCTCATCTACAGCAGGGAGACAATTAAGTCGCCCGTTGAGGCAGACTAAGTTCCGACTCTATAAACGTATACACGCGACATTATTTCTATTATTATAGAGCTAGCTGCCTTTGACTCTCTCGCAGATCATTACTTGAATGACAATCAAGTAGCAGGCTGCATCTTTAGCGGCGAACATCTCTCTTCTATTTTCATATTTATCAAAGAACACACACACACACACGTGCACGCAGACGTACGCACGGACGATCGCACAAGCACGCCTCACCCGCACACAGACAGGGACATGCAGGACCATCCGTCTTAGTTTCGTTGTTGGCAACTGCGCCTCTCAAAGTGACGGTGTGTTCCTGCCAGCGTTTTGTCTATCCTTCAACGCGGAACGGAGGAAAGGACGGACATCAGCGTTGCGTAGACCACCTCGAGGTTTTAGCGCGCGGCACGCGCCCCTGGCGAACGCGGCTCGGAAGCCGCCGCAGCCCTCGCCAACAGTCGAGGGAAACCGTGACGCGTCTGCAACTTACGTCCTGACGCGTCATTAACAACGTCATGGCCAAGATTAGACAAAATCAAATAAATTTCATATATATTTTTGGCAAGTTTTGGATTACGAGTGTATCCGTATATGTCATCTAGGTATACCTTAGGTTGGTAAACTACTCATTATTTATTTGTCTCGTTTTTTTCATAATGAGTACTATTTTTGTTTACTGTACATTTTACATACATGGCTCGCACGTGACGTCACCGCACCAGGCTGGTAGTCATTCCTACGTGCTCCTGCCGAGAAGAACAAATTCGGTTGTGCAATTACTGTACGCTGTAAAAGGAATGTGCTAAGCAGCAAGGCCACCAAAATGGAAGCTGATCTGACTTCCGTGCAAGCCATGTATTGAGGAAGTTTTTTTGTTTTGTTTCTGACGCAGCGCTCGGCTGACATATATCCGAACGCCCACGTCATCGTTCGAATTTGGGGCTTTCTTCGTCGCCTCATCTACAGCTGAGGCACCAGACGCCCATTGAGGCTGACTAACTTCCGGCTGTCTAAACACACACACAACACAATTATTACCTCGTGTTGGGCAAACACTAAGAAGCTGGACAAAACGCACCTCATAGTTCGGTCGTCTCGCCAATAGGTAATTGGCTGGTTATTTACAAAAACGGACAGAAATATCCTCCTTGAGCTAAACGTTTGAAAAGGCGCGGGTTTTGGGGGCGTAGGCACTAATGTCTCCGACTAATTATATAGTGTATTATACTACATTCGGGAATTAATATCCCATGTATTATCTTGTTCCGGAACCGTGTTTCACGGTTGGTCAAACCAGCATAGACGTAAAACGCTTTGACAAAAAAAAACAAAAAAACTAAATATTGTCTTGTCAATATTGATTGTGTCCTTGCAGAAAATTAGATGTAACTTTTCTTCTTTTTTTTTTCTTCTTTAATTTTATATTTCCGTACAAGCAGCAGTACAAGGCACACGGCGAGGTCAAGTATGTCCTGTAAGCTTGACACTTGCCACGGAAAACTATATATAATTAACTTTTTGGTTGCGTGTGCGTGTTCTGGGAAAACTTTTCCGCAAACTCTCGCGGGAATACATATTACCGCTTCCAAGTGCTACCTTCGTTTATTTTCCCGATTTATATAGCCATCCTGCAGCTTTAGAAACGCAGGGCGTGTTCTTGTTGCTTTCTGATTGGTTCGTGGCGTTCTTATCCGCCAATGCCGCAACCTGATTGGCTGCGCAGTGGTAATGAGATGCGCGAAGCTTGCCACGCCCACTGTTTCTGAAGTTGTCTGCGACTGTAGAAGGTAAAGGGTCTCCGCATTAACAACTCACCAGACCGCTGGAGCCCCTGGCTTTCATATAAATTATCTCGTGTTTCTTTTCTCATTCGTATTAAAATAAGTTTCAAAATGGAATGGAAGCTGTGTCTGCTGTCGACACACTTCGAAGTGGCGGAGTAATCAAAATGTATATATTGCGCGGGACCCTATATGTGTGGTTTCAGCAGTCCGGTACCTTTTTTAATATATCTTTTTAATGTTTTCCTGCTTGTTTCTTTTTTTTTTTTCGACGATTTTTTTTATACATAAACAGGCCACGTTTACCTACGGCAGTCGTGGGCGCTGCGTATACTCAAAAACCTGATGTTTTTTTTTTTGCTTGTTTGTTTTCATCTGCACATGTTGGATGGATGGGTGGGTGCATAATGCTAAACTCTTTTCATCGGGCAGCGGTTTAAGCCACCTAGTCAGAGATTTTTCACTTCAACTGTTGATCTCTACTTCCACACAAAACATTAAGGTTCTATTTGACAGGCAGCACCACCGCACTGGCATGTTGTCACAGACTCTCTCGCGACTCTCTCGCGGCGATCGGGACGACAATGGGCGATAATGGCGATGACGAAAGAAGCATATACGCAGACACACAAAGGCACTGAGCCCTTTCTCAGGATGCCATTTATTTCCGATAATAAAAGCGACTCCCTCCGTGAGTTGACACGAATCTTCGGGGTCAGGCGTGAATGATGACAACAACAATGGAAATATATCCGAGACGGCGATTGGGGGCGGGGGGGTGCTGTTACAAAGATAACTAGCGAAGATTACATTTCAAGGTCTTTGACAGCGCTGTCACGCCCGCAAAAGACGCTAACTTTCTTTCGAAAATACAAATGCAATTGCAAGGTGGCGTGAGTGTAAACCGAAGAACTGTGAACAACGAACGAAGAGCAGCCCAGCATGTAAGAACACATTGGTATCGTGCCACTGTATCGGTTTTCAGTGCTGTTTATGCTCCATACTACCAATGCACAAAAAAAGAATCGTCAAAACACACGAAATACGCGCGAAGATGACAACGTTGGTCGTGCGGGATGGTGTCCTCCAAAAATGGCAACAACGGGAAGCGACAGGGGAGTGCGCAAGTGCAGAGGCTTACTGAAAAAAACAAACAAAAAACGTTCACTGTAACATAACGTAACAGTTACTCTTCGCCAGCCAAGAGCGAGAGAGGAACCGTTATCAGGTCCGCCCCGTGTCTATACGGAATGTCATACGCAACGACCTGCGTCACATTAGAAAGGGGCTTTTAAGCCGATCTTCGCGCAGTTCCGAATGCGTAATTAGCCGGATTGAGTGGCAAATTTGGAGATGGATGTCTCGGAACACTGACTGGGTTGCGAGGATTCTAAGAAAAACGAAACAGACTTGGAATATAAGGTCACCTTGAAGTGTCCACTGTAAACAGATACCTACGCTCATTGCAGTAACAAAAAAGAAAAAAAAAGAAAAAAAAAGGGTTTTGTGAATGAATTTGAGTTGATTAGGAGATTCGCAGAAAATTCATTATGTCTGCGGCGAACATCGTGCCATTTATATGATGTATGAACAGTGTAACTGCTGCTTTAGTTTCTTTAAAAAAAAATGTGTAAAACTTTATTATGAACATCCTGCACACTATTCTTGATTGAAGTGTACATATACTCGAAGAAAGTTTGGTGTGCTTTGTGTCCGACTCCAAGCACATACGATCTCGGGAACAAGGACACTTTCGTCGTCGGGAGCACATTGCGGCGGAAAGGGAAATGTGCATGCGTGTTCATATATGCGCGTGTTCGTGCGTACGCATGTTTGTTCGTGCGCGATATAATGACGAGCCTAAGCGCGTATGCACGCGCACAAACACGGGACAGGAGCAATGGTGCGTTCGGGTCGTTAATTATTGCATATCTGCCTGGGCAAACTCAATATACGAGGTGAGTATCACGTGAAAAAGAGATTCGGTCCATATGCGTACGCCTATAGAAGTGTGCAAATTAAGCGTGCGCCGAACAGGTTTCAAAGAGCCGATCAAGGAGGCAATAAGACGTACACATATATAGTGACGCCGATGTTCGCAGCAAAGCCTGTCAGGATTAATGACCCAAGCGACTAATGGTCTCGCGAAGGTAACTTTGGGAAGATCCCGAGCGGATCGGCAGAAACGATTAAGGCGCGTTCCTTTACTTTCCGACGGTCAACACTGATACATTCGAGTTGGGTTCGAAAGAATGTGGGCCGGTCAAATCCAAAGCCAACGTTTTTTTTTTTTTTTTTTTTTTTTTTTTGTTCTTGAAGTGTATAGATCGGTGGTTCCGTTGAAGAAGGAAAGAAACTCGCTCGCCCGTTTCTCTCAAGCCTAAAGATCTTCAAAATTATCGTACAAAGACAGAGTGTTCGCTAAAGACAACACGATGACGGAAACATTTTGCGGACACGTCCCAGGCATGTTGGTAACGTGTCTGCTTCAAACCTATGCATGCATCGAACAAGTCTGCAGACAGATTTTTGCATGACCGACATGACAGAACCGTCACACAAGTAAAAAACACGCCTCGGACACTAGGGACTTTTAGGGAACCGTTTCTGCACGTCCGATACGGTGCGATGGACCTTCCGGTACGCACTGCGCATGTGCGAATCTTCTGCGCATGCGCAGTTCGTACCGGAGGGCCCATCGCACCGTATCGGATGTGCAAAAACGCTTCCCTGGAACTCCCTGTCTGCAGGCTTCAGCGATCAAGAACTCAAACTTCAACTACAGTTCGATGCGGGGCAGTCATAACTGCACTGGTAAGAAACCGTCCCTCAACAATGAATAGAAACCGCCAGGTCACACTTTGGTCGTCGCGTTAATTTTCTGCCGAATCATATTCCATCATACAGTAAAGTCGACTTCCTTTCGTTTCTCGTTCATACGGGAATCGTGATTTCCGATGGCTGTGCCTGTTGTACTTGCTCGAACAACAACAACCACCTAAATTATAGGACAAGTTCCATTGCAAAATCCTGTATCGAGTCCGCGACAACCTGTTTATTTCCTGCAGCGTTGCGGTCTGAAATGCAACTGGAACGCGTATTTTAAAAAGACTCTCTGTTTACCACCCCGTGGAAAACGAAAACTCAATTCGTATTTTTTTTGTCTTTTTTTTTTTATTTATCAGCGTTTGTTTCGCTTTTCTCTGGGAGAAATATTTATGCCAGTCGCCGTCTTCGCGGCGGCCGCGATCGCGTTTCCACGCACAATTCGTCACGGTCTAGGAAGCTTCTTACGAAACCAAACGCGGCGAGCGTTTATGCAGGCACACGCATACAGAGTTCAGTGCCAAGGTTTTGAGGCGGGTATACGTCCAGGCTGTTTATATACGCGGTTGCGCCGACGTCGATATCAGGTTCCTGCAAGCGGCAGGCATTCGTATACCGCTTATAAGCAGATCAACTGGTATTTACTGAAAACCACCCGTATAAAGTATGTTCGATAACGTTTAACCTCATAAAATCTTGTACAGAGCCAATCGCTGCCATCTACTCGGCGAATGACGAGGCAAAAATTTAGTATACCTAAAAAAAAAAAAAAGTCCGCGTCGTGGCATTGAGCATGCCGCTCGCGTGCGTGGTTACGTCATGCTCAGTATTACAGCGCCGGCTGAATTTTTAGGTCTCCCTTCATATTGCTGAGATTACGCTCGCGACGGACGAATCGACCGCCACCCTTTCGTCACCTGGTCCAGCTCACCGCGCGAGGATGTGGGCGAGAGCGTGATCACTTAGCTGACTTAGCAAAGGATCGACATATGAATGGTCCAACGCGCTCCGACGATGCCGTCTAGCGGCTTAAAACTTGAAATACCTGCTGGTTGTTTGTGGCAGCACAGCTATCTGGGTAGGCAACGGTGTGGATATATGGGGCCTTGGCAGGGGGGGGGGGGGGGGGGGGGGTGGGGGGGGACTTATTGGCTATGATAGACTTGGCTATGGTGGGCTACAATAACTTGGCATGGAGCTTGACCGGTCGAATCGAGCCTGGTAATGACGGGCCCTCACCTTGCCTCCTCGAAAGAACGAGGACGAAAAGGTGGGGTATTTTGGTGAAAGGGGCCATGAAATGATTTTTCAACTCCTTCCTCCTTAACTTTCCTCCTCAACTCAAAAGCGAAATGAGAAACCACGCGGTTGTGTTTGTCGACGGATTGATTGTTGATGATCGCATACGTCCGTGAGACGCATGTGCTTGTGTCCAACGCGGCTCTTTCGCTCGGCTGAAAGGCATACTTTACGTCACGGCCACGTGATTTCACATGTTGGTGGGCGAGTCCGGTCGAGTCGAGGAAAAAAGCAGACGTGAGTTTTCTTCTTTTTTTTTGTGAAAATCTGAAGGCAATAAAAGGAATACAGATTCCTGCTTTGGGTTCTATGAACATTGAAGACTAACTGGGGTCTTCCTTTGGAAAGAACTAGAAAATAATTTCATGGTCCCTTTAAGTTTCCACAACGAAGGAATATATGAGCAGTTTAATGTGGTCCATGCGGGTAAGCTCTTGGCATTTGATAGCTGCATCTTGAGTAATGACACGTAGCCGTTTTCATACCCGCCACATGCCACGAAGCAACACGATACCTTGCAGTGATGACCTAACCGGAGCACCGCCACCGGGTTGGAATCGGTCTGCTTGCCTTAGACGAAGTATCGTGAGCATAAACGTGACGATGAATCTGAAACAAAGCCCTCGCGATTCACGCTCAAATGAGGATACTTGGGACCATGCGGAGCTCAATAACATTGCAGCCACACTCGCGCTGCAGCTTCCTGTGCTTATCGCACACTTCCCCGATTGTTTTTACGCTCATTAAAATTATTCGTGCACCCGACGACGACACAGTGATAGTCAGACAACCGTAAAGTTTCGGAAATTGTAACACGGTAAAAAAGAAACACTCGGAACTAACTCACACACGGCGCCCGTCTTTGAGCCTTTTCGCACATACCCTTGACGGGTTGCATACCCTGTGTCAGTGGGCAATCAAAAATGCACCTGGGAGGGAGCGTCAGTTCCGCGCTGGTATGAAATTATGCCAAAAAGGTTATATAGCGAATAAACGGTTAAAAGCGCGAAGAAAACGGGGGCATGCAAGATACTAAGACGACAGGACAGGTGCTTTACTCTCAACTGGTTTTTAATAGCAGCATCGTCACCTATATATACACAATTATTGAAGAACCCGCATCATACGCAATCGCACTGAAAGACGCCTATATAACCTCTCTTTCCGCTTTATATTTTGCTTTCTTAAAAAAAAAAGTTTTTTTTTTTTTTCGCTGAGCTCAGGTTCGGTTTGCACCCACATCGCTCGCAATGGTCAGCAAGACGACCCCCCCCCCCCCTCCCCCCTTTCCCCGGCGTTGTTGTGCACTCACAGATTGTGCTTTCGTGCTTTATCACGAATGTGCTATATCATAGCCTCGTATATACTGACAAAGCCTGGCATATCGCCACGAGAAGCGGCCGCCGAAATGGAAAAGGTGGAGAGGCAGACAACGGATGAGAGGAGAGCCACGTGATTGGCGCCCCGCTGCGGCGAAACGCCGAAACACACTTCTCCCGGGCGAACAGTGTGTTTCGGGTCCTCGCCGCTGCAAAAAACTGCGCGCTGACGTCCAGGTTCCCCGAGAAATTGCTATTTGATGCTCTGCCCTACCAGATCGTCGCGCTCGAAATCTGCGACCGGGCACTCTATGGCTCCGTCGTCGAAATGCCAGGCTTTGTAAGTACAGAGGAGGCTATGGCCATACATAGTGGTTCGAATCGAAGAGCGCTGAGTCATCCACAGCTTTCACAGTGCTAAGAACACACTCTCCTTGCAGCGTGAAAGCTCGAGATGACGCCGCGCCATTCGATCCGCGAACGTACCCTTCGTAGAGCCCCAGTCGTATAGTTCGAGCCTCGTCAATCTCCGAGGAATTCCCTTCGGAGATTGCAGCGACTGGCTCCGCCAAGTGCTCCGAGGGAAAGTAGACGCACCAGATTTCTTAGAAGCGCACTTCTATATATGTAATATCTAATTAAACGAAATTTCGAAAGTAGTACGCTTCACACTATATGGCAGGGACGGGTTTGAACTTCACGCATCATAGTCCATGTTGCGTCGTTTGTTTGTTTGGTGTTGTGCAGAGAATAGGGGGGTATACGACCGAGAGAACGTCGAGTTGAATCGAATGTAAATCGGTCGGGCTTTCCTTCGCGCGGCGGTATATATTCGGGGTCTGCCCGTTAAATCGGGTCAGGAGCTGCGGGGAGTTGCGAGCTGTTGAACCAGCGCGTGAATACGCCTAACTTAAAACTGGCTCAAGGGCGCCCAATCGGGAAGCGCCATCTCATCTCGTCGTTTCATCCGCGACTGGGGGCTGCATGGAGAACGAGAGATGACAATCGGCTTGCGAACCATGTGAACGCATACACTCTAAAAAAAGCTCGCGCGTCTTCTTTCCCCCACAACACTCGGAGAGCCAATCACCACAACCTACAGAGGCAGCTCAGCGAATGACGATGCCGAAACATATGTTTAGACCAAAAAACGCAGTCTGAGTTGTGACATTAAGCAATGCAAAACGTCACGCTTGCATTGCTTAATGTCACAACTCAGACTGCGTTTTTTGGTCTAAACATATGTCTCGGCAGTGTCATTCGCTGAGCTGCCTCCGTAAGTTGCGGTGATTGGCTCTCCGAGTGTTGTGCGTGCAAGTAGACGCACAAACATTTTCCAGAGTGTATATAGCGGACTCCGTTCTTCCCTAAGCTGAAGGGGCGGTGGAAGGTATACATACGGGCTCGGTGGACCACTCGTACGCCTGTCTTTCGCCACGTGATCCAGCTCCAGCCCCAAACGCACTCTTGGCCTGCTAACGAGTTACTTTCATCGTTGCCCGAGAAAAAGTATTAAAACTACAGTTACAAGTTACTTTAAAAAAAAAAAATAAAGCCTTACAGTTTATAGTTACCAAAAAACGTAACAAAGCCACAGTAACGCGTTACTTTTTTTTGTTGTTGGTCACTACAAATTGTGACGCGTTACTCTTTTTTTTTTTTTTGTTTCTTACAGGCAACGATGAAAGTAGCGACGTTAATCTTCTCCTTACGTTTTGCAGTTTCTCGAGGATTAAGCTGTCACCGAACGAGTAGAATCTAGCCATTTCTTATATTTGTTTCAACTTTCAAATGACATGTTCCGATATTTCGTCTGTCATGTTCTCCCTGCTGAACTTGTGATTTGTGAATAAGTAGTTTCTCGAGAGACACGACGCGGCTATTGCCACGTGTGAATGTGACGCAAAAAACCTAGTTTTCTTTACGCGTACGTTCGTTCTTTGTGACTGGACGATTACACGTTAATCGCTTGAAGCGCTATCTTTGCTGCCGTATTTTTTATTGTTTCTGGGCTATCAGTTTTTGACCACATCAGCCGTGAAACTACACAAGCACAGTGACCAACCACATTTTTTTTTTTTTTTTTAACGTAGAGTTCTAAAAATAAACCCCGTTACATTTTAAAAGTGACTGTAACGATTTAGCTTTCCGTTCAAGTAACTGTAACAGGAACTTCGAGACTTTTTTTCCTTTCTTCTGAAAGTATACAACTATAACGGATTTCTTTTTTAAAGTAACTTACTCAAGACTGCCCGTACCCACGTGAAGAGAGCGAGTCAGGTCCGCGAACCGCCTAACTCTCACCGCACTGTCAGCTAACGGTACAGTCAGGAGAAAAGGCACGGACGAGAAACGCGGCTAACTCGCTTAAACGCACACACTATAACGCAAAAAAATGTCAAAACATAAACTGTATTAAAAACTCGACCGAAACAGAGAGCCGTACATAAACAGCTTTCGCTCCCGGAAAGTTTGAATATCACCCGGCATCGCTTAACCCGCTCGACGACAAACCAAGGTTTATATATAAGATGGAACATATATACGTGAGCAGCTGTGTATATGTTCCGTTTCACCTTGAGACGGACCGTGGAGACCGCTACGAGCCCTCCGAGCCAATCCCACGCCGTGTCAGTGTCACGTGACCTGTGGGAGGCGCGCTGTGACGCAGCCAATAGAGAGACACGAGAAACGTTCACAGCGCTGGATTGGCGGCAGGGATGACTCGTATACACACACCGTCCGCCGCAGTTCATCGTATAGCTGCAGCGGAGGACGCGCAAAACCTTCCTGTAATTAACCGATATTCGCCAGCTTGGTCGTTCAGAGAAAATGGGGTCGACTCGACTGAAAAAAAAAAAAAAAAAGAAAACGAAGCTCAATTTGCATTTTACCGCTTTATCTCGAGCTGCGACTCTCACCCGCGGTATAATTGAACGGCGTGTAAAATCGAATTAACTGTGTACGTGCGTAAATGGGTTCACCACGCGCGTCTCGAATGGTATATAGTATAGGATCGCTCGATGTTTGTACATAAAATTAGGACCGGGTACGCGAGAGCCACGGGGGGTGCTCGTATACGCTAAATTGGGTAGTAAAGTGTACGGGCCGGCAAATCTGGGAGGTCAACGTTCGGCTCGGCCGTAGGGCGATGTATAGTATATGCAAACGGACGCAAGCGGGCGCGCGAGGCTCATATCTTTCGGTCGAGACATTTTATTGACCCCGAAAAGATGAATGTACTATATACGCGAAGTGACGTTGCGTATGAACGGTGTAGCAATACGGGGTGTGTACGACCTATATGCCGAACTAAATCTATGTCACCGACTCATCTGACCTCTGGATTGGCGGCGGGACGTAGGTACCATGGGGCGAGTGTCTCGGAGCTGCAATAGTCACTAAAAGGTAAGAAACGCGGATCGTACGCATTTCCCAGCATTTCATTATTTCCCACAGCCAATAAAATTGAGGCATTATAACCAATAAAAACGCCCCCCCCCCCCCCCAAAAAAAAAAAAGAAAAAAAAATCCAGAACAAGACGCATGAATGCCCGATTGGCATGGTGCGATTTTGCTTGCGATTTCGCAGTTGCGACGACGCTAATGCGGCAAAAAAAAAGTTTGGTGGAGGCTGCATGCTCAACGCCGCAGCTGCGAAATCGCAAGCCAAATCGCACCATGTGAATTCTGCAGAGTTGAGCCTTCGGTCAGGAAACGTTTCGCCGATTGACAGCTTCGTGCACGTCGCGCATCTAAGCATGCTCCCTGGCAGCGTTCATGATCTACCGAGGACGTCTCTGTGCTGCCAGGGAGCACATCTTCTCAGCGATCTACAAGAAACTGCCAATCGGCGAAAACTTCTCTGACCGAAAAAGAAAGCAAAGCGGGACAAATTATAGTCCCTGCGAAAGGCAGGGTGCGGCTCAGGCACGAATCCAGGGGGGAGGCCCATGGGGCCCGGGCCCCCCCCCCCCCCCCCCCCGAAATCTTCCATTTTGCTGGGGCCTCCTCTCCCCCCTCCCCCTCATACAGCATTTTGTTATGGGCGGGCCCCCCCCCGAAACAAAATCCTGGCTACGTGCCTGGTGCGGCTAATTGTGTTCACGCATCCTGCTCCGTGATTAGTTCTTCGCAGGCACGTAGCCAGGGGGGGGGGGGGGGGGGGCCGGGCCCGGCCCCCCCCCCCCCGAAATTTTTCATTTTGCTGGGATCTCCTCTCCCCCCTCCCCCTCATACAGCATTTTGTCATAGGCCCCCCCCCCCCCCCCCCCCCCGAAACAA
Source organism: Ixodes persulcatus (assembly GCA_013358835.2). Classification (NCBI taxonomy): domain Eukaryota; kingdom Metazoa; phylum Arthropoda; class Arachnida; order Ixodida; family Ixodidae; genus Ixodes; species Ixodes persulcatus. The sequence continues at coordinate 1,089,957 of JABSTQ010010409.1, forward strand.
AATCCTGGCTACGTGCCTGGTTCTTCGTATTTCTTGTCGGCCAATGCCACAATCTGATTGGCTGTGGAGCATAATTATCGGTACTCGCCACGCTCTGCGTTTCTAGAGTTGTCTGTTATTATGCGGAGAGCAAGCGGTGACGTCAGAGCGACGTCGAGCTCTGATTGGCTTTCATTGGAAGGATAGTGGGTAGACCTCAATGCTAGATGCCTCGAGGTCTACCCACTATTTTTTTTTCTTCAGTCGAACAATAAGAGCTCGGCATTCTGACACCATCGCAACCCTAGTGCAAGAAGCAGACGAACTTACACTCCGCAGACGGATGTTGAGCGTTTAGACAGCGACAGGTTGGACTGGCTTTGAGGTATGGCAACACTGGGTCGATTCACGCTGTGAACGACTAATTCAGTCAACGCAGTACGACCGCTATCCTGGAAGTATTTAACCTGCATCACGGGGTAGGAGTTGCATGGTCGCACGCCGACGGTTCATGCTCGTCCAGATGAAAACGGGCAGTCACCTGCCCCATCCTCCCACTCATATTGATGCCTCGCCTCTACCTTTCCGTTCCCCAGACGTCCCGTGGACGTAAATATATAGGGCACCCGCGCTGCCTGGGTATGCGCGTTCTCATCGCTTCGAAAAGGGCTCGGAAAGCCGCACCTCGCGCGCTCGACAACACCCAACGAAGACTCTCCGCCGCGCACCAATTTGTCGTCGTCGGCGAGGTAACCGTGCACATAAAAGGGACCCCCCCCCCCCCCCCAATCGCCGGGCCGATGCATGCAGAGCACGGAGCGCGCGTTCTCTCCTCTGCGCTCGCCCACGCCCCGAGATGAATCGGCTGTCGAGCGCCCTGGGACAAAGGGTATCCGTTACCGCTACCCCCGCCTCGATGGCGACCGATCCGTGGCCGGCCAACACACGCAGACAAGCGCCGTCAACCTACACTGCTGACAGTGTGATCGAAGCTACGTTTCTTGGACCAGTCTATCTTTCGCCACGGAATCGCGTTCTCGCCCTATACCTATAAGCGCAGAGAGAGAACGGGATCAGCTGATCAAAGTCAGGCTGATCATTGGACCGGTGAGCGCGTAGATCAAACTGCGCTGTCAGCTTAAGGGTGAGCGGAGCATAGACTAGAGCCGCATTAGAAGCAATTACGGCGCGGTTTAGACAACGTGCCGTTGCTCAACCATGACGTCCCCACTATACGGCGTGCGGACACGCTTCTATTGAGGACCGATCCAAACGTGGTGACGCCCACGGAACAATCAATCGGCTGTTTGTGTTGTGTGGGGGAGCGTGGCGCGACGAAGGACCCCACGCGGTTCGTAACCATACGGTTATAACGTCACCACGGAGTCGAAATGAAACCTCGTGGCAGTCTCAAACCGGTAGCCGAAGTTCCGCTGCTTATTCAGCTTTCAGGGTGTATACACATACACTCGCAACCACGACCTTTAACCTGATACATCTATAGCAACACCGCCAATAATCAATAGGGAGTTTTCGTATAGACCGTGTTTCCTCCCCCGCTACGCTGTTCATCAGCAGAGATTTCTGCTGCTGAACATCTTATGAGCGAGTCCGCAGCCAATGACATTCCAGATTTATTCACCGACTTCCTTGTTCGTGATTTGTTCTTCGGTATTCTTAACCGGCCAATGGCGCACTTTCGTTGACTCTGAAACGGTAAAAACATGCTTGGGACTCACTACGCCCTGCGTTTGTTAACCTGTCTGCGACTCTAGTGTGCAAACACGCTCCGAGGATGCTCGCGAAGGTTAGCGTATCAAACTTCCGATGGCGCATTTGCTCACACGCGAGCGGAGACGTGCAAGACGGACGAGCACGTATGGAACAGTTTATCCGTCAGACGACGTCGGACAAGGACTTTAACGACGCGGAGCACGTGCGTGCATAGCCGCGCGCACGCCAACGCACGCAATCACTCCCCCCCCCCCCCCCCCCCCCCACACACACACACACACACAAAAAAAAAGAAAGAAAAAAGAGCAGTTTGTTATAACAACAACCACTCCGGTGCGTACATCAGTCCGCTTCTCTGGTTGTTGTGCTTTCTGCTTCGCTTGTTTGTTTATAGCGTGCCCCATTTCGATCGGTAACGTTTTGAGCGAGACGGCGACGAGACGAGACGCCGTCCGAGTTTGACCGCCGCCTGTCATCGGGCCATCCTCGTGCATGCGGTCGCGCTCTCAGCGCTGTCGGCACCCCGTCTAATGTGTTTTATTTTTTTCCTGGCCCGAACGAGACGCGCGCTTCCTGGTGCGCCGGTGGTCAACTCCATTCAGCCGGCCCCGATGTCGACCCAGTTTCTGTCTCACGCGAAACCGCGCGATGCGCCCCAAGTCCGGTAGCGTGACCGCTGCGGGACGCGTCTTCCGCGCCGAGTCCTCCGACCAAAGCTCCGAAACGACGCCCGCGGCGGCAAGCGGCGAGAGCGCGCCGAGGGCGCCCCCTTGCGCGATCGATCAGCCCGCGCCGCGGTACAAAAGCGAGCTTCTTTTTCGTAACAAAATGGCGGACTTGTTTACATACACAGTTCGAGTTATTAATGCGAAAGCATTAACTGTCCCGTGGAAAGGGCCGACGTCATCAGATTTGAAGCCGCGCCAAACGGCACCTTAATTCCTCTCTCCAAGTGAAGCCAGCTCCCAGCTATGAAACCACGCGAAAAGCCTAGACAACGGCACCTATAAGGAGTATTCACTGGGCGCCATATTTGTGGGTGCTGTCTAGAGCGCATGCTCAGAACGAGCCCACATTAATAGGCTGCTAAGACCGGCAATCTTGAGGGTGCGGAATGCACGTTACAAAAGAACTGTGGAAGCTCGCCATCAGCACGCGCTCAGCAGTCGCGCACACAGCTATGGCCGCCAGTGAATACTTCCTATAGTTTCCCCGATCCCGGAGGAGCGGAGTAAAGCTGGTGGATTTCGTCTTCGGTAACATTGGATGGCGCGTGTCGTAGTTTCGAGGAACACGGCTCCCATTGGACGCTGCGCGTCAGTTCCAACGACCGCCACCCCATGGCGCTGCGTGTCCGTCAGCGCGCCGGTAACACGAAGCGTTCAAGGTCAGAGCGGCGAGGAGAACGCTCGCATTGCCGTCGATGCAAATACGCCGCAGACGAAACAAGGGCGCGAAAGAATGACGTGCATGCTTTCGCTTTCACAACTCATAAGAAGTGCTTAGGTGTACCTCGAGCATTTTGCGAGCTACATGCAGTTACTAAACGCGCCGATTTTCAGCGCCACCGCCGCGGCATGACGTCATGCAGAGCCGCGAGTTGGCCGCCAGGGTGACGTACGCCCATTTCCCATTGCGGGTAATGAAAAATCAACTTTCTCGGCGACACAGACATGCTCTATCATAGTCAGTTGACGATGCTCAAGAGTACAAACAAACAGACAAACAGTCTGCGAGCATGTTTGTTGTGGATTTAAGATACCAAAAAGCGCGGATATGGAGTGAAAAGTTACGAGTGCGGGGAGTGGAACGAGTAAGTATGAACATGACTGAACATCCATGCGATCGGTGTGATCGGGAGGGGCAGTGAAAAACGAACATTGATCCCAACTAACGATTACACTGGTCGGCAAGTCTTTTTATGAGGTCAATGTTTCAGCTTAGGTAACTCTTCCTGGGTCTACATATTATTTGATTCTGATGAATCGATGTGTACTGCGGTTTCATAAATTGTTAATCTGCTGATCACGTGGACGCGAGGGCAACTTTAGTTTTGGACAAGTCGTCGGTTTCTTGCGAGCCATACAATATCGCTGAACTGACCTGACTGTCTCTTTTGGAGAAATAATCGCATGACCCCGTCTAGGAAAGATAGCTGTCTTGACTCTCGGGAGGAATCGGTGACGGGTTAAGACTCAGTGGAGGATCCTCCCACCTCTTTTTTCTTGAGCAGAGCGAACGCTGGAAAGAAGTTGACCTCCTCTCCAGCGTTCGTTCTTAAAGTGGAAAGAGGTGCGAGCGTTAACTCTCTCTCTCTCTCTCTCTCTCTCCTTCATAGGAAGGCTTCCCTTTCAAAACAGACAAAAGAACTCAAAAGTGCCACAATGCTGAGTTATTTTGGAACACGTTCAAACAACGTGTTCCATTCTTTTCATCCCGCTTCCAAATCACAGCGATTTAACACTGAGTCGCCACGACCATCCGAATACACGCATGAAACGTCACGCTAAATACGCATATCGGATTCTTCTTCCCCGCCTTCTCGTGGACGCCGCCATTTTGGCGCTCGTTACCGAAAAATCCCACACGGACCCTCGTCGACCCCACATTGCACCGCGCGGCGCGGGGAATTGTGGGTCCGTTCCGATACGCTCGGGCCGGCTTGTCCGCCCCGCACATTCTAAAAAACGGTACAATTCCTTTCCTCTTACCCCTGCCAATAATAATAATAATAATATAATAATAATAATAATAATAATAATAATAAAAAACACGAGTGAGCATTTTTTACGCTGTTTTGTTATCGCCCCGCTTTCTTTGCGTCCTGAAATTGTAAGTAACGAAACCAAGATAAACCGCTCATTCTATTCATGGGTACGCCTACTGCCTACATCTGACATCGGATTGCCGTATAGTGCGTCGAAAAGACGATTGGAAGCGCTGCGTATTTCCGGAATGCTCTATTGGCACTCGTTAAGCCGAGGACACACTGCTTATACATCATACAAGAGACAGTCTGCATGCAGATTCGAACGCGAGTCACCGCGAGATCCGTGCTTCGAACGCCGCATGGAAATGAGTTCAACAAAGAAAACTTGGGCATACGGCATTCGAACCAGGGATATTGCGGTGACTCGTATTTGCAGACTGTCTTTTGTGTGATCTATGAGCAGTGTGAACCCGGCTTAACGATTCGAAAATGCCACTTTTTCAGGCGATATCATCTCGCTCTGTCGCGGACCATTTTAACGTTCCTCGAGGACGGAAAAGCGTTTACCGCAATTTCAGATGAAGCTTCGGATAACTGGCAACAATGATCTTTAGGCACCAAGAATACCGAGGCTAGGTGGCGCAAGGTATACCGCCCGCTATCAAGGGTACAGCCGTTATTAATTTATTATCCATCCATCAAGATGGCCCAAGTGTCGCAACTCTAAAAGAAGGCTAATTTAGTGGCTCCAACTTCGACATTATACCGAGTTTCAGATCCGCAGTGATTCAGCAAAATATGCGTCAGGCTCCCCCCGTATATGGTCGCCATTTCGGTCCACGAAATAAGCTGCAGTTTCTGCTTGACCTCTCTGCAGGTGAGCCGATACAAATGCGCAGTGACAGGTTGCTCTATAAAGACATATCTTGTATCCCGAGGTTTTGTTACCCACACACCGGCGAAACAAGCGCACAACTTCGCACCATGCACCACCCCATGCAGCGTTGAAAAAGTAATTTTCCTGTCTTGAAATAAGCAGAAAGAACAATATCATTGTAAGTCATCTGTGGAGATCAGCATAATCGATAAGTTGAATGCATACACAGTGCAAAGGGCACTCATATTGGCGAAGGACTCTCTCAATGCGACTACGCTCCGTAGAGATCTTGGCACGACTGGCTCAAAACGACAGCTTTCGAAGCTTCGTTGAAAAGGACCGAAATGGCGATTGCCATGGCAACGGAGACCGATCAGCCAATCGCCATGCGAGCTTTTGGCCTTCTGTATGGGACTGTCTAGCAGTGAAGGCAACGCGGAGCGCAAGTTCGTCTGCTTCTTTCGCGACGTTGTGGTGACGTCAGAAAGACGCCGAGCTCTGATTGGCTCTGATAGAAAGATGGAGGGTAGACCTCAAAGCAAGCTGCCTTCAGGTCTACCCCCTATCCTTCAATCAGAGCCAATCAGAGCTCGGCGTTCTGACGTCACCACAACCCCCGCAAAAGAAGCAGACGAACTTTCGCTTCACGTGCCTTGCGCGGAAGTGTGAGCACGTGGGCATTTCTTATACGAAGCGTGGCGTTCCAACGAAGCTAATCTTAGCTAGTAGCAACCAAGACTTCACGTCCCGCGCAATAGCCGACCCGCGAAATTGATTAATCGGCGAAACACATCGGCCACCACGGGGGCCACCTTCCCTGCATATCACGCTCCCCGCCGGGAAAACAGCTGATGCAGTGGCTGCTCCGCGTGCCACATCTTTTGCGGACCGGTCCCAAGGCGTTATAATTAAGGCTCGCCGCGCGGTTTTAAAGAGCGAATCAGGTTCGGCGCTGAGCTGACGGCGCGCGGTGGGAGCTATGCGCTCGCCGGCCCAATCAACCTCGCCAATCTTTCATCGCCTGACCTCCGCTCCCTGCGCGTGGGTATGGGGCGGGAGAGCGTGATCACGTGGCGAAAGATGAAGTGTATGACTGGTCCAACGGGCACTTGGCTTCCACCGCACTGCCAGCTTCGGAGGCCATGGGTGAATGGAGTCGGTAGCAGAGGTTGCCGCTGCTGCCTTTTTCTGAGGCCCGCGAAGGCAGAGTGTGACGCGCGCCGAAGAGAGAGAGCGGTCGGTGGGGGGGTAGTTTTTAGACGGCGGCGAGACCGAAATAGAGGGTGCGTGTGTTTGCGGGCGCCGTTGCCTTCCCTTCGAAAGCCGTTTTAGCAACACAGTAGAAGAGAGGGAAAGCGGAACGCCGCCGACAAGCAAACAGACGCAAAGAAGACGCCACTGAAGCCACGGTCGTGGCCCGGTTTGCTGTCAAGGCCGACCCCGTCGTTCCAAAGCCCGGTTTCACACTCGCGCTCACGAAGAAAATAAAATCAATAAAAAGATGAAGAAAGGAACAGGCGGTAGCGGATGTGCTGTCAAAGGCTGCGCGTGGGGTATTATTCTTGCAGACGTCAAAGCGTGATAATCGGGATTGAGCGATGCGTAGAGGTCGTTTCGCATTGGAGCGATTTCTCGCAATGATCGGGCGTGAGAAACCGCGATCGTCATCATCATGATCGTCGACCCCTTTCCCAATGCAAGTGACGATGACGGCAATATGACGATTTTTGTAGATCGTTTCCTTCGTCTCGCAACGCTCTCCGGAACCCACTTCGAGGTCCGGAACTCAGCAGACAAAGCTGTAGGACACGCGCACGCGTATTTCGCGTTTTTGTCTGCAGGGAGTAGTGAAGGTAGAAAAACGGTCTACGAAGAGTCCCTAATACTTATGGCGCTGCGCAAACGCGTGTTTGCGAGAAATAGCTCTATACGCGAAGATGCCGGCGATCTGTTTCGAACACTGTAGGGAGTTTTCGTAGATCGTTTCCACCGCCCCGCAACGCTTTCCGCAACCCGATACGATACGAGGTCCGGAACTCAGGAGGCAAAACTAGCGTCGCGCATGCGCAATAGCGGCGTCTCCGTTGCGGGGGGCGTTGCAGAGGGAGAGACGCTGTGTACGGAAACTACCTCTGCGCGTACAACACCGATACGGATCGACCGAGGTCACCGAACAGTACAGGATGACGCTGCTCTTTCGCTGCCACTGGTGAAGAAAACAACAAATACCGCCCTCCCCCCCCCCCCCCCCAAAAAAAAAAAAAAAAAGAAAAAACGTGCAGGAACTTTAGTTGCTGTGGAAGACACTCTCGCGTGCAGGACTCGTCTATGAAACAATTTCCAAGACAACTCAGAGATGGGACGTAAAAGCACCGTACCGTACTTTCTCAGGGAGACCTCGGGATGCGATACTTCGTCGGAGCTCCGTTCAGCGACCTCCTTTAGCCACCTGTCCAAAAAAGAGATAAATATACATTTTTAAAATGTTATCAACAAATCTAAAAAAGAAAAACAGAAAAAAAAAAACACAGGTTGCGCGCAGAGCGTGCGCATGTCGCCGCCACACATGAACGCGTCCGAGGTAGTTAAAGAACGATGTTGATATATGTGTCTGTGTGTATGTGCGTGTGTGTGCTCGCCATGTTGGGCATGCTCGACGTAGGCTTCGATTTGCATGACCGGCGTATCTAGGAAATCCCGACGCGTGCCTGCATTGATTCGCATGCAAGGTTGACTCCGCGCTTTCGTGAAAACTGCGACCCTTGCAGAGGGCAAATCGGTTCCCATTCAATAGTATGCCTTCTCTTTTTTTCTTTTTTTTTCTCCTATCCGAGCAACTTTCAGAAGGTCATTGATTTATGCTGCCAGGCGTGCGCTTCAGCAAACCAGCTTTCTCGTACGTCTTTTCTCCTATATACAGGGAGAGTCAAAGTGATCGATGGCTGTTTGAAGGCATGACATGAACTTGGTTTCTGAACGTATCGCGCTAAGAATTTTCACGGAAGTGGAGGAAGAACGTGAATGAAGGGTATACAAATGTCACTGAAGAAACTTACCCGAGTAAAAAGTTAGAACTGAAGAACTTAAAATCCCTACCAGCGGCGGCCGTGTGCTAACCAAAGGCGTATGATTGGCGCAACAACCGATAGATGTCGGCGGTGATCTCCACGTGGACAAGTGGCGGTCGGCAGTGAAGGCACCGCGAGTACCGCATTTCTCAGCGTCAGCTTCGGTGATGACACCGCTGTTGTCGGTGGCTTGTTTTGGAGGTTCCCCTCCTCGTTGAGGCGTGCCTCAAGCAGCGTAGAATTGGGGGGGAGCCCGGAGGTCGCCTCCGAAACTCCGCCCGAAAATGTCGGCGGACCAGTTTCGTCCTCTGGCACTTCCCGTAACAGAGAAAAAAAAACCTCCACACGCTCGTTGGGAGCTAAGCGCACCACGAGGACGACACTACACCCCAAAACAACAAGGATGAAAGTTGCAGACAAGAAAAGAGAAGCGGTAACAACCAGAGAGTGCAAAGCAGACGACATGTAACCAAGAATAATTGCCACTAAAGAAAAAAGAAAAAGAAAAACGAGAGAACACGTCTGTTTTGTTGGTTTTGTTTTATCTTCATTTTTTTATGTTTCATTGGTAAAATAAAATAACCATGCATTGATAATTCGCGAAGAAAAAGAGCGCGGCGGTTCTAGCTCGAGGACCGTGTATAAAGACTGTCTTTTGAATGATGTGTTTGTGTGTTTGTGGGTTGGGGGGAGGGGGGCAGGCGCCTCTCTCCTTCCCCCCCCCCCCCCCCCAATTTCTTTTTTCTGCACTCCCCTCCCGACGCTTATGTGGCTTATGTCTCGTATTATCGTCTGCAACCGCGCGACTCGGCTCAAGCGTACCGCCATGCGATCTTACGTGCCGCCATCTGTCGGCTGTTGCGCCAATCAGACACCTTTCTTCAGCTGACAGCCGCCATAAGTAGGGATTTCACTTTTTTTTTGTTTTTAACTTTTTTATTTAGGTAAATTTGGTCAGCGAAATTCGCATACTCTTTATGCATGTACTTCGGTCACCTGCCTAAAAAATATTAGCTCAATACGTTCACGAACCGATTTATGGGGCCCCTTCAAACAGCCATCGATCCCTTTGACTCACCCTGTAGTTCTTAGGTTTCTTGTATATGCCCCACATGGACGAGGGCGTCAATCGCTTGTCTCCCACCTGTCGCTGCGATTGATGTTACATTTGTTTTCTATGTATTATTCATTTTTTTTTTTATTTCTAAACATTAAAAAAATTCTTACAATGTCGTATCTTGCACCTTTCACAAACACAAAACTGAAACAGAAGAGAGTTCCATGCGCACGTGCTAAGTTCTATGCAGTGTTTCGCACGGTATAGCTTCACGCCGGCAAACCGATAAAACACGTGCCAAATGTATTAACAGGGCAAACGAGAATTGAGTTGTCTCCGCGGGCAACGTCACTCCCCAGGACACAGTGCTTTGTTTGACAATTCAAAATCAAATCATGCATAAAAAATGTAAGTTATTATGTGTATATATATATATATATATATATATATATATATATATATATTGCAGAACATTGGACAGTTAATTACGGCAAAGGATAGAAGGATCCAAGCAAATGACAAAACTCACAATACGAGCAGACAAAAAAATAAGTGATGTCCGCAGGAACAATGAACGATCGCTTGTTCCCGCTCACATTATATTTTTCAGATCTAATCGTATTATGCGCTTCGTCATTGGCTGGGATCCTTCTATCCTTCGCCGTGATTGGCGGCTTCGGTGTTGTGCAAAAAAGCAAACTAACAAACTTTTATTTGTGTGAGTGTGTGTGTGTGCGTGCGCGTGCGTGCGTGCGTGCGCGCGCCTTGAAGGGCGCCAGCAAGCTACCCGCAAGGCAAGGGACTGAAAACGTCGTAGACCCGAAGTTCTGGCTCTGATGCACACTGTGATGAATACAGCGAGAGAAGAATGCCTCGGACCGTGGACATCAATCGGAGACGATGGCGTGTTGATCGGTCGCACCTCACGCACAGATTCATAACATCCCGGTTTCTGCAATAACTTCTATGTTTGTTTGTTTTTTCTCGTTATCTAGAGCGATTTCTACTTTGAATCAGCATGAAACTTTGGGAGCGGAAGCTGTGTAGAGCGGCCGTCGTGTGCCTGAAATTAAAATGCGCAGGATGTATCATGCTTGAGCTAACAACTTTCCTCGTTCTTACATGTTTTACGCCAAACACACAGGACGTGCACAACGAACGGGCACATCTATTCTTTCCAGGTGTCTCATCACGACCTCAATCGAGACAACGTGATCTGTTTCCAAGGAAAAAAAGATAAACAAAACAATAGGAGTACAGATACCTGCGAACACCCGAAGAAACAATGTCTTACGGGGCGACGAACTTAGCTTCAGTGTCGCGTATTTCTTTCTAAATACGCTCGAGGCCGGCACGACTAATTGTTTAGGACAATCTTTTTTTTTTTTTTTTTCTGACGTCCTGGCTTTTGTTTGCAAAACGTAGAGGGAGAGCAAAATGCGAAGGAAAGCGTCGTAGAGGAAGGCCATTCGTTTTCTGACTCAACCAATCAAGGTCTCTGCTGGGTTCGCTTTTGGCCTCGTGCAGCGGCAGTAGCAGCGGCGGCGGCTATTCCCCTTGCATTCGCCTCCTCTCCGATCACGGCACCCGATAGAGCACACTTTCACTGCGTGGGATTCCTCCACGCACGCTACGCAATTAATCGAGGCCAGAAAAAAATCTGGAAAAAAAAAAGAAGAAAACAAAAAGAGACAAAAAAAGCGGCCAACACGCCCGTCGCCAAACAAGGAATCGGCTGACGGGCAGTCTGTTGATAAGAAAACGATAACAAATCCGTCATGGAACTTTTTTTTTTATTGTTGTATGAGGTAAAACAGTAAGTATACATGTGTACAGATTTTTCGATCATAGTGAGAATTCCGTGGTACACTCCGTTTTGCCATAAGTCAGAGCGCAGACTAAACGCACAAGGTCACAACACATTCACTGAGCTCGATTGGCTTAACTAATGATAACCCACGCAAAATAAAAAAAATTACGTACGTCGTGACGTTACGTTTTTGTCGTTGCTTGATTGACCTTATGAACTCGAAGCGTCGGCTGTGCAAGGGGAAACGATGTATAGAATATTTAATTACGGCAGCCAACCGCAAATTAATACACCGACGGTAAAATTCAATTTCTGGTCGAGTTTGATCTTATTTGCCGGGACACCGGTGCTTCGATTTGAAGCTAATAGACCGATCTCACTAAGCGTTCGGCGCATGCGTGACGCCGCCATAACTTTAGTTCACAGAAGGAAAACGGCAGCGCACGATAGGGCTCGTGCCGCCTCGTGCTGTACACGCGCACAGTCCCAGCGACGTTGTCGCACGTGCAGAAAGACTAAAGTTCCCTCGATCCACTGCGGCAGCGGTGGCCCTTTTCCACAAGCACGCAGCCATCTTGAATATCGTCACTTCTGGTATGCGGTAAAACATTTTTTTGATCTCTCCCCGAAGCTAGAAGGTGTTTACGAAAAAATGCGTGATTGTCACACATTCCTGATTTGCCTCAGCTATATTTTCTCGCATATTCCAGGTTCAAACGTTTTATTATTTTTTCGCCCCGCATACCAGATACGGAACCCACGTGACTGAGAACGACAGGAAACAGAAAAGGTCTATAGACCTTTCCAATGTTTACAAAATCACAGTCCAGCGTGCGATCTTCACAGCCCAGCACGTGCGTGTTCGTCGCTTCGGAAATCGAGCAAAGCACGCGCCATACGCACGAACGCTCAAAATGTCACCGGCCACAAGCTCGTTTTTGGAAAGGTCTATAGGGAGTATTCACTGGACGCCATATTTGTGGGTGCTGTTTAGAGCGCATGCTCAGAACGAGCTCACATTAATAGGCTGCTAAGACCGGCTCTCTTGATGGTGCGGAGTGCACGTTGCAAAAGAACTGTGGAAGCTCGCCGTCAGCACGCGCTCAGCATTCGCGCACACAGCTATGGCCGCCAGTGAACGCAGCGCACGAAGCACGGATGTTCCGGGGTGACTCGCAGTCGTACCGAACGCCACTCTGTCAACTGGGCTCTATATACCGGACTCCAGGAGCGAACATGCGGCGAACGATCGACGAACTTGGCCCACAGCGGCACGTCCAGTTAGCGCGGGGAAAAACACCGCCGGGTTAAATTCCGTCGCGTTTTTCGCAGGTCCGGAATCCAGACTTCAGGGGTGAACGCGGTAGCCCTCGACTATACTTTTGACCACACGCATGGGTGTACCAACCAGGGGGGCAAGGGGGGCGCTTGCCCCCCCCCCCCCCACTTCTCGAAGTGGGGGGGGGGGGGGCAAGGCATGCGTTTTGCCCCCCCCCCCCCCCCCCGAAACAGCCGCCACTGGGCATCGCAAACACTGGCCGGCGGCGCCCAAGGGATACCATGAGGCCACCGCCCCCCAGACCTTGGGGGGGGGGGGGGGGGGTATGGTTTGACCTCCACTCAAAAGCAAGTTGGTACGCCACTGACCACACGGTGAACGTCGAGATGTGACTGCAAGCTACCGCGGGTCCGCGGGACGCTCGTTTGCATTCACGTGTCGCGCGAGTCGAGATTGGTTGCGGCACTTCGTACGATGCGCGGATTTCCGTGGTCATCGATGTTCCGGTAACTCGCGGTCATCTACCTCGACGTGTATATATCCCCGCAACTAGTGTTGGGTAAAGTGCATATAAAAAGTACTTGAAGTAAAGTACAAAGTAAATCAGAGGTTATGTACTTCAAGTAAAATAGTAAGTACACCGGTCGCAACGTATTTGAAGTAAAGCACTATAAATACAATGTACTTTCAAAGTAGAGTACAAGTACTTTTTGATACAATCTTTCATGATGCCCTTGAATTCCCCTATACACTGTTTTCATTTTTAACTGATATGCGTTGCCCCAGGGATAGAGGTTACCGGGGTTGCATCAGTTATTTTTGGAAATGGCGGTAAATATTGGGTAAAGTCAATTGCCTATGGAGTAGCTATTTTCGTCTCGCTGACAAACTATTAAAACAAAACAAAAAAAAAAAGCTAAAAGGTTATTGAAAAAAAAAAGAAAAGAACACGAGTTAGAGGTGAGTTTTAGAGTGGTTTAATCCCGTGAATTTGAATATCACGTTCGTTTTGCCCGGAGATGTAACTATACACGATAAACACTAAAAACCTCCAACCAGTGGTTACGTCATAAACAAGTATTTCGGCCACCAAGCGCCTGTTGCTCGTGTGGGCAGACCGTGCAATTGCAAGCATTCCAGAAACGGGCTTCTGGTCGGTGCCATTTTCAGAGCTCGTGCACGTAAAGCGCGTGTTTCCCTCGCTTTCCCTAAGTGATGACTATCAGCTGCTGATGTTCCCACGCTGGGCTGTGATTTTGTCAATATTAAGGCGGTGTATATTCCCCCCCACTGACACCAGTCGTGATGTCTTTCTTCTAAACTTTTTGAAAATAGCAAGAATGCGCGTGTATAGCCTTGATAGGCGCTGAAGATGCGCAAGAGCGAAGATTCCGAAAACACTGGATATGACGTCACGCACCGGGAAGGAGGGGCTTCAGTGGTACTTTGAAAATAATTTCCTGCAGCCTCCGTGCACCAAATTTAAAAAGAAATCTAGATATTTGTGATCTTGAAGGCCAAATCAGGATGATTTACGTGTTTTTTTCCCCCCAAATAAAGAACCGCTTCAGTTTCCCTTTAACAAAATAAAGATATAAGACACTTATTTTTATCGGTCTTATAGCCGTATGACGTCTCGAAAGACGATAGCGCGTTTTCATATGACGATACACCATTTTTTTTTTTTTAGAGCTTGGTGAACGCTTATATTCGATCTCAGAAGTTGTGTACAGTACTAGGAATGCCAAGGACGTGAGCACGTGGTCCTTGAAAGAGCTTAATTTCACGGACACCATATTTGGTAAATGTACTTAAAGTCAGCAGTTGTATTTTCCTCAAAAAGTAAAAAAAAAAGAAAGCTATGTAAGTACGTGTTTAGAGAATGTACTTCAGAGCACAAGTTTGCTAAACCTTAGCACTTTAAGAAGCACAATGTACTTCCCAACACTGCCCACAAGTTTGTCAAAAGTATAGTCAGTGACGGCTTTAATTAACAAAGGGCGTGGCGGAGTCCCGACCGCCTTATTACCCCTCCGCAGCCAATGAGCTCGTGACATCAGCGAATAAGAACGTACCTTAAAGGGGCGATGCAACAATTTTTTTACTTTGAGCAAATACCGCTTATACCCTTGTTACACGGGCACACTTAAAGGGGCCCTGCAATCATATTTAAGCGTCTACCATTTTTGCGGTTTCCACGTCTCTTGGGGCTCGGGCAAGCCAGCGGGCACAGAGAGAGTAGCTAAATATCAGTGCGTCATATTTTAACTGGACGACGCGGAAACCTCCTCCACCGACGAGGGCGACCCGCGGTACTGAAAGCGCGCAAAATGTGACGTTTTTGGTCCTGGGCTCACTACTGGTCAGAGTCGCTAAAAGCTTTTTTTTTAGTCGAGATACAAAATATAAGTGTCGCGAACCGTTTCAATTATGTATGAGAGTAGTTTTTGTTCAGTATTGCAGATCAGAAAAGAAACAAATGCAGTTTATAAAGTACGGAAACAAGAAATGACCCGTCGACATACCTGCCACCAAGCG
This sequence comes from Ixodes persulcatus, assembly GCA_013358835.2. NCBI lineage: Eukaryota > Metazoa > Arthropoda > Arachnida > Ixodida > Ixodidae > Ixodes > Ixodes persulcatus. The sequence continues at coordinate 1,105,009 of JABSTQ010010409.1, forward strand.
GCGGAAAAAGCGGCGCATATTAGAAAGAGCTAGTGGGATGAGGCGCCGACGAACGGCGAGCATAGAAAGGTCCCGGAGCGTAGAAAGGCCATTTGGAGGTATGGCAGCGCGAAGTGGCTCCCGTTCTGTAGTGATCTTTACCCCGTGTTTGCTGTCGTGTGTGGCCAATGAAGTGTTATGCCGAAATAGTCTTTAATCGCGCAGCAAATGCAATGCAAGCCGCCCTGGCCACCCGCTTCATACAGCCTATCCAACACATGCTTTAGTGGCGCCCTCTCGAGCCGTCGACACGGAGTGCGGCAGCCGTGAGCGCTCGATTAGCTCACTATCCCTCCTCTAGTTCACGGCCACTCAAGCCAGGACCTACGACGTCATGAAGGAGGTTATTTTTTGCTTGTTTTTTGTAATTCTAATTTGCCTATAACTTTTAAAATAAAGCGAATTTGGCGAAAAGAAAAATTTCATTAAGTTACTACGTTCAGTGCGCTTAGGTTCGGTGCAAATTAAAAACCAGTAAAATAGTCATTGCAGGGCCCCTTTAACTGCAGTTACGCTAAGCCACAGTTAGCGCACAATACTTGCCGACAACATTCTGCGGCTATGCAGTCAAAGCTATGGGCGAACGTGCGCTTGAGCTTTTTGAGCATCCATCGAAGCAGTGCACGCGCGCTCTTCACTTGTTATGGAATAGCTCTCCGAGAGTATAGTGCGGTATCTGTAATGCTGCGCAACAGCAGTTAAGCTGAGTTAACCGTGGTTAAGTGTGCCCGTGTAAAAGAGGTATTAGAATGGATCCCTGACGTTAATGACCTATGAAACACGCGTTCGTTTTTCACCCCACGCAATAGAAGTCCCAGTAAAAAATTAAAAAAAAAACAAAAAAAAACAAGCAGCGTTCACCCCCTCAACTCGCAGCCAGAACAAGCGGCCACGTAATCTGGAGCCAATTATATGCCGCCAATGTTGAACATAGCCACGCGCTGGGTTTGGCAAAGCACGCGCTGAGTTCCAGACATTGTCATGGCTCGGCTATTGTCGTCGTTGCAGCGATTGGACACGGGCCACTACCCGAATGCTTCTCGAGCTAGTAATTATCACGAGCCCAAATCGAGTGCTCACGCAATGCTCGGGTGCAATCTAAGAGCAGCATTCAAATATCGTCATATGGGTGTACTGCGATCCCCACTTTACGTCATCAAATTTTGCAAAGGAGAGATTGAAGGAAAATGATCGCTTTTGTCTCTGAAATTACACCGCGACAAAGGAGTTTCTTGGCCAGTGGCGTTGCGTGTGAGTAACCTTGAGTACCACTAGTGCCAGTAAGTTCGTGTAAAGTGAAAAACATTCCAATTGCTTTCCCCACCCCGTTCACCCCGAAGCTGACAGTGCTGTGGAAGCTACGTGCTCGTTGGGGCAGCCACACTTTTGCCACGTGATCACGCTCTCTCGCGCATACCCACGCGCAGAGAATGAGGTGAGGTGATGAAAGGGGAGCGGCTGATTGGTCCGGCAAGCGCGTAGCTTCCACCTTGGGCACGGTGACGCGCTGCGGGGTCCCGATGACGCGCTGCGGGGTCCGCGAATGTATCACAGAGAAAAGGCAGCGAGCTTACGAAGGGAAGGAGGTACGAAATAGTCCGCTGTGGTTTTGCAATTTTCTTACCTTAAGTCAGGCTTTTGGCTTCCCACCTTTTTTCTTTTGGCCCACTGAACGATGTGCTATTAGTAAAATACAAATATAAATTGATTCATTGCAGTCCAAAATTCGTTTCATGGGCCCTTTAAGGACCTCGTCACATCAGGTAAACAATCAACAAACATTGCTCGTAGGTTTGAATACAACTTGTATAGGGCGCGGACGCGAAAATCCTGATTGGTTAATAGGGTTATGACGTCACAGCCACATGACCTAGCGCGGAAATTTCAAACAACCCACAAAGCTCACGTCAAACGTGACGTCACGCCTGGAATGCAAGTGATTAAACATTCCGAGGACACCTAAGCACTTCTCATGAGTTGTGGATGTGAAGGCATGAATGTCGTCCTTCTTCTCCCTTAGTTCGTCTGCGGCGTACTGGCGTGGACGGCCACGTTTCGCTAATGCCGAGGTTGCTGCCGACGGCAGAGCGCGCGCTCTCGTTAAGTGGCCGCGCCGCGCTGAGCTCGGCCGTGTAGCCACTCCGGAGTCTGCCCGTGCAGGCTCTGCTGGCTCGGCGGCCAGCCGCTCCCTCTTACCGGCGGCCGGGTCGCTGCGCCTCCATGGAGAGGGCTTTTCTGGTGGCATTCCTTGGAACTACGCCGCGCGAGAGCCAATGGGAGCCTCGTTCCTCGAAACTATGACGCGAGCCAGCCAATGGGAGCCTATCCATCAAATCGCTGCTACAGACTTTAGGCTTCGCTCCATTGGGACAGGGGAGTTTAGGTGCCGTTTGGCGCGGCTTCAAAAGCTGATAACGACAGTTCGCTACATGGGACAGTTAATGCTTTCGCATCAAAACACGACATGTAATACGAATTAAAGGCAGCCACATGTCTCAAATGATTTCACTTTATAAAGTAAATAAGGCCGACGCACACGTCGCGCTTTCCACTTTTGCCCGCCTCCTCGTTTCCTATATCCTCTCCACTTTTGACCTCGCCCCAGCTTGGCTCCCTTCGCAGCTTAGAAGAGGGGAGCGCCAAGAGGATTGTCATCCCTGCAGAAAACCGAAGTTGTACGTCGGCCTTTAAAGAAACATTTGAAGGACTTCAGGCGGAGATCGAATCCACGACCCTTCCGTTGCGAGCTGCAGACACGCTACCGACTAGGCCACCGTGTCCGCCGCACTTGATGTTCACTGGCAGAAAGAGCATGAGACGCGAATGAGAAGGCGATGCGAACGGGGCCCGATAACGCTATCGCGTTTCGTCCTTATACGGAAAGCAAGTCAAGTTGCTGTCGACGGCAGAGCGCGCGCTCTCGTGAAGTGGCCGCGCCGCGCTGAGCTCGGCCGTGTAGCCACTCCGGAGTCTGCCCGTGCAGGCTCTGCTGGCTCGGCGGCCAGCCGCTCCCTCTTAAGGCACGGCCACATTGGCGTCGCGGAGGCCTGCGGCGTGACGGTCGGTGCTGCCGGTTGCCGACCGAAACCAGTTTTCGGCTTCAGCGGCGCGACGGACGGCGCCGCAAAGCCAACCGCTCCTTGCACGGTTCAGAGCGCGCCGCCGCTCGCCGCAGAAGAGAGGAGCCAATGGGAGGTGGCGTAGATAGTGACGTCGCGATGCCATGGCAACGCTCAAACCGGTCTCGCCGCGCGTCTTCCATGTTCCGAAGGACGTGTTTCGTGTCGTCTGCTATCCCTATTTCCCCCCGACGCCTTCCGCAACGGAGCGGTTCCTTGAAACTGTGCGACTGTTTCCCTTTTTATATGACAAGACGCAGCCAGACTACCTAGATAATGACGCTAAAACAACCGCTGGGAAATTAAAGGAGAGGAATTCGGAATTACAAGTGAGTTTCTCCATGGCACTTGTTGCATGTCGTCTGTGTTGTGACGGATGCCGTGTTGATTTGGTGACACTTTCGAAAGTAGCCTTCGTCTCTGGCGCGCCGCCGGGGCAGCAAAGCACTGACCTGTCCTTCGGTGTTTCGGTAGAACCAACTGGGCCGGACCCCAAACCTGCGCCCCCTTCAGAGCGCGGCGACGTCGCAAGATCAACGAGCAAGCTAGGATAATCACATTCACGCTGATCACCAGGTCATCATGGACTCCAACCATGTAGGCAGCGAGTGCGGTTTCGATGCTGATATATGCCAAAGATGAGAGCCAAAACGGAAATATCTATACTACGTCTCACCTTAGCATGGACTAACTGCGAAGGCTGTGCAAGCGCGAGCGGCCAGCCTTGACTGCCTTGACTGGAGCACTCGCTGCACGAGCGCCCGTGCAGCCGCCGAGGCTTCATCCGAAGCAACTATAGCTCGCGCTTTTAGCATGCGCGGCTAACAATAGTCCATGCTAAGGTGAGACGAAGTATAACGAAGAGCAGACGACGAAAGAGCGGGAAATCCGAGGGGAGGTGCGCGCGTGATCGCGAGAGCCAGTACGGGCTGTCACGTGACGCCCGCAAAACGGAGGCCAATGTGGACTCCTCGCGTTGGGACGCCGGACGGCGGTGCCGCCCGGTGGCGCCGACCGGCGGCGCCGTTTACGCTAGTGTGGTCAGGCCTTTACTGGCGGCCGGGTCGCTGCGCCTCCATGGAGAGGGCTTTTCTGGTGGCGTTCCTTGGAACTACGCCGCGCGAGAGCCAATGGGAGCCTCGTTCCTGGAAACTATGACGCGAGCCAGCCAATGGGAGCCTATCCATCAAATCGCTGCTACAGACTTCAGGCTTCGCTACATCGGGACAGGGGAGTTTAGGTGCCGTTTGGCGCGGCTTCAAAAGCTGATAACGCCGGTTCACTCCATGGGACAGTTAATTATTTCGCATTAAAACACGACATGTAATACGAATTAAAGGCAGCCACATGTCTCAAATGATTTCACTTTATAAAGTAAATAAGGCCGACGCACACATCGCGCTTTCCACTTTTGCCCGCCTCCTCGTTTCCTATATCCTCTCCACTTTTTACCTCGCCCCAACTTGGCTCCCTTCGCAGCTTAGAAGAGGGGAGCGCCAAGAGGATTGTCATCCCTGCAGAAAACCGAAGTTGTACGTCGGCCTTTAAAGAAACATTTGAAGGACTTCAGGCGGAGATCGAATCCACGACCCTTCCGTTGCGAGCTGCAGACACGCTACTGACTAGGCCACCGTGTCCGCCGCACTTGATGTTCACTGGCAGAAAAAGCATGAGACGCGAATGAGAAGGCGATGCGAACGGGGCCCGATAACGCTATCGCGTTTTGTCCTTATACGGAAAGCAAGTCGTCTGCTTCAATTGCGCAGGAGTTGCGGTGACGTCAGAACGACGCCTGCTCTGATTGGCTTTGATTAAAAGGATAGTTTGTAGACGTCAATTCTAGATGCCTCGAGTTCGACCCCCTATTTTTTTCAATCAGTCCATAAGAGCTCACCGATCTGACATCATCGCAACCCCTGTGCAAGAAGCAGACGAACTTGCGCTCCGCATTGTTGAGTTGGCGAGTGCATCATTGTCTGTTCGCTCAGTGACACCGGGCCATAATCGCATTAAATACCGTCGCGTACTTGTACTGCGCACGTTAGGGTGTGTATGTCGTACCCGGAGCATGCGCGAAACAAATGGACGCCCGCGTAGCTCGCGTGTTCGTTGATTCGAGTCAAGGTGTTCTCGCGGCTTCTTCGTGCTCCCGTCGTCCCCGTTCATTATTCGTCGGCTTGTTTCGTATCCTTTGCTTCTTCTCTTTCTTTACTGTTTCTTTCTTTTGTTCGCTCTTTTTGCTAATGTGAGGCAAGACAAGCGAGACATCCCCACCTCGTTTTTTTACGCGGTTCAAAGGCTTTACGAGACGGCCCCCGGAAGAGCGAACGCATCAAGTAAAAGAAAAAGAATAGCAATAATGGGGCCGGGGGTAGAGGCAGCAGGAATGAAAAGATATGCGATGAATAAAAAAAAAACGCAAAATGAAATTAAAAAAAGAAAAACAAAATCTGTGGAAGCAAGAAAAAACTAACAACAGATAAGCGGGAAGAGAACGAACGAAACGAAGAAGAAACAACAGTTCGTGCAACTCAATCTATTTTAATGGCCCTCCCGATAAATTAAAAGAAAGGGCAGCTCCTAAACCAGAGGCAAGAGCACTTTTATAATTGCCAACTGCGAATAGGGGCCGCGCTTCCTAGCGGACGTGCAAGCGCGCGTAACTTTGAACAGCTAAGTTCTCGTTGCTGTTGCTGTTTTTAAACAGCTCCTGTTGGCTGGGTTACGGTGGCTAGCTGGGTCACAATCAACGCTTGTCTTTCTTTTTTTTTTCTTGTTCTGTCATTAAGCTGATTGAGAAACGGAGTAATTTTCAAGTTTCTAAATAAACAAAAAGAAAAAAAATTAAACCGAAACACATATAAAACACTCTAACCTGTTTATTGCATCCACGTGTGTATATAGTGTATTCGGGAAGTGTGGTACGTAAGATATTGCTTTCAGACGGATACGCTGCCAGTGGAGTCGTCTTTATTCGAACCAAATGCCAACGGAAATGCTCTGCGAACGGAGGGAAGCAGTAGTTTATATAAATTACTGAAATTGAAAAGGAGGGTATGCGACTCGACGCAAGGGTGATTTCCGCGAGGAACGAGATAATTTAATCAATTTTTTACGCTTAAAAAAAAAAGAAAAGAAAAAAGTCTCCAGCACTTTTGGAAATGGGGCCGTGACCGGATCGAATCCCCTCATCATGATCGCGCGCTCTGTAACATTGAAGTATCGTACGATATAGAAAAAATGAAGAGGAAGCAATCTCGTAGAAAGCGAAAAATAATTTGCTAGACCCAGTTTTCATTCTATTTTATTTTGATTAAAGATTGAGGAAGTGTTCACGCTTTTATTACTTACTTTCCCCGAAGAGCGCGCTCGAAACCAATTGCGGAACCAATTGCGGAGCGACAGTGACAGTTTCACACCGGCTAATCATTTCCTGAATGTTCTGATTGAGTGATGCAGCAATCGTCTATAGTGTGTACGTGTTGTGAGAATGCCTGGTCATCTCATGTGCAAGAACGTGACCTCCGTTGAAACTTGAAACAGTGAGCGAGCGAGACCGTCACGTTCAGTGCGCTGCGGGCAGCGCATCTCCGGGTCAAGATGTTTCGCCACGGACTTTGAAATATCGCGAGGAGAGCCCAGAGCGTCAAAAATCTTGGAGGCCATGTCCCAAGAGGCTTTACGTGGTAATATACGCCGCTAGGATAACTACGATTTTGCAAGGCGGTGCTTCAGTCTTTGACGTCGATGAAACATTTAACCAAAAAGCGCGAGATTTGTTCAATTTGTTTTTTCTCGAATATTCTGGTAAACCAATTTGTCTCCCCCAAGACGCTACATCGTACAGCCAAAGGTCCTCGCTAAAATTTCCAACTTCGTTGTCCGTGTAGCGTTTATGGTTTGTAGCACCGGTGACATAAGCCAACTGGACGTGCTTGCAAGGACGGAGAGCGACTAAAGTCGATCGGGACGCAAGCAGCGGTTCGTGTTTGCAAACAGCAAAAGGGTATTTTGGGCCCGAGACCGACGCTCCTCACAGGCGCTGATTGGACACGACATCCAGCCGAGTGCTGACGTAGAGCTCGGGCCCAATCTACGTCCGCACTCGGTCTCATCGTGATGACGTCGAACTTCAAGAGGAAGTGAAACGCGTACGTGGCCTTGCCTAAAGTATGGATACCTCGCTCCATCGTAGATGCGAGCGAAGCAGGAGGTCACCGGCAGGATGAGAACTACATCCAGGCGTCTCGGTTGTTCCCGGCTACTAATCCTTCCAATCAGAGCTCGCGGGCCGCTGATGTCCCTGCGCGTTCTCCTCTCTTCCTCTCAATCAGTTTCATGTTCGAGCGTGCGCTGTGCTTTGAGCTTACCCACCGTGCGTGCGTGCGTTCAGCGAACGAGCTGTTCGTTCCATCGTTACGGTTGCAACCAGACACGTTCGAGGCACCGTCTAGTTTCAGCCCAAGAAACACGTTCGCAGACATCGCGCGTGCACGTCGGCATTGTTTTCCCCGAACGTTTGCCGCGGGGCCTCTGTGCCGCCGTTGGAGACCGCCTTCGGTATACCTTCGGTGGCGAGGACTCCCCAAGTGCGGCCGCAATCAGGCCGTCCATCAGAGTCGACGGAGATTTCCCCGACGGGCTTCCGCGCGCGCTGCGTGTACATGCGCGAGGCCGTTCGGTCAACAACGTCGCGCGACGCGGCGTGTGGTTATAGATGCCACGGCGGCGGCGGCGGCAGCCCGCCCAAATGACTGGGGTCATGTCGAAGCAGCGCAACGTGACGGAGCTGAACGATTTTGCGGCGACATTCGAGACAGCTCCCTCCCGTGGAAGCTACGGAAGTATCCAATTACTTCCGTCTTGGGTCACGGGGAAACGTTTCACGCTCTCAGAAATTGTCCCGTGTGCACTCAGCGCGTCTATACTTCCCGCAGAGCACTTGCGAGAAATAATCGCTATAATATATGGGCAGATCTCGGCAAAAAGAATTCCTGAAAAAAAAAAAAAGTTTAGACACGAGAAAACAGTTTGCGCTATAAAAGTGAGCATATGCCACGTACTTACGTAAGGTTAGTAAGCTTCCTTGCGTAAACATAGATATTTGCAGCCTCATTATTCAGCGAGCTCCTTCCGTACAGATTGCAGCGATTAGAATTGCGAATAGTGTCAGCAATTGCGACCCCACATGTGCGCGAACAGGCAGGTCGCCGCAACGATGCCCTTGCTCTGTCGGCCAGCGATGTCGTTGGGCAAGATCGAGAACCCCGCTCGCACGGGCTGCAGCCTGCTCTCGCACATGGTTAGACCTCCTCGTTCCGACCAGGGATGTCGCGAACGGGCCGTGGTTCGAATTCGACCAAGTTCGACGTTTTCGAAGTTTCAACTCGAAGTTCGAACAAAAGAACTTTCGTCGAACTTCGAGTTGGACGACAAACTCGACTTCGACAGAAGTTTGGCCACAATGGGCATGCGCGAAGATTACAAGCAAAAAGCTGCTGCACCGCCAGACGGAGGAGAGGTGCAACATTTTTTTCTTTCACGTTTGCTTTTATATTGTGTAAACATCGGTAACCCTTCTCTAAAATATAAAACAGGCTTTTTAATAAGTAATTTCGTGCCGCAATTTTGAATTTCCCGTAGAAGTCGGGCACCACTGTTTAGAAAGTCGAATTTTGTCGAATTTCGCAAACAAGTTCGAAGGTTCACCCAACAAGCCGAACCTCTGGGGTTAGTAAAAGTTCGTGACTTCCCGACACAGTGTTTTCTGTTCTGACGGCGGAAAAACCTTTCTCAGGAAGACGGAAATATTCCGCGTCGGATGCGAAATTGAGACGGGATATACGAGACAAACCAGTCCGCCATTGAAAACAAACGCCGCTGCTATTTCTGTATATAGGACAAAATCATCCGTCTCGGAGAAACACATTTTCTCGATTTATGTCTTCGCTGTTGATACTGTAAACGTTTGTTTCGGCCCTTCAGACGGTCGACGCTAGCTTTGATCATGCGTTTTTAATTTGACTTTTCCAATTCATAGCCGATTCAAATAGGAATCCTAAATGTTTGTAGGAACAAACATGATTCAACTCTGAGTTATCTAAGCGGATAAAAAAAAAACAAAAAAACTTAGCTGTGTGCACGACTGCTGAGCGCGTGCTGATGGCGAGCTTCCACAGCTCTTTTGTAACGTGCATTCCGCACCCTCAAGATTGCCGGTCTTAGCAGCCTATTAATGTGGGCTCGTTCTGAGCATGCGCTCTAGACATCACCCACAAATATGGCGCCCAGTGAATACTCCTTATAGTCCTCCGGTACATCCTTATGATGTACCGGAGGAAAGGCTACAAGCACGAGTTCCTTGCTCTAGGGCACATCTCGGCGGCACAAGCTCTCGTGCGTTAAGAGCAGCTCCCAACGCTATGAGCTCGCGCTTCTATACTTCGTCCCACCTTAGTATGGACTATTGTTAGCCGCGCGTGCTAAAAGCGCGAGCTAGTCGCTTTGAATGAAGCGGCGGCGGCTGCACGGTGCTCGTGCAGTAAGTGCTCTTGTCAAGGCAGTCAAGGCTGGGCGCTCGCGCTAGCACAGCCTTCACGGTTAGTCCATGCTAGGGTGAGACGAAGTATAGAATTCTCTGCGGTACAACATAAGGTCAAACGGAGTAGCCCAATCGGAAGTTTTAATTCAAGGTAGGAGGGGACTGAAACGGAGAGAACTGAACTGAAGCGGTGACATGCCAAAGAGACGCCGGAGAAGAGATAAAAACAATGCTTCATATAGACAAGCAATGCTATCGCATTTCGACGCACCGGCGCGCCGCCGTGCAGCCGTTACCGAAGGTATAGGCAGTGAGTGAGAACCCCAGCCGCGAAACAAAACCACGCCGCGTACATTGGTACGCACTGGAGTCGGAGCGGTACGGTTGTGCTGGGTTCAAACACATGAACTGCTGCGTCGTTAAGTGCTCCAATAGTTACGCGTCCTGTCTCGTGCGGACGAAGTTCCATAGTTTTTCAACTCGCCGATGTCTGGTGGAACAGCGACAACGATATACCCGCGCCTTACGACGCGAGAAATTTCGTCTCCCGATCATGTCTGCTACGCGACTCCAATTCACTATAGGTGGCGCCACTCGCTTTCCAAAATGGCCGGTTTAGTGAGGGTCGGAGATGCGTGCCGCTGCTGAGCCTGTCTGGTTTGCTGGCTTCACTGAGCGACACAAATTATTTCTACTAATACTAGGGAGCTAGGGGGTTATGAGCGCAGGTCACCCCTTTATCCTGAAAATAAAAACGGTATTTAGCGTAATATTTAGGCCAGGAGGTAGGTTTTAATTCCAGAGCAAAACCGAAACTGACCTTTATTTTGGATTTAATTTCTCGGTATCGGTCTTAATTTCAGATTCTTTCATAACTCAAAATGTGTCTCACACCGTAAATATTTAGTTAAAGAAGTTGTTCACGGAAACCTTCGTCTCTTTAAAGACAGGGTCTTTCATACACCTTAGAGCTAACATAGAATGTTGTAGTTGTTGAAAAATTAAGTGCTGATATTTTTGCGTTCTTGCTGCCTTTTCTCGCTCACATAATTGTCATATGAAACAATGACCTGCTGGCCTTTCAATGGCTTTTTGGGTATTTTGAAGATTAATTGCTTTAATATACTTCCCAGCACAAGAATAACAGAATAAATCCAATTTATACGATATGTTCACAAAACGTATGAATTAGGAAACGCTGTTCTCCCTAGAAAAGTTCAAATACAGAATCCGAGTCAGGCAGCTAAAGTGTGCGTGTTCTTAAACCAATGGGTGACACATATGAGTTTATATTGCATCCAGTGTTTGACTGTCTGTCTATCTTGATAACAATGTCAGAGGTCTTCATGTGCTAAAAAGAAAACAAAATGACACCTTTCAGAAAAGACGATTATGGTTAAATAGCATATTTTTGTGATCGTAGCGTTAATTGGGGGCATACATTGCCGCGATTTGTATTAATAATAATATAAATATTAAACGGAAGATATTTTAATACGCATTTTTTCAAGCTCTAAAATAATTAGTTGTTTATGATCTAACTTCAAACGAGCGAACAAGTATGACATCTAAAGTGTGCTAATTATCACCACTGGTGGCAATTGCAGCATTTTTAATTATCAAGTTATAAAATAAATAAAGTCTAAAATCAATGACAACATTCTAGCTAATGTGAGAAATTCATGTGAAATTAGAGTAATTGAAAATGCTATCAAAGTAGCGACTTTTGACAATCGGCAAAACTTCCAAAGTCGCCGCCAATATCCTTCCAGGCCAAATCCCCCCCCCCCCCCCCCCCCCCCCAGAAAAAAGAAAAACGGATTATTTTTCTAATTATTACTCTTCTTTTAACATTCATTTCCTTTCGTATTTGCTCGCTGTCGTTTTGCTATCCTCAGCCTTTCCAGTTCAAAGGAACACCTACCTGCTTGCGCGACTGCTCACTGCAGCACGTTTCGTTGGTGTTGGAAAACGGTAAAACAGTTGTGAGTTTTAGTATTGCGTATACGAGCGAACGCAAGCGCTGTGTGTTTGCGTTAGCTTTGCATGTTCCACACTGCGCGCGCGCGGAGCCTAAAATTGCGGTTTTGGATAGGAGCATGGCAACGATGCGCACGCGCAACGTGGAGCATGCCACCCTAAAGCGCGAAACACATGCGACGAAACCGTCCGATCCGACGTCCGATCAGGCAATACGACGGTCGGAGGCGAGGGCTTTCAACGCTCTCCGGTGCTACGAAAACCCTCGCCCCCCAAGGTCATTCCGGCAGTCCGCATGTCGGATCGGACGGCACAGCGCTTGCGTTGGCTTCAATACGCAATACTCAAACTCTCTAATAAGGTACAATCCCATACCGGCTGCAGCACCACGTTGGGACAGTAAAGAGTGTTGTTTGCATTCGGAAACGATATTTAGCGAGCCATGATCGCGAGCAGTTCCGCCGTGCCCACTGAGCAGGAAAATCGGGGGACCCTCACTAGAGCGCTTCCCGTTTCCGCCGCGGGAGGGCGAGCGACGAGCTGGAGACGCGATGCGCTGCGTTTGTTTTAGTTCCAGTAACGCCAACCTCACAAAGCCTGGCAGTTCGATGACGGAGCCATATAGAGTGCCCGGTCGCAGATTTGGAGCGCGAGGATCTGGTAGCACAGGGCATTTCTCGGGGAGCCTGTAGTCAGCGCACAGCTTTTGCAGCGGCGAGGACCCGAAACATGGTTTTCAAACCCAACGAGAAAAGAAACGCGAAAAGCACGAGCGGACATTCCATCGCTCGGGACAAGTGTATTTCGGCGTCTCGCCGCAGCGGGGCGCCCGTTACATGACTCTTGTCTGCCGCTCTACCTTTTCACTTTCGGCGGCCGCGCCTCGTGGCGATCTGCCAGGCTTTGCCAGCATAGAGGAGGCTATGCGCCTACATATGTTAGCGCCGATGGAACGAACTGAAATACCATCCAGCACTCGCGGGTATGCAGTGTCAATTTCGTTGGAGGAATGCCCTCCAAAGACGTTTCGTCCCCATCGTATCTGTCGATGATATTTCCGGAACAGTATGGCATGCAGTCTGTACTCCATGAAGAAAGTTTCGGACCAGGCACGTCCAGGATTTTGTTTCGGGAGGTGGGGGTGGGGGGCCGCCCATGACAAAATGCTGTATGAGGGGGAGGGGGGAGAGGAGGTCCCAGCAAAATGGAAGATTTGGGGGGGGGGGGGGGGCCGGGCCCCATAGGCCCCCCCCCCCCCCCCCCCCCCCCCTGGCTACGTGCCTGTTTCGGACGGTACAAAAAGTGACAAATATGAATCTAAGGAAAACTACAATGAAACTTGGAATCACTGGACAATCGAAGTTTGAGTATGGCAGTTTATGTGGTGTGCTTTCTATTTTTGATCAGCCTTCTTTCATACGTGGAAATCCCCTTTCTTCACATATGGTGTTGCCGGTAGGCAGTAGGTGACTGCAAAACAAAACGCCGGAATTGTTTTTGATCAAATTAATGCAAAAAAATCTAGTACATGTCAATAAAAAAATGGATAATTAAAAAAAGTCAGGTAAATCAGTTTTTTTAAACCAAATATAAATCAGATATATATATATATATATATATATACAGGGTGTCACAAAAGAAAATTTACACGGTCTTTTTCACCGCAAAAATAAACTAGGCATCGCCGAACGCTCATTCTCCGCCCAAATGTAGCGTTAGAGGTCACAACCAGATGGCAAAGTTTCAGCCCGATCCGATAACTTAATCAAAAGTTATAAGTGATGTTATGAAAATTTCAATGGGAAAATGGAGCCCATTTTTGCCCGTTTTCGGTTTCTGGTGCCATAGAGCCCCATGTGTTCGAAAACTCCGTCGGCCGCCATTTTCCCATTGAAATTTTCAGAAAATCAGTTATAACTTTTGAATAAGGTATCGGATCGGGCTGAAACTTTGGCATCTGGTTGTACCCTCTAGCACTACCTTTGGACGGAGAATGAGCGTTCGGCGATGCCTATAGTTGCGGTCAACTTTCTGTGGCATAAGAGAACAAGGGAAGAGAGCGCGTGCACAGCTTCGATAGCGCTCAAAGTGGGCGAGGGTATTATCGCCTATAGCTTTGGCTACATTGCCACAGAAAGTTGACCCCGAGTATAGTTTTTTTTTGCGGTAAAAAAGACCGTGTAAATTTTCTTTTGTGACACCCTGTATATATATGTATATATTATTTAAATTCCTTTACCTTACAAAAAGTCGTTCGTTTTTCACTAGTCTTTTTGAGAACGGAAAATGGATTCTTAATCCGCGCAATCGCGGAAAACAGTGTAAAAGGAAGATTCACTGCAAATTTAATTACATCGTAAAGTGCAGATTAATTCCAAATTTATTTTCTTAATATAAATCACGTCATATACTAGAACAAAAAGAGCTTGATTTGTTTGGTTATTGAGGAAGCTTTATTTGCCATAATACTTCAGCAAAAAAGCCAAAGTTCCGTCCATGCGAGCTTCCGCCGCCAGGACTTCACACGCGGAAAGGCGCCGCAGGCTGCTGAAAGCATCTCGAACGCCAGTTCCTCCGCTAGAGGCACTACGCGCGTTTGTCAAAGCGCCCCTTAATAGTTCCCGCACGGAGCCTGGCGTATTATATTTACATTATCTTTCCTCGGTCAAGGAGATGGCGGCACTAGACGATATATACAAGCGCCGAATTAGAACGAATCACAAAGCGAGGAGCGTGAACATCATAAGCCACGCCCTGTATTTCTGAACCTCTCGGCGACATATAGGCTGCAGCTAAACACCGCAAAAACACAGACCCATGTTTTTTTTTCTTTCGATCAGCATTAAGATATACGAAATAATTGATCGGCGATTCGGGCATATAGCTCGCACGAATTCATCTGACATCCTTTCACGTATCCAACGATAGGAGCCGACCCGCAGAGCGATCAGAATGGGCGATAGAGCAGGTCGCGATCATAATATACGTGCATACCGAAAAAAAAAAAAAGAGATACACAAAAACAAATGAAAAAGCACACAGCGCAATCTAAAGGGCTTTGCGCGATCCGATGCGGGCCAAACGATAGTGTATACATCAAAGGGACAGGGAAGCGCAGAGACACAAAGCGGCCGGCCGGGTCAGCCTCGGGTGAGGTGAACACGTCCGATGCGCCGAGCGTCCGGTCAGTCCGGCGGGACACACCCGAGTCATATCCTTCACACGACGACACTATAGAGAGAAAATTATCGTTGCGATTAGAAAGGCCCGTGGTGGTCCGTTTCCGAGTATACGGATGAAGACCAAAAGCGTTTTGAGGTCGCGCCCGGAGATAATACAAATAATATGTGAAAAAAAGAAGGGGGTCGCGCATCGCGCAGTACATCGGGGATGTCGGTCGGCACCTCTTTAATTTTCTCTTCTTTTTTCCCACGATTTTCTTCTCTTTCTTCCTTTCCGCAAAGCGAAACGATCGCTGTTGGGCTTGATCGAAAACGCCGCATGCGGCAGCCGGCAGTCCCCGTGGGGGGTGCGACGTATACCACATTTATACGACGTTTTTCCCGTGTACGATGGTGAACCGCTGCGGGCCATCCAGGCCATCCGGGCCATTCCAATGCCGCGTGAGTGTGATCACGTGACCAACGAGACGATTGCAGCAACGACGCGTGGGGCGCGTAGTCACGTGACATGTTTCCCGGCGCTATGATTGGCTGGGCCATGGCCTGTAGCGTCCTTTCCGGTTCACCGTAAAGTGAGACGGAATATACTGACTCGGGTACAAGCACGCAGAAGTGCATGGGATGCACGTCGATTCCGAGCGGAGAGCTTTGTCTACAAGTCTTTCCTCTTCCAGCCGCCCATTGTCACACCCGTTACTATCACAGTCCGATTGTATATATACGCACTTACCGCGATTATTCCGGAGGGTAGACGTTCAACGGGGTGAATATATTAGGGAGTTTTAGCGGATCGTTCCGACGGCTCGGATAACTAAAGCGAGTTGTAGAATAGAGAGTTTTAGTAGATCGGTCGATCCGATATACCTCCGATAACGATATGACGTATGCGAGTCGGCGGCGGAATACCGGGCATCGTTATCGGAGTCATCGAAACGATCTACTAAAACAATCTAATAGCGTACGCAGAAACTTTCTTTGCGCACGCAAAAAAAAACAAAAAAAAAACAGCGTCTTTATACTTGGGAGAAGAGCGTGTTGGTTAAAGTCAAGGATGAAGAAAGAATAAAACAATTAAAACTGGGACGACACGACACATCTTTCAACTAGCAACGACGAGTAAAAATGTCAACAGCGAGCAGCCGACTATACCAAGGAGGGAAAGGGAGGAGAAGGGGAGAGAAGGGGAGATAAAAAAACACGCGCCTTTGTCACTCAATGTATACACGCGCCAAGCAGAAACCGCACGATCTGCTGAAACTCTCTTATTATGCAACCTGAACAGCTGCCACACGCCGCTTCCGAGAGGTTCTTTCTCCAGTTGGGGTTATAAAAATTGTTATAATCGCTGCTCCCCCACCCCTCTCTTTTTTGTTTTTTTTAGGGAATTGGGTATTTATGTAATTAGTCAAAATTGAACCGACATCAATTTATTAGAATTGAGACTAAAGGAAGACAACACTATCAGTGATATCCTGTCGTAAATCTCCCACTTGAAACCGGTCCGTGTACTTGCGAGAGGGCAGCGCGCTAAGGAAAATGGACCAATCTATTAGATCGGTGGATATAGCTTAGACCTTAGCTTGGACAATAGTTTTTAGGGACTATACCATATACTGCGCACGCCGGGTATGGGCTCACTTTGTGGCTTTTTCGCACAATCCTGCCCGTACGTATAGACGCGTAATTTTGTGACTGTAAGCCTATAACAGAAGGTTGTTGCTGACAGCAGAGGTGCTCGGCAGCTATAGTTGTCTCCTATGACTCTGTATATAATTCGATTCGCTATACTTAGCAATCTAGTCAATATAATAAACAGACAAGGGACGGAAGGATCGAAACCAGATTTTGATGATGATAATGGCAACGTTGTTCATTCGCATGAAAAGGAATACACTCCGATTTTCGATTTTCAATTTTGCGCCGATGGGCTTTAAAAGTCAACAACTGGCGGGATTTTTTTTTTCTTTTAGCTTTGAAGTGACGACTTTTTGTCTTCCGCTCTGGCAAGTCCGCAGAAAAGGGCGACAACAAAAAACAAAAACAAGTGCACATATAAAAATTAATTAAATGCATTTTTGGCGCATTGAAACGTAATGAGGGGCACGCCAATTAGAGGGCGACGTAGAAAACGCTCGGGGAACGCGCAATGACGAGGCCATGACTGATCGGGGATGACGCCATGATTGGTCGGGGATAAACAAACGCGCAAGGTGCGCAAGTAGCAGACGAACTTGCATGCCGTATACAAATTAAGCACTGACAAATCAGGATCGCAAAATCGACACGGACACCAGAGATGTCAAACTGAAGCTACAGTGAAACCCGTTTAGAACGAACCCACGTACAGCGAATTATTGTCGATATCGAACTCACGGAAAATTTAAATAAAAATGCCTGCAAAAAGTACTTTTTATAAAGAACAACACGTTGGCTATATCGAACTTTTCCCCCGGGAAGGCTTCCAAAAACGAGCAAACAATTGTCTTCTAGCCTGTCCCGTCCCCCCAAAAACAACTAGGAAAGAAAGAAAATTCCAAAAGCTCAAGTTGCGAACAAAATTGAGCGAAGAGAAACGATTCAGAAGGGGGGAAGGGAGCTAAAAAATACACTGCATGCACGCACGCACAAAAAAAAAACTTTTCATCCCAAAGCGATTGCCCACGAAGAGAAGCGATTCAGAAGGGGGAGATAAGCTAAAAAAACTTTGCAGGCATGCAAACAAAAAGGAAAAGAAAACAAAATTTAGCGCTGGGTTACAAGGCGGAAGTGAAGAGATGAGAAAGAGAGAGAAGCTCTCGCCTTACAACGAACGCATCGTGGAAGTTCGTTGTAAATGGTTTTTGCTATTTCGAACTACTTGCTATATCGAACTGATTGTAGCATTTCCTGCTGTTCGTTATAAACGGGTTTGACTGTATTATGGCTTCCCGTCCACATGGAAAGTCGACGTATCGAGGAAGCGCTGGCCCCATTCGGTACAGTTCGTTCCATCGTAAGGAAAAGTGGCGATGCGCCGGAATGGACAGATGGAGACGCTCAACAAAGACGTGACCTTGACGCTTCGTGAAGGGATGAACGGAAGCCAACTTCCACACCAGCTCACAGTCTTTGGCTGCCGAAGCTTGGTGCTCGTGCCGGGACGTCCCCCACTATGCCTTCGATGTTATCGCACAGTTCACATGTGTCCTCCCCACGATGCCGGGAGTGCCGTCGTTATGGCCACGCAACGAGTGAGTGTGTGACGACCGAGGCAGACAAGCTTAGCCAATCGAGAAGCCCAACCGACGAAACTGTCCAGGAACACCTCATGGACATCAGCGAGGTTGTCGACGCAACAGGAGAGGTCATCAGTCCCACTTCCTGGGCAGCGAAAACTGAGCTGGAAACTTCGACACAGCAGCCACAGTCCGCCAGCACTGAGATGATGACACCTAAAGCGGGGCCAGGACCGATAACACAAGGAAACATAATCGAAGCAACAAAGGAAGATTGGTCAGATGGCGAGCTTTCTTTCCAACAACTGCTACCTAAACAAGAACGTCCCACCCCGTACAGCGGAGCACCCGTCAAGCGACCCGCTCCTTCAACAACGACTACGTCCCAATCATCTACAATAGGTGCCTCGGAAGCGAAGAACGACGAGAGCAATGACGTGAAATGCAAACCGACCACGGTGCGGGAACACCCACATAGCAAGACCCCACAGCCTGACCACGGGGTGAAAGACGGTGATGCACTGCCAAAGGAATGTAACTGCCATCTCTCTGGCATTTCCTCCCCTCAACTTCGCTAACATGAAAGCCAGAAGACTGTTTTCTCAAAAGAACAGATCGCCTTTGTTGCCGTTCAGGAGACAAAGATATCGTCTGATGAAGACACGGCTCGCGCACTGGACCCTTTCCTCTCAAATTATGAGGTATGTGTTACTCCTGCTGATAGGTTCTCGGGAGGGTGCCCTTGGTTTTCAAGGAAGAGGCTGGGATATACGTCACTCTCACATGCCGTCGATGATGGCGGAAGGTTGATACGTTGTGATTTTTCGTTAGATGGTACATACTGGCGATTAATTTGTATTTATGCTCATAACGACGTTCGACAGCGACGGTCGTTTTTTGAAAACCTAGCCCCGTACTTAAATACCAACAAACCAATTATTTTGTTCGGTGACTTTAATTGTGTGTGTAATATAAACGATAGATCAGCACCCCCTTCTAGACCTGACAGAAGTGCTGGCACTCTCACATATGAATATCACCTATTCAGGGGCGGATGCAGGAATTTCCTGAGGGGGGGGTCAGGTGTTGGGCAGCGTACCATATGTTCAGAAACCCCCTCCCCCTCTCCCTCGTTTCACGCCCTAAATTTTAGACATGCAGAAATCAAGAGGGGGGTCAGGACATCCGGGCCCCCCCTCTAAATCCGCCCCTGCCTATTTGATGTCGGGGCTTTTCAAAGTACTTCTTTCTGATGCACCCACTCAGGCACGTAGCCAGGATTGTGCTTCGGGAAGGGGGGGGGGGGGGGGGGGCGCCCATGACAAACTGCTGTATGAGGGGGAGGGGGGAGAGGAGGTTCCAGCAAACTGAAAATTTCGGGGGGGGGGGGGGGGCCCTCATGCCCCCCCCCCCCTCCCCTGGCTACGCGCCTGCACCCACCTCCAATAAGCTTCACGTAATGCCAGACGTGATCGCATTTACGTTTCAGGTTCGCTCTTTTCACATGCAACAGCATATGACGTGAAAGCAATTTCCTTTTCAGATCATTGCCTTGTAAGCGTCCGTATCGGAACAGACGCGCAAAGTAAGCCAAAATCAAAATGGGCTTTGTGGAAATTTAACACGAGACTTTTAGACAACCCAGATTTCAAAAAGCGTGTGCGCGAATGTTTCAACAATGCAACAAATAATAAAATCGGCATTTTTGCTCAATGGGACTCTTTCAAGCAGGAGGTTAAAAACGAAGAAATTGAATACGTGTGTATTGCATCGTTTCCTGCCAAGTAGGAAGAAGTTACCCTTTTGAAAAATTTACACATTCTTCATGAGCTGGAGTGTGAAAGGGGGATCGGTGGCCGAGTGGGCTAGCGCACACCAACTCGGAACACGTGGAGCGAAAGTTCGGGCTGCAGAACTTAGGGATCCTAAGTTCAACCCCCCCCCCCCCCCCCCCCCCTGCCCGTTTCGATCTGCATCGTTCTGGCCTGCGGTCGTGTATTCCTACTGCGTGGTGCACGTTAAAGACCCCAGGCTAGCGGTTGTACTGCACTGGCCAAATTGCTCATCTACAGCTGAGAGACAATTCGCCCGCTTAGGCAGACTAAGTTCAGTCTGTATAAACATACTTACACCCCAATTTTTTTTTTTTTTGTGAAACACCCGGCATGTTTCAGGAAGAAATTACACGCGTGAAATGTTCGCTTTCAAGCCCAATTAGACTAGAATCATCGGTCAAACAAGGATGTCCCTTATCTCCTCTTTTCTTTTCTCTTTATCTGGAACCCATCGCGTCATAGGCCCTGGCGTGTTCCTGCATTTAGAACAAATTTCGGCACTCAGAGATACCGCTACCAATTGCCGCTCTTGTTAAACTTACTTTTTTTTCTCGCGACATTGATATACTCTGTAAACAATCGTACCATACAAGAAATTTTGTAATATAAAATCATTATTTACGTTTCTGATAGCTGTAAATGTGTATACTTAGGTGTATGTATATCGTTTTTTTTTATGTGATTGTCATACACTATTTTTTTATTATTAATGTCAGTATTGCTGCAGCCTTGTATTAGGGCGCTGGGACCCGTCAAGCTGCAAACGTGCAGCTTTTTTTCCAGCACCCTTGTCACGAATGCATTTTTGTGGCAGAAAATAAATAAATTAATTGATTGATTGATTGATTGCTCAGAAACCTTACTGTGGAAGGTTATCATTTTAGTCCACAGAGGTTAAGGCATTGGCATACGCCGATGATTTTTTTTTTTGTATGCTGATAAGCGAAGCATAGACAATGTCTTTCCTTTGACTCAAAACTGCTGTGATGCGACCGGTGTTCTTATTAATAAGATGAAATGCGTTGGCTTCTGGCGCTGACAATGAGCCACAACATCCTCAGAATATGCTGGCATATCATAGAACCGCGTTGCTCCTCGCTCAGTAGTTAGGAGTGCCCCTCACTTGTATTCGGAACAATGGCCACTATACTGGACAGAACGTGTGGGAAGAATCAAAAGTCAAGCTAACATTATGAAAAGAAATCAGCGGTCTGTTTTGGGGCGAGCAAAGGCGTGTAATATTTTTCTTGCATCGAAACTCTGGTATATTCTTCGGGTTATTTGCCGCGCCAGAACCCACGTTCAAAAGTTTCACAGAGTTTTGGGGACTTTCATGTAGAACTCCACTTGTGAATTTATGCGACGCGACAATCTTTTTCGCCCTGTTGATGTCGGGGGCCTCGGACTACTATATATCTTTTTAAAACAAATAATGACTTATTTTTTTCTTCTTCAGAACAGCATCACATCATTCCCTTCGTACTTACTTACAGGCAGAACTCTCACGTGCTTTACCTTATTTGGTGGTTTCATCGGTATCGGCGGGCACATCACGTCCTTTGGGATTCCTCCAAGGAGTAGTAAGCGCGACAGAGCTTCTAAAAACCCGTTTTTCTTTAGAATATTTATTTACAATTTTACGCAAAGCATTATATGCCGATATCCTTGACGTAACTTTTCCTGTACCTTTGTACCGAAGTATGTTCAATCATGGACCAAGACAAGATGTTCTTACGCGTGTCCGAAAATTGCGTGTCTCACCTAACGCTAAGTAATTTTTCTTTCAACTCCACACGTCTACGTTGCCTGTGAAGCCCTGGCGTCGCGAACGAAGAATTTCTGTACCATGGTCAGTGAACTGCCGTCTTCCTAACCAACCGGAAACAATAGAACATTGCTTTATTTTCTGCACTGACGCCTACCTTTTTTGGGACGCCTTACAGAGAACACTGAAAAAGGACTTGGACGTCAACGCCTACACAATCCGGTTTTTACCTTTAAAACCCAACGACAGTTTTCCTTATGATTTGTTCACGCTGATGGGCTTGCATAGTTTCTGGAAGACGAAAATGATCGACAGAAAGGCCGATCACCCCGAACTACAAAAGCAAATTTTATAGAAACTGTATTTCACGTGAGAAATGTGTTGAACCATCTTAGAGAACGCCCAGGTTGGATGCTCTCATTGATCGATGTCTCCATCTTCCTGATGTTTTGCCATGTAATTCATTTTGAAATCCTTTCTTCGTTTCCCGATCGTAAACCGATAAAAATACAATACAACGGACGAGGAATCGAATAATCGTTTGTATTGTTATTCTTATAAGTGATAACTTTGCCGAACTGCATGATTGACGTTTTGTCCTGTCACCTTTCCAGGATATAAAAAAAAAAAAAAGTGTGCGTGGTTTAGTTTGTATAGCGTATCTGGCTCGCAACCGAAGGGTCGTGGGTCCGAATCCCGCCTCCGCCTAAATTTTTTTTTTTTTTTTAAAGGCAAAGGAAACACTTTATAAAGTGAAATCCTTCGAGACATGCGGCGACCTTTAATTCGCATTACATGTCACGTTTTAATCACTTTCATTCTACGCGTGACATCACGTTTCACGTGACCGTTGTGGGTTGTTCTAAATTCCCGCACGAGGTCATGTGGCTGTGACGTCATGACCCTATCCACCAATCAGCATTTTCGCGGTACGCCATCGATGCCGGCTTTTCTGAGGCACAAACTCCTTAAAACTATCGCTTGAAAAAAAAACAAAAAAAACATGTTCCCCAAGCGCTAATCACCCGGGGCAAAAAAAAAAAAAAAAGCCGAGTCATTGAGCTGGAGACGCACGCGCGTCGTAACGATACCCGACAACGATAAGATGCATGCGCAAAGGCGGAGGACGAGTATCGGGTATCGTTATCGGAGTAGTCATCGGACCGATCTATACTAAAACTCTAATTCTGCGATCGCGTCTGCACACGAACACCGCGTCTTATTTTGTACGATCTACCGTTCTCATTTCGTCCTGGCGTCACGGCGCGGTGGTGGCGCGTCGGGCGCACTTCCAGTCTGGGGCTGTGGGCAGAAGTCCCCATGCCAGACGTGTATTTCTGCGTTGTTTTGAAAGGAACCAGACAAAAACCTGGCTTCTCGTCAAAACGCCGCGACTTGGGCCGTACCAAAAGAGTCGAGAAAGGTTTGAAGGTCAGTTTTCACGTGCTCGGTTCGTCCGAAAATCTGGATATGTGCCGTGAAAAGGGAAAAGCAGACGCCGTCGGACAACGATTGCTTGGGCGGAAAGCACTTTGGGTTGAATTCACGGGTACTTGTGGTCATCAGATTTATTTGTTTTGTTCCAACATGAACGTCAGAAAACCGTCAAGTTGTGCGGACCACCTGCGGACTACGTTCAGTGCGTCTTAAGTTCAAACGGCCGCCTGATCGTTCGAACTGTCGTCTGCTCTTTCAAACGTTTCTGCTTGTGGTCTGCTCTCTAAAGGCCCATTCACACTCTTGCGACCGAGTACGACCGAGAGAGACCAGAGACCAGACCGGTTTTTAAGCCTCTTGCGATCTCTTAGGACCACCGGATGTGCAGGCCTCAAAAGACTAAAGTTTGAAGGTTGGTAAGCAGGCTCGATGTAAACAGTAGATACAAGGAGATGTTGATCATTGTTACCAGTGACCATTACCGACTTGTTATGCCTAATTCACTTGGTCTGATTCTGCTTGCGATTTTCAGTATCGACGTCGACCATCTCAGCTACGGTTCACGCTTTTGCAGCCCGAGCGGCGTCGCGACTGAAAATTGCGAGCAAAATCTCATCATGCGAATCAGGCTTTAGCGTACATACTGCGGCGTCCACGCGGAATGAATCGCCACATGTCCCATTATTCACGCGAAGTTTTGCGGTGTAACGAGCCTCGGTAATTTCGCTGACGCTGCTCAAGTAGTCAGACATCGCCAGGAAGACGTAGAATCAACAATTCGAACGCGAAAAAGGGCAGGGGGACTCACACCGACGCCGACAACATCGCATTTAAATGGTTCGTTTATGGGCGACGGCGAGCTTCTTGCCCACACACCCATCGCGCATGCGCGGTGCCGGTGGTGTCCGCTAGGGGCGCTCCGGTTTGTTTGTAAACAACTACAGAACGCTGTACTATACACACCACGGCTTGACCTTACGTTTCGGAAAAAAAAAAAAGAAAAAAAAAAAGCTCTCTTTTGCAGGGCGCCCGGAGAGCTTTCGAAGGAGAGCCCCTAATCATCATTTCGATGGCGGCCTCGGGCCGTATCCCAGAGAGACCACGTTGCGGGGTTCCCGTCGGCCAATCTCGGGAGATTGGGCCCGTCCCGCTCTAGGTCGCCCGAATCGACGGCGCGGGTAATAAGGTCGCGCGTGTGCTGTCGGCGGCGTTCTCAGTTCGACGGGCCACGAGAGAGAGAGAGAGAGAGGTGTTAACGACGAGCGACTTCCTCCGTCCATTGCTCCGCACGTACCTTTCTCGTCGAGAGAGGAAAGGAGCAGAAAGTTTGTAGACATTTTTTTTTTTTTTTTTTTTTTTTTTAGCGGGCTGTCTTAGTTTGTCGGTTCCATCCTCGAGGAAAGTGTGACGGAACGACACGAAACAGTTACGAAACGTGTAACGCGTATTTTCATGGTACACAAAAAGGTAGATTGAGAAGAAAAAACGACGATTCTGAGAACACGACCCAACAACGGGAATCGAACCTACGGCCCAATATGATTGTGAGCTCGATATTGGTGGTCTCTACCAAATGTTATCAGAGAGAGAGAGAGAGAGAGAGAGAGAGAGAGAGAGAGAGAGAGAGAGAGACATTTTTAGTGCATCGAATCCGGCAAATCAAATAATACTTACATAATATATAAAATATGATATACACGTGCAATGAAATATTTTGCATACATAATACATAAAATACATAATAGAGCTTGTGGGGCACCGCAGACGCAGCAAAAAGACCGGATCGCGTGACTCTCCGCAAGGCGATATATGTGTCAATGTAATTATGCCATTTTCTTATTTAGTGTTACCCTTCCCGCTTAAACAATTTATAAATAGTCACTCACTGAACAAACAAAAAAACACACAAACATTAAGTGGATATTGCCGTTCGAAGAGATTTTCGTAGCTAGCGCGGTCCCGAGAGTCCCAGGCGGCGCTGCTGGCAGCCATTATTAATCTTCACGAGTGCTAGCGGTTTCGATTCTCGAGACGCGAGTATATACGCTTGCGCAATGGCGTCCGGATAATGAGGCAGCGCGCGGGTTACGCCAGCGCGATGATCCCTGCCCGCGGACGAGTCAAGGAGACGAGACCTCTCGAAACGGCGCGCTCATTGTCCTCGTCAAATCGAAGGCAGCCAACACGCCGCTAATCGACTCCATTATTAATCGACGTGAGGCAAGAGCGGGCCGCTGGCCGCTTCATGAAAATTGCAGTCGACCTGCACAGCAGCTGACGTTAAACCCCGTCTGATGCACGGTGTGTCTGTCGACGCCTGCGAAACTGCATGAGCATCGTAGAGCCGCAGTACGAGTATACGGTGCGTGCAACGGGTTTCCGACTGGTACGTTTAGCGTCCTATCCTGCCCGTCCATCAAAAACGGTGCCAAAATGGCAGGAAGTGACGGCACAGAAGCCGCCGCGTCATGCTGTCGGATACCGCGATCCTGGCGGTTGGGCGTGCAAGTCCCGGTAGAAGGTTTGAGCGAACGCGAGCGTCGCCGCCGTCGCGGCGTCCCAACACGTGGCTGCCGAAGTTTCCGTGGACTGTCAAGTTGAAAGGTGACTTGCGGCAGGACATGCGTCTGCCACATGTATACCACCGTTGTTGCGACACCGCCAGGATCGCAGCCGGCGACAGGATGGTACTTCTACGATTTCATCATCAAGCGCAAATCGAGGGACAGTTCTTTTGGACGAGCTTAACACACCAGTCGCACACGCGTTCCAGGCGCCATAGTAGGAGTATACATGGCTCGCACGTGCCGTCAACGTACCAAGTTTTATTCGAACGTATTTATTAATCGAAAGGGTTACATCGCAACCTCTTGAGGAACATCATCCAATTGCGATGGGGGTAGGGGAAAGGGGTGTAATGGGAGGGGAGGGGGGACCAAGCGACACCTGGCGAGTCGAGGATTTGTTTTCCCGTGAGGGTGCTGGAGGGTAGGGTGAGTCCTGGCCATTCGTACGACACTGGAGCTGGCGGTAATTCCTACGTGTTTGGGTCGAAAACAAGAAAAAATTCGAAGGTGCGCAATATACGATGCAAAAAATACGCGCTCAGCAGCAAGACCACCACAATGTCTGCTGATGTGACGTCAGCGCACCATGCTGGTGGTCAACCCAACTTGTGCTTGCCGAGAGAAAAAAAAAAAAACATTCAGAGGTACAAAATGTATACCGCAGAAGGTACGCGCTCAGCAGCAATTGGCCACCACAATGGCCGCTGGTGTGACGTCAGTGTAAGCCATGTCTGCCCGTCACCCAAACTCCAGAAGAACCCAGCAGCTTCTAGGTCAGAGATCCGGAATATGGAACATCGCTCGGCCCCCTCCGGGACGCCATGGCGGAACGCGGAGTGTGCAGCAGCGTACATCCGAAGAAAGAAAAAAAGGCGGCGCGCGCTGCCGACGTCTGCCTCTGACGGCCAGACACAATGGGCCGGAATTAGTCGGCAGGGGCGTCCGCCTTGGCGTGCCGACCGACGTCGTCGGAGACACCCGCGTGGGCGACCGTCGCTGCTCCAGTGTCCGTGGGCGTCGAGACGGACCGCGGGAGGCAGAACCAGTTCGAAAGACGTCCCCGCGGGCGACCGCACACTCTGCCGCCTTGATGCCCGCCGAAAGGAACTGGCGGGTGGAGGATGGTACGGGCGCTCTCTTTCTTCTTGCCTCAACGCTTCTTTTGTAAAGGGGACACGCCGGTCAAAAAACGGCTTCTGAGAAGATTCGCGCAAAAAGGCGGCGAAACTCTTGACAGGGCCTGAATCCCAGCCCCGGCTTCCTATTCACCCGAATGTCGAGCAAAAAAGTCCCTAAATTACGGGGGTTCACGTGCTAGACCAACTCAAAGGGTGACTGGCACGTCCCAGCGAAGGCCTAATTTCGACCACCTGAGGATCCTCTGACCCGCAACCCACAATCCCGCTTACACGGCGCCTTTCAAGAATTGCGCGAGCAAACGGTTTCTGAGAAGACTCGTATACAAAGAGAGGCGGCGAAACTTCGACCCCCGGCTTTATATTCCCCCAAATGTAAATCCAAGAGCAGATTTCTTGGGTTTTGTCGGTATCAGACCGACAAGGAGCATCTGGCCGAAACCCCGTCACGGTCGGATCGAGGATCGTGATTGGTTATCTTGCGTTCTTCCCGGCTAATCCGGCAATCTGATTGGCTGCGGAGAGATTCCAAGATGCTCGGGATCTTTACCGCCCTGCGGTTCTTGAGCTGTCGGTGACCACGAAATAATCGAGTGACGTCATCCCCCTCCGATGGCGCAAACTCGGCGACTGGGCCCGAACCCGACGCCGAGCGTCGTTCGACTCGTTGATTGGACAGGATGCCCGGCCGAACGATGACGCGGCATTCGTGTCCAATCTGTGTCTATACGTTCGATCTCACCGTGATGATGTTGCAATGCTAGTGCCCGGCCTTTGATTATACTCATATACTCGTCGTCACATCAAGAAAAAAACAAACACAAGTTTTGCGCATTATTCGTGCGCTACACGAAGTACTTCTTACAAGATTTGGTTGTCGAAGGAGCAAACGATGCTTTTGGAGTTCGAAACCTGTGCGTCTTGGTACAACACAGAGCTAATCTAAGATACATATATCTTAATTCAATGCACGAAAGGGAAAATTAGTAACGTGCCAAAAAAAAAAAAAAAAACGGACTTCTTTTTTTTTTTTTTTATTGCCGTTCTTGAGGTATCGACGGTTAATTTCGATCGCCTCGATATCTGACAAACTTCTAAGAAAACGATGCTCATCCGGATTGCTGCACGGCCTTAGCAGCACAAACAGATCCCACCTCATGCTTCTCACAATCTGGCTCATGCAACGCTATCAGAGGTACTTACGTACGTAATGGCAACCTTGCGATCTATGCTGTAAACGACATATATCGGCGGGGGCGCGTCGTGGCGACTTCGTCCGCTTCTAATCTTTACGACCGTTATTTTCTTCGAGCCGCGCCGCACGGAGCATGAAAGCGCCCATCTCCCGTTCACGGAGAGACAGATGACGTCAGAAGGGGGGGGGGGGGGGGAGTTTCTGAATGGTTTCGTCACGACAGCGAAGTTTATATCATTACTCTGTCCACTCCTAAGCTGATAGTGCTGCGGAAACTACGCGCTCGCCGAACCAATCAACAGCCTCCCTTTCATCGCCCGACTCCGCTCTCTGCGCGTAGGTATATGGACGGGAACGTGATCACGTGGCGAAATAAGATTTACGAAAGGTCTAACGAGCGGGTAGCTTCCACCATACTGCCAACGTAGGATGGAGGAACGCGTGTAGCAAGCAAGGGCACCCAAGCTCGCGCACTTAATGGCGATCTCGGTTGGCGGACGCACCTCCAGCATAGACCTCCAGTCACGTAGCTACCATTAGAAAAAAAAAAAAAAAAATGTGAACCCCCCCTCTTTTTTTTTCTTAAAGATCTTTAGCGGTATGGCAGGCAGACGCTACCACGGAGCGTATATCTATAGCTAGAATAGTCGTAAACGTCAAAAACAAAAAAAGGAGAAAAAACAATCTTTCTACCTGGTCATTTCGTGCAACCATCATGCGGTATACGTTGTATTTTTTTTTCTCTCTCTTTTCTTGCGAGAATACGTTGGTGTTTGTTGGGAAGTTGAGCACCGTTTCCTTTTTTCATGCCCCCATTTCTAGATATGCGCCGCAAAACTATGAGACGCGATAGAGGGAAACAATGGGTATACGTGGAAATATCGCATACGAGCGTTTCTTGCCTCTCCGCGCATGCTGCAAGTTCGAAGTATATGCGGAACACTTTTTTTTTTCTTTGCGTGGATGTACTCTGGTCTTTTCTTTTTTTTTATTAATCTTTCTGTTTCTGACGAAAATGGTCGTTTCAACCACCCAACGAGGAGACATAGACTCTTGCATAGAGTCTATATGGTAAAATCGACAATCTGTTTTTCCTTTCTTAAAAAATAAACGGAACGCAAAAAATAGGGCTCGCGGGTTTTTTTTGGCGGTGACACAGTTACGCCTCGGGGGAGCTTGTTTCTCGAGCGTGACATCTCTCTGGCGGAGTCGGTCTCTCTAGGTAAAGGTCTCGTCGGAGCGAGACAGGCACAGACAAACCGCTAAAAAAAAGAAAAAAAAAAAAAAGACAGGAGAGCACGGAAAAAAGACACGAAGAGTTGTTTTTAAGGTTAACGTACTTTTCACGTCCCCCAACTTTTTTTTCTTCTTCCACCACGCGGATCGAGAATTGGTAACACTGCGAAAAACAGTCTTGCATATTTAAAAATAGATAAAAAATACAAAATAGTGCGAAGCCAAAAGAAAAAAATAAATAGAACGATACACCGAGCGTGGTTGGCCTGAAACACGTTGATATAAAAAAAAATAATAAAAAAGACATACTTTTTTAGTTTTTGTTTTGCTTTAAATCACTAGGTGTGGGTAGCGCTAGCAAAGGCAGTGGTGCGCGAGCGTCTGGGGATACTTTACCTGTGCACGAACACTCGCTCAGGGCACCTGCTCGCGCCTGTACCTCCAGCTGCTTCAGCAGTCCCAAAGCTCCGTGAGATTTTTAAACTTTTGTTTTGTGTAAGTAGTATTGATGTTCTTAGCACACAGAGCCGTAACAAGGATTATACTTTTTTTTTTCTTCTTCTTCTTTCTACGTTCAGAACACATGACAAACACTCCGAAAACGGATTAAGAAAAATAAAATGGTTAACTTTTCGAATAAAATCATCGAGTGAAGAAAGTGTGATTTCATTTATTTCTAAGTGAATTGCAAGCACGAATTACCGGACGGATGGATGTGCATTTAAAAACATTGCGTTTAAATTTACATTATTTAATTCGGTCTCGTGCAACTGATCCTCGACGGCCCGGTAACACATTTTTCGATGCCATAATGAAAATTAAAAAAAAAAAGTGTAAATACTTGTAGTTACTTTAAGAAGTGTGATCTCTGAAAGAATTTACAGTCACCGACAAATTAAGAAACCCAGGGAGGTGTGGCGAGTTTCGAGCATCTTCTTATTACCCCGCAGCCAATCAGATTGCGGCGTTCGCCCGTAAGCACGTTGAAGAACGAGTCGCAAAAGCGTGAACATAATAAGCGTAATAAACATAACATAATAAACATAATAAGCGTAATAAACATAACATAATAAACACGATAGGCGTAATAAACATAACATAATAAACATGATAAGCGTAATAAACATAATAAATGGACCCAACATCATGTTTTTGGACATATCTAGGGGTGTTGCGAACTTTGGTCGAACCCGAGGTTCGACTGGTTCGGCGAACCTTCGAACGTTTAGCGAAGTTCGACGAAGCTCGATTTATGGACAGTGTTGACCGACTTCTACAAGAGAATTTCAAATTATTTGAAAACAAATAGTTTATAAACATACTAAAAAAAAAGAAAGAAGAAGCCGAGACGGGGGAAAAGGAAGGGACAAACACAACGACGTCTTCGCTGTGTTTGTCCTTCCTTTTCCCGTCTCGGGGTTTTCCTAAATATGAACGTCCACCAGCTAGCCTGCGCCATAACGCTTATTTCTGTAATTTATAAAGTGTTTTATTTTTGTGTTTTATTCAAACTGATTACCAATCTTTAGACTGTATAAGAGTAAATATGTATGCCTTTTTACTGCTTTAATTAGTCGGTTACGTCAGCGAACGCTGCACTTTTCCTCTGCCAGGTGGCGTCAGCTCGTTTGCAAATTTTCACGGATGCGCACAAAGTCTAACTTTTGACGAAATTCTTTTTATTGGTCACTTCGCATGGAGATAGCAAAAGCAATGCGTTGTGGAGAATTCGTCTGCTAGAGGAGACTCCGAGCTCGCCAGGGGCGCTGCGATCACTTTTCGCCCGCGCTCCGCGGGAGCTGCCAGTATTAGGGAGGGAGCCTTAGTATTAGGGAATCCTAGCCAGTATTGGCTTACATGGTATTTGGGAAGACTGTGTACTACATATGCTGCCGGACAATACTCGGACGTTTCCTCTGAGCTAACTCGTCTGTCACCCCAAAAACAATTTTTTCTTTTTTTTTTTTTTTTTTTTACTTTTTACAGGTGGTTTTAAAAGCCAAACGCAAAACGTCGGCGCCGGATGGATGAGTGGATGCATACGGCTGAACCCTTTAAATCGGGCGGCGGCAAGCGCCACCTAGTCTGTGTGGACCCAGCAGCGACCTCTCGTGGGCGTGAGATGGTCCAGACTGATCGTACGTTGACATTTCCGAGAACACAATGGGTGTGTGTTACAATCAATCAAACCGTTTTGTTCCGACGTCCCGCTCCCCCCTCCCCCTAAATTCACCTGCCACTTTCTCATCTCCATAAGTCTTGCTTGTTTACGTTTTTTTTTTTTTTTTTTTTTTTTTTTTGGGCGCGTCCGTTAGGTAGGGTAATCATTTCAGCGAGGCTTTCTCTGGATCAAGGGGCTGCAGACAAGACAAAGCGCGCTCGCTCTGTTCGTAGAAATGTTTTCGTCGGAGAAGTCAAATTCTGGGGCGTAGGCGCCAGCTGTTGGAACTACTTGCGCGCTCGGTATCAACGTATATTACCCGCTACATCCTCATTCACTATCCCAAAGGATATTTTTCTTTACGTCGAAACCTTCTCGTCCGTTAGCGGGTTTGACAATTTCCAAAATAATGGCGTCAGTGCGCAGCAAACTATATATTTTTTTTTTCCTTGTTTAGGAGCTCAAACGATCATCACCCCCGCAGGAACGCTCGATTACAGTGAGCTTTTCTTATTTTTTTTCATTTCTTTCTTGTCATGCGTTTTTCATGAGCTTTTCATGCGTTTGCGTTTTGCCTTTCGAGGTGTGTTTCGCTGTTACGCCATTAGCCGTTTTGGGATACGTTCTCGGGTGTTTTTCGGGCGTGTGTTCTCTGAACGGTAAGCCACGGACATGCGGTCTTTTGAGCAGGACGTTATACAGGGTGTTTTTGGAAAAGCGGATCAAATCGCTGCCGCGAAAACTACGCATCGCAAAGTAAAAACGTCGATGCCGTAGTGGTCTGAGCCAGAGGGCCCATCGAGGAAAATGACTAGAGTTCAGTATGATTTGGTGATTAATTACCTATCGGTATTACATTTTTAATTCCTACTTTTAAAAGTATGGTTTCAATTAGTAACTTGACGCGAATCATCGAAAACGACTAAATCCACCCACATTACAATGAAATAAGGTACGCGCAGCGTTTTTCAACGTACCGAAAAAACAAAACAAAAAAACACGAACTTCAATTTGGACGCGTTTTTAGGTTTCGGTTTCTTATCGGAGCGCATCTCCGCGCCGGCAATCCCGCTCCACCGCTGCCAAACAAACGCTCGACGCACGTGCGCCGCCAAGCATTGCACGTAGAGGAGGCGGACTGACACATGAGGTGTGCCAGTGTGAAGTCGCACATTTACGTGCGATGCGTGGTGGAGCACGCACGTTGCGCGCTTTGGCCACGGGGGGCGGGATGAGCGGCGTGGAGATGCGCTCCAATAAGAAACCGAAACATACAGACACACACACACACACACATATATATATATATATATAGGCGTGTAAATTGAGAATTTTTCTTATGGAACGCCGTAAAATGCCGCGCGTGCCTTATGCGGAGCACAAATTTTCTGCTTCTTTCGCAGGGGTTGTGCTGAAGTCAGAACACCGATCTCTGATTCGTTCTTAAAGAAGGAGAATGGGTAGGACCTCAAGGCCGCTTGCTTTGAGGCCTACCCACTATCCTTCAATCAGAGCCAATCAGAGCTCGGCGTCGTTCTGGCGTCACCACAACCCCTGCGAAAGAAGCAGAGGACTTGCTCTCCGCATATCATTGTAACATAGTGGATTTAGCGGTTTTGGATGTTTCGCATCAAGTTTCGAATTAAAACCGTACCTTTAAAGCTAATAATTAAAAGCTTAATTACTGAAAAAGTAATCAATCATCCAATTATAATGAACGCTAATATTTTTTCTTAATGGGCCCCTTGGCACAGACCACTACGGCATGAACCTTTTTCGGCCCGCGTCTTCGAAAACACCATCAAGGTATCGCACAATGAAAAAGGAAGCAAGTTCCATGGCTTAGAAAACGCCTAAAGTTCCGGAATTTTCAGAGGGATATGATATCCCTACGCTACTCAATAAAAACAAGCACACCACTCTTTTTTACGTCAAAAAGAGGAAGAAACACTTGTCAGCATTTTTCAAAACTTCAAATAAAAAATAAGTAATAAAAAAGACCGGTTAGTCCTTCCTACGTATACACGAACTCAACTCTCCTACGTCACGCCGTGGTGGTGGCGCGTCGGGCGCACTTCCTGTCAGGGGCGGTGGGCAGAAGTCGCCGTGCGAGACATGCATTCCTGGTTCTTTTGGAAGAAACCAGACAAAAAACTTGCCTTCTCGTCAAAATGCTGCGACGGGGGCTGTACCAAGAGAGTCTGGAAAGGTTTGAAGATCAGTTTTCATGTGTTTCTGCCCCCTCCGTTCGTCCGAGAACGTGGATAGTAGCCGCGAAAAGGTTCAAACCGGGCGCTGTCGAACTACGATTGCTTGTGCGGGCAACACTTTGTGGTCGCCAGAAGTATTTGTTTTGTTCCAAAATGAACGAGAGAAAACGTCCAAGTTGTCCGGACCACCCTCGGGTTCAGTGCGTCTTCAAATTCACAAGGCCGCCTGATCGTTCGAACTTTCGTCTGCTCTTTCAAACTTGTCTGCTTTTTGTCGTCTGCTCGTTCAAACAAAAGCGTCCCGTAGACCAAACTTTGACGTGGTAATTGCAATAAGAAGTAATTGCTGGCCTCAAAAGACTTAAGTAGGCTCGGTGTAAGCAGTAGATACAAGATGTTGATCATTGGTACCAGTGGCCATCACCGACTTGTTACGCTTAGTCTGTTCCCGCTTCCGATTTTCAGTTTCGATGTCGATCATCGCCGCTACCGTCTACACTTTTGCAGCACGAGCGACGTCGCGACCGAAAATAGCTAGAAGAATCTCACCATGGTTTTTGCGTCCATTCTGCGGCGTTCATGCGAATGAATCGCCGCACGTCAAATTATTTACGCAAAGTTTAGCGGCGTAACGAGCCTTGATAATTTCGCTCAGGCGATTAAAGTGGTAAGACATTGCTATGAGGACATAGAATCGACAATTCCAACGCGAAAAAGAGTACGCAGACTCACACAGACGCCGACAACGTGACATTCCAATGGTTTGTTGACGCGGGACGCGGTGCTTCTTGCCCGCACTCCATTGCGCATGCGTTTGAACTGTCGTCTTCTCTTTCAAACTTGTCTGCTTTTTTTCGTCACCTCGTTCAAACGACAGCGGTCCGTAAACCAAACTTTGACCCGGCAATTGCGATAAGAACTAAGTGCAGGCCTCAAAACACTTTTGAAGGTTGGTTGGGGTAAGTAGGCTAAGTGTAAACAGTAGATACAAGAAGATGTTGATCATTGTTACCAGTGGCCATCACCAACTTGTAATGCCCGATTCTACTTGCGGTTTTCAGTATCGCTTTTGCAGCCCGAGCGACGTCGCGACTGAAAATAGCGAGCAGAATCTCATCGTGGGAGTCAGGCTTTAGCGCCCATTCTGCGGCGTCCACGTGAAATGAATTGCCGCACGTCACATTATTCACGAAAAGTTTTGCCTCGTTAATTTTGCTAAAGCCGCTCAAGTAGTCAGACATTGTTAGGAGGACGTAGAATCAACAATTCCAACGCGAAAACGACCACCGGGGACTCCCACCGACGCCGACAACAACGCAATTCAATGGTTTGTTTATGGGCGACGGCGGCCTTCTTGCCCACCGTCCACCACGCATGCGCGGCGCCGGTGGCGTCCGCTAGGGGCGCTCCGGTTTGTTTGTAAACATGAGTTGGTGTATACATTAAGAGAAGCCGTTTTTGTGGATTTTTTTTTCTTCAAGTGGTCTTAGCACAACGCATGGCAAACAAACAAACAACGTACACCGTCATGACATCGGTCAATAGAGATTTTCACTTCCCTGGATTCTTCGATCAAACTCGCTGCACGTATGGAAACCGTCAAACAGAGGTATCGGAACTATTCGTCGGGACCTTTTTCCTTTCCCTCTCCATAATTGTTCACTTAAAATTTTCAAAATGTCTGGGGGGCTTGGGGGTTGGGGGGCGACCACCCTCTCCGTTTTCCCTGTTCCAATGCCACTGCGTTGAAATTAGCATGGCATGAAATTAAACGTCCCTTAAAGACATGTTCGCACAAACACCACAGCGTTGAAAATGGCGCTGACCCTGCTAATCCAAAGCTATTATCGCTACAGCGCTGATACAGCGCTGCATCCGTGCTATGTTACGTTCAGGTCAGCGCTGCCCCAGCGCTATTCCTATGCGGAGCGAAAGTTCGTGTGCTTCTTTTGCAGGGGTTGTAGTGACGTCAGAATGCCGAGCTCTGATTGGTTCTGAAACAAGATAGTGCGTGCACCTGGAGGCAGCTTGCTTTGCGGTCTACCCACTATCCTTCAATCAGAGCCAATCGGAGCTCGGCGTCTTTCTGACGTTACCGCAACTCCTGCGCAAGGAGCAGACTACTTGCTCTCCGCATAGTGTTGATTCAGCGCGGCGATATATGTGTGAATGTGGTCTTCTCCGCTCTATAGTGGCATTATGGTTTCACACAGTGCAACAGACCGCGGGACAGGGAGGACCGTGTTTTGGACCGAAGAGAGACTCGGCCCGGCGACCAAGCTCAGCGCAGCCCCCATTCACGCCGCGTATACACGTGGGCCGCTGCTTTGTTTCGCGGTCAACGTGTGGGCACGCGCACAAGGGCCGCACCGGAAGCTCCTCGTCGACGACTCATTCTTCAAACAGGAGGGGAAAAAAAAAAAAAAAAAAACATGGCTGTTTTTTGTCGCTGCGGTTGGAGGTACCCAACTTTCCCGTGGTAAGCGACCGTTGCGGGATGCATAGATTGGGGCAGCTAAGTAAAAGCCTCTCACACTTAGGATTTTTGAGTACGGTGTAAAGGCCTGGGGGCACCTCTCTCAGCGTAAAAGTAAATTTCAATAAATTTCTTTAAATTCGTGGACAACTGCGTCCCGTGAAATGCGTGCCTTGCCCCGAAGTCGTATCAGACCTTTTGATCAGACGCCGTTGTGGTGGCCAGTATAATTTAAGCACCACCAATTTAGTTTTTAGAGCGCAGCTCTTAGGCGCCCGTTTCCGGCTTGAGCGGCGTCGCCGTCGCCGTAACTGCGCGGTTCATCATGGGAAATGTCCCATAATGCACCGCGCGGGACTCGTGACGTCACGAGGGTCCCGCGCGGTGCATTATGGTACATTTCCCATGATGCAACACGAGGGGAGGAGGAGGAGGGAGGAGGAGCACGAGGGGGAGGGGAGGAGGAGGAAGGAAGAGGGACGAGGTGTATACCCTCCCCCAGTACCCTTCCCTCCCCAAGAGCTGCGCTCTAATTCGGCGTTACAGGAAGTTGTAAACGGCTTTCATTTCTTTTTTTTGCAAAGACATGTTGGAAGGAGCCTTCGATATGTTTGCAGCTGCATGGTGCGGTGACGTCATGTGCAAGCTATGTATAGACAATGTATACCCTTCGCTAAATTGCCCAAGCATCCAAAAAGAATGCCGGGAACGCAGGTACAGGCATTGCCGTGCAAAGTGCCACTTGTTTTAGTTTTTTTTTTTTTTTTTAATTTTCGATCACTTGACGCCAGCACACGCAGCGCGTGTACCTACGTTCCCGGCACTCTTTTTGGATGCTTGGGTAATACTACAGTGTACTAGAATACTTGGGTAGTGTTGGGACCGGAGGGGCTCGCCTGAAGCGCGTGGTATTGATCGCGACAGGTGTCGACACCGGCGCGTTATCCAGAAGGTGTGCGCATGCGCGGCTGCACGCGAAAATATGAATCTTTGGTGCCGCTTTGGTGGAGTGCACATATGATTTCTGATACAGCTACGACCTGCCAGCGGTCGTACCGCGGCATCAATTACGCTGCGGCACGACCGTTAGCATCATGATGCTTCAATGTATTGGACGGTGCAAGCTGCATTACCCTTCCTTTACATAAAAACAATTGCGACTTTAAAGAAGCGGATTGCAAGTTGTTTCAGCGTAGAATTAGCTGCGACGTTCGGTTTGTCGGATGGTGAGCATTTTAAATGAAATGCCTATTTCCTTGGTCGCAAAGGCCGAACATTAGATATTTGAAAGGAATATCTAAAACTCGGAAGCAGTTTTTTTTTTTTTTTTTTTTTCTTATCTTATTCTATAATGGAACGAAACGGCACATACTAAAGTCCGAGGTTGTTTTAGTATGTTTTTAATACCCCAGGTTAACTTCTCTGTCTTCTTTTCTGCCCGTCTTCTTTTTCTTGACCTTAATCAGCTCGCTTCACTTGTCACTCATTCTTGTGTTCATTTATGCGACCAAACACCCAAGCGACGGTCGCAAAGGGGTGACAATCTTTTATTTCTTCATAACTGCCACGACCATCCGAGGACCACCCGACGTTCACTTGTAAGAAATGGCTTATAAGCCGTGACAATTTTTATCACGCGTTTTAACATTGAACTTAAGTCCAAAAACTGAGACAACGTGGGCTGAACAAGTAATGCTTTATTACATTCAAAGAAAACAAGCAACTATTTCACATCATTTTGAGCAGAAAACATGAGCATTTGTAGATCAGGCAAGGAAAAAGTTGTAATAGTTTACAGCACGGCATTGAAATAATGGTTACAATGTGCAGCGCATACATGGTTACAATATGCAGCGCATTATCCTCTTGAGGGTAAACCATCTGAAACCCACACGCTCATAACAATACATTTAACCGACAGCTGCTTTCTGACAACCAGGTAAGTCTCGCCTGAGCTGGGTATCCGAAGGGAAAGACCCATGGTTCCACAGGGGGCATATTTGGTTCACGCAGACATACAGGGTGTTTTTGTTTTATTCTTTACAGAACTTTACATATTTTACAAAAAAGGATGTGGCAGATATGTGGATGCCGTCTTTCGTTATATCTGTAGGGCTCGGAGAACCATAAATGGGTAAATAGCCGTTGCAATGTTTAACAATTAACCGAAATTTGTTAGTTAACTTGTTTATCAACGGCTTAATTGGCCATGTTGCAATTGCAGTTTTAAAAGGAGTCATTGTTAAGGGCAAACACAATTTCGACAATTCGCGAAAAGGCAACGAGGTCGCGAAATTTATCGTAAAAGTTTTCCTTTCTTCGCTTGATTCAGAAACCGCGTTATGAAAATAATATGTAGAATAGTGACTTAGTCGTCTTGATGTGTGGCGCCGGCGAATCCGCCGAAGACACGCTGTCGAGTTAGTGACGAGGGGACAGAAACAACTGTGTCATTCTTCTACGCATCAATATCGGCACAACCTCATTCGCGCTTTCAGCGCGCGGTTTTTAATTAATCGAAGAAAGGCAAACATTTAGCGATGAATATCTCAAAGCTCGTTGTTTGTTCGCGAACTTTCTAAATTGGGTTGGCCTTTAATAATGGCTCCCTTTAAAGCTGCAATTGCAACATGGCCCATTAAACAGTTCATTAAAAAGTTAATTACCATATTCGGCTAAGTAATCAAAATATTGCAACGGTTATTCACCCATGTAGGGTCCGCCGAGATCTATACGGATGTACCGTGCAGACGACATACACGTATCTACTACCTCCTTTTAATTAATTATGTAAAGTTCTGTTAAGAATAAAAACATATCCTGCATAAGCTTGAACTCACATCATTGGACATGCCTGGGACGTAGCCATTTCCTCTTTTCAATTATGGGAGTAAGAAGCTTTTAAGTTGGTTGTTTTAAAACTCTGCGAGTTTTAAAACAACCAACTTAAAAGCTCGCAGACAGCGCTTGTTTCTTCAAGACGCTTGTCCGATCGCTGCAGATTCTTCTCCCAAAGATCTCTTTTGGCTCTGTCTTTTGGAACGCCGAAAAGGGACGCCGTTTTCACTCCTTTCACTCTGATGAGGCCCGTTTCGCAACCAGGTGCAGAACAAGAGTTCTGTCGCTGTTCCGCCGACGGTATTTCGGCACTACCCTTACGCGTTCACCATCCGCAAAATGAGAACACAAGATTCAAAGGATATTACGATCGAACACACGGAACTATGAAATCGTGGTCCCGACACGCGCACCGCTCGAAGTGAAAAACACACGGAACTATACTCTGTTTCACCTCATGATGTATCGCAGGAAAGGCTACAAGCGCGAGCTCCTTGCTCTCGGGCACATCTCGGCGGCACGAGCTCTCGTGCACCAAGGGCAGCTGCCAACGCTATGAGCTCGCGCTTCTAGCCTTCGTTCCGGTACAACATAAGGTGAAACGGAGTGTATAAAATCGTTGTACCGACACGTGCACCGCTCGAAGTGAAAAACACACGGAACTATACTCTGTTTCACCTCATGATGTATCGCAGGAAAGGCTACAAGCGCGAGCTCCTTGCTCTCGGGCACATCTCGGCGGCACGAGCTCTCGTGCACCAAGGGCAGCTGCCAACGCTATGAGCTCGCGCTTCTAGCCTTCGTTCCGGTACAACATAAGGTGAAACGGAGTGTATAAAATCGTTGTACCGACACGTGCACCGCTCAAAGTAAAAAGAAAAAAAAAGGCGGGCTGCGCGATTTTTTCTGGATAACTAGACTACAGCGCCGCCACGAACTGCCAATACACGCGCGCTCACGAGCTCCCGTTGCCGAGCCGCTCCGGTCCCAACACTACCCAAGTATTCTAGTACACTGTAGTAATACGGCAAAAAGGTCTATTGCAAGAATGGTGCCCGACTGGTGCCCCATGCGTGCAAGCACGTGCAGCTTACGCGTGAACATGGCTTTGGCAAGCATGCACTTCTACGGGCTCGTCCGCACGAGCAGACATGGCGGCGGCCAATAACCTTGCTTGCAATCGTGCATAAAAAAAAAAAAAATTGTGAATTCTTTCTTTTCATTCTTCTCCGACGGTTTTTTTTTTTTTTTTCTAGGACGGCAATTTTGCCTACGCTCCACAGACTCTACAAATTCCCCAACTGTTGAACTGTTGGAGTGCGTCGTGCAACGCGAAGAAAAATGAGCTCCAAAAGTGAAACTTGCACCGCAGTCTTTTTGTAAGTAATTAAGCATTAAACGAAGTATACTTTGTCTCACATTACGATGAACTACGGCCAAAGCTGGGCCGCCAAGTCCAGTCACGAGTTAGTCAGAAACCACGTGATTTATTATCTCGTCGTGCGTATATCACTGCCAGCATCTCGCACTCCTGGCGCACTGACAAGCATCGTCAGGGCACTGTTTCCAACTATTTCGCGATTGGACCTGGTGAACCGTAGCTTTGGGTATACCTCGGTCGGTTTCTGGCCTGCAAAACGCCCTTCAAACTGCGCATGCTTGCATATGTTTCAAAACTAACCCTTATCTGATTCCAAAGTTATACCAGCGATTTTGGGGGAGATTTTCAATGAGAAATTGCGTCGCTTTCTCGGAAGCGGTCGCCAATCATTTCCATCTTTCCGCGGGCGGCCGCCATTTCTCCACGGAAAATTTCCCAAAATTGCTTTTATAACTTTTAAACGATATAACGTTAAGTTGTGAAACTTTGGCATCTAGTCCCATCCCTTGCAATACATGCATCAATTAATTCGCCATACCGCCAAAAAAGAAAAAAAGAAAAAAAAAAGAAGACGAACTGGAGCGTGACGACTAGGCGATAGCACACTAAACCGAGCGACTATAATATAATAGTATAAGTTCTGTTGTTTCCTCTTTTTGTTTTTTCTTGAAGGGGGGAGGGGGGCGTTATTTGTTTGACGGGTTCATCCGGGGCCAGCTTTGACCGGTGTCCCCATCCAAAGAAAAGATGAAAGGCCGCTTTGTCCGGACCCGCGTGGCGTGTCTGGCAGCCACAAAAGAGCGCCGGTTCGCGGAAACCACTTTGTGCGTCGCGTGTCACCGAACTCGGTCACGGTACGTGAGAACACAGGCTTAGTTTTGAGCCCATGGCGGCCCTCGTAGCAGACGTTGCGTCTGCCTGCCGTGGGCGCTGCGCGTGCATAGGGAGGCTTTCTTCAAAGAACGAAACTGCGCATGGTCCGATGAATGAATGGACAAGTACGGCTGAATTCGTTGAATCGGGCGGCGACTAGCGCCATATAGCGTCGGTATCATGAGTGACGAAGCAAAGGTCAAGTGGCGCGCGAGCCTTGACGCATGCATCAGTGTGCAAGGACCTCGTTTTACCGGACGAACATACATGACGCAACCAACACTGCTCCCAGACATCTTAAATGCAGCTTTGTTAGTAAACTTGGCAACTAAAACATTGTTCACATAGAAATAAATAAAATAAGACTGCCACGCGCTCAGTTTCTTGCAGATCAGTGCGATATGTAGCACAGAACATGTGGCACGGAATATGTGCTTCGCATTGCATACTACTTTTAGGCCGAAACGTGTTTTTCGGCCTCGATGTGCCGAGCGTCGAGATGGCAGCAGCGATTGACTCTCCGAGTGCTGCGGGCAAGTAGACGTGCGGGCCTTGTTCACTGAGCAGTGAGTCAGCTGTTACTCGAGTAAATACGGTAGATGCAAAGGCTTCGATCACAAACATGTAGGTATATTCGGATAAACACGATTCAACGTCGCGTGCGTGGAACAGCGTTCTTCGTCCTGCCAAACATACTATGGAAAGAGCGACGTTTTTATTTTTACCTTAGAGGTAGAAGGGAATGAGCGATATCTGCAGCATATAAACAAAAATAACGGCTACTTCTAAAGTAATCCTCAATTAATGTTGGTGACAAACGGTCGAATACACTAATCCCGTTTTTTTTTGTTTTTGATCGGGAGTAAAATTAATGTAATCGTTTTGTAACCTTTAATCGCGAAGGTGCGGAAGACAGTGGGCAGCTTACGGAAAGAGACAAGAGCACGCGTGTACTCCAATGGCGAGAATTTAATACCCTTTTGCTGCTTCACATTTCGGCCACCAGGTCGCGCCAGTTTACTTCACAAGGTTGGATAGGCGGCAACTTCCCGCTTCTCTCCTTCGCGTCTTTTCCGCTTGGTGGCATCGCCTCCTCTGGAGTTGCTCCACTAATTCCGGATTTATACTCCCTTTCACCTTATGTTGTACCGCAGCGAAGGCTAGAAGCGCGAGCTCATACGAGCTCATACTTAGTATAGCCGCCTGGTGGACGTTTTTGACAACCCAGAGTGAGGGTGCTTCAGCTTCCTCTGCTGGTGCAAGCACGTGCAACGCCAAGCTT
The DNA here is from genome assembly GCA_013358835.2 of Ixodes persulcatus. NCBI lineage: Eukaryota > Metazoa > Arthropoda > Arachnida > Ixodida > Ixodidae > Ixodes > Ixodes persulcatus. The sequence continues at coordinate 1,147,477 of JABSTQ010010409.1, forward strand.
CCATGCACTATGAAAATGAAAACATAACCGCGTGAATAGCACGAGCACTACCCAGAACGGGGAAAACAAAAGTGCCCCTAGCGTCCACTGCGAATAGAAGTATACTGTTAAGATGCTTAACCTTACTGTTTACTTATTTTAATCGGATGTTAGTTAATTGTTGAAACAAAAGCTATTGCTAGGTGGCGCAAGCCGCCGCCTGATTTAAAGCGTTTAGATACATTCGTCCCTCCATCCATCCCTTTCAGTAGCCTATGGAAGCCAGAAACAGCCAGAACCGCAAAGTTCCTCTACGCGGGGACGACAAGAAACGTGGGCTCCTCGCGGAGGCAGACAGACGTCTTTGGCTGACTCACGAGGTTTTTATCCGGGGTGACGCGATGCATCAATAGATCATCTTTTCGAGTGCGTTCCACAGGCACGTTAGGTGGGATTAACCTTCCTTGGCCCCCCGTGGAGGACGCTTCGTTGGATTCACATGTGGGTCATTCAAAGGGGGTCTTAGGGGTGACGTCAATCAAAGGCACTGCTGTATTGATTTCTTGTTTGTTTTCTTGCGTGGCGAAGAATGTTAGTTATATTAACTTCGTGTTGTCGAAAGGCCAAGGAAGAGACTATACAGACTTGTCTCCATACAACGCGTGGTCGAGTCAAAGATTTTAATAAATGTTGAGCACCTCGACCTATGTGATTAGGGTATCAGTGATAGCTTGGGCTCTACCACTTCATCCCAGGTCACTCCATCCTAGGACAGTTCATCCCAGACACTTCATACTAGGGATATATAGTCCAAAATGTTTTATCCCAAAACTTTTTTTTTTTAATCTTAGGGACGTTTTATACTACAACATTTCGTGCCAGCAGACCCTATGCGGTATCTGGCGACGTTCCAGGGCATGCTCACTTGATCCCAGGTCATTTTATCCCGGATAATTCATCCCGAAAATTTTATACCAAAGTCATTTCATCCCGAGACGTTTCGTATCACAACACTTCTACCCCCCCCCCCCCCCCCCCTAAAAAAAAAAAAAAAAAGCGGGGGAAAAAAACGAATCTGACGACGTGGTATTTGTTGATTGCAAACTCGCTCGTCGCGATGGGGTTATATGGCGAACGTCTTGGGATGAGACCTCTTTGGGGTGAAATGTCCGGGATGAACGGTCTCCTGGGATGAAGTGTCTTGGGTTGAAGTGAGTGGAACCCATGGCTTACATATCACCCAAGGCTGGGCCGAGGTGCTCGAGTGATGGCTTGTGACGTTTATACACGGGATAGCGGTAGTTTGTAGTCACTGAGAGCTTGAAGAACGCAGGGTGTGGCGGGTACCGAGCATATCATTATAGCTCCGCAGCCAATAGGATTGCGGCATTAGCCGATAAGAACGCCAAAGAACCAATCACGAAACAAGAAGCGTGATCATTAGTTGGCCGTGCCTTACGTTGCTCTCAGGCACTCTAGCACCCGAGGACTCAGTGTTGCGGAGTTGGGGATCTTTCCGCATTTTCGCGACCCCGGAATGGAGTGGGAATGGGCTCGGTTCTTATGCGAGCTGTATCGATTATAATCTAGGGCCTACGGGCTGATGGCGCAATTCGCTAGCGTATGGTAAGTGGCTCTTGAAACAGCATCATTGCACTGGAGGTGACTGATGGCTTGATTGTCTTACCGGCTATTCTCCTTCGAGATGACGCGTCCTCCTTGAAACAACCATTCTGAATAGTTGTAGACAGACAGGGTGCCGTTCATGGCGCCGAGAGACGCGACCAAGCGGTTGTTTTAACCAGGGTGTCGAACCGAACCCGAACCGAAAACCAAAGCAAAACCGTTATTTTTCAGTGAACAAGAGAAAAAAAAGTAACTGTAACCGAAATTGAGAATTTGATATCGGAACCCTAAACGGAACGGAACCGTAATTTCACGTGGCGGTTATCGGTTCATTGAAACGATTTGGCGTAATAAAATCTGAGCCGCGTCTTAGCGGGTGGCGACGCGAAGCCAATGAGATATTCGCGAAGGTGGCGTCAGCGCCTCAGTTTTGACTAATCAAACGGCAGCGACGACATGGAGACAGCTCAATAATAATGCAATAAGTATATTTCACGTATATGTACAGCACGAATTGACGTCGGCAAGTCGGTGTGGAGGCGTACACTTGTATACTTGGTTCCACCTTACGATGAACCGGAGAGTGTCACGTGCCCTTCCGATTGGGCGAAGCGACGCGGGAAGCGCAAAGTCACGAGACGAGCTATGGATTGGCTTGTGTAGGTCGTATTGTCTATAGACCGTTCCACTAGGAAGAGCGGAGAGAGAAAAAATGCGTTCTCCCTGTCACCCCGCGGGTCGTCTGCTCCGCCGAGTGGGCTGTACCTAACATCCGGCTGGTGCAGAAACTCGGTTTAAAATCGCATCATTTTAAAAATTTCAAGCGCAGATGCGCGAATTTTTATATGCAAGTTATCGTGTAATGCTATGCTCGATAAAAAGACTAACCGGGTACAATTTCGCTGTTACCTGCGTGTAAATAAAGAAAAGAAACGAAATGGGAAAACTGTGTCCGCGTGGCCGGTCTCTCCGGCGAAAAGTAAATCCGGTTGCTGTAGCTTTTTTACTGTAGAAAGTTCGTACTGGTGTAGGCCTTTAGCGACAATGAGTGGAAGTCTAGAATAAATAAAAACGTGTTCTCCTGACGCAAAAGACGCACTGGTTGAGGGCAGTACTGCCGGCTGACCCCCCTGCTATTGAAGTAACGGAACAAAGATACGCTAGTTGATCATTTACTGAAATAAAACAACAGGACGCTATAGGATGATTTTGGAGTAGCCAAAATATTCTAAGAACGCGAACCACTTCACAACGGCAGCCACGAGCGAGAGTTCGATGTTTGGTACAGCTCGCCGGTACAGCCCAAAAATGGAGAACGGCAACCTCCGGTTTGCCGTCTGCTAGCAGAGTCGGGCGCGTGCCCTCTCTCTCGTTTTACCCCGCCATGCCGAACCTGCCGAACTTTCCGGATGTCTGGAGAGGGCGCTACAGTCGAACAAAATGGCGCCGCCCTGAGAACTCTAAATGAAACGGAATATATCTGGCTAAAGAGCTATTCTTGTCCCTGTGTGTGCATTTTATTTTCTTGCTGCTCAGCAATATTCCTCAAGGAGAAAGCAAACATAAACATCAAAATGAAACAAAAAGTTGACGGCTGTCGGCGCGTTTGTTCCGCTGTGGCGAAACCTGGAGGCGCTAAGAGGTGAAGCCGCGACGAGCAAGACATTGCAGCGCCGATCGCTAGTCGGCCAGAGACCGGTTCGGCTCCCTGCTTTTAACCCAGCCGATCTTCTATAGTGTTTTCGTGGAACACAAGTAGAGAATTGAAATGATTTTTTAAGAAATTAGTACAGCAAATGTAAAAGTTTACGTTCTAATACGGTGCTACAGTCACTTGTGCTGACGCCGTGTACCGATTATACCTTGTCAGCGGTTTTCTGTTCTTGCCTCAGTGCATAAAGATTTGGGGCATGCAGGTATACGCGGCGCCGCTTGTGCGCAGCGTACTATAGAGGTGATGTTGTGCAAGTTCGAAGCAGAGAGCAAGATAGCTTCTTGCGCCACGCACGAACTAGACATTTTTAAGGCCTTATCAAACAAACAACACTCTAATTATGTACCTGCGAGGGTCGGTCCGTTTGCGAATAAAATTTGTGGTTTTAATTTTCAGCGACTGTTGCGACTCGCAAGCTTTTTTACGCTTCATCGCGCGATCGATGTCTGCAGTGACACCACGTGCCACGAAGCGCTTTGTGCGACCACCCTTCGGCTTAGTAGATTGAGTGCTTTGAGGGAGCTTTTGCACACTTTAGCAGTCACGGCGGCTCCGCGTTTGATGTGAGCAGCTTTATGCAGCTTTTTTCCAGTAACAGAATGTGGCTGTCAATGGTCCTTTTTCACGTTTAGGAATTAGAGGAATGGAATGGTGAAGTTTAGCCATTTCAGGAGTGGGAAAGGGCCCAGTGTCCATTCTAATGAGTTGAAAGGAATGGAATTGTCGGAATGGAATTGAAATAATATGGGGGTGCCCTGCCCATTCCGCAACACTGGAGGACATCTGCATTTTACCTCTTCTTGGGTGGAGCAGTGCAGCGCACTGGGGACAATCAAGCCTATGAAGGTCCTGCCCCGCGGTGCATCGTGAGAGACCTCTCGCTCTGTCGAGATATAGATATGCACTACATATACGAATAAAGAGAGGAAAAATAAAGAAATAACGAAAAACACTTTACGTATACATTTCATATCATCTCGCGCCCAATGGTGTACGCTCCTGCGGCGCGCTCGGGTAATTATAGCACAGCGTAATGTTGCCGGATGGGAAGTCGGCCGATCGTCGATTCCTTTTCCTTCCTCTTCCGCGAACTAAGTTTCGAGTTCGTGTCACGTGCCACCCAGGAAGAGACGCGTGGGTGGTGGGTGCGGACGCGCTGCCAAGTCCTGTATAAATAACTTGACCGATGGTACAAGCCTTTCTCCGCAGGGACCGCCAACGCAAGCGGCGCCTAGCAAAGCTGCGGAACTTCTCGTCAGTTCCTCCTTTGTCACCTTAGCACATTCGTTCGCGATTGTGCCACACCAATTTGCCAACACCTTCAAGCCGCAGTCACACTGCCCTAAGACACGGTGTTGGCCGCAGACACGACGACAGAACAGTCTTCGAACACGTATACGCCTCAAGCACGTTTGATTCATACATGATAAGCATGCTTCCAACATGTCTATAAAGACAGTTTTTGTGTGACAAATGTTAGGGGATCGTCCTACAAGGAAGAAACACGACACAGGCTGTGTCTGCAGACAGTCTGATGTGTTAGCAGTTTGGCCGCGGCTTCGGGGGGGGGGGGGGGCTATAGACCTTAGTGTGGCCTCCTAGAGATACTGTGCGACTCCTTTGTGTCTGCGTTCACTGTACGGTATCCAGACACAATAGGGAGTTTTAGGGAACCGTTTTTGCACATGAGATACGGTACGATAGGCCCTCCTGTACGAACTGCGCATGCGCTACCGCAGAAGAGACATCACAAGCGCAGCTCGTACCGTAACGGATGTGCAAAAACGGTTCCTATAAAACTCCCTAGTGCGAAGAATGCACAGATGGAACCGTTATGCGGGTCAAGAACCTGTTGACCGCGCGCCACCGCCTTATGTACTGGACATTTGAAAGTACTAATTCGTTGGTGACCGCGTGAGCAAAGTTAACAAGGTCACAACAGTGGCGTAAGGAGTTTTTTTTTTTTTCGAGGGGAGGGGGTGAACATGACTTGGGGTGCAGAGGGGGGCTGAAGCCCCATAAGCCTTCCCCTTGGCTACGCCACTGCAGCCATAGGGCACTTGCGGGCCGCGTCCCAGATAGTCGCGGGCCGCGTGTTTTAGACCCCTGGACTAGAGGGAGAGCCCGCCTTTTGCAGTAACCAACAAAACTGCAAAGCAAACTACATACGCCCTTCTGCCGTACAAAAAAAAAAAAAGAAAAAAAAAGTGTTAAAAACCGGATGGGGAGCGCGTTCTGTGAGGACAGCCCTTCACTCCTTGTTCGCGGCGCCTGTGGGATCGACAACGTCGTACTCCTGATCGAATAGACGCACACAATGGACATTGCATCACCTTCCATCCAGAAAATTACTCCGGGTTCAAAGGAAACAATATTCTTACCGCCGTCCAGTCTCCAGTCAATCCTTGTGACGTTGATGGCGCCAAGTCTACCTTGAGGTATACGGCGGCACGCGGTGATAAATGACAGGGTACACAAACTACACCCCCTTCTCCTTTTCTTTTCAAAACATGCACACGTTTTCTGTTGATTCTTTTCACTTTTTCCCCCCTCAAAACACTCGAAGGAGAACGGTCAGCAAGAGGAGGGGGCGGTCAAGCTTCAACAAGGCCATTTCACAAGTTGCCCAATAACGTACGCGTGTGAGCGCGGCCGCCAAGAGCGCGCCAAACGTGCAGTGATCAAAAACACCCCGACATTGACAGATCACTGTATATGACCGATTTCGCAACTGTCGCTGCTTGTACTAGTGCTAAGGGTAATCGGGTTTCTCCGATTTGCAGGAGCGTGTACGCACGCTTGCAGAGGCGCGATAATTGGCTTAATTACTGGCAGCGAGCGTCGCTATAATTGTTTACGGTGAATATACAGTTCGCTGGAGGGGGTTGTTGTTTGGGTCGGGTGCGACGTGCGTGCATTCGCTTCGCGCGCACACGCTTGTCGCGCGTCAATTTAAATGCCGAACAGGGATGAAAGGTACTTGTAAGTTGTGTGCACATCGTCTATGAATTATGTATAGCGGTGGGCTGCACACCAATTACGAGATTTGTTGTGCAGTTCAGTGGGGGTTAAGGGAGACTAGCGCACGAGACTGATAATCCTGCGCCTTGTATTTTTACAAGGCAAAAAAATAAAATAAAATAAAAATGTGTGCTCATGTTTACCATCGGCGCCAGAGAAGAACGTGATTACTTTTTCTTTTCTCTTTTCTGGGTTGAGAGAGGTGCAAAGGGCACACACTTCCATACTTCAGGACATATTGATGTGCAAACATTAGCGTGTATAAATTGCATCTTATCTTACCTTGTGTGTGCAGTTCTCTCAGAGTGTTGTCCGGCCCATAGCTCGGGTGTTTTCAGTGCGATAAGACCAGCCGCCGCGGCGTCGGCTACAAACACGCACACACCAAGAGAGATTTTCAAGATTTCCTTTTGTGGACTAGCGCCACGCACTGCGTCCTTCCCTCGGCTCCGCGCGTAGAGGATTGAGACAGAGCGGTCGGTGAGCTCCGCTGCCTGCTGTGTCGGTTGGGTGAGACACACCGCATTTAAAAGACGAAAAAAGAAAATGTTTACGCAACCGAGAGCTGCCAAGATGCGGGCGGGCGGACGGGCGGAAGAATAGAAAAACGTGGTAGTTGCAATGGGGGTTTGTATGACGCATGGCGCCACCGCGTGTTCGCTTCCGCAAACGATGTCACCGATGCCGCCTGCTCAGCGCTCTATGGCTCAGCGTGAAGGTCGCGTCGTCTGCTATTGTTTTGTCGCTTTGTCCGCCACAAAACGTACCACCAGATTCTTTTAACACAGAATGTGTTCGAGAGGTTCAATTTCACGCGAAAAGCGGTATGCCCAAACGTTACGAAAAAAAAAAACAACAACAAACAAAACAAAAACGCTACACGCAGGCCAAGGCAACATAAGGCATGCGGAATAAATAATCATTATAATTGGGCGTTTTACTGCAACGGGAATCGAACCTCGGACCGTGCGATCCGTAGCCAGGCGCATTGCTTGGCGCCACGAGAAGGCGAACGGGACCGCAGGAGCCTGAGGAAGGAGGCGACCGTCGGAGCGAGCAGCTGGCTCCCGAATGACGAAGCGTGTCTCCCAACGTGAAAGCACGACATCACGGGGCAGTTCAAGGAGCTTATCCGAGGGCGAAGCACGCGTGTGTGTCGTGCGTACAACGCATCCAGAACTACCCAAAACTTCCCGTAACCAAGCATAAATAACAAGGCATACACATGCAGCATGCACGGCACATTTTGTGCTCCCAGGGTTTATCAGGATGATCAAGTTTTAAAGCTTGTACAATTCAGGGATTTATAGTTATGTCGTTCCTTCTTTTTGTATGCTCGGCTTTTCCAACACCAGTTTCGATTTTTTAAACAAATAGTACACCCAAAGCTTTCAATTAATAGGCACTGAATAATGATTTATTAATAATACAGATGCATGAAAAAAAAATACAAATATTTCTCTATAACGATAATATAATGCACTTTTACAATGGCACAAAGTTTACATATACATGTGGCAAAAAATATATGTATCAGCTTCTTGCTTTGCAATGATTAGTATAATATAATCCAAGATACACATAGGTCGCACTGTACAGCTTAAATTACCATATATCTCTTCAACATACAATATACAAGACAGTAATATGTAACAACCAAACAACAAAACAGTCCTCTTTCAGGTTAGCCCAGTCTCCTGACTAGTCTTTCTCCCATTGTCCGCTGCACCAAGCTGACATTTTCAGTCATGTTCAAGGTAGTCACTCTCTTACCACGCCACAATTAACAAGCTCCAAACGCATAAAAAAACAAACAAAGGCAATGAAAAGGTAAAGAGAAATCATAATTTGACTAGATAAGCATAATTTGTTTCAAATGTCACAGTTTAAAAACTCGGGCCTCGCACGAGTACTAGGCCCGCGAAAACAAAGCCAAGTTGCGTTTCCCGCACAAAGGTAACTATACACAACTGATGCATATATGCAAAAGTGAAAAAAAAAAGCAACAAAAAATTACATTCTTTATGTACAGGCACACCCAAAATATAGTACAGAGCACTTGACCCTAACGGCATTCGGCAAAAGCTTCCACCTCTCAAAACTTTGAATTTGACAAAAACAATAAAAACAGGTACCAAGACAAGCAGTTTGTGCCTTGTCCCCATGCTTTGGGCAACAGTTTTTCACTCCTTAAAAAAGAAAAAAAAAAGAAAAAAATGCAGGTCAGTTGTTTAAATTGTTTCGGACCTGCCTCGATGCATTCCGAGCTAAAGTAAAATTGAAACCTCCGATTATACAACGACACAGCAGCCACGGTGCTTTCGACTCCAAATGGTGTGAGAATGGGATGCAAACTTTCAACAGTGTTGTTGTTGTTCTATGTTTTGCGTAATGGACACATGACAACTGACCGGCCTGGGCATACTTTGTCTTGACCTTGAATCGAGGATGAGACGGAATAGGACCTCTCATTTGTACACAACAATGGCAGAACAAAAACGTTTCTTTGCCTCCCGTCACCTCCCTGTCTTGATACACGCAAATTTAACGTTGACTCAACAAGAAGCTGCTTGTTTGGGATGATCACCAATTTCATTATTTACAAAATAAACAGGAAAAGAATCAGATCCTCTGCAACTGTGCGCCCACACATAGAGAGAGTAGATGGATTCGGGCTTATACACGAGAAACACCTAGGGAAGCTGACGGCAGAGTGCTTTACATAAAAATGTCGCTGCTTACTTGTTGCTCTCATGACACACATAGCACGTAGCATGTAGAGGACTAACACCGAACAGTCAAAAAGAAGACGAAAGGGAGCGCACAAAAGCAGAGGGGTCGACCACCACAGCTGGGTTCAACATTGCGCACTGGCAGGAAAACTTTAAAAGAAAATAAAAATTATTCTAGACCCGCTCCGCAGTACGAGACACGCGTATAACACACATTCCAAAAGTTGTCTTGTCCTAAGCAGCTGTGCAGGTTGAGTGCATGTTCATTTCGTGTGTGTGCAGTGTATAACAAGTATCAGATGGTTCTCTCTTAAAATGGCTGCACTAGACAAATACTGAGTGACGTGTGGGGTAGCTTTGCACTGTTTGTTTTCCACGACCATATCCACCAAACAGATGACTTTGTACGGCAAAGGGTATTCGTACGACGAAACGACGGCTTCACGAGTCAGAGAGGATTTTCCTCCTCTCGCGTCAATAAAGAACGGTTTCAGACGACGATCCCACCTTCGCTACTTCCTTTCCTTGACACGTAGGCCACGGTAAAAAAAGCCGGCACACAAGTCCAACTGGGTAAGCCATCTTCTCGAATCACCGAGATGTACAGCGCACACTTGACTAGCTTGTAGGACAAAGGAAATCATTCGGAGTGAAACTTATTACACTCAAAATGTCTAATGCCCATTTCCAAAATGCTTAGCAGCAAACGGTTGTATAAAATACATCAAGCCCTAGGAGAAACTGCATCATCTGCAGTTTTTTATTCTACTCTTTTTTTTTTCTTTTTTAATTCGAGAGCTAAATTGTATCAGGTCAGCTCAGCTAGCTAAAGATACTTGGATGCACCAGGTTATGGTATGGTATATAAAGCGCACATTCTAAAAAGTTCCGGCACACCTAGAGGTGCGTGTATATATATATATATACTTCTAAACACAACTCGTCTCTTTCCTTCGCCAAGTACCCATGGCATTTTTGAGTTGAATGCTTAGTCGACACATACACTGTGTACACAGAGTACGGTGGTTGAACTGCTGATGTCACGTAGCACGGAAGGTGTAAAACTTGTCTAAAGAATGCCCTGTTCCTAAAGTATGCAACGGGGTGGGGAATACTAAAAGAAGTCCTATCCACCAGCTCATTTGTGTCATGTCAAGGGCAGCCAGATGGCTACAAAATATGCAACCATTTTATTGAGAAACCATCTTCTTTTAGGCGAGAATATGGTAAATGTGCTCCACAGAGCCTGCTCAGTTCAACTTGCTGCGAAGTTCCTCCTGAAGTGAATGCTTTCCAACATTTGGGAGAGGGGAGAGTTCCTTTTGCACTTATATCGTAAAAGTTAATCGCACCAAGTTTGTCAGAAAGGGATGCTACGAAAACCATGCATTCCTTCTCGTTAGGAGGTTTGTTCCAAATGTCTGGGTCCAAAAAGAAATTGAAAAAAAAAGCTCTTATACCGAATTTCTAGCACTGATATAAACATGTTTCATTGGCACAGCTTCCGAATCGTACCAAAGCCCCCCGCAGGAACAACCTAAAAAACAATGAGAGAGTAAAATCGTAACAGGCATATCGTCGCTACCACCTGTCGGCAACACTCGGTACGACGTCATGTGCGTCTGGATGTAGATCACTCCAACACTTTGTCTGAAGCAGGTTTCACGGACGACGAAAGCCGAATCAGAGATCAGTCTGCAGTAACCTCCGGAACATTCGACGCACGTTGAACTGTCTGTGGACTGCCACACGAACGACAGATGGTAGACGATCGTGACGAGCGCCGTAGTCGGATGGACCCGCGTTTCGTCGTTTGTAACTGCACCGCCACTGCATTGTCCCATGTGTGGCGCACATTTTACATTGTTTATCCTCCTCGGTAGTGTGCGTCGGCACGTGTTCCTTGGCTCTTTGGGCGAGGGATGTGCGTGTCCCTCCAGCTTCTTGTGCAATCTTCATCGCTTGGGTCGGTTACTTGTCTTGGTCCTCTTCCATCGGCTCATCTTCCTGAGGCGGTTCTGACTTGGGGCCACTGTTGGTTGAAAAAAAAAGAACAAAGTCAACGTCTTTAACTTCCGTTACGGCACAGAAATCCCTGCCTGACAGCATATAAAATAACTCCAGGTGGCCTTTTCTTTCAAATAACTTCGTTCAGACAAATTCCCAGGCGCTCATTTCGTTCTAAAGCCTCCCGGCGAAAAACGACCAAAGGACGACTTAAACAAAACTTTTGAAGTGGAGGCACGAAAACTTGTGATGTCACGTTGCCTCGCGTTTGGCTTTTATAATCTCATTTTATTTATTGACACTGCAATCCCTGAAAGGGATTTTAGCAGGTGGGTACACATCGTGACACTGTTAGCGCAAACACAACATCGGCGCATTTTCGCATTTTACTTCTAAATAGTATTAGTGAGCACGAAATTTTATCGGTTATATTGTAGAACTAAATTAGCTCTTTCCCTAGCAATAATAACTTGGATAACATCCCTTGGTGTCAAAGAGAAAAACTGGGAAAACCGGCGATCGCTTGTTCGCGCTAACAGTGTCGCGCTCTGTACATTTGATTAACAAGACATGCAGGCCTACAAAATAGCAAACAAGTCGCAGAAACAAAAGAACACATATTTTACAGAGGGACAAAACTAATTTAGAAGGGATTCAAATAAAGACAATGATGGCTGCATAACAACACTTTCAGAAAGGCTATTCCAATGAGTCACAGTTCGCGGAAAAAAAGAGCACTTGAAGCAATTATTATGCGATCGAAAAGGAGTTATTGTTAGCGCATGCCTCCGTCGAGTAGCGTAGCCTGATGAGAAGTTTATTCAGTAAGGCAGATCCATCCTATAATGTCCATTTATTAATTGATACAAAAATTTTTGTCGAGAATGCCGATTTCTGAGAGATAATGACTTTAAGTTAGCTCTGGTTAAAAGTTCAGTTATAGAGGTACGTCCAAAGCTATTATAAATGTAGCGAGCTGCCTTTTTCTGCACACGATCGAGTTTGTTAATGTTTAGTTTAGTGAAGGGATCCCAAATGATAGCCGCGTAATCTAATGTTGGTAAGACTATAGCTTTATATGTTAGAAGACGCAAGGAAGGAGTAGAAAGTCTTAGCGTCCTTCTAAGAAAGAATAACTTTCGAAGAGCATTTGATGTTACGTAATCAATCTGTTTTGTCCAAGTAAGATTATGAGTGATCCATAGTCCAAGGTATTTATATTGTGTTACTTCTGATAGAAGCATATTATTAGTATTGTAAACAAACTTCAAAGGATTTCTTTTGTGAGTAATTCTCATAAAAAACGTTTTTTCAAAGTTAATAGTCATTTGCCACTTCGTACACCATTCCGTGATTTTTTTAAAAGCTCTATTTAACAAAAGTTGATCGGAAGCACTAGCTATTTCTGAGTAAATTACCTATACAATCATCAGCGTATAACCTGATTTTTACCGGAACATCTTGTACTATATCATTAATAAATAACAAGAAAAGGAGAGGTCCGAGCACAGAGCCCTGGGGAACGCCAGAGTCAACAAAAAGTCTGTCAGAGCAATATTCACCATAAACTATGAATTGTCGGCGATTCGAAAGATATGCTGAAATCCATTTGACTAACTGTGTTCTTAAATATTTTTTCCAATCTGTATAAGTAACTTTTTGTGAGAGACCTTATCAAACGCCTTCAAAAAATCCATAAAAATAGCATCAATTTGTTTTCCATTGTTTATTGCCCAGGAGAAATCGTGAACAGTCTTAATTAATTGAGTACATGTTGAAAAACCTTTTTGGAATCCATGCTGATTTTTAGTCAAGATGTTGCGTTCGTCTAGGAATTTTGATAAATGATTATATATTTTATGTTCAAGGAGTTTACAGGCAGTTGAAGTCAATGAAATTGGACGGTAATTTTGAATGCACTGCTTGTTCCCGTTCTTATGAAGTGGTTTGACTCTGGCCGTTCTCCAGTCGTCTGGAACCTGACCTTCGGACAGCGATCGTGAAAACAGAACAAACAAATATTTTAAGACCCATTCGGCATTTGAGCGATTCCGAGAGATGCTTCATTTTCGGGGACGATGTCTTGAAACAGAATGAGTCCCATTACATAAATATTGCACTAAAATTTTTTTCTGGGGGGGAAACTTTATTTTGTAACATACATGTCCTATCTCATCACTTAAAAAAAAATGGGAGCTTAGCAGTTTTTTAAAGCTTGCTCTTAAGTTTTAACGAGCAATGAGCGAGTTAATGAGTCAATGAGCAAACCCGCAACAAAGCACGGCTTCGCTCGCATTATGATGAAGCAGAGTATGCGGAGTGCAAGTTTGTCTGCTTCTTTTGCAGGGGTTGCAATGACATCAGAACGCCGAGCTCTGATTGGCTCTGATTGAAGGACAGTGTGTAGACCTCAAAGCAAGCTGCCCCGAGGTAGACCTCAAGGCAGCTTTAGAAGGGAAATAACGACTTACTGAAATAATGGTTTGGGAAACTTCCATTATCAGCTTTTTTTTTTTTTTTTGGCATAGCAAATTCACCTAGGGTTATTTCAGACACCTAGGATGAGGGTTTCCATGGTGCGGGTTTACATACTGGTTGGGGCTAGAGGGTACCAATGTCTGCTTACTGCATCTGCACCGCCATGGAAAGAGAGGCCAGGGCTGTCACCGTCTCCACCTCCTCCTTCTCCTTCTGCTGAGCGTCCAAAAGCGAGGAGCCGATGGTCGGTGCCCACTTCTTGATGCAAGGCCAGTGTGGAGCTGCAAAGAAAGTAAGAACACTACGGTTAAAAAGCAAAAAAAAAAAAAGTCTGAAGACACCTAAGCACTTCTTATGAGTTTTGAATGCGAAAGCATGAATGTCCAACGATGTGGATGCTAGAGGCGGCGCCATGTTCGTCAGCGTCGAGACGAGCAGAGGCACCGTCGACGATGTGGATGCTAGAGGCGACGGTATGTTGGTTGGCGGCGAGACGAGCAGAAGCCTCCGAGCGCGCGCCAACGTGTCCGTTTTGACCGGCGCGGGGCCCATACTGGCATGGGGTTGCGGCGGTTAGTTTTATCGGCGCACTGGCGGCACGGACACGCAGCGCCATCTGGCGGCGGTCGTTGAAATTGACGCGCGCAGCGGCCAATGGGAGCCTCGTCGCCGCGCGCCAGCCAACGGGACCTTTGGGATCAGGGAAACTAGGTGCCGTTTTCGCGCTTCAAACTGCTGACGTCGGCTCGCTCCATGAAACAGTTAATACTTTCGCATTAAAAAAGAAGCCCTCTAGAGGTAGGCAGTCTCCAACAACGTGAAAGACTCATTTACCTAGGCGGTTTATGCGGCCGTGCTAAGCACACTTTGACCAGAAACGCTTCATTTTAAGGCGGAGAGTAGACCAAAAGTTTGTTTATTTTCTCACCCCAAGCAATATGACTCTGGCCAAACTGAATCCAGCACAGCCACCTAAAACTGCTTGGTCGAATGAGTCTTTCATACTGGTGGAGACTATACCTACAGCATCCCACTTAATTTCACCACATGGCAACATTAGGCCTATAAATATAGAATGGAGATGACAAAAAGTGTCTCTCACCATTATTTGAACCCAATGGCGAGCCATTTCATTAAAGCACAAAAAACATACAAAATCTGCTTATCTTCATACTTCTTCATAACCGCAAGAGGTGTGTGAATATTCGAAACATTGAATATTTTGAGAATAGTGTTTGCTATCAATTAGATTTGCAGCAAACGTTTACAGTTGGAAGTATTCAGTGTTTTCAATCATCCGATAATTTTGAATAATGTCTTCAGAATTCTCCTGATTTCTCGTGTCAAGTTTCACTGCGTCACATTAGTGCTCTGGCATCAAGCTTCATCTCAGAGCCCCCTACTCGTCCCGCAGTCGTGGCCGAGTGGTTAAGGCGATGGACTAGAAATCCATTGGGGTCTCCCCGCACAGGTTCGAATCCTGTGGACTGCGCAAACCTTTTCATCATTTTTTTTATCATTTTTCATCATTTTTTTTTGCTCACGTGAGCACGTGAGCTCACGAGCACGAGCACCGGACGCCGGACAGACGGACGGATGGACATGGCTAGCCCCTAAGGAGCTTCGCCCCTAAAATAGAATATGCCAATCATTTGTTCCGTGCTCGGGTGCAGTTGGGAACAAATTCTACAGTCCAAAGAGTGAACCCCTGCTTTCCACTGACGTCACTTTTTCGTTGTTGCCAGTAGAGACTTTCAGTTTGAAAAACACGGTGAGGTACCAAAACTGTAAATTTAATAACTTTGCGAAAGAACAATATTTTGACCTAATATTTGGGATGCTATTTTAGCAATGTTTGTTGGTGAGTTTAGCGAAATTTCAAGCAAATCGGAGACAATAAAAAGCCTGTGGAGTACCCTTACAAGTGTGCGAAATGCTTCCTTCTTTGATGTCAGACTTTTAAATAAAAGTCTGACATCAATATATGATTTGAACTCCCGAACAACTGCTTCCCCTTTTGTCCCTTGCTGCGATACGGTAGAGTCACACAGCTACGAGCAAGCACTGGCTATTCCACATTGAGTTGGCAGTCAACCCCTGAAAGTATGTTTTCTCATCCATCCACAGCTGCGATGCGGCAGAGTGGTACGGCTGTGAACCTGCAGTAGCTGCTGCACGCCGAGTTCGAGCGACAAGCCCGGCAGACTGACCTTGAATGGCCGCCGTCCTCTGAAGCACCTGGACGGCTGCGCCACAGGGTTGCCGGGTGACCTCTTCCTCTCGCAGCGGACTCACTTCGTCTCCGAGGA
The DNA here is from genome assembly GCA_013358835.2 of Ixodes persulcatus. Classification (NCBI taxonomy): domain Eukaryota; kingdom Metazoa; phylum Arthropoda; class Arachnida; order Ixodida; family Ixodidae; genus Ixodes; species Ixodes persulcatus. Next base: position 1,163,343 of record JABSTQ010010409.1, read on the forward strand.
GCGCCGCCACGCACTCCTGGGAGCAGTCACAGATGGAGGGGAGGTCGTACCTGCACAGCCAAAAGGGGTGGTCAGTTTCTTGGTTCTGCTTCTAGTGACCGAAAGCAAATTATAAAAACAAATATTGTCTTTGGGCTGTGGGGATCCCTTTTACAGCGACAGCAGTTATACAGACTTCCCAGCAGCATTCGCTTTGTTGGCATTGCGCCGGCCAAAAAACTGCGTGACGTGACACAAAGCTGTGTCACATGACACACTGTGTAACATGTCACAGGTGTCACCTGTGACATCAGGCACAGCACATGCACTTAGCTTTTGCGAGGCAGCAATGTCTTCTACTTCTACAGTTGTCGGGGCCCACCACAGCACAATCCACACCATAGAGTTTGATTTGCGTACACTATTAGTATATGTAAAGCAAGCCACCACTTGTGACGGTGCCTGTTTCAATTTAATCTTAGGCAGGGATGTTCATTTGTCTGTGAAGTGTACTTCCTTTCCCACAAACTTCAGTAACCAAAAGGCTGTGTTGTGTGTCATCGAGTAAATAAAGAAGAGATAAGCATAAAAGCGGCTGTTGCTAAGTGCAATAACAGCTGATGCTGTCACTCCTTTGCACATTGTGGCGAAAAGCTGCAGATTTTTTTAGTTGGGACAGGAATAGGCTGAAGCCTTTTCTGAGAAATGTAGGAGTTTCGAAACACTGGTAAAAGAGTGATGCTAAAGTTGGTTTAAAAGAGTGCTGGGCAAAATTGCCTCAAATAAATGAACCCCAATGCTCCTGAAAGAAGACGGCAGAAATATGGCTCACATATGAAATGACATTGCAACCGTGAAGTGATCATCAGTTTGTTAGCTGCATTGGCTCTATCTTCACAAATAAAGACATTTTTGTTTTTAACATAATGTATGTCCCCCACCAGATTTGGTTGCAGAGTCCAGTGATCCTGGGTTCAATCCCTGACCCTGCCTGTTTTGATATGGATGGCTACCGGTGGTACTAATGCACTGGCTAAATTTCTTATCTACGGCGGAAACACCAGACGCCCACTGGGGATGACTAACTTCCCACACAATTACAATCACTTTTAAAATTTGGTCAAAGGTCCCTCTGTTAGGTGCAATCTCAGTACTGGCCAGCTTAAGTCTGCAAAACTTGCCAACTCGACAACGCTTTGAAAGTTTGCTTTAAATGAAATATAGTGAAACGGATATTGTAGATAATTATGTTGCACCAGTCAGGTTACAAGAATGCCTGGGACACGACCACCAGGAAAAAGGTCACTCACCCTCCTTCCAGTGCCAACACAACTTTTCCCTTCGCCAAGGTCATGAGTTGCTTTGTCATGTAGGCAAAGCCTGAAAAAGAGGAATACACTTGTTCACACATTGGCTTACTCACTCCAAGAAATACTTAAGCATTTTATCCGCAGTTTCTGTATCATGTGTATGCATTCAAAGCAAGTTTTGCTCTAATATATCCAACTATCATGACTCCTTAGAGCAGATTCATTGTATATAAGTAGTTCCTTGATATTAATCAGTCCTGATCAAACGGCCTTTGGATGTACAGGGTCTGCTAAAAAAATGTTCCAGGGTTTTTCCACAGCGCATTAATAATCGAAAGAAGATTGAGGGTGCAGGTGAATACTAGGCAATGTAATAAACCGGACAGACGGAAAACATGAATAAACTATGTATTGCAAAATGCTGGAACTTCACGGGAACGCAGCCTTCCATAGATGACTGAATCCGATAGTTTCAGCCTAATACATTAGCTGCATCAAAAGTCAACATATTTTTGTGGAACTTTTGTAAAAAGCCAGCGTAATCCGTAGGCAGCGGCTGCCAGCCAACTACCTCTCACTGGCTCTACTAAATGGCTCAGCTTCACACACTACCGAGAATTGTTTGCTGCTTTCACAAATTCTCTTTCGCCAAGTTGAATACTATCCAGGCCATCTACAAGCCACAGTATGAGGTAGCCATCCAATGTCCATCGTCAATGGAGAACGCTGGAATTTCACACAAAACAGACCTTTTGTCTTTTCAATAAGTCTTCACTTGACGGTTAACGCTTTGTTTAGTGCTAACTATCGCCTTTGCTTTTGCTAAATGGTTGGCTCTTTATCGTAAGCAGTCATGTGCCAACTAGCCCACCAAACCATTCTAACTCCTTAAAAGATTGCTTTTAAATTTTGGAACAGGTGACACATTGAGCTTTATCTCTCCCATTTGGCGACCACTAACAGGACCATCTTTCAGTGAAGCTTCAGCATTCTATCATGCACGGCTCATTCATGCGCTGTAAAGAACTCCTAAAGAGTTTTGTTGGGAGACCCTCTACATTCCTCAAATGACCTTCACAGAGTACTAATTTGTTTTGCATACAGACACAGGAGAGGCTTACACGCTGGTGATATCTGGTAGCCACCAAGCGGGGGTGGGTGACCTGCGGCCGCGTCAAAGCCAGCTGCCACCAGCACGATCTCAGGGTCGAAGTCCCGAGCGATCGGCATCACAATGGTTCTGTGTAAAGACAAATGAGAAGCAAATGTGAGGTTCGAGTGCTCACACTTGGAGTCATTTGAGCACAGTAGACTCCGGTTCTGTAGTCCTCATGCAAGTCACCGAAAGAAATATCACCACAAGCTTCTGCCCATTTGATGTCCCCCTGACTCTCCTAAAACAAAACTAACAAAATGCAGAATTTTCATTTCTTTGACAACAATGTGTAACTATGGAAAAAAAAAAAAGTGACCAAATCAGGCTAGTGATTGCAACCGGCATAAACATTATACAAACGACTTATACTGTGCTAGTCATAAATCAAATATGAAAACATCATAAACAAAGCAATGTCAAGCATGAACAGCTTCTGGAAAAAGATTACCCTTCCCTTGTTAAAACAAAGGAACAAAAGTATAAAGTTAGAATAAGAAAAAAAACTAGAAGAGCCTTCCTTATTTACTTCGCCATAGATTAGGCTATGCAGTATTCAAGTTGAAGTTAAAAAAGTTGCAAGTCATAATTATGACTTGCAACTTTTTTAACTTCAAGTTATAGTACAAACCCTGCATCGGAAGAACAGAAAGATTATTATGGAGCAGATACATCATAACTTAGAATTACATAAAACTTGAAACTGAATCATTTGAAACTATAATTTGGAATCATACAGGACATATAAAAAGACAGGTACAATTATCTTGGATGTCTGTTCCCATAGCTCATTACCTAAGAAAAAAAAAAGCCTGGATTCAAAAGTCTGAAGCAATTCAAGTACTTAGATAGTTTGAAATGATAAAGCTATCATAATTCAAGCTCATGAAGGAGTAAAAAGGTAATGTTACCTGAAAGCTGCAATGTACTCTGCATCTCCCATTGGTGGATTTAGTGTCCCAGACCACGCAATGTTGACGTTGAACCCCGTTCCATCTTCGACCCCAACCTGCAAGGATGCAGCATCCAGACATTAGCTACTGAAACTCATTGAGTTAACCATTCACAATTCAGAATATCTGCAGATGAGCCTTAGATCACACACGAGCTGGCAGACTTAGTTTCCATTTATGATATTACTCCGACAGGTTTGGTTGCAAGATTATTTAAAATGCCTGCTCATCATATCATCAACATATCATGTGTAACTGGCCAAAAGAGGGTTGATATGTCCCACCAAGTACAGAAAGTTTAAAATGGACCTTCCTTTTAGTCTCCAATGTCCAGACATCCAGGCATCCGTCTATATCCTTCAGTTACCATATTTACACGAATGTAGGTCGACCCATTTTTAAATTTTTGAAAATCCGGGGGGGGGGGGGGTTGACGTATAATCGAACCAAAGCATTCCACTGCCGACAAAATCTAAACAATCGCAATATCAAGAACACCTCGGCTTGTTACGAGTTCAGCCGGCTGTACATGTAGCATTGTGCTATTCTGTGCACTCATTTTATTTTTTTAATTTGCGCGAACGAGTATTATTGATAGCGATTTGCAAATTAGCCCAAATGCACGGCGGTGAACAGCGCACGGTGCACTCGACTCCCGGGGGTGGCGGCACTTCTTGTAAGAGCCACTCCGGAGGCCACTGTAACAGCCTCACACCTCACTCCCCGCGGCTTCTTTTCGCAGTTTTTCGCACGATTCACGGTCGCACATCGTTTGATCGAGTGTCAAGATCACGCGGAGCGCCAACTACGTTCTTTTGTGTACAAGTGATCTGGGCACTTTAAGGTTTTCGGTGCTCGTTTATGGCCGTTCTTCATCCAGAAGTAACCAACAACTGTGCTGCTGGATCCAAGTTCGACCCGTAGGAGCGGGTGGTGCTCCAGTGGAGTCTGCAATGGAGCGGGATCTTAACTGTGACTGCAAACGAAGAGGCTTTCACGGGCCAAAGTCTGGATAGGTGGGGATGCCTTCCGGAGTTGGAGGTCAGGCTTACAATGTACGCCGCAAAAGTGCGGAATTGGACCCTGCCCGTGACATGCAACGCGATCACTGAGCAAGCGTGGGAGATGCGGTTGAGGCTGTCATTTGCGAAGCGTGAGATTTCGTTGGACGATGCCGACGACATGCTTTGAGAACGTAGCAGTGATGACAATGGAAGTGGCATCACCAGTGCGGACGAATCGTAGTCTCTAGTCACGGAAAGAGTGAGAACGACAGGGAGCGGCTTCAGTTGTCCCACCTCCAGTATGAGCTTCCTAGTTTCGATAACACCTGGGCATCTCATGCACCTCGCGCATGCATGAGCAGCCAAAGCACGCGAGAAGGCATCAATTGCATGCTGGAGGCTGGGCTTTCGAAAGAGATACCCTGCCGCTCTCAGATGTTCGCAGTGAAATGTGCCTCTAAAGATCTTTTTTTTTTTCCTCATGTGCAATGTGGAGGGGTAGACTTACAACTGTGTAAATAGGATAGTTCCCCGAAGTCTTGGACATCCTCCCGAAACTATACCAGTTCACCTGCCTGATTACTTCAACTTCAATATCAGAGACTCGCAGCAAAAATTATGGCGAACAGGATTTACAAACAAGTGGAATCGAGCAATGGAGGCAGGAAAGAGGACGCCATGTCTCACCTCTTGGGGATCTCCCGTCCCGGGGAAGAAATTTCCGTCGTCGTGCCGGTGGAGCGAGACGTACAAAACGTGGGGGTCGTCGTAGAAGATCTGCTGCAGTCCGTTCCCATGGTGGACGTCCTGAAATATAAAATATCGGTCGATCGTCCGATCAATTGTAGACACGTAATGCCAAATATTCAAAGCTAGAATATTTCTCAAAGCAATTGCACAATGACAGGCGATGCATTTCATACAAAGAGCGGTCCATCGAGCAAAATTTGTTAATCCAGCTTCTGATTTCAAAAAAGACAAAATGGTGAACAAGAAGTATAAACATCAAGTTCCAATGTCATTCCTTTTTTTTCCTTCGCTTCTCTCTGCGGTTACAGCCTACAGACTCGGAATATGACTACTACTATAGTACTTGCTGGAGGCGGGATGACCAAAGGACCTCCGTGCCGTTCTCACTCTGTTAGTGACTATAGTTACACAATGTCGAGCACTGATTATAAGCAAGCTAATTGCAACAAGCCCAGCGATTACACTCACCCAGTCGACGACGAGGATTTTCTCCATCTTGAGCTTCTGCCGCAGTTGCTTGGCTGCTATCGCCACGGAGTTGAAGAAGCAGAAGCCCCTAAAAGAAAAGAGCCATTCATTATTCCGCCGCCACTTTGTCTTCGTTACAATTCCACCGAAAAACGGAGTATATGGCAGGGCACTAACATTGCTTGCTTGAACTCGGCATGATGTCCGGGGGGACGAACCATGGCAAAACCGTTCTGCAAAAAGAAATGGGAAACACTAATGAGTGCGCCGTAATAAATTAAGAAATTGTGGCTCGATATATTCGAGCAAAATGTCTGATGACGGAACGGCGGTCAGCATCTTGCCTCCTTTATTGAGACTCCAGAAAAGAAGCTACTACAGTCAAACCTCGATGTAACAAACTTCTATGTAACGAAACCCCCGATGTAAAGAAGTACATAACTTTTTCTAACCGCAAGTGTATGCACGCCCTGTATTTTTTACCTCTATGTAACGAAGTCCCGTTTGCCGAAATTTCTATGTAACGAAGTTTCACGGACAATTTGGCACAAACTTTTGGGTCCCAAAGGAGATTTTGGGAAGCACATGTGCTGAATCGGGCCCCTGATAAAGCGCAAACAGTGAAACGGGCCGAATTTGGTGAGTAGAGTGTGCAGAACGGCCGCTAGAGGACACTAGAGCCGCCGCCGTTTCTTCCATCGGCTTCGTTCGCGCTGCATAGAGCGTTTCGAGGCCTAACTAAAAGCGTGCGTTTCTCGTTGTCCTGGGCGACGGAGCCTTGAAGGCGATGAAGCCACCCCTAACAACGTCGACCTCGACGACTTTCTATACGCCGACTCTGCTGTCATGCGACGGAGGAGGTGACTGACAAGGCGATAGCTAGCGATGTTCGTGGGAACTCGCAAGACAGGGACGACATCGAGCCTGATGAGAAGGACACCTACGATGTGCCCAGTAACCATGAAGTGGTGGACGCGATCAATGTCTTGAGGCGATTTGCAAGCACACAGCAAGACGAAGATGCGATGCAGGCCGTCTGGCTATGCGAACATCGTGTGATGCCAATAATAATGCCAAGAGTGTCCCAGAAAAAGGTGACGGACTACTTTCAACCGAAATAAGGGCGTCCTCGGTGAGTTTTGCGCACCCAAGAAACATTTGTGGAAACTTTCTTTAACGTTAACCCCGAATTTCTATGTAGCGAAATTTCAATGTAACGAAGTAACTTACGAATTTTACCGACTTCGTATCGAGGTTTGACTGTATAACGTCAGTTCCTTGGGATGCGACAATGCAACTCTGTGCAACACTCGAAAATACATTGTAAAGGCCCGTTCACACTCTTGCGACCGAGTACGACTGAGAGAGACGAGATCTCTTAAAACTTCTTAAATTTTTTTTGGAACGAGGGAACACACTGGCATTGTGGCGCCATCTATGCGGTGACCCTGGAACTGCATTTCACAAGAGCGAAGGTTTTGCGGGATTTCCGAGGTCAAATGTGCGTAATACCCCTAGAAAGGCTCGTTTATAACATTGACAAACGTTTTTCGAGCCAAGAAAGAGAGGATAATGCGCGAGAGAAATAAAAAAATATGCCGGACCGCCGAGTTTACACTGCTACCCAATAGATGGCGCCAGTGTGTCCTCTGGTTTAAGAAGTTTTAAGGAACCCAGGTTTAAGAGGTCGCAAGAGTGTGAATGGGCCTTAAGGCTCGTCTTGTCATTCTAACTGTGCCCTAGACCGACAATGCAACAATGCGGGCATTGCCACCTTGATTCGCGGAACTTCCGGTACAAGGTAAGGCATTGTTTTGCTCTTGCCACGCCACTGTGAAGTGTTCACAAGTTGATGATGACTATGGCTCATTCTTGTTTTGTCTCTTCCATACATTTTACAGTGAAGCTGTATATGACTTGTTGGTCAGGTTCTTTTGTGTCCGTCGACAGAACAGCAGTCAACAGAAAACCACCATGCGTGCCTTATCATCATTTGTGTGTGCCTTATCATCTATCATGTGGTTTTGCCACTTGTTTCAATAAGAAAACTACAAAACAAGTGGCAAAACCACATGATCGATGATAAGGCGCACACAAACAATACGAAGCACGTAGTGCTCCCCGCATGCGTTTCTCAGTAAAGATTACGGTTGCATAAGCTGCCGCGGCAACGGCAGCATACAAAGTCTTTCATAAATAAAAAAAGTTTTGGTATGGTGCATTTACTTTTATTTTATCAATCATCAATCATTTCTGTTTACAAACATAAACTGCTGCTTGCGTCCCAAGCGACTTCCGGTCGCACCGTCTATGCAAGCGTGTTGAGCTTGCTTATGTCACCAGTACTAGAAAGCATAAATGCTACACGGACAACAAAGTTGGAGATTTACTGAGGTTCGGCTGTACAATATTACATCTTGGAGGAGTCAAGTTGGTTCCCAAGAATACTCAAAATGTTTTAACATATCTCCCACTCCTTCGTTCTTTTGGCGTTCACCTGGAGAATCGGTGGTTAAAGTTTCGTTTCATCTACATTTCAAGCAGCGGTGTTAAGGTGGTCTTTCTTTTTTATAAACTGGAAGCTCTCTTTCTTTATAAGCTGGAAGCTCTCTGGGACATCAAAGACTGGAGCACCACCTGGTGGCATTTGCCATAAAAAGGGTCTACAGTGCAGTGGGCAATCATTGCAGGTGGTACCACAGCTCCACTGGTTAACCACCTTCACAGTGTTGATTCGAGCCCAAATTTTTTTTTATTACTTATTCTAGGTTGTAAACTCTTGATTGTTTTATTCGTCCTGCATACTAAATGTCTGAACTATGTGGGTAGGGTTGTAGGTAAACGGAAAAGGTCTATACTAGAGCTAGGAATAATTGGAAAGATTAACCTTCCAATTAATCGATTAATGCAGGGAATGTAAAAGGGCCGCTTTATTAGTTGGTGCTCATATTTTTATTTTAGGAGGCAGCACTGTTTTTTTTGTGGTAAAGCACTTGAGCATTTAATATAATTGTCATCTACAGTAAAATACTTCTTAAACTTGTTTTTCCCACATGCTTCTTTTTTGTGGGTGGTAAGTAGTACATTTCAAATAAGACTACCGTAAAATACCGAGCATCCGCAAAATACCATTCCACAATAAGCGCTTACCCCCCAATTTTACATGATTACCTCCAAATTTTGAGTGGGCGCTTGGTCGGGGATTTTGCGGTATATATTGCGCCATTCATGACATAGTATAAAAAATAGTCAAAAAAACAAACGGAAAATGTGTAGTTTTGTCACTTCTTTTAGACCTTATGCATGTCAACAGAACAGATTAATAGATTGATGAATCAAATAAATATTTTAATTGATGTCCAGACCTAGTCTATAGTTAGGCAAGCAGGCATATGAATAGAGAAAATAAACTAACGAGGAAGGAAAGGTTCAGCAGAATTAGGGGCATATCTCTCTGCAGGTTTGTGAGAGGTACTACTGTTTCACTTCACCTTGGCTTCCCCCGTGGCCACTTTGAAGGACAGCTCGATGACGCAACCGGTCGCCATGCGCGCTGCACTGGCCGTGTGCAGCTCGTTCCACGTCGTGTCCGAGTCGACGCCAATCCCTCCGCAGGGGAGCATCACGAAGCTCTTGATGGGAAGCTCTGCATGGGCGGCAGGAAAACGACGATCAGTAACTCATAGATTCCCCGCTCATTGCCGCTGCTGATCGCAAGTAACGAAACTAGGCATGTGCGAATAGTGGATTTTGAGTTCGAAGCGAATAGTGGTTTTGGTCAAATATTTTCGAATCGAATATCGCACGGTTTTCCTAAGCCTTTCACTACTGCACTTTGCTCAGACGAAAATCTAGCTGGAACTCATGAACGTTGTTCACAAGCTTCCACTTATTCAATGCGAAGCTAATTTTAATTTCACTAATTTGTCGACTGTAGCCTTAGGAAGTCCAATGCCTACATTGGGATGACAAATAAACTGCACATTTGACATAAAATGAAACCTATGAAGATGCCCAGCTATACCTAATCGAGGGGACTTATAAATATTCTTGTTATAAGCAAATATCTTTTCTTCAATCACGAATGATTAACGAAGGTTGTCAAAGCCCCTCTGCCTAAAAATTTAGGAAATTTTACTGCAATGTAGATATAAACATTCACAAAGTTTTCGCTTCTTTTTAAATACACCGGGCACACACGTGCACCATTTTGCTTTGAAACTGTGCTTTCCTCCTAAGCACGCGACTGTGATATTCATACTTTTCAAAGTGCTGATCACGGCGACTTAGTCTTGTCGAGTGCGCTTCTTACCGAGCACCGGTGCAATGCAGAGAAGCAACATCCACAAAAGCAAAGCTTTGCAGGTGTTGCTTCCCCACAGTGCGCCGGTGCTTGGTAAGAAGCGCGCTCAAAGGGGCTAACCTGCTGCGGTCAACACTTGGAAAAATATGAATATTGCAGTTCATCTCGAAGCGAATATTGAATAACATTTTATTAAAAAAACATTCCTCCCAAGCACGCATTGGGATATTCATATACTTTCTTAAGTGTTGACCGCGGCGGGTTACCCAGTTGAGTGCGCTTCTTACCGAGCACCGGTGCAATGCAGAGAAGCAACATCCACAAAAGCAAAGCTTTGCAGGTGTTGCTTCCCCGCAGTGCGCCAGTGCTTGGTAAGAAGCGCGCTCAACGGGGCTAACCTGCTGTGGTCAAGCACTTGGAAAAATATGAATATTGCAGTTCATCTCGAAGCGAATATCGAATAACATATTATTAAAAAAACATTCCTCCCAAGCACGCATTGGGATATTCATATACTTTCTTAAGTGTTGACAGCGGCGGGTTACCCCGTTGAGTGCGCTTCTTATCGAGCACCGGTGTACTGCGGAGAAGCTACTACCACGAAGCTCGCTTCCGTGGGTGTCTTCTCCGCAGTGCACCCAACGCTCGGCAAGAAGCGCATTCAACGAGGCTAAACCACCGCAATCAACACTTCGAAAAACACTCATATCACAGTTCATCTCGAAGCGAATATAGAATAGGGCATTATTTGAAACTACTATTCGAAATTTTGAATATTTGCACAACACTAGGCGAGAGCGTTATATGTCTCATCGTTCAGTCGACCTTCAAAGTCCTTGAGCGAAAACACGTCGACAACACGAAAAGTATGTAAACAAGTCGGCGACACGAAAGGTATGAAAACACGTCGGCGACACGAAAGGTACCAAAACCCACGGTTCGCCACTGGACCACGAGATGGCGTTACTTGTGCCAGAATCGGCGGAGGCACGCGCACGGTGCAAACCCGGCGGGAGAGGAGGACACACTCGCTTGAGCAGTAGCGAAGAGCGGGCGTGCGACATGCCGCAAGATTAACGGCGCCAAAAGTGCGTCGTCAGAGAGTGCGCTGTCATCGGAGATTTGCTATCACCGGGAACGGCGCATGGGCTTTAGCCTTCAAGTTGTCTTAGAGATAACATAAGAGACCCTGTGAATTTTTGTATCTTGGAATATCGTTCACACTACGTGCGGAGACTGATGCCGAGTTGTGCACACATCGTCAGATACTGTAAACACCAAAATGTGAAGAGTGCAGTGCAGATGACACTTGCACCTGGCACATGTCCACACCAACGGTGGCCCGCCGGCCTGCCCGTCATTGCGTAGAGGATCACGTGACATCTCATACCACGGGATAGCCATGTTTTTGGCAGCCCAAGGCCAATGTTGCCAGACGGAGCCGAAGTTTCAGTGTCAATTTCTGGTCATGTTATAGGTAAGATTTAACAATATATATCCCAATTTTTCGCAAAGCAAATGACGTAGTGCCTTTTATTGGTGCTTTTGAATGTGAAGTCACCCATTAGTCCCAAATTTTAGGAATTAGGCAGAGTTGCCCTTTAAGTAATTTTTTTGTTATTGGCTTGCAAGAGATATGGTTTCTGGCAAGATTTAGTGATTTGACCTATCTTCTTGGGGGTCACCAGAAACAAACTTGTAAAAGGCAGGAGGCCAGTCAGGAATAGAGGCAGGCTTACCTAGTTTGCTCATTTCCAGCTTCTGTCGGTTGAGGGGGTTGGTGCCGAACATAAACGCATAGCCCTCACTGAAACAAAAAGAAAGCGGGGAAATCATGCCAATGAACATTTAACTAGAATATAAACATATGTTACGACGGTGCACACATGATCAAGAAATTACTTTATTGATATTCATGAACATGTTACATATGCAAACTGTGATAATACAACTTAAACAAAACACAACAAAATTCAATGTGCCTCATTGCGGTAACACGGACTATATCAGGATCTTCGTGAAATGTATCGACGAATGAAACTGTCCATCGACAAATCCTGCAAACAGTGCAAACGCGTCTGCTTCTTTCGGTAATAGTTTGAACACTTGAGGGCATTCCTATTTTTAACTTGCCTACCCATCTGCTTTTGTAGTCACTGCTAGCATTATGTCCAAAAATAAAGAAAGAAAGAAATAAGTACTCACTCATGGCAAGACTGGATCTCCTCCAAGGTTGCTTTCCGGGAACGAATTCTCTGCAGAGAACGCAAACGATTTTGCGAAGTTACAGACAGTGGTTTCAGAAACAACAGGTGGAAAATCTCACATTCACAAAGAACACAGCACTACGTCCCACTTTGTATAAAGCCTAACTGGCAATAAAATGATAAAAGATGTCAAAAAAACTTTCAGCCCTTCCACTCTGGTGAAAAAGGAAGACCAGCGAAGCTGTATTATGGTCAGACGACTGCAAGGACTTCTTGGACGACCTCAAGGACGACGCATAAGGACGATGTATAGAACGACGTCTAGGATGATGTCTAGGACGACCTCCGGGACGACTTCTAAGTTGATCTCGAGGACGACGCCTAAAGGACGACCTCAAGGACGACGTCTAGGACGACCTCAAGGACGACTTCTGGGACAACCTCGAGGACGACTTCTGGGACGACCTTGAGGATGACGTCTAGGACGACCTCAAGAATGACTTCTAGGACGACCTCGAGGACGACGTCTAGAGGACGACATCAGGGACGACATCTAGATGACCTCAAGGACGACGCCTAGGATGACCTCAGGGACGACGTCTAGGATGACCTCAAGGACGACTTCTAGGACGATTTCGAAGACAACGTCTAGGACGACCTCAAGGACGACTTCTGGGACGACCTCGAGGACGACATCTAGGACGACCTCAAGAATGACTTTTAGGACAACCTCGAGGATAACCTCTCGGATGACATCAAGGACGACGTTTAGGACGACCTCAACGACAACTTCTAGGATGACCTCAAGGACAACCTCAAGGACGACTCCTAAGACGACCTCGAAGACGACATCTAGGATGATGCCTAGAGAAATTCAGCCTTTCCAATCTGGTGAAAACCAGAGTGGAAAGGCTGGAAGGGTCGTCGCCATTTATGAGCAAGGCTGGCAAGCTGATTGTCTGGTTGCCACTGTCACTCATAGATGGTGGTGGCTGTCCAGAGTTTTGTGTCGACATTTCTTTGCGGGGGACACGATCCTGGGGAAACTAGCCCTTAACAGCTCCGCTGTAAATCTTTGGAGGCCACAACTGTCACAACTATACCATATGCCAAAAATGCTGCCCATGTGCAAATATCTAGACATGCACGTGCATACCAGTAATGAAGTTATGACAACGCATAATAATAATACAAACAGTATAATGTACAGTCGCCGACCGATTTTTCAGACGCCAATAATGTGAACTTGTTAAATATTTCGGACCTACAGAGGAATTGTGACCTTTCGATAGAAATAGTGCAAATTCACAGCCGATGTATCGGACAGTTTGTGGGCACCCCGTGGCTCCCCAGCCCAGGTGCCTGACTACGGGGCACACGTGGCAGACTTTCCCACGTGGCGGCGGAGTCCAGCCAGCCACGCGCACATCGCGCGCGCCGCCTTGATAAGGCAGATCAGAGGCGGCGCGCAGGCAGTCGCTGCCTGGACTCAAGCGCCACTGGTATCGATGTTAGCGTATTGATCATCTCGTCCATGTCCTATTAAATGTAGTTTCTTGTTGTTGAAACCGCTGGCTCCGTGTTATTCTCCAGGGTCGAGTACGCAGCAAGGCAAACTGACCACACGCTTGAAGTCTGAAAGTTTGGTTTTTGGAAGAAAATTGTCACAAGCGATCAGCGGGAAGCACCACCGAGAAGCCGCCATTTTAGATTCTATGTTGGCTGCACATGAATTGGCTTGGTTTAGTACTCTTCAGTCCTAGAGCTAGGTGATGCTATGCTACAGCTTTTTTTTTTTCTAACTGTGCGTCATTAACATCATCATTGTTAACATATTGCTTTTGTTCCTTCGCCATTCTGCAGAGTCGTGGACTTGCGCCTCTCATCTCATCTCGGTGAATCGTGTTTTCGGAATACGCTGGCTTGGACGCCATGGCCCCATCTGTTCTTCCGCCGCCGCGAAGTGTCGCTAAGAAACGCGGAAAGTACTCGACCATAACGCTAGAAAAGAAGGCAGCAGTTCTCAAGCTAACAGAAATTGGTCAAACGCAAGCGGAGGCATAACCTGAGGCAAGGCACTATTGGCGGCTTTTATGAGCCCGCTTACATGTAATAAAGGCAAGTTTTTTAATCCACTCATTTTTCAAACTGTTCTGTTATTCAGATGTTCTTTCAGTCCCTGCGAAGTTTAAAAAATCGGTCGGCGACTGTACCAGTAATGTACCACTTGCAATTTCTATTTCAAATTACTTGTCCCAACTAACACACTGAACTAACTGCAAAAAAAAACATAACTTTTTCTAAACAGGCATGCAACTGCGCACACAAAGGATATATTCGGTTTGGCACAAACAAAAGAGCAAATAGATATAACATAGAAGGCAGGTATCCCAGTGGATATAATCTGATGGCAGGTGGGTATACAGCATATAAACAGCTTTATTTTTGCAAGCTCAATATTTTGGAAATATTTTTGCCACACCATAAGAAAGTTTCTTCTGAGGACAAATTGAGGCACCAGAGGCATTGCCAACACTATGAATCGACTCATCAAATCGTTCGGAGATCTTAATGAATAGACGTGGGCTTGGAGAAGTCACCGTGAAAAAAGTCACTGGATATGTCTACTCTTTGATGAAAACCCTGCAGGCCAGTCATAAAGATGCCATCAGTGGAAATGCCATCTGTACTGAAGACCTGGTGGTCATATTATTTCGGAATAATTCAAACACCTCGTGAAGGGCAATTCATGTTAAAAAAAAAAGAAAGACGTTTACAAATCTCTGTAATGCGAAATTAGACCACAGCTCTTGAGGTATTTTGATTTTGCGATAATTTGAGACAATTTGAGGAAGAAATGTATATATGTACAAATATAGATCCCTCCTCACATACTGGTTCTGCACCCTCCTCCTCTTCCTCCTTCGTACCCTCCTCCTCCGTACCCTCCCCTGCTCCTCTTCCGTACCCTCCCTTCGTCACGTGACCTCAACACCAATTCAATTCCCCGCTAAATTTAGCGGGGAAACTGAATTGGTGTTGAGGTCATGTGACATCAGTCTTACCGCTAAATTTAGAGGGGGAAACTGAATGCGCAGTGTTGCATTATGGGACGTCACAGACCTACCGTAAAATTCCGAGCGAACGCCCACGTTTGAAGGATCGCCCACCCCCCCTTTTCGTCCAACATCTGTTGGGAACGGTATTCCGATACATCGCCCTCCCCCCGATTCCCGCCGGACGTCACGCGATGTCCGACGGGAATCGCATGTCAATAGCGCGATCTGCGGTCCCGCGTATTGTCTGCGATCTGCGCGCGTGAAATGCGTGAAATGCAAATCTGCTGCGTTTGCGATCTGCGCTATCCGTTACCGAGTTTTTAGCGGATTCCCGTGTTTTTGCCCGCGATATCGATTCCTAGCTGTAACACGCGCGAGTTGCTCCGCGTGTATTATTGCATCGTGAAATGCGATTCTGCTGCGGCCGCGATCTGCTTGATTTGTTTCCGTGACATGCGGGTTTGCAGTGGATTCCCGCGTTTTCGTCCGCGATCTGCGCACGCAATATCGGTTTCCGCAGGTATCCGTTCCCGTGAGATGCGAGTTCTCGGCGGGTTTCCGCGGGTCCATCGCGCTGTCAAACGCGCGAATCTGCTGCGTCTGCAACCTGCGGTATCCTTTCCCGTGACACAGGAGTTCGGTCAGTTCGGTAGTGAATTCCGGCGTGTTTATCGAATCGTGAAACGCGAATTCGCCGTGTCCGTGATCTGCAGTATCGGTTCCCGCGTCACGCGGTTCGTAGCGGGTGCCCGGTTCTTATCATTATTTCTGATAAAATTTTGCTGAGGCATACCCAAAGATAGCCCACCCCATGTTTTTCACCATTTATCTCTTCATTTTGGGTGGGCGTTCGCTCGGAATTTTACGGTAAACACCAATTCAATTTCTTCGCTAAATTTAACGGGGAATTGAATTGGTGTATCCTCTTCCCCTTCTCCTCCTCTCCCCTCCTCCTCCTGTGTACCCTCCCATCCTCCTCCTTCGTACCCTCCCCTCCTACATACCCTCCCCTTCTCCCAGTTTCCCCGCTAAATTTAGCAGGAGAACTGATGCCACGTGACCTGAACACCGATTCAGTTTCTCCGCTAAATTTAGCAGGGAAAATGACGTCACATGACTTTGTGTCACGTCACTAATGAATAAATTCAGTTTCTCCGCTAGATTTAGCGGGAAAAGCGATGTCACGTGACCTCAACACGAATTCAATTACCTGCTAAATTTAGCGGGGAAACTGACTTGGTGTTGAGGTCATGTGACAAGAGTTTTACTGCTAAATTTAGCGGGGAAACTTAGTGCACAGTGTTACGTTATGGGACGTTGCAGACCTACACAGCAATTCAGTTTCTTCGCTACATTTAGCGGGGAATTAAATTGGTGTATAGGTCTGTGACGTCCCATCATGCAATGCGCACAATTACGCTGACGGCGACAGCGACAACGACGCCACTATACACGGAAACAGGCGCCTAAGAACTGCGCTCTAAAAATGATTAAAAGTTTTCATTATCTTTTTATGTTTTAGACTTTTCAAGATCTGTTAAGAATGAAGATTGGGCTAGTTGCTTGAACATGTCTAAAAGAGTGATTATATAGTGCAGACAAAGGACGGACATAGAAGAAAGAAGAACAAACACAGCGCCGTGTTTGCTCTTCTTTCTTCCGTGTTCGTCCCTTGCGTGTCATACCCGCAGTTTTAGACTTCTAATTCCTTTTCATATTTGTTTTACTCCTACATAGATTGGCGCCGTTTGTGGTGACAAACTTTACTACGGCAGAAACCGCCCAAGTTTTCAGACCAGCGAGTAGTTCATCTAAAGACCGTGATAATACCAAGAGGAAGGACCAATGAAAAGCCGCTAACCTCGCAGCGCGCGGCCAGTCCCGTCTCCTGCAGTCGCGCCCAGATGCTCTGCAGCCGGCCGCCGTGCTCGGGGTGGCTCGAGTAGTCGCCGCAGATGCACTGGTGCTTGAGCATCAGGCTGTCGTAGGCCAGGCCCGTGGTCACCCGCGGAGGGCTGCTTCCGGGAGCCGCGCCGGGGTTGCCCATGGTTGCAGCCTCCTGCTGCTGTGTCTGGGGGCTACCTCCGGGTGGGCTCAGGCTCACCAGCGGGCTCGAGAGTGCGCGCGAGAGCGGCCGCGCCCCGTGGTGGCCGTGCTGGTGACGCGGCGTGAACGCTGATCCTGCGCGTTGGACCCCCGTTGGAGATTCTACGATCCAGCTGCTGCTCCGGCCTAGATAACTAGAACCTATCGACTTTTTACTGTGGTGACTGACGGCGTAAGAAACGCAGGGCGCAGCAAGTACACAGCGTCTTATCATCGCTCCGCAGCCAATGAGAACGCTGCATTAGTTGACAAGAGCGCCAAAGAACGATCATAGAGCGAGACGCACAAACATTATAGGACCCTGTATTTCTTAAACTGTCGGTTACTACAGAAATACAGTAGACAAGTTATAGTCGATACTCAATGGCATCGCTTTTCGAGCATCCTAAAGACTGCATTTGGGACGCGCGAAATGAAACGAGAAAAAAGCGAACGAATGAATCGAGGAAATGCTAAAACATTTTTACATCAACGCCCGCACCGCAGTTACTGAAAGAGCGCACATACTTTCGGGGCAAAAATAAAAAAAAGGGGGGTCTCTTTCGCGCACGCGAGCGAATGACAAGCGTCGCAGAAAACTGTCGATAACTTCTCCGCGGCATGGCCAGAAAATTCCAGAAATACCGGAAACCCCCGAAAAAGAAAAAAGCTCGAGGTACACCTAAGCACTTCTTATGAGTTGTGAATGCAAAAGCCTACAAGCCACTCGTTCGCTCCCTTTTTCGTCTGCTGCATACTTTTCGTCGCCGGTCAGTGAGAGTGATCCCCTGGGCACGCTGACCTTGGACGCTCCGTGTTAACGGTGCGCTGATGGACACGCAACGCCATGGGGTGAGCGGTCGTGGAAACTGACGAGTGCAGCGGCCAATGGGAGCTCCGTTGACGCACGCCAGCCAATGGAACCGGAGGCCAAATCCATCAGCTTTACTTCGCTCCTTTGGGATCGGGGAAACTAGGTGCCATTTTCAAGCTTCAAACTGATGACGTCAGCTCGCTCCATAGGACAGTTAATGCTTTCGCATTAAAACAAAGGGTATATGGTGCGTAGGTAGAAGTAGCTCTGAGGAAGACGTTCGGCAAGATTCGGTTTTGTGAGCACCGAAGACTCAGTTCTTCTAGCTTTTGTTTTGGAAGTGGCACACGCTAGATCAGTGCCTGGATACCCTATTGGGTGCCTGCACATAGAAACGTTATAGCACATCTGCTTTCCCATCTAGAGGGAATTTTAGCTCAGCCACCACAACAAATAGAAACTTAGATGGGAGTAGGCCCGGAATCGAGCTACCAACAAAGGACAAAAACTGCAACCGCGCAAGGTGGGTAGCACGATGGGAGTCCCCAGACGAAGACTGGATGACTGGTGGAATGGAAATGATAGCCGACACCGTCCATAATGGGGCACCTCCAAGGAAGGGGACCTAAAAGCAGTATTCCTTAATCGAGCTGCAGCTGGATTATCGTACTGAGCTTAGCTGGATCCCACTGGGACCAGTTTCATAATCCAGCTCTGTTTGGACAGATCCCCGTTAAGGCTAGCCTTATAGTGAACATACTGTCCGAAAAGCTAGCCAATCCCTCTAAACTGCCGACTATAGTGCAGCTTTTGGGTACAAGTGAAGAGAAGGAAAGCAAGAAAAAGTGTGAGCGAATGAGCGATAGTGTGAGTGAGAGAGTGTGCGAGTGAAAAAAAGGGTGTGAGAGTGAGAGCGATTGAGTGAGTGAGTGAAAGAGAGGCATCAAAATGGTCGCCCACCTTCGCCCCCGCCCACGTGGAGGGAGTGGCGTGCGACAAGGTCCCTCTGCTGTTGCCGCTGGAGCAGGAGCAGGGTTGGGGGGTCGAGGGGGTTCTCCGAGGAGGGAGCCTTGCGGGTGTCCGTGAGGTCAATGACCTCCGGCTGGTCCTTCATCTCCTGGGCCACGGCCGCCTCCGTCTCCTCCTCTACGTGCTCCACCACCTGCGACTTGCTGCCCGCTCGCGTCAGCACCGTCTGGCGGATGTGCTGCGGAGGGGAAGGAAAGTACCGTCGGTCCCAACTCCTTACGCTCGTTTGGAAAAGACATGTATGTGCACTGCTTCATTGTTTCAAAAGAATAGATGCTACAGAAAAAAAGACAATGTGACAAAAAAACTGTAAAGGTACACTGTGTGACACGGTTGGCATCAATACCACATCGGTGCCTTTTTTGTATTTCACTTCGAAAAGGTATTGGAGACAGGGTGTCTAGCAAATTCTTATTTTGAAAATTGTCTGACTTTTCCAGGTTTTCCTTAAAAATGGTTAAAATCCCCTGACCACTGTAGAGGCAGTTAAATATATAAGACCATTACAACACAAGGCATTGAGCATTGAGCACTGTGAGGATCATTTTGATCGGGCTTAATCCAACTTGCATATTCCAAAATATTCGGGTTCGTCCACTCCGGATTAAACGAGCACTTTCTTGCCGCCGAAATCTTCAGTGAAGAGGCTACTTCCGGAAACACAATGAAAACATGACGCTCAACCACACACGTCAATAACCGAATGGCAGCATGGCCGCCAGATGCACACTTTCGGATGCTTTCGGCTTCAGGCTTGGATTGGATTGGGGTCTGCGGCCTTTCCCATTTGTTACTATATCTAGTAGCTCTAACTGGATCTAGCCTATGTTGCGCCCCCAGTCCAATCCACGGCTTGGACTGGATTTGTCGGCTGTTCCCTTTGCAATGGGTAGCACACTCTACATCGGGTGAGCAGAGCCCGCGCTCTGCTCTAAGCAGAATTTATTGCCTATTTTTCTGCTCCCAAGTCCTCAAGTCTTTGCTCAGGGCACTTGATGGCGTTTCGGGCTCATTTTCCCCGACTGGGCTCGCTTTTTGACAATATCCCTGACAATTCCCCGATTTTCCCCGGTAATTAAAATTTCCCTGACAATTCCCAGTTTTCCCAGTCGCTAGACACCCTGTGGAGAGCACCATAGTTTTCCACTTGGGTTAGTGCTCCAAATGAGCACTTCCCACCAGGCTAATAGTATCGATGACAAGCTCCCGATCCTAAAAGAAACATTAAAAAAAACAGCAATTGCTTTTTCATGCTAACAGGGTTACATATTTAAAACCTTAGCTTCCAGAATTACCTTAGTCGGCGCTTAACTTCGAGCTTGAAATAAAGAAATATTTTTAAACTTTTACTTTAATGAGGTAAACCGATTGGTTCCTGCTCTGTTTCATAGCTCTCAAAAATGAATGCATTAGCAATCTACAATGATTGTTGTCTCTTAGGCTTATTGAGCCCTTTGGCTATTAAGGAATATATTTTCTGTAAGATTGTGCAAATATTCAAATAGTAGTTTCAAATAATAAGCTATATGCTATTCGATATTCACTTCGAGATGAACTTCAACATTCATATTGTTCAAAGTATTGATCGAGGCGGGTTAACCCCGTTGAGTGCGCTTCTCAGCGAGCACCTTGCAACTGCGGGAAAGCAATACCCGCAGAACTTGCGGGCTCCATGGGTATCTCTTCCCCACAGTGCTTAGGTGCTTGGTCAGAAGCGCACTTCTTGGGGTGAATCTTCCGCGATTATGCTGGAGTATGTGTTTGGTAGTGATGTCTTGACGACCAGCTTTCGTCACTTGTGCTTGTTTTCTTTTTTGTCAAATATAAAATTGAAGCAAGAATATTCCTTATAGCAAGCAGATTTATAAATCCCCTCGATCAGGACAGCTGCAACAAATTTGTTGTTTACATACGCCACAGTTCATATAGTCCCATTAAAATGAACCGAGCTTGGAAGTGAACAGGTAGAAGGTTAGGAACAACCTTCTTGAATTAGCTGATTGTTAAGGTGAAAGCCTTATATGTACCATTACGCAAAAAGGTGGCGTCGGCGGTCAGTGTTGTGCCCGAAAGATGGCCATAAAAATATGCCATCAAGCACGAGCCGCTCAAGGTCAAAGTGGACGTGCCTCAGAAATAAAACACAAAAAAAAGCACAGCAACGCAGATGCTTCATCGCAGAAGTTGTGAAGCAGGCGGGGGCGCTCAAGGTCAAAGCGGATGCGCCTCAAAAATAAAATAAAGAAAAGCACAGCAATGCAGATGCTTCGTAACGGAAGCCGTGAAACCGGCGGGGGTGCCGCGCCTGCGCAGTGGGAAAGCGAGATGTCACCGCGGGAGCGCAGTGTGCAAAAGGAAGACATGGCGCGCTGCTTGTAGGAATGCAAGTGTCTCCGGCATGTTTTTTTGTTTAAGCATGGAGTACAGTAGTGAAAGGCTTGAAGAAACTATTTAATATATGATTAGAAAATATTTGACCGAAATCACTATTGCTTTAAATTTGGTCCAAACTCAAAATCTAATTTACTGTATTTGTAGCTTGGACCAAGGAGACTGAGGTCTCATATTTTAAAAAGGTATGTCAACCACCCCCTGAAGAACTAAAATTTAAATTCTTATGAAACCGGAAGCTGCACAAATCAATAACTTGAGGGAAGCTCAGAGGAATTCACCGGAGCGGCAACCGGGATAAACCAAGCATGGGGGATCAGCAGGCAGTGAAAGCCAGTGCTGACTTCTCAGCCCACCTGTTTGAGCAGGTTGTGCTGCTGCTGCTGTTCGTAGAGCTGAGCATTGATGAGGACCCCCTGGGGCTGCAGCATGGGGTGCCCCAGGGGCAAGGGTGCCGACTGGGTCCTGCCCAGGGGTCGGTGGATGGTCCTGAAACACAAAGGAGGGACAGTGAGGCCCCGCCCTTAGCCACCACTCTGCATCGCACGTCCTCGCAGAAAACCACACACACTCCGTTCCCCCTTATGAAAGACTGCAGCGGACTCAGTGAGCCGTCCCAGCTAATCCAGCGTTGTGAACGTATCACGTGACTATGTGCTTGCGTATCGTCGCGCTACTTCTGAGCATCACACGATACTCAACACGGCACTGGGTTGGCTTTGATGGCTCGTATCGTCTTCCGCGGTCTATCGTAAGCTCAAACGGAGTATCGAAGTATGCACTTTTGCATGCGCTTGGTGAGTTATGATGGGCAAATATGAAATGCACTGTTTCTTAACGAAAATTAATGTATATCTTAATGCTACGGGTGAAGAAGACGCACACCAAAGGTGCAGTGTGTTTTAAGCTGCGCTGCGCGTTTACTTCCGAGCTCTTCGGAGCTCAGGAGTCACGGAAAAACTAGCATGACATGGACACAAATCATTGTGACAAACTAAATGGTGTCATGCAACTTGTTGTCACGTGACGTTTATCTGTCCCATGAAATGCTTCATGTTATGCAGCATCACGTGACGTTTATGTGTCACGTGACACCATGACTTGAAACCGTGAGGACATTTGATGTGGTCGTGTGGCTGGTGTCACATGACCACTGTCACGCTGATGATGTCAAGTAAACAATGTCTATTAAATTTAGTGAGATGTAAATCTGGCTAAATTAGACAGTCGTTTATGGTGAATTTTCGTGGCGCTTTTTTGTGATAACTTTTCGTGGCAGTTTTAGGGGCGAAGCTCCTTAGGGGCTAGCCATGTCCATATGTCCGGCGTCCAGTGCTCGTGCTCCTGCTCGTGAGCTCACATGATCACGTGCTCACGAGCACGTGAGCACGTGAGCATCTATACAGGAGAGGGTGCAGTGGTCAAATGCGTATATAATCGCGTTAAACTTTGCATGCATTGGCTCAACGTTTATAGACGAAAGGGCGCTGCGGTCAAATGCTCAAATGCGTATATAACCCCGTTTTATACCACACATTCTCTTTCTGACATGGATGAAAACGAACGAAAGGCTCAGGCATGCTGCAGCTCTGCGTTACGCAGACAAGCACCACCAGAGCTTCGCCCCAATCAACATCATTCACCACGTGGAGATGCGGTCAATATTTTATGATGGTTTTTCGTGGTGGTTTTTTGTGGTGGTCTTACATGGTAGTTTTTTGGAGTGTTTTTGATGGTGTTACACTTTCCTTTGGAATTCCAGTTCTTAAACACATTCTGCATGAAGAATAAAAAAAAAATGCGCTCACCGATGGAGGCGTGCCTGCGCCACATGGGCGTCGGTGATGACGGTGCCCGGCGGGTACATGACCTGGAGCACCTGGCCCGGGGACTGCTCCAGGCCCTTCATCTGCTGCTGGATGTAGCCCGGACTAGTTGGAGGTGTAAACTCCCCGTCTATCACTGCCAAGGGATGGACAGGAGAGCAGACGCTTAACTCCAAATAGTTTTGAGTTCAGTCGGTGAATGTTTCAAATTCGGATCGGTACCCAACCCAGTTTTTTGTCAACCTTTGAAGGAGTACATATTATTGTGCAGACAAGGGCACATTTAGGCCTGAGTTTATGCTTGAATCTAACATTAAAAAAGCCAATTGGCACTAAAAATAAAATGGTGCAACATTATGGGTGTGTACTTCGGACAACTTTATCAAGTAATAAAGTCAAACATATAAGCGGCCACGCGCTTGCCCGCTTTAAGTGCCGATCAGCACTACTCTTTACACTGACCTGCCAGTTAAAGTAGTCCCCATGTATAGCCGAACAATGAAGTGTACCGCGCAAGGCAGATAGTTGTGGGTCAGCATGCACAAGACGCACTGTAAACAATATAAGTTTTGCAATAACTTGATTTTTGCAAAACAAAAACAACCGCAAGCTTTTGAGGCGCCAATAAATGAGTCGCAGTAACTGCCACAATATCCCGAGAGATACCCCATCCCCAAAACATAACCCACCCCAAATTTTGGCTTGATTTGCTATTTTCTTTCAAACACCGAAAGATAGCCCACTCCTAGTAACTGTGGCGTTCGGATCCACGATGACCTCGGCGTCAATGCGGCTAGTTAGCTATGGCGGGATATGAGAGAAAATTGCTGACAGGGAAGCACAGTCATCTTAGCTTCATTGTACCTCACCGCGATAACAAGTTTGACGGGAAAACATGGTCTAAAAATAGTGTTTTTTTCAATTTTTTCTCGATTGGAGACTGAAAGATAGTCCACCACTTATTTTCACCTGATTTGCAATCGATTTTAGGTGGGCCATCTCGGGATATTAGGGTAGTACAAGGGCACCATGAAGTGGCTTACCCATAACTGCAAACTTCCGTTGCCACAAGGTATTCCGTAAAGCGGCAGCTTAGAAACCTTCCAAAATATTAATCCGGCAAATAATAGCCTCACTTAAAGTGGCTGCCACTAGAACCCCAAATACGTATGAAGGAGGCTACGGACACGGGCAGACAACAGCTCGCTCTCGCGAGAGAGGCCAAGGTTTATAAACGAAAAGCGCTGCAATAAAACAAAGAGAAAAATAAGGGACATAAGAGTTCACTCCGAGGAAACACGACTGGTGAGCCGAGTGAAGGACTACCTGGCAAGGGTGAGCAGAACGGCAGGGACGAATGTAAAACGTGAGAAGTGAGCGGCATCCCCAGTCTCGCCGCGGCCATGGCTCGCACTTGGGCTTCGGACACGGAGTTGAGGATCTTCCCGTCCTGCGTGACGTACGAGATTGCCCTTTTCGAGATCCTCCTTCTTTGGTCCCTCATAGAAGCGAGAACTTCCACAAGGCCCGAGTGTCATTACGCGAGAAGAGCACATTGTTGTTAAGGATGCGTTCGACGACTCGTGACCGCATACAACGGAAAACATGACGGTACAATCTTTTCGGATTACCCGAGAACACTTCCGGTCTATGACTAACATAGACTAAGGGTTCTGCAGCATTTGTGTATCTGTAGTATTTGATACAGCATAGATCAAACTTGTGCACTACCCACAAGGAATGGTTGCTTATAACATTGCCAGAACTATTTCGAGCCCAGGGTGAAAGAATGACTCGTTAAGTATGCGCACGTCGGAAGTGTTCCACGGCTACGCGACAGACGGCGCCGGTGTTCTCTCGTTGTTGGCTTTCCCGAGCAGTTGCGACGCAGTTTATCGCACTCATACATGAACGTGCGAGCAAGCGTTAACGGTGCTGCCTTTTGATCAAGGCAATGTACACGATTGGAGCGTGGCAGGTAAAGGAACCAAGTGCCTCAGTCTGCTCCCACGTTAGAGTTGGAGACTTAGTCCAATGCAAGTCGTCTGCTTCTTGCTTCTTGCGCAGGAGTTTCAGTGACATCAGAACGATGCCGAGCTCTGATTGAAAGGATGGTGGGTAGACCTCAGTGCTACTAGCTGCCTTGAGGTCTACCCACTATTTTTTTTCACTCGGCCAATAAGAGCTCGGCGTTCTGACACCATCGCAACCCCTGTGCAAGAAGCAAACGAATTTCTGCTCTGCCTTAAAGACCAACGGAAAATTTTAAGTTGAACGTGTGAAAAGGGGTCACATAAAAAAACGTGCAAAGGGCAGAGCGGCAGACTCACGGCCGAGCTGGAGGGGACGGGCGGCCGCCCGAGCGAGATGTTGGGCATGGAGGGCGACGAGTAGAGGGTGAGATCGTTGGTGCCGCCCTGCGAGAGCGGATGGTACGGAGAGCTGCCCGGTTCCTGAGGGAAAAAAACACAAAACAAGTGGGTTTTGAAGCAAGTCTTCTGGAAACAACTCGAGCGATGGATATAACGATGTAGTCGTCGACAGGTTAAGTACTCGCACTGGCATAGCCAGGATTTTATTTCAGGAGGGGTTCAACGGCATCCCCCCCTCAATGACGCAGGGTGAGCTCGCCGACACGGACGCTCAGGCAAAGATTAGTGATGCGCTGTTCAGATAAAATGGGTAATGCTGCATTGTCATTTTTCAAAATGGAGCAGGCTTCATTTACAGGAATACGGGCGGGGTTGCTCACTGCTCTACTGTCGTTGTAATTGCGGCCCACCAACTTTAAAAGCTTCCTCACAGCACACAACTCCCTCCGCTTTTCGAAGTAGCACTGCAATACCAACGCGTGAAGGCCAGACAAAACACAAGGATAGCTATACTTTCACAAAAAAAATTAAAAAGCAAAAAAAAAAAAAAATCTCGACACTGAAAAATTGGAACAACCGACCACGCACAAACACTAGGGGCCCATATTTAGGGCTAAGGCAATTCTGAACAATCACAAAACCAAAATCTATTATCTATTAAAGCAGTGGTTCTCAAATGGGGGTCCGCGAAGACATTTTGGAAGTCCGCGGAGCCCTCCCTGCCTCATCAGTCAAGTCCGCAATAAAATACTTTTTTTCAGATTGAAGAGAAACATCCCAATATTCGGGCGAGTTTTCTCGTATTTATGTCAATGAGATAAGCCTACTTACCACAACCTTTAGTCATATCTATTTATTAAATCATTATCACAATTCAACTATACCTTTCCATTGCCCTCACCACGACCGGGGTCCTCCATCATCTCCGCCGATCCACAAGGGGTCCGCGAAACATTGATGGTTGAGAACCACTGTATTAAAGGTTTAACAAATTCGTGCTACAGAACCAGATGCCGAAGGAAAGTGTGTTATCTTTGCTAGGCCGTTTTATCTTGCAGCGTGGTCCAAAGGCAGCAGCAGCATATCCTCGGGGTAAGGAGAAGTCATATCAGTCCGAACTCGTCGTTCCGTCCCTCGGAGAAATGACATGATGCACCACAAAGAAACTACACGCCGAACATGGAAAGGAACTTGACTAGCCTTGCGCCTATGCGTAGTGAGAATATGAAGGCTTGTCTCTTCGGAGTTTCTGATGTTCCGTGCAACGAAGAGATTAAGCTAATAGTAACAAGAATTGCATCGGATGCCACCTTGACATACAAAGCAGAAAGCAAGACGGACTTCATCGCATCCGTGAGCGACGATTTTCGCAAAGTGAGGGAAACTTCGCCAAAAATAGGGAAATTTTAGGCGTCGAATGCAAGAGGGAGAAACGTGAAGCGCCTGTCACGTCTGCGGTATACAGGCAGTCGCCCTCTGTCCGGAGGCCCTATTTCAGAACGTCTATCGTCTCCTCAAGACCCTAGTGGCTCTGCCCTTAACAACGGCGGAAGCTGAGCGCTCGTTTTCTTCACTACGACGGTTGAAAACATACCCGAGAGCGTCCACTTAGAGTGAGCGACTGCTTAGTCTATACTTCGTTTCAGCTTAATTCCAGACGCAGCCAATGCTACAGGCGTGAACATGTGGCCCTGAACAGTGTTTGCACTGCACGAGCGTGCGTGCTTGGCAGGGACGCTGAGAGCCCGAAGCTCGCGCTTGTAGCATCGGCTGTGTCTGGACCTAAGCTGAAACAAAGTATAGCGCTTTTGAATGTTCACCGCTACATTAAAGTTCAAGCGGAGGACGCCCGGGATATTTTTTTCCGTGAACGCAGGCGGCTTCATTTTAATGTGGAGGCGCTTGGCATAAATGAGATGATAAAGAGAACCTTTAAATTGCATTCTAATATAACTAGTCACAGTTACCTTTTTATTTGTGGTAATTTCTAGTCGAAAGCACGTAATTCTGATCACAAAAGGTGTGCGTGAGCGCACCGCCACCCGTTGCTTACAGTGCAATTGTTTTTTTACAATTCCTTTATTATTCCTTACATCACTGACATTGTTTTATATTATCACCGTGTGTTCATTTTATTATGTTCCCTTTGGCTTGATCGAACTGTGTATTTCAGTGAGGATAGTTTGTTATACCTTGCGTTGAAATTGCCATCCTTCACCCCACAAATGTTTTGAAATATCCGTTCTCTATATATCTGAGATCAAGTACCGCATCCCATCGAATAAATATGAATTAAGCAATATTGCATATTTTATTAATTAGAGCATTTTCTACCCCACGAACAGTTTTTCCGAAAGCCTATAAGTTGGAGATGGTCCGTGTTCCCCCGTTGCTCCGTGCCTCGTGCAAAACCGACTGCGTGAGCAGGGGAGCGAGCGGGCCCCGGTGGGGGGGGGTTTCGACCCCCAAACCCCCCCTCTGCCTACGCCACTGAGTACTCGGTAGAAGCTTCGCCCCCGGCGCGTGCTCGTTGCCTTCTGCCGGGCTTTGACTGCACATGCGACGAAGTGTCATCGAAGGCAAATAGCTCACGCTCAAGGCTTTGGCTCTCTGCCTGTGACCACTGGGTTCTGTTTGTGTCCCGTAGTATATTCCGTGTTCTAGGGTTTTATTTTTTTCCTGCAGATTCTGCGTCTTTGAGTGTCAACATTTGGTGGCAGATGAAAATTGGCACTTGTTGGGGCTTGTGCCGAAGAAAACGGGACATGGGTACGGAATTCCCTGGCCTCCGGGGAAAGTGCGCGTGACCTGGGTTGTTGGAAAACGTTGCAGCCCCGACAAGAGAAGGAAACGGTATGAGGGAAATGGCCCCCAAAGAAAGGAGAGACTTTGCAGTTGGTTCAGTGGGGGGGGGCCGTGTTCCGAGACACGAAATAAAGCGGGAGTTTTTCTTGTTCAGGGACAGCTCCCATTCGGGGCTTATTGGTATCCACCAAAAACACGGAACTCCGGATATAGTTTTCCCTTGACAATGAGAGGCAAGGATGGTGCTGAAATGCCATTGGAACTTGAGCCATGCTCTCAAATCTTTTGAACGAACGAGCTGAGACTTCCTATGCATGCTCAAAACGTTATTAGCTCCTGGTATTATAAAACTGGTTTCACGGCTGGAATATCGGTTTCTAATTCAAAGAGCCCCTTTATGCCTGCAGTGAGTTGGACAGCCCAAAGAAGTTGGTTTAACAAAATTGGATTCAGAACTATCCTCAAAAAGACACTGGCAGCTACAGAGGCACAATCTGCCAAACACAAGCAAGGCTCATGCAGTTAGGAGGTGCAACAGTCTAGACGCACGACTATTTCGGTCGCGGCTGTTGTCATCTCATTCCGAGCACTTGTACAAACTACAAGCTCGTGCCTTCACTTTGGTCAGTGCTTAACATAACTTCTAGAAAGTAATTGATCATGACCTGACACATGATTTCAACGAGCCGAAAGGTAGATAGCGCTATATATTTAAATAAGAAATATGCAAGTAGAAAGTATTTCCCAAATCTTCATTGAATTTTTTTCTTTAAACTTAATTCTTGGTACTTACCCACCAAATTTCCCTTCACCACCATTCGGTTCTCCCCAAACAAATGCTCTTAAGGCACACGAAAGAGGTTCAAAATCCCTCCCCACAATAGCAACGCCTCAACTAAGATGTTTTTCGGCGTTCAAGCGAGCAGGGGTTATTTGGCAATCGTCTTTACTTTAAAAAAAAGCCCACAAACGCAAGAAGGGTGAGTTGGGGCGAACTGCGTGCACCTTTTCAAAATAAACACTCCGTCAGCACCGTCCTCCCTCTCCCAAAAAACGGTCGAGACAACCACTACGGATGAAATAAAACCAGAGCTCTGTCCGAGCACGAGCCAGCAACACACGCGGAGCCTCTTGCACGACACCTTCGCCGCAAGCGTCGTCGAGCCAAAGTAAATTCCGTCTTGACTTTCTCTAGTTAAAGGGAAAAGTGACATCTTCTCTACCGCGACGACGCGCGTCCGGTCTTAAAATACAGCTCGCTTCCAAGGAAATAAGCTGCGGCGTTCTTAAAACAACCCTCGACCGACGCCCCCTCTGTCCTCCAGGAGTGGGAAGAAACAAAGGAGGAGGAAGAGGAATAGGAGGAATGTGTCGGAAACGACACAAAGAAAAACACCGAGGACAGGGAGCACGGAAAGGTTTTTAACTCTAGAGTTTTCTGGACGTTTGTGAAAGCGCGGACGCAGTTGACGTCAACGAATAAGCTTTAGGCACTGGAGTGAGAAAGCTCTGGGTTATCCATGGAGACCACAGTGCAACTTGCTCATTGACAACGGCGGTTACCTGGAGGTTGTTCCACGCAAAAAACACGAAAGGCGAGAAAACAAAACAAAAAAACCTTCCTCTTTGAGGGCAGGTAGAGAAGCAAAAATATTTTCCCTACATTGAAAACGACAAAACAGAAAAGTAATAGAAATGCTGTACATCCTGGGGTTGCCTCGCTGCAATTTCATGAAAAAGTTGCCAAATGGTTGAGGCTTGGCAGAGCTGGTGACGGCTGGCAAAACGAAATGGCGCAAAAGGAGACAAGGAACAAGCAAAAGGAACATGCATACCAGGCAGAGATTTACAAATGAGTTTAATAAAAAAAAAAACAGAAACCTACAATGACACAAAAACTATTACACCAATGCTCACTGATAAACCTTAATGCCATGTTTCCAACTAAAATGCGACTCATACAAGCCTGCTACCTGCCCCACCCCTACCCCTTCTCCTACCCCTACCCCCCTCCCCCAAGAAAAGAAAAACGAAAAAAAGTCTTTTTTTTTTTGGCTAAGGTTAGTGTCCACCTCCGCCGAGAGCGGCAGTTGCGCCCGTCCAGAATTCGAGGGTACAACTGCGGCTCCTCCTCCAAACTCCCCGAATTCTCGTCGACCTGGCGGGGGGTACGCAGAAAGAGGGAAGGAAAAGGGCACGTGGAAAGCGGGGCATAGCCCCCTTTACCATTCTTCCCCTCTCTCCTTTCCTCTCCCAAGGTGCCAATTTGGGATTCCCACTCCTGGGTCCCTGGCTCCGGAATACACGCAGCTCTGCATCCTCCTCCTCCTCCGCTTCAGAGGAGCCGATGCGTGCAGCCCTAAATTTAGAATCCCCGTGTGCACCCCCAGTGGTGCGGTATCTTTGGACCCGCCAAATATAAACATGCCCTTCCCCCTCCTTCCCTGTCCGGCCGTCTTTGTGCCGCTGTCAGTCTCCCTCGGGAGTGACAAACCAAACTGAGACAAGAATGCAGCACCGTAGTTGCCGCCGTAGTACCTAAAGGATTGCAATGCAACTGCAATGTGCAGTAATGCGGCCGTAATGCGAGCCGGACCCAAAACGCCGCGTCGGGCAGAGGCTGACTTCGCTCGTTAATGCGGGCACTTAACCTTCGTTATCCCACATCTTCTAATGGAACAGGCGATCTGGCTTTCTTTTTGCCGTTTCTGTAGCTGCAACTGGCATTTCGAAAGCACGACTGAGCCAGGTTCCCCTGTAACGTCACAAGAATAAACGGAAGGAACGAAAACGGGCGAGGACAAGAACAAAGACATACTGTCCTGTCCTCACTCTTTTCACAGCTCTCCCTTAATTCTTACGACTGATGATTTCCAACTATCCAGCTTACTGTTGTCACCACTGATGGTGATAGTTTTTGTTTTCTTTACCTCGAATTGAAGATTTCCAGTGGACATATATTCATTTTTGTTTTTCATGTTCATTGAAGATCGACCGAGATGACCTTGTGACTTTACATCCCTCGAAAAGTCTGAACAATTTCGAGAGCAGAAAACTGACAAAACGAAGGCGCAGCATGACGTCATGTGTACAGTGACGTAAGTTGTCATAGTTTACAGGTATGAAACTGACGAAGCTAAGATTAAAACGTCAGCCGTCCCTCCGAGGTTTCTTTTGGGGGCTCCTTTTCAACATCACCAAATACACATTGATTCGATTTGATAGTAATCTGCTAAAATAAGAAGGTTGTTGAAATTTTTTAGGGGCGAAGCTCCTTAGGGGATAGCCATGTCCGTCCGCCGTCGGCCGTCCGCTGTAGGCCCGGCGTCGGGTGCTCGTGCTTCTGCTCGTGAGATCACGTGCTCACGAGCACGTGAGCACACTCACGTGCTCGTGTAGGGCAAAAAAAATATTGGAAAAAAAAGATGAAAAAATTAGGAAAAAAGAAAAAGAAGAAAAAAAAGAGTAGGGGGTTCTGAGATGCCATCCCATCTGTCTGCTTAAAAAAAGAAAAAGAAGAAAACCACACATTCTCCTACTGACATGAATGAAAAGACTCAAAGAAAAAGAAGAAAAAAAAGAGTAGGGGGTTCTGAGATACCATCCCATCTGTCTGCTTAAAAAAAGAAAAAGAAGAAAACCACACATTCTCCTACTGACATGAATGAAAAGGCTCGGCATGCTACGGCTCGTCGTCTACGCAGACGCCGAGCCGCAGCATGCTGTCGGCTTAGGGGTGAACGAGAGATGAGCGAATGACTGCCAAGCTGCCTCACCTCCTGAATGGGAGTGCTGCCATTGCTGGAATGCAGAGAGGAGTGCAGTGACAGTGAGCCATTTGGTGGCGATCCCTCGAGTGAATCAGGTTTGCTGTTGCAGCCGTCAACTGCCGAGAAACAGAGGTGTCAGACACTGCGACGCGGCTTCCGGGGGAAGCATGCATAGTAACCGTGGCCACAAAGACACTTTAGTTGCAAGCTTGTGCTCTGAGCCTAGTGGTCTGCGAAAATTAGGGACGAGATCATCTTAATTTAACTTTTAGTGCACAACTTCCGTAGAAAGTTTGCCACCTTGAACTGCATCATGACATCAAAGATTAAACAGATGAAGGACACAGTAGAACCTCTCCATAGCAAAGACTGACATAGTAGTGAGGATATGGATGTAATGAAGTAAAGTTAAAATATATCTATGCTCAAAATATTGGTACAGCCATTCGAGGTAGTACTAATTTGGTGGAAATGCAGACATTTGCAAAGATGTTAACCGATAAAACTGATTTTACGATGGATATTGCATTCAAATACTGATTCAAAATGACAGTTAGTGTAATATGGTGAGAAATAAAAGCAAGGTCACTAGTGCAAAAGATTTTATGTCAGGGTTGGTCGATAATGAAGTCTCTATATTTTATGTATAGCTTTGCAGCCTGAACTAGTTACAAGTACTTTAGAATAATCATTACTATAACTTAATTCTTAGTTGAATGGAAAAATATCAAGCTGTACAATAATGCTCAATTCTTATTTGTACACTTTACAATGAGTAGTCACACAACATAACATGCACAGAATTACATGTGTACATTAATCACTTCTTTGCAGAACCAAGATGCGTTAGTTGACAGGCCATGCTTCGCTCTTGCAATACTCAGCTGTTATTACCTAACGAAACATACTGCATGCATCATCATCTGGTGTCAACCAATGCCCTGGAAACCATCAACTTTCACATTCCCAGGTCACAAACGCCTGCTTCAAAGATAACTGGAAGCATCGTACATCTAACACCTTATGACAACACCTTTCCTAGAAATTCGCCAAAAGCTGCGAGGCACCTAAGGTCAGTAAGCATTTAGCTTCTCCAACTGCAGCTGTATTACCCGAAAATTGCAGCCTCAAGTGTACGCAGATATGAATAGGATATAGGTGTAATTATAACGGTACCATCAAACACCTCAAAAAGCTAGCTGATCAACACTACATTGTTCAGTGAAAACCAGTTTGATTCAATTATAAAACTACCATGATCCCAGCAAGCACTGGTTGACACTAGACCGATGACTACTTTACGAGTGGCCATTCAAAAACGTGCATACCTAAAGATAAAGAATGCAACTGGAAAAGAAAAACACGCTACAGCGCGGAGGAAATGCAGGAAACTCGTGACTATTCGGAACAGACCTTCCCTTTCGTTACCGGCCCATCCGTAAGACATCCCCCCGACCTATCTTACAAAATATCTTCCGCGAATTCGCCCCATGTTCCTTCGTCGGTCGGACTCGCACCCGTCCACCAGACCAACGAGCTTGTCCCAAATCCTTTGTCTCTTCGGAGAGTTCCTCCGTAAATTCATTTGCCGTCCGTGGCACGAGGCACGAAAACAAATTAAGGTCGGTTCGCACATCTGCGCCCAAGTGAGATCGACCACCTTAAGACCGCTCGTGAGCACTTACGGCAAGAGTACAGATTGGCTAGATCTATCGGCTAGCCCCAGAAAACTTTCCATCCGTGTATATGTTATGCGTCGTTCTTTCACCGCGTGCTTGAAATAATTCCGACAATTTTATAAGAGACCGTTTTTCATGGATAGTGCGCAAGTAGTAAGAACTCCAGGGCTACCCGAAAGACGCTGCCAGTGTGCCCTCTCGTCGCAAGTGTTAACCACACTCAAACTAGTGCGATCGAACGATCCCTCCGTTTTGATTTCGGGTCAAAGCGAGACCCAAGTTTCCTGTTGAAATCATAAAGCGCAAGGGACAGACACGGACATGAAGTAGACAGGACAGCGCCACACTCACAACTTGAAGTACAACTAGCCCACCTTAATATTTTAGTACAAAGTTTCCTGCACTACCTCTACGTTGCAGCTCGAGGGAACAGAGGGAGAGGGGGGAGAGAGAAAGAGGAGGAAGGGGTGCCTACTTGTAAGGGGTCTCCGCTTCAAAGGGACGGGACCCTTGTCTTTACGCCGCAGGAGCGGGCTGCTCCGCCTCTCAATTACTTTTTGCTTCAGCACAGAGCGCACTTTAAGGTTCGGTTCCGACGCTAGAAGGCAACAACAGAGCAGACACGGCTTTGGTCGGCAGCCCTGCAAGCCACGCTCCCGCTTCGCGGGCTAGCCGTCTGCCCCAGAGGCGGTCGCACGACAGGCGTACTCGTTGCTGCGGCCGTTGCTACGAACGAAGTTGGCCAAACCTGCGCTTCCGCCATCCAAACACCTTTCTGGCACCTATGCGGAGCGCAAGTTCGTCTGCTTCTTTTGCAGGGGTTGTGGTGACGTCTGAACGCCAAGCTCTGATTGGCTCTGATTGCAGGATAGTGGGTAGACCTCAAGGCAGCTTGCTTTGAGGTCTACCCACCAGGGGTTTCCCCAGGAATTGAAATCAGGGGGGGTGTCTAAATTTTTTTGGGGGGGTTAAAGGGGGGGGGGGGGGGCATTGCGAATATAGGAGTCGTTGTGAATTAAGGGGGTGCCTTCGGAAAAACGAGGGGGGGTCTGGGGAAATCCCTGCTACCCACTACTCTTCAATCAGAGCCAATCAGAGTTTGGCATTCTGACGTCCCCACAACCCCTGCAAAAGAAGCAGACAAACTTGCACTCCGCATTACTCGAGCGAAAAATGCCCAGTCACCAAGCTGCAGATGCACGCAGTGTCCGATATTACGCAGAAGGTGATCGGTGGAATGGTCTATATGTCACGAGTACCTGGAACAGAGCAGCAGGATCTTTCTTGTTGAAAATGATGTCACGCGCTACGTAAAAATAAAAAAAAAGTTGGAAGTATAAATTGGTATGAAACATGCCATACATGACCACGCCATTGTGACGTCATCGTGACCTCCTAGTAATGCATCCAGTGATGTAAGTGAATGCCGACTGCGTGGCTTTTTTCTTTTCCCCGTTTTTTCCGCTACTGAGGTTTTTCTAGCCCACCATAGTGCGTCTACTCTTCCACCCTCGGTGAGCCTTATTGAAATGATTTTCTATACATAAGCTTGCTTTTGTTGGTATCTTTCTCAATAAGTAAAAACTTTAAAGTTGTAAATTAAAAAAATAAATAAAAAAAAACGAGAAGAGGCAAACACTTTTGAGTACGTCTCACCACTTTTTTTTCCTGCAAAACGCTAAAGCACATAAACAATTTAGAACTCATATCTGTTTTATGATATATAGTATATGAGCCTGAAAAGTTTACACTGAGCAAATCAGTTTGCCAAAGCTTGAAGAAATTGTTTTTCCTTCAAGCCCATTGTCAAAATATTCCATCGAGCAAGACAATAAAGAAGCAGATGACAGGCTTTTGATAAAATGGCCGGAGCTTGTTTTCTAATGCAACATCTCTTTCAAAAGGGCTCTATATATAGGACACAGCTGGTTAAAAAGGGGAGACTTTCAAAACAGAATTCGAAAGTCTTTGCATGTGTGCGGTATTTGTGACATTTAGCCGCTGTGGCCAGCTGTTTGGAGGAACAAACATGCCGCACTTCTCAGGCCGAACACAAAATGCCATACCTTCCACTGAAGCAGGAAACACAACTGCTGCTCTCTTCCAAAAAACCATCTCAAGATGACTAATGCATGGTCTAATAAAGCAGTAGGAAGATTGCGTGCGCCCGACTCTAGAGCAGACAATGCTTAGCCTCTCAAAAACAACAACACACTTCTCTAGCTGCGTTATTTGTTGGTTAATGTACGAGGCACTAAAGAGAAATCCCGTTTTTCTCTCCACAAAAATAGATAATGCGTCGCTGAACGCTCAGTCTTCGCTCGAATATAGCGCTAGGGGTTGGGATGAGGTGCCAGTTTCAGAACTTGGTATTGTCGAATTCCAAAGAAAAGGGGATTTGAGGAAATTTTTAACAAGAAAATGGGACCCCTTCATTGTAGTAGACACATTTCCTTTCCATGTATTGATGGGTGCCGTTAACCGTGCACCTTATAAAAATAAAAAAAAAAAAAAATTGCTTCAAATTTTTTTAAATAGACAATGGTAGGTTCTAAAACTTTAGCACCTTATCCCAACAGTTAGCACTACATTCAAGGGGAGACTGAGCATTTGACGATGCAGGGTTTATTTATGCGGTGAGAAAAGCACTCCTCAGATTTCTCTCAAATGCCCTGTATAACAAAAGCCACACTTTCAATAA